>JAZKJV010003074.1:0-662049 GCA_037367405.1 Ottelia alismoides | reverse complement strand
TAGTGATTTATATTGACCTGATCCGGATTGATAGGATTTTGCGCTCATCAGTGCTTTACATGCGTGCCTGAGTATTTTACAGGGAGGCCCTCCAACTTTCCAGAAATTGCAAAAATGCCCCCGCACATGGAAAAATTTCAATGGGCCCAGGCGGTTTTTGATATTTGCATTTAGGTCCCTCCAGGGACCTAAATGTAATATTTATCATTTATTTTTCTTGCATTTTTATTACAATTATGCTCCTGCATTGTTTTCTTCATAAATTGAGCATCGTAGGTCCAAATTGCATGATTTTAGTGTCGTTGTGATCCTTATTTTGTCCTCTACATCATAGCATGTTTAATTTTCTCATTTGCCACTGTTTTAAAAGAAGTGATTTTTTTGATAAATGAGGACCCTGCTCTCCTTGTTCTTGCTTGGATTTGATGACTGTTCTTCATGTTGTGATTAATACGACCTTTATTTCCCATTTCTATTTTGTTGCTCATATTTTGAGGGTATATTTGTATTCTTTTGTTTAGCATACATGTAACCTTGCATAATTATTCATGCATCACTTTATAATTGCATAAAAACCAACTAAAAATTGCATACAACATATTATTGCATTGTAATTCACATAGTCATCTTGCAGACATGAGATTGAGAATTTATTCACATTTGTGCTTAAATAAATCAAAATTTGATAAATAAATTAGGTAGCTGTGTCCTTGCGTTCGACCTTGGTAGACTTGCCAAGTATAAATATTCCACAACATTCAAATGATTGTGGTTTTTACTGAACCGAATTTGTCTCCTATACTACGACAATTCTATATCATTAAAGAGGCAAAATTCGACGTTCATCAATTACTTCAAGAAATCTCTCAAATAACCACGAGAATGACTCGGTTGTCTCTCTGCTCATGAATGAATTTCCAAAAAATATTGTATAACCATGATGATTAATCCCACAAAAAGATCCAAAAATCCGATTGTATTCATTGGTCCTATATGTTGTATCGAATGATATTGTATCACCGAATAATTTGTAATCTTCAATAGAGGCACTATCAATCCATATACACTGTGTAAGCCTATTATCATCATCAGTCGTGTAAGCATAGTAAAAATTCGGAGTAGTGGCCTTACAACTTTCAAAATGCTCAATTAGTATGAACATCCATCCCAATACGTTCTTTTTTTCTTTTCAGTTTAAGTTGTAAATATCTCTAATAATACTACCAACTTGACTGCTTGACATATTTATGAACATTGACTGTTTGGATACATGTATGTTCACATCATTCATTGACTTCACTAGCATTTTTGTGGCTTTTGAAAAACGTCTATTTGGTCTGAGGTATCTACGTTTAGATGGAGAGACGAGATTGTGATTGTGTCCTGGTTCAAATTGAGTAACAATCCAATCCTTGAGATCATACCTAAAGGAAACTGACATGAAAGCTTTGCATCCAGTACTGGATAATCCAATGCGGTGCTCCTCCTTGTAAAAAATGCAATCATCGATATCATCACTTCTTGCATTGTCATTGATCAATGTTTTGTTTGTAATTTTAGGAAACCCCTCTTTCCAACAAACAAAGGATTTGAAGATAATTATCCTTTCCTTAGGAAGCTTATCTTTACCAACCTTGGAGCTTGCTTTCCTAACACTAAATCCAGTTTCTGTTGCACTTGTCTCGTAAAATTTATACGCATCTTGTATAGATCCAAAAGTTTGGCCTATATGAGGTGTAAGAACATTGACAGTTTCATTGATTGTGTTATCGTAACCTGGTGATAATTTTAAAATTTGAGATGTCGTAGAAACTAATTAGTAAAAACAAAAAACCTCTTATTATATAAAAAGATGCTATATCAAAAACAACCTAACCAGAGAGGAATAAACTTAAAACTATATGTTTAAAAATATAGATAACGTAAATAATGAATATATATATTTTTATTGTAAAATATGTTTCTATATTGTAAAATATGGTTCATGATTGTAAAATAAGTAATGATAATATAAAATATATAGATCATTCAAAAATTGTAGTGAATTTATGTTAAATTGTACCGTATATGAAAAATGTATAAGTGATATAGAAAATCATGTTAAAGTATCTACGCATCTTGAATAGACACACGAGTTTGGCATATATGAGGTGTATGAACATTGACAGATTCATTGATTGCGTAATCAGAACCAGGTAGTAATTTTAAAAAATAAGCTATATTGTAAGTTGTGGCATAATATTGTAAAATATGGATTATGATTGTACAATATGGATCTTGATAGTAATATAAGTTCTGCTAGAGTAAAAGATGTATAAGGAAAATATAGAAATTGATTAAAATATAAGTTCATTAACAGTTACATTAAAATGCGGTATTATATTGTAACATATGGATCTTGATTGTAATATAAGTTCTGTTAAAGTAAAAATATAGAGTTCATTCGAAAAAATGGATTTAAGAAAACATGATGTTTGTTTATTGTAAAATAAGGAATACTTTAAGATACTATGTAATTTAAAAGTAAAATCTTATCTGATAAAAGAAAATTGAGTTATCATTCGTAAAAGTGACAGGTATATGTGTAAAATCATGTAATATATAAGAACTATGATGCTTTGAAAATCTTTGACATTCAGAATACCTGATTGATGCAAATTATGATCAGTTCCTTCCAGAAGTCCATTAACTTCACCATCTTCGACAGATATCTGAATAAATTTATATATTAATGCTAAAAATGACATCCAAAAAATAGAATACAATTACCTGAGACATTTGTCTATTAAAAGAACAAGTTGATCTTTCATCGAAATTCATTGAAGATCACGGTGGTTGATAAGAAATAGTTGAATAAGAATTAGAGAGAATACAATTACCTCGGACATTTCTCTATTAAAGGAACAAGTTGCTCTTTCATCGAAATTCATTGAAGATCACGGTGGTTGATAAGAAATAGTGGAATAAGAACTAGAGATAGGTAGAGAAATTTTCGAAACCCAAGATGTCAAAATGGGAGAAGATGCAGTTTAGGAAAAATGAAAATTTAATGAGAAAATAACTAATGCGCTAAAAACGTGGGATCCGACTCATTCATTAAAATATCGTCACCGATATTATACAGTAAGTTTCTAAAAATAGAATTTAAACCATTAGAGTATTAGTGGTTTTGACACTCGGTTGGTGGTTTTTAAGAGAACCGTAGATTGCAATTGGACGGGTAAAAAGCTTGCCGCACGGTGATTGAAAAGAGACGCCATCTCAATTCAAGTTTTTCCTATATATATATATATCTTGATGAGGATATGTGTGGGTTTTTTTCTTTTCCGGAGGAGGATTTCTTCTTGCACAGAGGTGTGTATACTTTTTCAAAAAATATATGTATAATTATTCCTACGGTAATGAGCTAGACATTTTCTGATTGTTGAAATATGCAAATGGATGATTACCGTATGATGTCAAATTAGATATGTTTATTAGCATTTATCGAATTACACAAGTAACAACTTTCTAGCCATGTTCTTGCATCATTTTACTGCGACCAAAAGTGGATGAGTTGTTGGAATATGTTGGATTAGTTTTATCTTTTAGGCTCTCAATCAACTACATGTAAGTCAAACCTCTATGTCATGTCAAAACAAGATTTATAATTTTCTTAATTCGTTTTTTTTTTATAGTTTTCACGCCGTCCTTCGTCACATACCATAGCTTTTTACTCAAGGAGGTTGACTCATGCCTACTAATACATAAAGGAATTTTTGCTTATATACTAAAGAAGTGGACGAGTTAAAGTTAAAGTTTACAACAACAAACTAATCAAAATTTCTTGTTCTAGTTTATATTGCTACTAAAGGGTATAACAAACCACGATTTTGAGTTGTTAAACCCTAGAAGATGGCCAGTGACGGAGAGAGAGGGAGCGGGTGGGGGCTAATATATAGTATTATATATGATCTAAATACACTATTTAATAATTAAAATTTATATGTTATGTTATAATAGCGCCCCAATATATCAACAAAAAAATCAATATATATATATATATATGTGATCTAACTACAATAATTAACTGTTAACATTACATAATGTATATAATAGGATATTGTATATCCGTATATGTCCATCATTATACTCGTTTATAAACCGTCATGGTATAGATAACAATTTTTCTTTTATATTATTTTGCATATACGGATATGGATTTGAATACCTCTTTCATTTTTTAGGATTTTAAAACAGATATGATTACATATTTTCCTAGTGTATACATATATGGATACAAATACATATTTGTATCTGCATGTTTGCAACCTTATTTTTATCTACATCGATTTTAAAATAGTATGCAAGTACATGTACACATGTCAAAATATGTATAAACAAATATGATAAGGGATTGGTACACATATCTATATAGTGTTACTTGTTTGGACATATTAAATCTAATGGTATTACTTAATATTACATTAATAATGTGTATTTCAGTGATATGAAGAGTTTTGTAGGGATCTTTTAGTCAATATGTTGTTTATAGATATTATTTATGTTCGATTAAAACTTTATATGGGTATTTTTTGTAAAAAATACCTTCTCGATATTAGTTTTAATCAATTATGGAATTATTGGAAGTTCGTCTTATAGATTGAATTCGTTTCCACAAATCCAACCTCATAAATTGAAGATTCCGTTAATGTTCTACATATGCTCTAAATTTCGCTCAAATCTGATGACATTTCCTAATTATCTTAGTGGTTAAAAGTTCAATCAATTTTAAGCAGCTTAAATCCCATTTAAAAGAGAATCAAACTTTTATCGTTGGTATAAAATAGCAAATGATCTTAGATTTGAGCGAAAATAGGAGGATATGCATAACATTATTCGAAGATTCTATCTATAAGGTTGGATTTTAAGAAATAAATTTGGAAAAAAAGTTAGAATACCTCTTTTGTAGCTCACATTACAACAGAGGAACCCCTCCCCAAATATTAACAATTAAAATGACAAGATAAATTAGATAAATAATATCTAAATAATTTGCCTCCCTCCCCCCTCCCCGAAATAATTTAGCCCCTCCCAAGAAGAATTTTCTATCTTAGTCCCTGAAGTTGGTCATGATGTTAATTTAAGTTTAATGATCTCTCTTTATTATTGTACAATCATAAAACTAGTTTTGAGGTTAATATGCCATATTTTTCTTGAGGAATAATACTACTTTTTTTTTAAATTTGGGGTAAGATTGTCTTGTGGTTAAAGAAATAGGAGTATCCATGTAGGTGCCTCCTCTAATTAAATTAGAGAGGGAGAGAGATCTTATTGGGTGTCCTTCATCGAAGAAGATGACAATAAAGGATCACGGGAGCAAGGAGATTAACGGTGTGGACGGAGCCGCAACCGAGCAAACCGCGACTTCGAGGTGCTTGACTTGGATTTGAGATATGTCTTAGGTTTATACGTACAAAGAATGATCAAGGCTGGATTGTGATCTCTAAATGTATGTGTCAGCATAGGACTATAATCAGAATATAACCGCTAAGCATATTTCTTCGATCTTTATGTTAAGATGTATGCACCCGAATTCGATTTATAATAGACCCCCAAACCGATTAAAATTGTGATAAGTATTTCCTTTACCTGACATTAATGTACTTTAGTATGATGCAATATCATAATCATTTACAATATGAGAATAAGAATCTCGAACCATATAAACGTATGTATATATTTGTTAGTCTAAGGCACACTTTTTAATACGAACCAAACATATATTCGTCACCGAGGACCGATGCCATGTGATTTCAGTTAATATTGATATGTTAATTTAGTTGATACTTCTTTTTCATACGTGGCACTATCTTTTGAAGATAATTTAATTGTCCAATGATTTGGGATACATGTCTTCAGGAGATCTACCTTTTGGCGTATTTCTGTTAATCAATTTGAGTGATTATATTTTAGTACTATGGATAGCCTCTTAGAAGATATCAAGCGTCCGTTATCTAGATAATTACGTCTGCATACAATTTCTTAAAAGAAAGGAGGGCAATCTAAGTTATTCTATAATAAAATGTCGATGATTTTTGTAACACCATCGTTATAAATAAATGGTACTTTTATTGCATCTATATGCCATATTTTTCAAAAGTTATTGATGTTTTTTTTGTTATCAGGTATTCTCCTAGCTTTATCTAGGAGCACTTTCTCAAAAGTTGATATTAAGTTCATAGAACATTTGAATGATTGCTGCTGATTCGACGGGATTGTGTACTTTTAAAAAAGAAGGGATCGGTAATTGTAGGTTTCAACTCATTCGTATTCACTTTACTTATAGGGATTTTTACCCGACAGACCCTATAATCTTTGCCAATGACCTCTACGACCTTTGAAACATCGATATTCCTCCCTCGACACTGTAAACTTGCTCTGTCTTACCCCACGAACTCTATTGTTAAATTTAGCTTTACTTGAGTCAATACCTTGAGTTAATCTAACCTAAGGAGCATTCCATGGTGGATCTCTCACCTCATCATCTCCTTCCCCTTTTTGCTTCTTCTTCCATTCACCTTCTTCTTCCTCATCCTCTTTATTTTCTCTCTATTCACCTCATCTCCATCCATCCACCAAATTACAATTTTTTTATTTTCACGGATAAATCATGCCTTTTGAATATGAAAATGATTTTTCTCAAAAATTTTGAGATGGTTTCTTGAGTCGATTTATGGAATATTTAAGATTCCTAAATAAATACATAGTTGAGTATGCTAGGAGTGTAGGAGCATGTGCTCGGAACCCACCTCCTCTTCCTCGCATTTGCCCTCCTTTCTTCTGCCGCCAATGGGAGGATCCTGAAGCTCTGGTGGTTTTAGAGATAGAAGGGAAAATTTCTTTTGGTGGTTTTGGTGAAAACCCACTTGACTTCTCGAGGGTCATCGGCATTTTTTGACTGGAAGGCTTTGAGGGGTTTTTAATGTCAAGGAGCTGCTGTTGCTGTTGTGGGTTTCTTGCGGTGACTACTGGACGTCGACCGGAGACATGGGAAAACTGGAAGGTGTGCCACGATTGCCATGCGAGGCTGGTGATGCCAGGCTTGGGGGACGTTGCTGCCGGAGCTGCAGACGCCTCTTGTGCATAGAGTGCATTCGTTCATCCAGTGAAAAACCTAGTTGGAAATATTCAGATGAAGATGATGCGTACATGATGGCTCTATGCAAATATTGCTCTGAAGATGTTGATCATGATAGGGAAACTGTTGGGGAATTCGAGAGGAGTTGGAACCGATGCTATCTCAGAAGGTATAGACGGATGTCAAAGTCGATCTTCCGCTGGAAGCACATCAGAGTGGAAAATTTGGAGCGGAGGAGCCTATGCTTCGAGGAAGAGGAGGGGATCGACATGTGCGGATAGAGGGGAGGAGGCTTGGGCGGGGGAGGCGGAGGGGAGGAGGCCTGGGCGGGGCAGAGGCAGAGGGGAGGAGGCATGGGTAGGGAGGCAGAGAGGAGGAGGCCTGGGCAAGGTGGAGGCAGAGGGGATGAGGGGCAGAGGGGGCGAGGGGCGCAGGGGGCGAGGGCCGGAAGGCGGGAGGGCAAGGAGCGGAGGGCAGGGGGCGGAGGGCGGACGGCGGACGGTGGAGAGGGTGAGGGGGAGGGAAACAGAGATTAGGATGAGGGAGAGGGGGAATGGCATTGAATGTAAATTTGATAAATAAAATGGGTATAATGTAAAAGAACATAACGTAATACGGTTAGTTTTAACGGGTAAATGGTTGAGGGTTAACCACAAGGTCTGTAGGGTAAGAGTTAGCAAGTTTACAGGATCAAGGGAGGAATATCGATGTTTCAATGCTCATAGAGGTTATTGGCAAAGATTATAGGGTCTGCCGGGTAAAAATCCCTTCCTTATAATATGGATTTATATTTAGATGTAAGTTGATTTGGAATTATATACGTTGAGTCCTTAACTCGAAACAACCAAAAAAAAGTAACAACAGTAAATGCTATCTAGGCATAACATTAAATAAATAATTCCATAGTTAGTGAATAAAATAGACTGCCTGCACGAATTATCCGCGGTAGGAAATTAAGAAAAAATATAACTAATAAAATTTTGCTTGCATATAATAGGGCATTTTTCTATGTTGTTCGAATGATATTATGATAAACCTATGTGGGCTTTATTCGTATATGTAATTTGTGCTCAAATTCTCGGAGGATATTATTTAATTAATAAATAAAATATGGAAGAGAGATTTCCAGCAAAAACAACTACTAGACGTAACTATAATAAATAGCCTGAAAAAATATAGACTATAGCTATTTTTATGAAATATCACTCATGTCATTGTTATAAAATATATGTTTGAAAACATGAAGCATGCTATTGATGAAAAGAGAGAACTAGATAGCCTTAAACAAGATTTAAGGCACAAACTCATAAAGAGTCACATGTACGACTGCAAGGGATCATGCTATCCCAAGGGGGATTGTCGCAAGGGGCGTATGGTTGCTAGGAACCTGACGAATCACGGATTTGTCAACCCCTGTAGTGTAGAAGAAGAGCGAAAATGGGGCAGTTGAGGTCAAGAGGAGAAGAAATGGTTGAATATACTGGGAGGGCATCGGTCCCCCGTATACTTAGACTCTGATCAGCCTAAGTATAGAAGAAGGAGTACGAGAACCAATGGGGTTGAGGAATGTACAAAGAGATAGTGATCCCGAATCTTTGTGATGCTGCTATTGGCTAGAGAACAATGTTGCAAGGTCATAAGCATCTCTAGGTGTGTATTCTGAATCTGCCCCACGCATGAAATAATCTCCTTAACACGGACTAATTGCTCATTCGATTCGACAAAGTGCTTCAGTAGTTGTCCATTCACCAAGAATGTCTGTACTCCATCTGTGAGATCAGAGATCTCAACACATCCACTGTCATGCACAACACGGATTAGGCCTGTCCACTTAGACTTGAGCTTTCTTTGGAAAATCTTCAACCTTGCATTGAACAACCTATTAGCCATGCTGGCATGAAGCGAACGACTTCAACAATAAATGTTATTGTAATGTTTGATATATCGATAGAAGTTATTGATTTATTCACTCCCTGATTGAGATTAAATGAATGAATGCACTATAAGGTCCCTTAGTACAATTAGGGTTTGTACCATGTCCATCTTAATGATGATACATCTGTTGATTCAATGTTGAATCATAGAGGCTGGTCCTTGGATGAATATGTAAGGAGTTAGATTGAGGGCTCATCAAGTACCGTCAAATGATTATTAAGAGATGATATCCAGCCTGAGAAGGAGATGGCAATCCTTTCTCCATAGGCTGATATCTAATCAACCTCTTGATGCAGGTCCTCTGCATAGGAATAGAGATTCGAAGGTGTCAGATAAGTTAGGTCAATGAGTTGACTTAGTAAGATCGAGATAACCAAGTCCTATATCGTATGATGTCATGATGTAGGCATACATCCTCTGGTCTGAGACAGATGTATTACTATATATATGAGTATGTACATTTGTCAGATCGATAGGTTGATGACCTAATCAAGGTCTATACACCACACGATCTGGTGTGCATACAATGGCATATGAGTAATATGATCTCTCAAAGGGATCATATAGATTCACTTGTGAATCAGAAGACATGAGCTCACTCATGATATAATGGGACCAATAAAATTCCATGCATGTGCATCTTGCTTTGGAAGCATGATAAGAATTTGTAGGTATGATATTGCTTTTTGGAAAGCATATGATCGATACCAACTCCCAATGACCGAATGAGAAACGTAATGATAAAACTTTGAAGAAGACAATGTAAAATAGATCTATATCTTTGATTTTATTCTAGGTCTTCCAGTATGCAGGTTGTACAAGTATTAGGAATACCCGAGGGTCATGTGATTATAATTGATTGTATAACCATGACGCTTCCATTCTGAGGGAGTGATGAAGCAAGTCTGGATTTTAGTGACCCTCTCAACAGAGAAGTGATCTAACTTTAGTCCAAATGTCGGGCATTGATATGAATGTAATTCGAATGCAATAAGAAGATTAGATCTACGACCTTGGTTTAATCAAGCATCTATGAGAGGACCCCAAGATCTGGATTTGATATGTGATCTCAATATCCAAGTCATTATGCGTGGAATGTACAATCTCCCTGTCCTTATCTTCAAGTATCCATTGAGAAAATACATTTTTGAAAGAGTTTAAGAATAATTCCATTGATAAATGTGTATTCAATCTTTGAGAAATGGATAACTAAATTCAATTCATATTATTTAGGTGCATGAGAATGATGATCCAATATAACTAAATGTGATTTATTTATTATGAATATGAATAATATGGATAGTACTATCCATATTAATCATATATATTATAAATGTGATTTATAATATATAAGAGAGGGTTATTTGTAATTAACAATTACAATTTCAATGTTGTTATGAATTGGATTCACATTGGACAATTAATTGAAAATGTAATTTTCATTTTATTTTGGATTGTGAATATGATTCACAAATTTCCAATAGCATTATTGAAATTTAACAAAATAATTTAGAAATATTTTTGTGATATATTACACAATAAAAGTTGTTGTATAATGAAGGATTATATGAGATATAATATGTAATGTAATTGGAATGAGGATCCCGCCTTCTATATAAGGAGGGTGGACGACCACTCTTGATTTAGGACTCAAGGCCCGTCCCCTTTATTAGGAAGGAGGCTTGCCTCCTTCATAATCCTTCTTGGCATATTGATCAGGATCTTTGCTTCTTGAAAGTGTAAGGCCGTATGCGTAGTGACCCCAATATCGAGTCCTTATATTAATAAGGCGATATTGGATTACGCATAACGAGTGCTAATCCTAAAGAGGGTTGGTCCAATTAATGATGGGCCAACATCGTCTTAGGTGTGGTGGGCCCGGGTGTTAAAGATCGAATTGAAAAATGCAAGTTAGACTTACAAGGTGGAATGTGTTCCGGCTTCTTTTTATCTGAGTTACAAGTTCACACATTATTGGGATGTAACAAAGGTAAAAAGGAGATCCCAGTTCTTGCTAGAGATATAGTGGTAAGCATATCTCTTGCTTTGAAAGTGATTATAGTAATGAACTTTCAGAGTTTAAAAGGCAAGATTAAATTTGATTAGAAATTCTTAATCAAAGAACTTAAATTTGAATATATAATTAATTATATGTTCCAATATAGTGCATTCTTAGTTTCAGACAATGAAGTCCATGAACCCGTGATGAATCTCTGATTAATCATCACTATTCTTTTTTTATCCTCGAAGAATAAGAACTTCATTTCAAATCTTCACTAATTTCGCATCTATAGCAATAATTCCTCCTATAATTAACCCCAATTACTAACCTTAATTATTGTATATTTATCACTAACATTTTCTTTATTTTCTCTTTCATTAAAATTTCCAAAAAATTAGATAAATATTGTAGATATATATTTTGGCTTTAAAAAGAAATTAAAAATACAAAAAATAAAGAAACCATTAAAAGCAAGTGTTTTTATTCATTAAAAATGCTTCCAAAAATTATGTGTCATTAATTTAAACTCGTCTGACTCTTTGGTCAACATAAAACTTGTAGATCACATGAAGATATACAACTTTCATGTTTTGACTTTTTGTTAGTTCGACCTTCTCCTATTTCATTCTTAATTTCTAAAATTTTACTTTTTTTAATAAATTAATTGGGCCACGTGGCACTCTAAGGAGTCGCTACGTGGTGCCTTCTCCTCATTCCACACGCCCTCTCTCCTTGCCATTGATCCAACTCTTTCAGCATCCATCTCTGCCCTCCATCTCTGGAGTTCCCCCCAATCGCCTGATCTTTTCCTCCCACCTCATCATAACCACTCATTTCTGCCACTTCCTCAGCCACGTGATCACCTCTCATCCTACGGTCCTGTTTTCTTCACATTGTTGGACATGCGAGCCCATGGCGGGCTATTACGCAATAAATGTTATTGCAATTTTCATTCTCTGATCTGAAATGAAGAACAACTAATTTACATAATAGGTCCCTTAATACAATTAGGGTTTTGTATCATGGCCATCTTGATGATCATACAACTGTTGATTCAATTGTTGAATTATAGAGACTGGTGCTTGGATGAATATCTAAAGAGTTTAATTGAGGACTCGTCAAGCACCATCAAATGATTATTAAGAGATGATCTCCAGCCTGAGTAGGAGATGGCAATACTTCCTCTTTTGTTTGATATCTGATCGATCTCTTATGTTGGTTCTCTGTATAAGAGTCAAAGAGTTGACTTAACAAGATCGAGATAACCAAAGACTTATGTTGTATGCTGTCACGATATAGGCACGCATCCTCTGACTGGAGACATATGTGTTACTATATGTTTGAGTATGTACATTTGGCATACAGATAGGTTGATGGCCTAATCAAGGTCTATACACCGGCACACTGTGTGCATACAAGGGCATGTGAGTAATATGATCTCTCAAAGGGATCATACATATTCATTTACTGAACCGGAAGACATGAGATCACTCATGATATATTGGAATCAAATTCCGTGTATGATGGTCTCGCTTTGGAAGCTTGACATAATTTTTAGGTTTGATATATACTTTTGGAAAGTATATGATCAATACCTTGGTATGATATATGCTTTGGAAAGTATATGGTTGATACCGACTTCCAATGACCATTCCGAATGATCAAATGAGAAACTTAATTATAAAACCTTGAAGGAGATAGTCTAAATTGATCTAAATGTCAGGTTTATTGTAGGCCTTCTAGTATATAGGATGTACATGTATTAGGAATACCTCAAGTGTGATGTAATCATAAACGATTGTATAACCATGACACTTCCATTACCAGGGACTGATGAAACTGGTTTAGATTTTAGTGACTCCTCTCAATAGAGAATATTCTGATCTTGGTTTAAATGTTGGATAGTGATCTGAATGTGATTCAGATGCAATGAAAAGATTAGATTTATGATTTTGATTTAATTAAACATCTATGGGAGGTTCTCAAGATCTGGATTTGAGATATGATCTCGATATCTAAGTCACTATACGTGGAACGTACAATCAACTTGTCCTTATCTCCAGTATCGATGAGAAAGAGCATTATTCTTGAAAGATTTCAAGAATAATTTCATTGTTATATTATTTCTGAGCATTGAGCAAAATAAACAATTAAATATGATTTAATTATTGTGAATAATATGAATGTAATTCATATTGTTTGGGAAAATGAGAAATGGATAATTAAATATGATTTAATGAATAATGTGAATTCCATTCATATTGTTTTGGTACTTGAGAATGCTGATCCAAGGTAATTAAATATGATTTTATTATCATGGATATGAATGATGTGGATAACACTATTCATATTGATCATACATATTATAAAAGTAATTTATAATATATAAGAGAGAGCTATTTATAAATAGCATTTACAATTTAAATATTGATGTGAATTGAATTCACATTGGACATTTAATTGAAAATGTAATTTATATTTTATTTGGGTTGTGAATGTGATTCATAAATTTCCAATGGCATGATTGCAATGTTCACAAAATAAATTGGATTTATTTCTATGAAAGAATCCGCAACAAAAGTTGTTGGAAATATTTTAAGAAACTCATGGAATAGAAGATTTCATGTAGTAGGAAAAGGAGGCTCCCCTTTCCTATTAAGTAGAGGGGATGTCCACCAAGTCCTATTAGGACTTGTGACCGTCTTCCCCCCTATGGAGGAAGCTAGCCTCCTCCTATTTCTTCAAGGTAGATTGATTTAATTTAAATTTAATTATATTGATTATTACTCAACATAATTAATTAAATTAAATTAATTGTTGTTGTGTTTTTACCAACAAAATCATGGTCATTGGAAGAAACACAAATCAATGTGAACCGCTGGATTTGTGTTGTCCATGGATTGAGATCCTTGGACTTCCAAAAATAGTATAAATAGAAAGGTAACCCTAGCCTTTTATTGGACACACAAGTTGAAGACAACAACATGCTCTCTCTCCTCGTTCTCTCTACACACCATCTCTCCTTCTATCTCAACATATGGCCGTCCATATGTTGATCTAGAGAAGAATGCCGCCGTCGCCATGCTGCCTTGCTACCGCTTCGACTGCTCATGGATCTATGTCTCCTTCGATGTGCCTCACTCACGAAGAAGATGTCGTATCTCGTATGACAAGATTAGGGGATTCACCACTCTGATAAACAACTTGGATTGCGAGAAGCATGTGGTTCATCCCCGCGCTCGTAAGCATCTCCTCTGAGGGATCAAACTTGAGACAGGAGGTCTCTGCGTTTAGAGACTCGATCGCAATGACGCTTCAAGAGGTAACTCTAATACTTATTTGTGGTTTATATGAAACAATCTGATAAGTGTTCTTAGACGATGTGGTTTCATCATTTAAAATTTTTTAATTTCTACTACCCTGAGCGACTAGTGCGACTAGTCGCTCCCAATCACATACGATACAATCCTCACACTTCTGTGATGCTCTTAAGGATTTTTCCAAATCCTTCAAGTGGTATCAGAGACAGGTTGAAGGTTTTGGATATGATCCATAAACCTAAGATGACTTGGATAATTTTAGTTGTGTGAAGTTCATCGCATTTTATTCACGCAACCCTATCTTGTATGATTTTTTCATTATATTTAAATGTGTATAAACTCGTAAAATAACTTAACTATGTTCCCCTTAAAAAAGTAAACCGTGGGACTTGATTTTACGTGATTTGGAATCCGTTTGCTCAAGTTATGATCGTTTTAGTGAACATGTATCTAGTATTTCTGGGATAGTGAATCTTGACGTAATTAAAGAGTTAATTATGATTCCAATTCATCTAGAAATGTGTGAACATCACTTGCTTCTGTTATAAATCAAATGGGCCAATAAAAGAAACTTAATTAGTGTAATTTGGATTTAAATTGATTGAGATATGCTAATTTTAATAAGTAGGGGTCACTATTGAAAATTACTTTTCCAATCAAGAACCTTGTGATTGTCATTTAATCAATTAGTGGAAATTAATTGTTAATTTCCTAAAATAATTGTTGATAAATGTTTTGTTAGATATATAAAGATGATTATTTCCCTAAATAACACTACTTTAATCAAAATTGATTAGATATGATCTAGATCACAATTGGTTACATCAATCATAACAAATATTGTTACTTGACTAGGAATGGGAATTTGTTTCGCAAATTTCCTTATAATATTATCAAAAATGTTTTGATGAATATTATGTATGGTATAACTTTGGTTTAAAGACTGATTATCAACCTAAATACAATATGATCGAATCACATTATCCTGACCTGAGGCATATATGATTTTTAGTCAGGGATTGTTGGGGTAGCAAGTTGCTCCGTGAGCAGTCTGTCCCACTTCCGTCGGTACTGGCCATGACAAAGGGTAAGGAAGGGAAAATGCTTGAAGCGGTCATGATGTATTTTCTAATTACTAAAATTTGAATAATACATATTTTGTGATTACATCATCCTTCAAGTAATAATAAAAAAATGTTTGTTGATTCATTGATTGGATTAATAATTGATTTAATATGATGAAATTAATTAGATCCAATTAAACACTCTATTAGAGTAATATTTCCCTTGGAAGAATTAAATTATGTGAATATGATTCATAATAATTAATTAAAATTGAACATGATATGGAGGATCACATGAGTGACATCCATGGTATCCCGTCAAGGCGAAGTGTTCCTTCGCCAGGGATTGTATGTAGGAGATGTCTGTCCGAAGTGACAGCTCCTGCATACAAGCGCATCTGGATCAGGCTCTTTTCTTCTCGAAAGAGTAAGGGTGCATACATAGTGACCCCAATATCGGTTCCTCATATTATTGGGGCGATATTGGATTGCGCACAACGAGTGCTATTCCTGTTGATGGTTGGTTCAATTAACAACAGGTCAACATCATCTTAGGGGTTGTGAGCCCAGGTGTTAAGGACCGAATTAGGAAATGTAAGTTGGACTTGCAAGGTGGAATTAGTTCTCACTTCTTTTAATTCGAGTTACAGTTTCTCATATTATTGGGATGTAACAAAGATAAGAAAGGAGATCTCAGATCTTGCTTGAGATATAATGGTAACTATATCTCTTACATTGAAAGTGATTAAGGGAATGAACTTTCAGTGTTGACAAGGCATGACAGATTTGATATAAAAATTCCTAAATCAAAGTAATATATATATATATATTCAAATATCTTATTTCAGATAATCCTCATTGAACCCATTCAATACTATACTCAATAGTAATTGGCTCATGAATTGGATTCATGATCAAGATATTATACTTGCAGTTGTACACATAATGTATGTGGTTGCAATGTGCAAGTTTCCTCATAATAATGAGAAATGATAATTAAATTGACAATAGGACAACAACCTAGGTTTTATGTGTCTCTATAGTCTTGATCTTTCATCGAATGAGCTTTGGAAGTATCATGTCGATGATGATTATAATTGTCAAATAATCCTTATAAAATCTAAGAAGATGTTTTGGCATACATATGTGCTCTCAACATTTAATCATGAATGACATGGTTCACTACATCATGCAGAATGTGGTTCAATAAGAGATGATGTACTCAAAAAATGTTTGAGTACCTACCCGGACCAAAGTCTTTTAGAGTTTAGATTGATGTAGATATGCTGAGTGTCATCATTCTACTGTCTATACTCACGTCATTCATAAAGCTTCATAATATTCATATTGTAAGTATTGATGGAGCATGTATAAATGTTGAAATACCCTTATATGGAAATCTCTTGAATTCAACATAAGAGTTCCTTTGTCTTAAGCAATGGTTGTTTATGAATGAAGGGAGCGCATGGAAGCATGAGTCTGACCCAAGTAAGAAGGAAAGTTAAAGAGTTGACTGTACTTATATGGTTTCCATACATATCACATCCAAAGAGTTGGTTGAATGCCAATACTGCAACAAACCGATGTATTGATAGTATGACTATCTAGGCTATCTAACATCCTTAGAGAAGGACTTGGATAGTGTATCGAAATAATATACAATTGATCATTGAAATAGACTTTCTTATTAGATAAGATCAAAGTCTAATAATTATATCTCGTTCTTCTAATAACACTTGCAATTGGTTGCATATGTTTTAGAAGATTAGAAAATCCGATCTTAAGGTTTAATAAGTCATCCACATGGATGTTGATGCAATTGTTGCAACAATATCCATTGGATAAATAGACTATATTTTCAGTGGGTGAGCCCTTAGTTTTAGAGAATGACTCTATGACCTAGATATTAGAATACATTCATTGTTATTTCTAAGTGTTGGAAATGAACATGTATTCTGGAATAGACCTATCATAATGAGTTATGATGGATATATTTCAGATAGTAATCTAACATCTAATGGATTCTAATAAATTAGAATATTAGTAAATAGTTCATTAATATTTCTAAATACTGAAAATTAAACCTTAAAAGATCAATAGGAGGATGAAGATCATTTGACAATGATATGGCATCAAGCCTTGGACATAAGTCCGTTGATGAGATCAATAGACTAGTAAGAGATGAAACTTTAGATTTCTGAATTTTCAAATCTTACATACTTGTGAATATTGTATTCAGTAGAATGTTCAATGCACCCTTCTCTGAGAATGGTGTTAGATGCCAAGGTATTCAAGACATCATACATATTGATGTATGTGGATCATCTACATCATAATAAATATTAATGATATGTGATATCAATTGATGATTTTTGTGATATGAGATTTCTTTCACTCATATTATAAAGCTTTGAAATGTTCAAAGATTTCACAATTTTGATTTAAAACCAAAATTTGAAGGAAGATGAAACGAATTGATCTAACCAAGATAGCAAGTACCTATTAGATGAATTCAAGGAATACCTTATGGAGACAGGAACATCATTCTTATCTCACTCCTCCTAATACATGTAAACTCAATAGAGATGTAGGGAGAAACAATTGGATCATGTGTGACATGATTTAATCAATGATGACTCTTAGCATAATTACCTCTTAGTTTCCATGTATATATGTAGTGGAGACTACAATACACATCCTTAAAAAGATTCCATATAAATCAAAATACGAAAATCCTCATAAGCTATTATTTGGAACCTAGCCCAGTGTTGGACAATTGAGGATTTAGGGTTGCTTGGTCCATAAACTTGTCATGGATACATGTAAGCTGGAATCTAGCACATGAGAGTGTTACTTCAGTAGGAATCTAAAGGATGGTATTGGATACCTACTTTATGACCTTGAGATTCCTAAAAGATTTCATCTCTAAGGATATGATTATTAGATGATGACTCTTTGAGAATCAAGATGAAAATGAAGTGAAGTAACTCATTTAATCTTGAGAGAATAATGAGGTTCCTGAAATCGGAAACTAAAAGGACAATTAAAGTTGAAATGCTCGTACCTTGTCAAATGAGTTTGAGGATGGATTTCATGTGTTAGTTAAGTCTGACAATGATCTGACTTCATATGATGGAGCTCCTAAGGATCATGACATGAAAAGATGGTTGTTAGCAATAAAGTCTAAAGTAGACTTCATATACAAATGTTGTATATGGACCCTCGAGGATCTACCTATAAGGATAAAACCTGTTAGGTGTAAATGGATCCTCAAGAGAAAGAGGGAACTTGATGAGAAGGTAGAGACCTTCAAAGCACGACTTGTAGCCTTGAGCTATACATCGGAGAGATGGCATCGCTTGCGATGAGACTTGCTCTTCAATGACCATGCTTAAACCCATCAGAATATTGCTAATTATAGCTACACAACTTGACTATGACATCTTTAAGATGGAAGTCAATATTGCATTTCTCTATGAATACCTCTATGAGGATATTCACATGAAGTAGCCCAGGGCTTCATAGTTGAGGAAAGCAAGGTGTGCAAGCTGAAGAACTCCATCTTTGAACTCAAATAAGCTTCTTGTAGTCGGAACATCAGATTTAATGAAATTATAAAGGTTATGATTTCAGATAGAATCTTGATGAACCATGTGAAGCTTAGTGGGAGTGCCATTGTGTTCATCGTGCTCATTGTAGATAATATCCTAATCATTTTAAATGATATAAGGATGATGATAATAAGTGTTTTATGATCTGGATAGTCCATACCTTGAGGTATGATATCAAAGATACCTCTTAGATCTTAGTTCTGAAAAGTTTAGAAGCAAAGAGAAGAGGGTATTGGGACTATCACATTAGTAGTACACCTTGAATGTGTTCTAATTTGGAAAACTCCAAAGAAGGCTTCTTTCCCTTAAGATATGATACTGACCTGTCTAAAGGGATAACACCTTAAAGAGTTTAGGGTGTGAATATAAAAGCTCATGCCCTAATGCATTAGCTATAAGAAGCTCTATTTATGCTAAATGTGTACAAAATCCAGATGTCTACTGATGAATCCACATTTCATCATCTTTATTCTATAAATTTGGCCTCAAAAACCCTGACAAATGCATGTAAATACCCTTAATTCCAGCATCTTAGCATTTCTACATGTGCATGTAAATAGTATATAAAATACTGTATTTAAAGCCAAAATTATAGAATAAATAAAAGAAAAGAAAAAGAATAAAATATTGTAAATATTTTATGACCCGAAACCCCGAGACCTAGGCATCTCGATGACTAGGTCGACAAGGAATAAAGTAGGGGGAGATAAGGGCCAGATACCTATTCATTTTATTCATTCTTTATTCTTTTTGGGACCTATTTTTGGTTCCATTTTTTATACCTCAAATAAAAAACTTTGAACATGAAAGTTGTAGATAATTAAATAAATAAAATTACAAAATTGATTTCACTGAAAATTAATGTACAGATAAAAAGTTATGATCTGAATAAAATTCTAGAATCCCAACTTCCCAGACCTATATCTCCCAAATAAAAACTCCAAATGTATCGAACTCAGCTTTAATTTTTATAATTTAAAATAAGCTAATTAATGAAGGTGGTTTCGCATTTAGCGGAGCTACGGTTTGAAAGTTGAGTTTTGGACCCCTATTGTATACTTGTACAGAATAAAATATTCATTTTTGGTCATTATTTTCATTATTTAATATTTTTATAATTTTGTAAATATTATTTATAATTCATGTGTATATTAAAATCAGAATAAAAACTCAAAGAAAACACAAAATAAAATACTTGTATAAATAGCATACCTGGGTATAATACCTATACATATACCTATAGAATTACTATTTATATTTTATTAAGTGTACAAAATACCTCAGGAAAATCAAATAAAAATATATTTAAGTATATAAAAATACTTTATAAAATTATAAAATAATAAACAAAAATAAATAAATTAAATATACAAAATAAAAATAAAATAATAAAATATATAGATATATACCTATATAGGGCTTAAAAGGTAACTTGTAATTATATACCTCATAAAAATAAATAAAAATCACCATAAAATTCTTTATAAAATAAGAAACATTTTTTATTTTATAACCTAAATAAATAAAATCATTTATTATTTTATTTTTATTTTTCAAATAATTATCGCTGGAATTTTCTGGTTAGTCCACGTGGACCAACCAGGAGAGGTCAAGTGTTGACCTCGGTCAACTGCCTAACCGAGGTCTGCCACCTTCTGACAGCAGGATTTTTGCTTCGTTTTGAGAAATTTTGGAGCCGTATCCTTTCGTCGTCTTCCCTCGATCCCTTCTTGGATATTTTTCCCTGATCATCACTAAACCATGCCACACCTTCAGATCACGCAAAATCTCCATCATGTGCGCGTGGCCCTCGCTTCAAGAAGATGCCACCACCATGTATATAGTTGACCCGCCACCTTCAAGCTCGAATTTGAACCCCCTTAGCACCCGCTTCGCTCCCGTTTTGGTGCCCTTGAGTGAGAGGCAGGTGACAGCTTCCACCTCCCGCGTCAGATCGGTCGAGCAAGCATCAGGGCGACTCCACCACCTCCGCCATTCGTCGGCGTCGAGGTTCCCCAACCTCTGGATCCGGCCATCGAGGTATACTTCCTTTCCCCCTTTTTCGTTTCACATTTTATTTCCCTTAGTCGTAGGATCAACCCCCCCCCCCCCAAATCTCCGAGTTCCATCCATCGATTCGCCCTCACGATCATCTTGCCGGAGCTCGCTCCGACCATCACTTCGCGCCGACGTTCCCCATCGCCATCCGCTTCACCGACCTTCGAGACATTTTGCCCTCGTTGGTCTTGAGTTATTTGCAGGTCCAAAAGCATAAAAGCAACGCTTGGAGCTCGTTTTGATCCTCGCCGGAGACCAGCAAAGCCCTCCATCTCTGCCATCTTCTCCAGCGACCTCCGGCCACCGCCGGAGCATTTTGGAGCCACCAGGATCTAGAAGAGGATCCCAGGAGGTCGCAGCCCAATTTTGGAGCCCAACCATCGGCGGAGGACAGAGATTTAGCTCAGGGAAGCTCTCCTCGCCGGCGTTGCTTCCCTGTTCTTCCTCATCGCCTCTCCACCGTCAGATCGAGCCGCATCTCTAGATCCAGCAGCAACCGTCTGATCTTCTCCAGCAATCACCGTCCGATCCTCCAGAGGAGATCTAATCGCAGCCATCCGCTGTGAACCGTCATCGCGCGTTGTGCGCACGCCACGTGGATAAGTGACCTCATCCCAACCGTCCGATCAAGCACGAGGAATTTAGGCTTGGGTATTTTGCACCTACACCCCTGCCAATTTCGCATTTTATTTTTAGTCCATGAACTTTTATTTGTAGTTTAAATATTTTTGTAATATTTGCATCCAGACCCTCGTAGTTTCCATATTTGCACTTAGGTCCAGTCTACGTCACCTCACGTGACCCGTGCACGTGGGGTGGTGGGTATTTTGCAGGGACCCCCTGGGGGTTTGTCTATTTCGATTTGGTCCATGAACTTTTTAATTAAGTTGTAATATTTTGGTAAAATTGCATCCGAGCCCCTAGAACTTTGTGAAATTACAAAAAAACCCCTGCTAGGTCTCGTGCCTAGTGCGCGTGAGTTTGGACATTTTGCAGCGAACCCCCGGGTTGGGTATTTATTTTTAGTCCAGGAAATTGTATTTAACATTATATATTTTTTTGGAAAAATTGCAAGTAGGTCCTTGGACTTCTGTGTATTTACATTTATGCCCTTACGAGTATTGTATTTTTGCTTAGATGTTTGCATTTGTTTCATGCATCATCTTAACTCAAAAAATTACCAAAAAATACCATAGGCTCATGTTGCATTATAATTTAACACCATATTTTTAGTTTGCATTTTTATTACATTTTCATATTTATTAAAAATAAAAAACCTGCATTTTCAACACTGTTTGCATTAGAAAATACATAAAAATTATAAAAAGTCTTTGAAAAATTCCAAAAAAATATATTTCATGTGTTTTAGCCTATTTTATTTTTTGATGAAAAATCAGTAAAAAATTCAAAACAAAACCCTAAAAATTAGAAAACCCCAAAAACCTTCATAAAAATCGAAATAATTTGAGAAAAATCTTAAAAATGCAAACTCAGTTTTTGTAGTTTCTTTGATTTATTCTCTTTATTTTAAATTAGTTTGAGGAATTTTGGACTCTGATTTCTATTTTTCATCCTTATTTTAATCTCAGCCAGTATCTTAATCCACTGTTTTCTAGTATTTTTGACTTTAAAAATACCAAAAAATTAGGAAAAATCTAGAAAAATCACAAAAACATTAGAAAATTATAAAATACCAAAAATATTCTATTTCCTGATTTTTAAGTACTTCTACTTATTTTTATAAAACTTTATCCCTCTCTTTCTTATCTTGTACATATATTCCTTTAAAAGAAAAAGAAAATATTAAAAAATATAAAATATAAAAAGAAAATATAAAATCAGAAATTAAAAATCCAAATACAAAAATAGAAAATTAAAAATTAAATAAAAAATATATAAAATTAAAACCCACAAAAATGTGTACATTCATAGGCAATTGCTGACTTTGACATTAATCTTTGTGTGCTCCTGCCTTGTTCTATCTTGTTTGCTCCCTGAGTTCGACACTCTACACACTTGCACTATACACACTTATTGTAGAGTTATAATAAATTTTAACTCCACCTTGCTTCTCATTGTTTGATTGATATCATGTGTTAATTTTTGATTTAATCGGGATTTACAGAGGGCCGCCACAGCAACTTTGTCTCCGCCTTGTGTGAGACATTTAGACCCCTGTGATTTTCGGATTATCAAATGGCGCCGTTGCTGGGGAGCAACAGTGTATAGAGCATTCTTTTGTGATTGATTGTGGATAATTGCTAATCTTTTTACCTATTTGTTTTATTATATTGCTTGATTGGTATAATCACCCTTTTGTTGGATTTTGTGCGAGGTACCACCGAGCGAGGGAAGCACTCCATCCTAGGCGCTTGGACACCCACGTGAAGGCTTGCTTAGCACCGTAGAGAACTTGGAGGCTTGAGAAGACCATCATCTCTTGTAGAATTTTTGTAGTTTGAAATTTGTAATTTGAAGTGAGAGAGAGACTTAAATTTGTAATAACTTGGACTCTCTAGGACACTCGGGCCTAATTTCCAAGTGTTTGTTCACTTGGGGTCTTACCGCGGTTTTGTGTTTTTTGTGGCTTTCTCATCTTTATTTTATTTTGTTTCCCGAGGATTTAGCCCCTAGATATAGGAATTTTTGTTGACTGTGACGAATTAAGAAGCTAAGGCCCAAGACTTAATATCTTGCCTGCACCTATAGATCGTAATTGGACTTGGCTAAAAATCAACTAAAAAGGCTATTGACTTATACTAGAGACCACATAACTAGAGGAGTCGTATACAATGCTGGCAGGATCCGTTGTGGCGGACACTGATCGGCTCTCGAGACCGGACTCCGGACTCTCTTCCTAGTCATAGCTACTTATTCTTCACGTTAATAGAAGTTACTCATCTTAGGGAGATTTCCTCGTGCATGCATCTAGGTAGTTTTATTTATTATCTTTAATTTATGCACGGATCACTTTGCATGTAGAATGCTGGTGAAAAGGTACGCATCTCTATCCCTGCATGAATCATAGATTTTGACCGTACATCGGCTATTCCACTTTCCTTCCCCAAGTTTTGTTGGAGTTTAAATAACAAGGAAATTGGAAAATTTGTTAGACGATTTTTGTTCAGAAAAATACATAAAAAAGTGAAAATAATAAAATTGGGTCTGCTAATGCAAACTTGATCTTAAAACTCATCCCACCAAAAACTTTGTCTTAGGGAGAGTAACCCCCTCCTTGTTTGATTTATCTGCTGCGAGAGAGTGACCCAACACTAGGATAGAGCCACGCCTAAAATTCTGGCTGACTACTTATCGTGGTTAGTCATTCTCTAGTGAGGATCTCTCCGGTAATCAGTAAAGAGGACCGTGACGTCCTTAGCAGATTGAATTTGCGGGAACAACCGGGTTACGGTCCGCAATTCATACTGGCTGGGAAAGATCTAACATGGATCAGGATAGTCGGCTAGGAAAGTAGGGTACCTAACAGCTCGTTCTAACGCTCTGATAGATTGACTGATCACCTAATAAAATTTGATAAGATAACTGATCGAACATTCATGGTCATCAGATCAAGCGTTGCGTAGGTAAATAGGGGGTTTGTATTTCATATCTTGTTTGCATTCCAGATCTCATCCACCCTTCTCTAGATCAAGATGATGGGAAGGAGATCCCTTAGGCCACGTCTGGTGGCACCGCTATCGAGCACTCCTCCCTTTTCATCTAGGTCGGCTTCGGGGAGTCCAGACCCACTCTCCGAGCCTAAGTTTACATCCACCATGTTCCCCCTCGACCACCCTTCTTCTTCTATTAGTCCAGTGGTGTCAGAATTTAGTATAGAACAGAATTTAGAACATTTGACAACACCTGAGATGGATTCTTTTGACTTTGTAGAAACACCAGAAATGGAAGGCAGAGAGGAAAACCCAGATGAGCCGAGACCACCTCCATACGTGTATGATCAGGCGGCCATCAACAATTCACTGTTAGCCTCCCTGGAAACAATGCAGAGACAAATCAGAGACCAGGGATTTGTCATGGGTGAAATCATGAGGGAGATGCGTGAAGGACGAGAAGAAAGAAATGAGGGTGGTGAAATACCAAATGTAGAGGGCGGAGGAGGAGATCCCAACCAGGAGTGGCTGCCTCCAAGCCCATGAGGCAGTTGCACAACCCTGGTGCAACCCTTACACACCGATGGACGACTCCCTCCCATCTACGGAGACTTCGAGCTTCGCCCACACACCATTCATCTACTGTCCAAGTTTCATGGGCTGGCCACTGAAGAACCTCACCTCCATTTCCAAGAGTTCGAAATGATATACAGTACGATCCATGATAGGTTCGTGACTGAGGATACCATCAAAATGATTGCCTTCCCATTCTCCTTGGTTGATAGAGCTGCTTATTGGCTTAAACATTTGGGGAGGTACATCGACACGTGGGAGCAACTCCGGAAAGAGTACTTGAACAAGTATTACCCACTTGGCCGGACAAATGTAGCTAGAGCAATGATCAGTAATTTCACTATGATCCCCAATGAACAATTCCATGAAGCGTGGGGTTGCTTTAGAGAGCTCATTGACCAATGTCCTCACCATGAAATATCACAACCCAATCTGGTGCAAAGTTTCTATTGCGGGCTGACATCAGAGCTGCAGGGGCTTGTCTACGCCTCGTGTGGGGGATCTTATTTCTCCAAGGATGCAAAAGCGGTCTGGGCCATCTATGAACAGATGGCAGAAAATTCTACAGTGATGTCCCAGGGCTGCATCTACACAAACTCCAAGGTCCCGCCATAAGCCACTTCTTACCACCACATTGCAATGATCGATGCCGGAAACCACATTCCGTCAGCAGCAACAACACACGACGAATCAAAGGCAACTGACATGGGCATAATTAGTGAGAAATTGGACCGCATCTAGATTTTGGAGAAGAAGCAAGGCCAAGGTCTGGCATAGATAGACCAATTGGCAAAGACCATGAGTGACCTGAAGACTCACATCTTGAGTATTCAGGAGGCACAATCATCTTCACATCCGCCTCCCAGGTCACTGGCTGACTCCAGAGGTAGTCGTTCTACCCCACCACCTCTAGCATACCGCCAAGTTCACCATGTCCAGGAGGTGCCGGTACAGTAGTTGCCGCAATATTCACAGCTGCCACCATCTCAAGACACTCAGATGGTGGTCTATCAGCCGGATCAGCCTTCGGTAGTACTACCACCTCCACCCTTCGAGCAGGAGCCGTTGATGGAAGTCAATGGATATGGTACGACCGGTACCACCAGCAACCTGGGATTCGTCGTGATCACCTAGGATTCTATTGGTCCACCGGAGGTGCCTCATCCCAGCAGCAGCCTCCAGCTGAAGGCAATCAGAATAGCCAATACCAGCAGCCTCAATACTCCCAACAACAACAGCAGTAGTATCAGCAGAATCCTCATCACACCTGGAAGGGACAATAGTGGAGGCAGCGGCAACAACCTTACCAGCCGCAGTACTCCCAATCTCACCAGCAACCTCAGTTCCAGCAAGGGAACATTCCCGGTTCTTCCACACCCGTCTTGGAGAACCCAGCACTTGATGATCTCGCCCGCTTGCTCTCCGAACAACAGGCATCTTTCCAGCGAGAAATGGATGAGTTTCGGCAGGAAATGAGGGACATAATCAAAGGGAAAGCCGCCATACCTGCACAGAGCGAGCCGAATCCGAATAACTTGAAGAGGAAGTCTGAGCAGGTATAGTTTACAGAGGATACTACCCCTAGTGCTTATTTGAATGACATACATTCTATGTTTGATACTCACTTTGTGTCACTTAGGAGCGGTAGGGAACCAGCCGGCAGCGACTCATCTGAGGGACAACACCATGGAGGTCCTAGAGCCCCAGATGAGGAGAGAAGCGGTGCTGATGATGCTAACAACGATGATGACGGTGGTGCTGATGCCACCAAGGATGACCTTCCAGACGGCGGTACTGAGGCCGTCATAGAACAAGATGCAGACGGTGGTGTTGAGGCCACCATTTTTGATGAAGAACCAGAGCGCAATGCTGAGGCTGCGAAGGAGAATATTTTTGGTGGTACTGATGCCCCCATTTTGAATCCATCTGTATTCCAACTGTCTATTTTGCCATTCTTTGTATCCCTGGACACCAGGAAAAAGACCAAAAAATGAATAAAGGAAAGGTTTCTCCATCAATTCCGAGTCCATGTGTGTTGAATGATGATGTTTGCATGTATTCCAGTCCTCAACAGGGCCTGAAACCTTCTCCTAACCCTCCATCTGAGGAGGGCCCCTCAATCCCCTTCCCTCAAGCACTTCGCTCGGCAAAGGGGAATAAAACAGAAAATCCCAAAAGGAAGGAACAGTTAGAGTTCAGCCAGCAGATGATAGACAGATTTCAGATACAGCTGACTCTACAGGAGGCACTAGAGCACATCCCCCTCTTCCAAAAGAACCTGAGAGAAAAGACCACTGTATGCAGGTGGAGGCGGAACAACAGAGGAGACATCCACGTGCTCACCCGTGCCACATGTTGTGCCATTCAGAACCAGTTGCCAGCCAAACGACCAGATGTAAGAGCTCCATATGTCAGATGCCAGATTAATGAGTAGCCATTCGATCGTACTCTATTAGACAATGTCTCTTCTATCAACCTCCTTCCGGTAGCCTTACTCGACCGATTCGAGTTCGGCCCGCTCCTTCGGAGTTGGACAGTCCTTCAGTTTGCTGATAGGTCTATCAAGAGGCCGAAGGGGTTGTTGAGAGACGTGGTCGTCACCATTCAGGGCCTGAAATTCCCCGTGGAATTTGTAGTATTGGA
Source organism: Ottelia alismoides (assembly GCA_037367405.1). Classification (NCBI taxonomy): domain Eukaryota; kingdom Viridiplantae; phylum Streptophyta; class Magnoliopsida; order Alismatales; family Hydrocharitaceae; genus Ottelia; species Ottelia alismoides. The sequence goes on along the minus strand of JAZKJV010003074.1, from coordinate 634,112 downwards.
CATGGAGATCCCTGAGTCAGTGACCGATGCCCTCATCATACTAGGACGTCCATTCTTGGCCACAGCCAAGGCGGTGACAAACCATGATAGTGGGAAGGTGTACTTTGGTGTAGAGGGCAAGAGTATACAAATAGAGACGATTGACGAAACCTGAGCGAGAGATTCAGCCTGCTCAGAGCCATGCAGTGACACAGTACAACTGACAGATGCAGAGTTAGACGTCCACCAAGAGTGTGATTTTGTGATCACCGATGATGAATCAGTTTGGGAAGATCCAGAAGCATGAGCCCTCCCCCTGTCTACAGACTCAGAGTACCCACCTTTTGAAGCAGACGAGAGTTCATAGAGCACACCCTTGGCAGATGACACTATAGAGGCTGACAGTTATGTGATGATTGGAGACATTGATGATTGTTCAGATTCAGATCCCTCGGAGGCAGACTTTGATTGGAAGGACTTTGATACATATTTGCCATGTCTTTTTCCCGATGAGCCGACAGAGAGGATGCAGAGCGAGCCCGCACAGATGATAGACACACCAACAGGGTTCCCTTCGTCAGAATCACATGAACAACGAGAGTTCTCACATGCAGAGTTGGTTGCTTTCATGCAGACATATCAGAAGCCAGATTTGCCAGCTCCCACCAAGCCAGAATTGAATCCTTTACCGCAGTCGCTCAAGTATAGATTCCTTGTAGGAGAACCAGATATGCACCCAGTCATTATCTCAGCAGATTTGACTGGAGAACAAGAATCTCGTTTGATGGAGGTTCTTGAACGCAACCGCAAGGCAATAGGATGGAGTGTGGATGATCTCTAGGGGATAAGTCCGGTCCTGTGCTCCCACCATATCTAACTCGAAGATGACGCTAAGTCATCGCGTGAGTTCCAGCGGCGGCTGAACCTGAACCTTCGAGATGTAGTGATGAAGGAGATATCTAAATGGTGGGCCGCCGATTTTATCTACCCCATCTCCGACTCCAAGTGGTTTAGTCCTTTAGATGTGGTACCCAAGAAGACGGGTGTCACTACAGTTGTGAATGAGTCTGGAGAGGAGATCGCCACCCGGATACCCACTTCTTGGAGGGACTGTGTGGACTACAGACGATTGAATGGGGCCACCAAGAAGGATCATTTCCTGCTACCATTTATTGATCAGATTATCGAGAGGCTAGCTGGGAAGAGTCATTACTGTTTCCTTGACGGGTATTCTGGATACAATCAAGTGGCCATAGTACCCGAAGACCAGGATAAAATGACATTCACCTGTCTATTTGGGACTTATGCTTTCAGACGGATGCCCTTTGGTCTATGTAACGCTCCGACGACATTCCATAGGTGCATGTTGTCCATCTTCTCGGACATGATAGGTGATTGCTTAGAGGTCTTCATGGATGATTTCTCGGTCTATGGTGATGGGTTTGATGCTTGTCTTGACTTCCTAGATCGAGTACTTCAGCGCTGCATAAAGGTAAACCTTGTACTATCTTGGGAGAAGAGTCACTTCATGGTGACTCAAGGGACGCTCCTTGGTCATATCATCTCCAACAGGGGCATGGAGGTTGATCCGGCCAAGGTGGATATCATTAGAAAACTCAATCCACCGTCCAATTTGAGATAGTTGCGGTCTTTTCTAGGGCATGTCGATTTCTACTGACGGTTCATTCAGGACTTCAGTCGAATTTCCCGACCACTTACATATTTGTTGACTAAAGACACCGAGTTCCTCGTAGATGATAAGTGTCTTAAGTCCTTCGAGACTCTCAAGAATTTAGTTATCGAGGCTCCTGTCCTTCAGCCACCTGATTGGTCTCTTCCCTTTGAGATCATGACGGACGCTTCTGATTATGCCATAGGGGCTGTGCTTGGACAGAGGAGGGATGGATTACCCTATGCCATACAATACGCTAGCCGGACGTTGGATGCAGCTCAGAGGAACTATACAGTGACTGAGAAAGAGATGCTAGCGGTAGTCTTTGCTTTGGATAAGTATAGATCTCACATTCTTGGATCCGAAGTGACAATATTTATAGATCACACTACCATTCGGTACTTTATGTCGAAGAAGGATGCCAAAGCCAGGTTGACCAGATGGATCCTTCTCCTCCAGGAATTTGATATTGAGATTAAGGATAAACCTGGAGTTAAGAATGTTGTGGCAGATTACTTCTCTCGTCTAGAGAACCTTGAGGAATCTAAGCCCATAGCACCTATTACTGAGACTTTTCCAGATGAGGTGATCCTTGCTATCACCTCTCTTCCATGGTATGCTGACATTGTGAATTACCTTGTTGCCAAATCTATTCCACAATTTTGGCCCAGACAACGGCTTGAGACCTTCCTTGCGAAGGCAAAGTCATACCATTGGAAGGATCCCGTCCTTTATCATGAAGGAGGGGACAGTATCTGGAGATGGTGCATTCCTCAAGATGAGCAACATAGCATCCTCACCTACTGCCACAAGCTTGAGGCAGGAGGACAACATTCTGGGAGACGGACAACACAGAAGGTGCTCCAATCCGGCCTTTGGTGGCCTACCCTTTTCAAGGATTCTGATGAGTTCATGAGAAGGTGTACTAACTGTCAGAAGATGGGCACTTGCGGACAGAGAGACATGATGCTCATGCAGCCCATTCACTTTTGTGAGGTTTTTGACACATGGGGGATTGATTTCATGGTTCCATTTCTTAAAAGTCAGGGGTTTGAGTACATTCTGCTCGCTGTGGATTATGTGAGTCGTTGGGTTGAGGCCATCATGCCCGAGCCGCAGATGCTAAAACCGTATGTCGTTTCTTGAGGAAAAATATTATTTCATGGTTCGGGGTACCTAGAGTCTTGATTTCAGATGGAGGGTTTCACTTTATTAATGATAAGGTAAAGGCTCTTGTAGACGAGTTCAGTATTGACCATCGTGTTGCCACACCGTATCACCCTCAGACTAATGGTCTTACTGAAGTATCGAATAGGGAAATTAAGATAATTTTACAGAAGCTAGTCTACCCAGACTGAAAGGATTGGTCATAGCTTTTGGACTCGGTCTTGTGGGCCTACCGGACTTCATTTAAGACACCATTAGGGACATCTCCCTTTTGTCTCGTCTTTGGCAAGCCATGCCATTTACCAGTGGAGATAAAGCATAAGTCACTTTGGGCAGTCACAGAGCTATTATTAGATCCCAAGAGTGTAGGAGAACAAAGGAAAGCGGAGTTGGTAGCCCTGGAAGAACTAAGAGATACAACCTTCTCAAGTGGCCTACAGTTTAAGGAGAAAGTGAAAGTATGGCACGATTCTCGAATCAGCCATAAACTATTTGAGCCAGATCAGCAAGTATGGTTATTTGATGCCAGGTTGAAATTATTCCCAGGGAAACTAAAAAGCAAATGGAAAGGACCATATGTGGTACGGAAGGTGCATGATAATGGTAGCATTGATATATCCGAACCTTCATCATCTTCCACTTTTAGAGTCAATGGTCAGTGCTGGAAACCATATCTAGATCATGATCCACCGACCGTTGATGTTGCCCCGATTCATTTGGTATGAGATGTGTTCTTTAACTCACACCTTCTGCATCTCGTACGTGATTATCACTTCTATCTTCCTCTGTACAGATCCATTTGTCTATATCATTCAGTCTTCCGTTATGTCTGTCACCCCATCTTCATCCTATGATTTTGCTGTACTTAGGACACGCCTTGTCCTAAGTATAGGGGGGCGCACACACTGAGTTGTGATAAATTCCTTTTCTATCTTCTTTATTCTTTGATCCTATCCATTGTTTCCTCTTGTTGTCTATACTTAGGGATATCTGACCCTAAGTATAGGGGGAGACAATCAGAGGATGATTTGTTCATTCCCACCCTTGACCCTCCCTGCATTGTGTACAGTCTACTATACTTAGGATTATTTGATCCTAAGTATGGGGGGACGGTCAACTTCTTATTCATTTCATTCATTTATTTATTTCTTCATTCTTTAGACTTGTCTATACTTAGTATGAGTTATGTCTTCTCTTTTCTCTCCGATCTATGAGGACATAGCTCAAGCTAAGTATAGGGGGGTCATATATACTCCGCATATACTTTAGCCATAACTCGTACTTTCGTATCCTTACTAATAAATGGCTAATTATACGTATAAAAATTCATCAAAAACCTTAATAAAAAGATGTTGATTATTCCACAAATTCTTTTTATATTTACTGATTAATAAATTAGGTGAAAATATTCTCTGCAAAATGTTTGAAAAATAGTTTGAAAATCTGTGTGAAAACTACTTGGAAAATGTTTTGTACATGTTTTCAACCTTTGTAAAAGTATTTTGGTTTGTAAAATTTATTTTGGTTTGTGTGAAATAAAATGTTTGAAAAATGATTTGCAAATGGTTTGAAAAATGGTTGAAAAAATATTTTGAAAAATATATATATACTGTTTGAAAAACCTTTGCAAAATGATTTTCAAATGTGTGTACATGTTTGTAAAATTATGTGTAAAAATTATTTTGGACTATGGTTTTCAAAATTGTTTGAAAAACCTGTGTCAAATAAGTTTGAGGAATATATACATCACACCTAAAATTCTTTATATCTATAAAGTTGATCACTTACCCTGTAAATTCTTAAAATCCACTTCTTATAAATATAAGACGCATGCCTGTTTAAATATTTTAACCTAGCTTTTATCCAAAATTTTTGTTTTCAAAAATCTCAAAAACATTTGCAAAATTAAAATTCAAAAAAACATTTGAAAAAAACTTTTTAAAAAATACAATAAATGCATATGCATCATCTTTTCAAAAATCCATAAAAAGTTCAAAATCTTGAAAATTGCATCACAAAAATATTTTCTGCATCCTGCATTGCATTTGCATAACATTAGCATTTTTCGGATTGAGTTTGATAGTTGAACAAGTCTAAATAAAATCCGGAAATTGGAGCTTGGTTGGACCTTAAAATCTACATAATAACAGGAACCTTATAAGAACTGGGTTTGAGGCACTTCAGGTCTAGTTGACTTAATTCTTTGAGTACCACAAGACTTGGTTCAGTGGATTCTTGACTGCTTAAGTAGAGTATTTCGGAGCACACGCACGACTCTTGTTGATAATGACCTAACTTGGACACCTGCACCTTTCACATTACTCAACTCAGTTGGAGTGGGGAGGGGATTGGATTTGCCGCTATGAGACGCACACAAGTGGAAACACTTGTCCTCCTCTAGGGAGGGAAGTGCACCCCAACTCGTCCAGTGATGAGGAATTCTAAGGACAAGAGAGTGTGGGTTGCAATAAAGCTTCAAAAGAGGGATAGTCTACTGTTTTAAGAGGAAAAACTCCCTATGTAAATGCTACCGTGAATAGTATTTCAAAAAAAATGGACAGACTTGTACAAAAATAAATGCCTGAAAAGTATGTGAATATGTTGTATAGCCAATAAGCAAGCTTGAGTTCCAAAGTCATATCAAGTGAGCCTGCAGCTGGATGACTTGACTACACTGGTCTTGCATCCTAGGATGGTAGCTACACTGGCTACGATCCATTCTTCTCTTCACCCCCTCCTCTTGAGCTGGTTGCCACTTGAACTTAGAAGGGAATACCCCGCTCCTCGAGGAAGGAGTCATTGGATTGGGGAATCATTCGGTTGTCATATTGGAGAAGTCAGTCTCTTGGTCATTCTAGTTGAGGAGAGCCACCATCACTTACACTGTACGAGTCAGCTTCATAGTCATAAGGGTTTGCGTATGAGTTGAGATATTTCTGACCTGGCTATTGAGGAGACTTGAGTTGAGTTTTGGGATACTCAGGGACTGTTGGATTTCAAATCTGGTTCTCATTAAAGTTCCTCCCGCACTAAAATTCCAAAGGTCTAACTTAAGCTCCAAACTTTGATTTTGTGAAGACAAGTTTGATAATTAAACTAAATCCACTTTCTTCTTTTTCTTTTCTTTATTTTTCTTTCTACACTTATTGCATAAGTGTTTGCTAGGGACTAGCAAAGGCAAAGTATAGGGGGATGATGAATCCACATTTCATCATCTTTATTCTATCATTTTGGCCTCAAAAACCGTGGCAAATGCATGTAAATACCTTTAATTCCAGCATCTTAGCATTTCTACATGTGCATGTAAATAGTGTATAAAATACTGTATTTAAAGCCAAAATTATAGAATAAATAAAAGAAAAGAAAAAGAATAAAATATTGTAAATATTTTATGACCCGAAACCTTGAGACCTAGGCTCTAGATGACTTGGTCGACAAGGAATAAAGTAGGGGGAGATAAGGGCCAGATACCTATTCATTTTATTCATTCTTTAATCTTTTTGGGACCAATTTTTGGTTTCACTTTTTATACTTCAAATAAAGAAACTTTGAACATGAAAGTTTTAGATAATTAAATAAATAAAATTACAAAATTGATTTCACTGAAAAATAATGTACAGATAAAAGTTATGATATGAATAAAATTCTAGAATCCCAACTTCCCAGACCTGTATCTCCCAAATAAAAACTGTAAATATATCAAACTCATCTGTAATTGTATTTAATTTAAAATAAGCTAATTAATGAAGGTGGTTTCGTATTTGGCAGAGCTACGGTTTGAAAGTTGAGTTTTGGACCCCTATTGTATACTTGTACAGAATAAAATATTCATTTTTTGGTCATTATTTTAATAACTTTATATTTTTATAATTTTGTAAATATTATTTATAATTCTTGTGTATATTAAAATCAGAATAAAAACTCAAAGAAGACATAAAATAAAATACTTGTATAAATAGCATACCTAGGTATAATACCTGTACAAATACTTATAGAATTACTATTTATATTTTATTAAGTGTACAAAATACCTCAAAAAAATCAAATAAAAATATATTTAAGTATATAAAAATACTTTATAAAATTATAAAATAATAAACAAAAATAAATAAATTAAATATATAAAATAAAAATAACATAACAATATATATATATACCTATATAGGGCTTAAAAGGTAACTTGTAATTATATACCTCATAAAAATAAATAAAAATCACCATAAATATCTTTATAAAATAAGAAACATTAATTAATTTATAACTTAAAATAAAAAAATCATTTACTATTTTATTTTGATTTTTCAAATAATTATCGCCTGGAATTTCCTGGTTAGTCCACGTGGACCAACAAGGAGAGGTCAAGTGTTGACCTCGGTCAACTGCCTGACTGAGGTCTGCCACCTTCTGACAGCGGGATTTTTGCCCCATTTCGAGAAATTTTGGAACCTAATCATTTCGTCGTCTTCCCTCAATCCCATCTTGGAAATTTTCCCCTGATCATCACTAACCCACGCCACACCTTCAGATCACGACGAATTCTCCATCATGTGCGCGTGGCCCTCGCTTGAAGAAGATGACACCACCATGTATATAGCTGACCCGCCACCTTCAAGCTCGAATTTGAACCCTTAGCACCCGCTCCGCTCCCGTTTTGGTGCCCTTGAGTGAGAGGAAGGTGACAGCTTCCACCTCCGCGCGTTAGATCGGTCGAGCAAGCATCAGGACGTCTCCACCACCTCCGCCATTTGTCGGCGTCGAGGTTCCCCCACCTCTAGTTCCGGCCATCGAGGTATACTTCTTTCCCCCCTTTTTCATTTCGTATTTTATTTCCCTTAGCCATAGGATCAAAACCCCTCAAAATCTCAGAGTTCCATCCGTCGATTCGCCCTCACGATTATCTCGCCGGAGCTCGCTCCGACCATCACTTCGCACCGCCGTTCCCGTTCCCATCCGCTTCACCGACCTTCGAGGCATTTTGCCCTCATTGGTCTTGAGTTATTTGCAGGTCTGATGAATCTCCATTTCATCACCTTTATTCTATCATTTTGGCCTTAAAAACCCCAGCAAATGCATGTAAATAGCATTAATTTGTATATAATAGCATTCATCATTCATTGTATTAATTGTACATTAAATAAGGTTTGTAAGGCCAAAATTATAGAATAAAGAGAAGAAAAGAAAAAGGAATAAAATATTGCAAATATTTTATGACTCGAACCCCGAGACCAAGGCCAGCATGGAATTAGTCGACAAGGAATAAAGTAGGGGGAGATAAGGGCCAATAGTACAATAAATACCTCATTTATTTATTCATTTATTTATGCATTTTTGGTACCTATTTTGTATTTAATTATTCATTCATCAAATAGTGAAACTTTATATATGAAAGTTGTAATAATAATGAGAATAAAATTACAAAATTGAGTTTGTACAAAAATAATACACAGTGTACATTTTATACCCAGAATAAAAAGCCAAAATCACAACTTCACAAACCCATATCTTGCAAATAAAAACTCTAAATCACTCAAACTCACCTTTAATTGTATATATCTTTCCATGAACTATTTAATAAAATTAGGTCCATAATTTTTGGAGTTCATCTGTAGAAGTTAGGTTTTTGGCCCTCCTTGTATATAGTACTGATTAAAATATTCATTTTATTCAATATTTATTATTTCTATAAATTTATATTTTTAGAATCTTGTAAATAATATATGTCATACATATACATATTGAAATTAAATGAAAACCAAAAAGAATTTGTAAAATAAAATAAGTCTATAAGCTACATAGACAAAAGACCTATGCTACCTATATGTATATAAATAAAAAGGGATTTTATTCTTTTATTCCTTATTCATCTATATTTTTATAATAATGTATATATTATATATAACTTATTAAAAATACAAATCCAAAATAAAAACAAATAAAATTCATTAAATAAATAAAATGTATATAATATATAGGTAAAATACCTATAAGTATACTTGCATATACACATACTTATTTATTTAAGAAACTCATAAAAATTAAATAAAAATATATTTATACTTACAAAAGTAAGTTATAAATTTATAAAATAAGAAAATAAAATAATAAAAAAATAAACAAAATAAAAATAAATATATATAAATATACTTATAAATACATTATTTTTATAAAACCGTAATAAAATACTTCAAAAAATTAAATAAAAATCAGGAATAAATACTACAATAATTTATAAACATTTTTTATTTTATAAGTAAAATCTAATTAATTCATTTATTATGTTAAATAAATGGGTCAAGATCTGGTCGATGTGGACCAATCAGTGGCCAGGGAGTGTTGACCTCCGGTCAACTCCCCCTGCGCCTCTGACTCCCGTCAGAACTGTCCATTCCCTTGATTTTTGCCATTTTTCCCGCTCGATCTATCGCTCCATCACCTTCGATCCCTTCACGGATTTTTCTCCCAGAACCATCATGATCCGCGCCGTTCACTTAGATTACCTGTACATAGCTTAGATTCGTTGATAATCACCGGTCAATAAGGGCGCCCGACCTTGTTTATAAATAAACCCATCTCCTTCCTCCGAGCTTTTCGGCCATTTCCTAAGCCCTAGAACCCTCACCTTCAGTCCAGCGTGTATCCTGGTGACAGCAGGAGGTCCCCTGAAGGTCGAGGAGGTTCGCAGAGGAGGGAGATGCGCCCACGACGGTGCTCCGACGTCGTCCTGCTCCTTGGCCCTTCGGCCAAGTCGAGACTGCGCATTTATGATTTTTAGGTAGCTTTTCATATCAGCATTTTATTTCTATCTTTTATTTCGCTTTTAGATTAGTAGATTAGCGTAGATTAGGTAAATCGAAGTTCTCCTGAGCTCAGCTCCGGCGACTTCGCCACTGTGTTTCCCACCGTTTTCCGACTCCCTTTCACCTCCATTTCGATCCCCTACGCATTCTCCACATCCCAGCCACCCTGTCCAACCAGATTCCCACTAGGATCCGCGAATCGAATCCTCAACTCCACCGCTCGCTGGAGGATTCGCCACCTCGTCCATTTCAGCGCTAACAGCTTCAACCCTCGGGTCGAGGAGAGAGACCTCGAGCCCCTCTACCTTCCTGTGCAGGTTAAGTGCGCCAAAGAGCACCAGGAGATGAATCCCAAGCCGACAGAGGTACCTGGAGCCCCATTTCTTCTCCGAGCTCGTGGCGGCGCTCCAGCATGCCTTCGGTCGATCTAAGACCTCCAGTTCAAGCAACCTTCCAGGAAGCCTTTGTGTCCTTCATGAGCGGCAGAGACCGACGGAGGCGCGAGATCTGGTCGGAAGAAGCTCGCCTAGGCGAGCTTGCTATCCTGTTCTTCCACGCTAGCTCTCCGCCGTTGGATGAAGACGAAGGCCCAGATTGAAGACCAGCCGTTCGATGGAGCCGTGTCCAGACCATCGGATCATCTCGGATGATCTAATCTCCTCCGCCCATCGTCGAAGTGTCATCGGCTCACGTGGAGGCGCCACGTGTATTAGTGGATGCAGATCAACCGTCGGATGAAGCGTCGGTTAAGGTAAATTGCAAAATCCACCCCAGTACTTTTTGTATTTAATTTTTGATACTGTAAAATAAATATCACGTGTAAATAAATAGTGATTTTTGTTGAAAGGATCCTGAGTTTCTTAGAATTACAAAAAGGTCCCTCTGCGCCTCACGTGCAGTCCCACGTGAGGCGCGTGAAAATTGCACAATACCCCTGGCGGGTTTTGTAAATTGTAAAATAGCCCCAAAAGTTTAAATAAATGTTTATTTCTGTAGGTATTTTTGCACCCATGCCCCTGGTACTTATTTTATTTGCAAAAATGCCCCTGCCAGGCTGTATTATTTTTGTGGCTTATCTCTATTTATTAAAAATACCTATGGTGCTTCCAAAAATCCAGAAAAATTAGGGTAGATGTTTCATGTGATGTTCTTGCATGCCCATATTTTATTTCACATTTATTTGCATTTTTCCTAATTATTAAAAATGAAAAAGAAGCCCATTTTGTACTGTCTAACTATAAAATACTAAAAAAATATAAAATGTTTTTGAAAAATCCCCAAAAAAATATATATGGTATATTTATATCTATATCGAGTCCAAAAATTTAAAAATCCTAAAAATATGAAAAAGAAAAACAAAAAAATCAGAAAGCTCCAAAATCCAACAAAAAAATAGAAAAATCCTTAAAAAATACCAAAAATACATTTTTCTCTTTTATAATTATCTATATTATTATTGATGTGTTAAAATTAATTTGGGTAATTTTGGAGTTTATTTTATATTTTTAAAACCCAAGTTATATTCGGTTATTTATTTAGTCCCGTATTAGGGACATTTTTAAAATTAAAAATACATAAAAATTAGAAATATTCCAGAAAACTAACAAAAAAATTAGAAAAATATTAAAAGAAAAAATATTATATCTATTTATTTTAAGCATTTTTATCTATATATATGTATATCTATATATTACTTCTCTCTCTCTCCTCTTATATGTATATATATATATATCTTTATGTTTATATCTATATATATTATATAATTAAAAAAATATAAAAAGAAAATAAAAAATATAAAATATAAAAACAAAATAAAAATTATAAAAAAACATATATAAAAAATGTAAAAACCAAAAAACCCACAAAAATAATGATTGGACATGAACAAGGGCTTGAATAATTACACAGCACATACAACCATTCGCCTCCCAGTGTTCGACCTCTACCTGTACTTACACCTATACACATTTGCATGTAGAGTTATAATAAATTTTAACTCCACATTTTTGGATATTCATTGCATATATTTATCGTGGGTTAATTGTTGATTGATTTGGGATCTTTGTCGGTCGCCTCAGCGACATTGTGATCCCCCTTGTGTGGATTACTCTAGACCCTCATAAAATCCCTTTCATCAAATGGCGCCGTTGCCGGGGAGACAACGGATTGTGTATGAATTTTGTGTGGTTTTCAATTCATTTATTTAATTCTTTGCTCATGTCCATGATTCATTTCTTTATTTGTTTTTTATTGAGATTATTGATTGACTGTTCCGACCCATCTCTTTTATTTATCATTGATGCGAGGGACCGCCAAGCGAAGGAGGACCTCCTAGGAGGACCAGTGCACCCAAGCAAGGCGGAGTTGGCTCTTTGACATCAGCCAACAGGAGAGAGCATCAAAAGCAGATGAAGGAGAATTTTTGGATGGCAGTCTCATTTTATGCATTTTATTTTATTTATGTGAGAGAGTGACACTTAGAAAATTTGTAATAATACAGGACTCTCACAGGTACACTTCGACTTCCCGAGCTCCAGTGCCCGAGGGATTGTTCCCTCGGGGGCCTCAATGGTTTTGACGCTTTTTCTTTTCTTTATTTTATTTTATTTTTATTATTATTTTGTGTGAATGAGCCCTTAGCTTTAGGAGTTGCTTGCTCGTAGAGTTAGGTCCAAACACCCTAATATATATTTGCATGTACCTATAGTTCGCTTTGGATCTAGGTCAAACTCTAAACAGTCGTTCATTCATCTCTTAGCCTTTGTGCCACAGCGAGCCCCACAAAGCGCTTTCTCCTAAACTCAAGTGTGTTGAGCAGAGGAGGGGTGAGCCAAGACCGGACTTTTTGAGGCTAAAGATAAATGAGCGATTTGTGGTGCTTCACGATAATAGCAATTTCCGAACCTAAGGCGATTTCTTCAGCTTGCATTTGCATATAGCATAAGTTTCAAATTCTGTTATGCATCCCGCATGGAGAGAGCTGGGAGGCACTGTAAGTCTTCTTACTTATCATGCATCATCGTTTTCCGACTTGCATGGCTTTTCCGATCTTCTCCCTCTGTTTTTGACAACCTGGGATGCTTAATGGAAATTGGAACCTCGATAGGCACGTGCATTGAAAATACCCAAAAAAGTGATAACTTAAATAAAATCGGGACTGCTAACTCTATTGGACCTAAAAATAAAATGTAATGGATTCCTTGTCTTGGGGAGAGCAACCCCTTCATTGTATGCGTTTTAAATTGCTCACGTACACACTAAGGAGTAGAGCCCAAATCCCATCAAGCCTCCTAGTGTCTGTACAATTTTTGTGATTCTCACCTAACTCTAAAATCGAAAAGATAAATGACTGCCGCCTGATAGTCTTCACTGTGTTGAGTAGGTGAATTGGGGTTTGCCTTGTGTCTTGATTGTGACTTGTAGTCCATTGTGCTTTTCATTCATTACTATAGTAGTTGGTCCCGTCCGTGTGAGTCATGCATTTTTCATCTTTGAGTCTCTCTATCCCTCTTATACATATATCTCTTCATTTGCATCAAGTCGTGATATTGGCGCTTGAGCTCAATCATTTCTTCGCCAAGTCTTGTGTTTCCCTCTTCTTCATTACTTTCCTCGTATTCTCCGTACTATCTTCATCTTCTCTGTTCGGGGAGAGTCCGCTCTTCGGACCGCATTTTTAACGGTGTTCCCGCCTTGCGTAGAACACCCAATTTTGTGTATGTCCCGATCTTCTAGCCCGCCCTCCTCGTTCCCCCTGTATCACCATTCTAGCCCCCATGATATTGGCACGCACGCTCAATCAGCTTCTCCACTTCATTGTGGTACCCTTCTTATCCATCTTCCTTGTGTCCCCTGTGTCATCTCTCCCTTTACCCGGGAATGTTGTGCATATTGATGAAGCCCGCATCGAGGATTATGTATACTGATTATTTAAGCCGGGCCCATGATGTTGAAGATGCTGAGATTGATGTGATGGATTTATCTTTGATACATGCATATGGGGTTCTTGAGGATTTTTGTTGATGCATAGAGCATAGGTGTGATGCATTATTGAGGAATTTTAGTTCTCGCACACCGGATTAAGGATGTGATATGATGCGATGATTCGATGAAGATTTCATGAGTATTGATTGATCTATCTATGTTGAGGTTCCACCCATCTTGATTTTGAGGATTGACTGATTATTCTAATTCGGACTTCCTGATAAAGGTGAGCGGATGTTACATGATCTCTCATCTTCCTGATTGACGCATCCTTGATCTCCTGACTCTCTAATCCATCCTGACACTTAGAGGATTCCTGACTATTTTTCGTGCCATCTCAGCTGATTGGATTGACCTGAGGGATGTTTTATGATTGGTCAGATGATTTTCTCCCTCACATGATCTTATGCCCTCCGGATGATTGAATGATTGAATGCTTTTGAGGACCTGAGATGACTTGCCAGCATTCCCTTAACCTACATTAATCTAGCTCGCATTCCTCCCCGAGGACTATCTGCGGGAGAATGCGACAATTTCTAGGACTACGGTTTCATTCACTGATTGGGTCGCCATTGTGGTAGGACCTGGAACCGAGTCAGATGATATGCTTGATTGGCCTCCCCCTCTGATTGTGTACCTGACCTGTCAGTACACGAGGCCAATAGACGGACTGCTCTCCTTGACGGTCCTCGCAAGGACGATCCTCGATATTCTAGTTATTCATGTGTCAGTTCATAGCTCTCCGAGGGTTATCTGCGAGAGGCTATGGCACATTTTAGCTCTCTTGGTCTTTTCTGCTGGTAGGCCGTCTGCCGCCTACCATGACCATATTCTCTGTGGATCCGTCTGATGGATCCGGCTCCTTTGAGCCTTCTCTCTCCTTGACGACCCTCGCAAGGACGAGATGTACTCTGAGTATTCACTATGTAGCTCACATCACGTCACGAGGACTTTCTGCGGAAGGATGTGACACTTTCTTTACGATCGACTTCACTCACTTCTGGTGTCTCCATTTGTGGGGGCAAGAAGTCGATTCGTCTAATATAGGCAGTTGGTCTCCCTTTCTGATTATGCTCTCGATCTGTTGGGGCATGAGACCGATTTGATCAGCCTCCTGTGAGTCCACTCTCCTTGATGGTCCTCGCAAGGATGATCTCTTTTCTGATTATTTCTTGACTAGCTCATAGCTCCCCGAGGGTTATCTGCGGGAGACTACGACATATTTCCAATCTGACTGGTCTCTACTGCTGGTAGCTGATTTGTCAACTACTGAGACCACTATGTGGGTGCGTCTGATGGATCCAGCTCCTTTGAGCCCTCGTCTCTACTTGACGGCCCTCGCAAGGTAGAGATACATTCTGACTATTCCTTTCCTAGATTGCGGTACTCTCCGAGGACTATCAGTGGGAGACTGCGACACTTTCTTTACGCTCGGTTCCCACTGCTGACTGTGTCTCCGATCTGCGGAGCACGGAATCGATTCATCTGATATGCATGATTTTTGATCCCATCTTGAGTGGCATATTCGATCTGCGGATCATGGGACCCATCTGATTAAACTCCTTTGAGTATGCTCGCCTTGACGATCCTCGCGAGGTTGAGCTTCTGATATCTGCTATTTTCATGCCTAGCTGGCAGCACGTTCCCCGAGGGTTATCTGCGGGACGCTGCCACACTTTCTTGATTTGACGGTCTCTTCTGCTGGTAGCCGATCTGTCGCCTACTGAGACCGTTTCTATGATCCGTCTGATGGATCAGGCTCCTTTGAGCCCGCTCTCCTTGACGACCCTCGCAAGGGTGAGCTTCTGTTCTGATTATTCATTGACTAGTATGTACCATTCCCCGAGGGTTATCTGCAGGAGGGTACATTACCTTGAAGGTACTCGGTTTCACTTCTGGTGTCTCCTATCTGTTGGAGCATGAAGCCGAGTCTTCTGAGCTTCGTACTCGGTCTCCTCCCTTGTTGTGTCTCCTGTCTGTTGGAGCACGGAGCCGAGTATGCTGATTATTCTCTGATTCTGCTCCCCTTGACGACCCTCGCAGGGTTGAGCCATGTCTAGCGGTATTCGGTGTTTTCTGTGATCTTCCGACCTTATGACCACCGAATGCCACGATGTCTCCTATTCTCTATCTTCCGATCTATCTGAGACTCTGATTGACCGGAGGAGTCTGTACTGCTCTTGCTTCCTCCCGGTCTTACGGTATCGGCTCCGTTCCCTCATGCTGACCTTCTGAGCTGATTGACTGCTTTATACTACCGGACCGGATATCTTTACTTTCTGACCTGTTGTCTCCGGTAGCTGACACCCACTTGATTACAGATTCGGGTATATTTTCACCTTCTGACCGCGTCCTCGTTCTCACAGGGAGACGACGACGAGAGCACGGTAGTCGCTTACCAGATACCGTCCTGTACTTCATTGGTTTCTTCACCACTTGTATATATGTGTGCCTTGTTCATTCTTTCTCCCGCATGTTATGTGTGCCCCAGATCTATCGCCATGTCTCTGTGACTAAACTTAGGACATACCTTGTCCTAAGTATAGGGGGGCACACACTGATTTGTTCTTTCCTTGTGCAGTTTCGTCATTCTTGTCGTTGCCTATACTTAGGGATATCTCACCCTAAGTATAGGGGGAGTGATGCGTATATTCTACACAATCTTTTCATCAATCTGTATATATCTCTCTTTTCTTCTTTTCTTCTTTTCCTTTTCATATTTCTTTATCTAAATAAAAGGTGTTGCCCCTTTTTGTCAGTTTCCTGTACTTAGGACGTACTTTGTCCTAAGTATAGGGGGAGTGCACCCTTGATTTGTTCAATGATCTGTTTATTCCGACCCTTGACCCTCCCTGCTTTATGTACAGTCTGTTATACTTAGGATTACTTGATCCTAAGTATAGGGGGGACGGTCAACTTCTCTTAATTCATTTCTTATTCGTATATTCTTTGGACTTGTCTATACTCAGTACGAGTTATGTCTTCTCTTTCTTGTTTCTGATCTATGAGGACATAACTCTTGCCAAGTATAGGGGGGTCGTATATACTATGTATATACTTTAGCCATAACTCATACTTTCATATTCTCTTAATAATAAGGCTAATAATTATTTAAATTCGTTAAAAATCCTTAATAAAAAGATGTAATTATTCCTCAAATTCTTTTTGTATTTACTGATTAATAAATCAGGTGAAAATATTTTTTTTGCAAAATGTTTGAAAAATAGTTTGAAAATCTATGTGAACATTTTTTGAAAACTATTTTTGAAAAAGTTTTGTTACATATTTTCAACCTTTGTAAAAATGTATGGTTTGTAAAAATTTATTTTCTTTGTGAGAAATAAAATGTTTGAAAAATGATTTGCAAATGGTTTGAAAAATGGTTGCAAAAATATTTTGAAAATCTATATATACTGTTTTGAAAAACCTTTGCAAAATGATTTTCAAATGTGTGTACATGTTTGTAAAAATGTTTGTAAAAATTATTTTGGACTATAGTTTTCAAAAATTGTTTGAAAAATTTGTGTCAAATAAGTTTGAGGAATAGATACATCTAATAAATAAAAATGAATAAAAAATAAAAATAAAAATAATGATAATAATGAATAATAAACAAATTATTAATAAACAAGATTCTTTAATAAGTGTACATATATACCTATAAATTAAAAACTAAATTGTAAATTCTTAATTCTTGTAAAATAAAGCGGCACGCCCGTGTAAATAGTTGTAAATATTTTATACTTTGAGTGCCAAAATTATTTGCAAAAACTCTTTGTGTAAAAATTTTCTCTTTAATTCTTTGAAAAATTGCATTATCCATTGCATATTTAGCATTTGCATAGCATTCACATTCTTTGATTGAGCTTGATGATTGAACTAGTCCAATAAAGTCGAAGATTGGAGCTTGGTTGGACCTTACCGCACCTAACTGCACTGGAACCTTATGGGAACTAGGTTTAAGGCACTTCAGGTCTATACAGACTTAATTCTTTTAGAAATCAGGGCTGGGTTCAAGGCACCTCAACTGACTAAGAAGAACTTTTCGAGACACAAGCATGACTCTTGCCGACCGTGACCTAACTTGGACACTTGCACCTTTCACTTGGCTCAACTCAGTTGGAGTGGTGAGGGGGTTGGATTTGCCAGTCTGAGACGCACACGAGTGGAAACATTCATCTTCCTCTAGGGAGGGAAGTGCACCCCAACCTGGTCCAGTAGCCATGAGGTCTAACGACAGGTGAGTGTGGGTTGCAATAATGCTTCAAAAGAGGGATAGTCTTCTGACTCAAGAGGAAAAACTCCTTATGTAAATGCTGCTGTATATAGTATGTTGAAAAAAGAAAAAAAATCTCCAAAAAAGTGGACAGGCTTGAAAATAAAATAAAGTGCCTGTCGGAGAATATATATATATATGTTGTATAGAAAATAAGCAAGCTTGAGCATCAAAGTTATACCATGTGAGCCTGCAGCTGGATGACATGACTACACTAGTCTTGCATCCCAAGATAGGTAGCTACAGTGGCTACCGTACACTCTTTTCTCTACCTCCTCCTCTTGAGTTGGATGCCACTTGAACTTAGAAGGGATTACCCCGCTCCTCGAGGAAAGAGCTGTTGGATTGGGGAATCATTGGGTTGTCATTCTGGAGAAGCTAGTCTCTTTGTCATTTCAGTTGTGGAGAGCCACTATCACTTACACTGTACAAGTCAGCTTCATAGTCATAAGGGTTTGCGTATGATATAGGCTAGTTCTGACCTGGCTATTGAGGTGATTTGAACCAAGTTCTGTGACTCTTGAAGGCTGTTGTGTTTCAAATTTGGTTCCCGACTAGGTTCCGTACACATTTTCACACAAAGGTCTAACCTGAGCTCCAAACATTGATTTTGTACAAATGAGTTTAATAATCATGATCAATTCAATTTATTCTTTAAATTCTTTATTTCTGCCTTTTCTTTTCTTCTTATTCTTTGTTCTTTTTGTACTTATTGCATAAGTATTTGCTAGGGACTAGCAAAGGCAAGTATAGGGGGGTGATGAATCTCCATTTGATCACCTTTATTCTATCATTTTGGCCTTAAAAACCCCAGCAAATGCATGTAAATAGCATTAATTTGTATATAATAGCATTCATCATTCATTGTATTAATTGTACATTAAATAAGGTTTGTAAGGCCAAAATTATAGAATAAAGAGAAGAAAATAAAAAGGAATAAAATATTGCAAATATTTTATGACCCGAACCCCGAGACCAAGGCCAGCATGGAATTGGTCGACAAGGAATAAAGTAGGGGGAGATAAGGGCCAATAGTACAATAAATACCTCATTTATTTATTCATTTATTTATGCATTTGGTACCTATTTTGTATTTAATTATTCATTCATCAAATAGAGAAACTTTGTACATGAAAGTTGTAAATAATAATGAGAATAAAATTACAAAATTGAGTTTGTACAAAAATAATACACAGTGTACATTTTTTAACCAGAATAAAAAGCCAAAATCTCAACTTCACAGACCCATATCTTGCAAATAAAAACTCCAAATCACTCAAACTCACCTTTAATTGTATATAGCTTTCCATGAAATATTTAATAAAATTAGGTCCATAATTTTTGGAGTTCATCTGTAGAAGTTAGGTTTTTGGGCCCTCCTTGTATATAGTACTGATTAAAATATTCATTTTATTCAATATTTATTATTTCTATAAATTTATATTTTTAGAATCTTGTAAATAATATATGTCATACATATACATATTGAAATTAAAAGAAAACCAAAAAGAATTTGTAAAATAAAATAAGTCTATAAGCTACATAGACAAAAGACCTATGCTACCTATATGTATATAAATAAAAAGGGATTTTATTCTTTTATTCCTTATTCATCTAAATTTTTATAATAATGTATATATTATATATAACTTATTAAAAATACAAATCTAAAATAAAAACAAATAAAATTCATTAAATAAATAAAATGTATATAATATATAGGTAAAATACCTATAAGTATACTTGCATATACATACACTTATTTATTTAAGAATGTAAATAAACTCATAAAAATTAAATAAAAATATATTTATACTCACAAAAATAAGTTATAAATTTATAAAATAAGAAAATAAAATACTAAAATAAAATAAACAAAATAAAAATAAATATATATAAATATACTTATAAATACATTTTTTTAATAAAACTGTAATAAAATACTTCAAAAAATTAAATAAAAATCAGGAATAAATACTACATTAATTTATAAACATTTTTTATTTTATAAGTAAAATCTAATTAATTCATTTATTATGTTAAATAAATGGGTCAAGATCTGGTCGATGTGGACCAATCAGGGGCCAGGGAGTGTTGACCTCCGGTCAACTCCCCCCTGCGCCTCTGACTCCCGTCAGAATTGTCCATTCCCTTGATTTCTGCCATTTTTCCCGCTCGATCTATCGCTCCATCACCTTCGATCCCTTCACGAATTTTTCTCCCAGAACCATCATGATCCCCGCCGTTCACTTAGATTACGTGTACATAGCTTAGATTCGTTGATAATCGCCGGTCAATAAGGGCGCCCGACCTTGTTTATAAACAAACCCATCTCCTTCGTCCGAGCTTTTCGTCCATTTCCTAATCCCTAGAACCCTCACCTTCGGTCCAGCGTGTATCTTGGTGATAGCAGGAGGTCCCCTGAAGGTCGAGGAGGTTCGCGGAGGAGGGAGATGCACCCACAGCGGTGCTCCGGCATCGTCCTGCTCCTTGGCCCTTCGGGTAGTCGAGACTGCGCATTTATGATTTTTAGGTAGCTTTTCATATCAGCATTTTATTTCTGTCTTTTATTTCGCTTTTAGATTAGTAGATTAGCGTAGATTAGGTAAATCGAAGTTCGCCGGAGCTCAGCTTCGGCGACTTCGCCACCGTGTTTCCCACCATTTTCCGACTCCCTTCCGCCTTCATTTCGATCCCCTACGCATTCTCCACATCCCAGCCACCCTGTCCAACCGGATTCCCACCAAGATCCACGAATCGAATCCTCAACTCCGCCGCTCGCCGGAGGATTTGCCACCTCGTCCATTTCAGCGCTAACAGCTTCAACCCCCGGGTCGAGGAGAGAGACCTCGAGCCCCTCTACCTTCCTGTGCAGGTTAGGTGTGCCAAAGAGCACCAGGAGACGAATCCCAAGCCGGCGGAGGTACCTGGAGCCTCATTTCTTCTCCGAGCTCGTGGCGGCGCTCCAGCGTGCCTCCGGTTGATCTAAGACCTCCAACAGTTCAAGCAACCTTCCAGGAAGCCTTTGCGTCCTTCAGGAGCGGCAGAGACCGGCGGAGGTGCGAGATCTGGTCGGAAGAAGCTCGCCCAGGCGAGCCTGCTTCCCTGTTCTTCCACGCTAGCTCTCCGCCGTTGGATGAAGACGAAGGCCCAGATTGAAGACCAGTCGTTCGATGGAGCCGTGTCCAGACCGTCGGATTATCTCGGATGATCTAATCTCCTCCGCCCATCGTCGAAGCGTCATCGGCTCACGTGGAGGTGCCACGTGGATTAGTGGATGCAGATCAGCCATTGGATGAAGCGCCGGTTGGGGTAAATTGCAAAATCCACCCCAGTACTTTTTGTATTTAATTTTTAATACTATAAAATAAATATCACGTGTAAATAAATAGTGATTTTTGCTGAGAGGACCCTGAGTTTCATAGAATTACAAAAAGGTCCCTCCGCGCCTCACGTGCAGTCCCACGTAAGGCGCGTGAAAATTGCACTATACCCCTGGCGGGTTTTGTAAATTGTAAAATAGCCCCAAAAGTTTAAATAAATGTTTATTTCTGTAGGTATTTTTGCACCCATGCCCCTGGTACTTATTTTATTTGCAAAAATGCCCCTGCCAGGCTGTATTATTTTTGTGGCTTATCTCTATTTATTAAAAATACCTATGGTGCTTTTAAAAATCCAGAAAAATTAGGATAGATGTTTCATGTGATGTTCTTGCACGCTCATATCACATTTATTTACATTTTTCCTAATTATTAAAAATGAAAAAGAAGCCCATTTTGTACTGTCTAAATTATAAAATACTAAAAAAATATAAAATGTTTTTGAAAAATCCCAAAAAAAATATATCTATATATATTGAGTCCAGAAATGTAAAAACCCTAAAAATATGAAAAAGAAAAATAAAAAATTAGAAAGCTCCAAAATCCAACAAAAAATAGAAAAATTCTTAAAAAATGCCAAAAATACAATTTTCTCTTTTATATTTATCTATATATTATTATTAATGTGTTAAAATTAATTTGGGTAATTTTGGAGTTTATTTTATATTTTTAAAACCCAAGTTATATTCGGTTATTTAATTAGTCCCATATTAGGGACATTTTTTAAATTAAAAATACATAAAAATTAGAAATATTCCAGAAAACTAACAAAAAAATTAGAAAAATATTAAAAGAAAAAAATATATTATATCTATCTATTTTAAGCATTTTATCTATATATATGTAGATCTATATATTACTTCTCTCTCTCCTCTTATATGTATATATATATATCTCTTTATGTTTATATCTATATATATTATATAATTAAAAAAATATAAAAAGAAAACAAAAAATATAAAAACAAAATAAAAATTATAAAAAAATATAAAAAATGTAAAAACAAAAAAACCCACAAAAATAATGATTGGACATGAACAAGGGATTGAATAATTACACAGCACATACAACCATTCGCCTCCCAGTGTTCGACCTCTACCTGTACTTACACCTATACACATTTGCATGTAGAGTTATAATAAATTTTAACTGCACATTTTTGGATATTCATTGCATATATTTATCGTGGGTTAATTGTTGATTGATTTGGGATCTTTTGTGGGTCGCCTCAGCGACATTGTGATCCCGCCTTGTGTGGATTACTCTAGACCCTCATAAAATCCCTTTCATCAAGGTCCAAAGGCATAAAAGCAACACTTGGAGCTCGTTTTGATCCTCGCCGGAGACCATCGAAGCCCTTCAGCTCCGCCGTCTTCTCCAGCGACCTCCGGCCACCGCTGGAGCATTTTGGAGCCACCAGGACCTAGAAGAGGACTCCAGGAGGTCGCAACCCAATTTTGGAGCCCAACCATCGCCGGAGGATGGAGATTTAGCTCAGGGAAGTCTCCTCACTGGAGTTTCTTCCCTGTTCTTCCTCATCGCCTCTCCACCGTCAGATCGGGCCGCATCTCCAGATCCAGCAGCAATCGTCCGATCTTCTCCAGTAATCACCGTCCGATCCTCCAGAGGAGATCTAATCGCAGCCATCTACTGCGAACCATCATCGCACGTTGTGCGCGCGCCACGTGGATAAGTGACTGCCTTCCAGCCGTCCGATCGTGCACGAGGAATTTAGGCGTGGGTATTTTGCACCTACACCCCCGCTATTTTCGCATTTTATTTTTAGTCCATGCAATTTTATTTGTAGTTTAAAATTTTTTTGTAATATTTGCATCCGGACCCACGTAGTTTCCATATTTGCACTTAGGTCCAGTCCATGTCACCTAACGTGACTCGTGCACGTAAGGTGGTGGGTATTTTGCAGGGACCCCCCTGGGGGTTTATCTATTTTGATTTGGTCCATGAACTTTTTAATTAAGTTGTAATATTTTGGTAAAATTGCATCTGATCCCCTGGAACTTTGTGAAATTGCAAAAAAACCTCTGCCAGGTCACGTGAACAATACGCGCGAGTTTGGACATTTTGCAGCGAACCACCTCTAGGTCTGGGTATTTATTTTTAGTCCAGAAAATTATATTTAACGTAATACATTTTTTTGGAAAAATTGCAAGTAGGCCCTTGGACTTCTGTGTATTTACGTTTATGCCCTTGCTAGTATTGTATTTTTGCTTGGATGTTTGCATTTGTTTCATGCATCATGTTAACTCGAAAAATTACAAAAAAATATCATAGGCTCCGGTTGCATTATAGTTTAACGCCACATCTTTAGTTTGCTTTTTTATTAAATTTTCATATTTATTAAAAAAAACATGCATTTTCAGCACTGTTTGCATTAGAAAATACATAAAAATTATAAAAAGTCTTTGAAAAATCCCAAAAAATTATATTTTGTGTGTTTTAGACTATTTTATTTTCTAACCAAAAATCAGTAAAAATTTCAAAACAAAAACCCTAAAAATTAGAAAACCCCAAAAACCTTCTTAAAAATCTAAAAAATTCAAGAAAAATCCTAAAAATGCAAACGCAGTTTCTGTAGTTTGTCTGATTTATTCTTTTTATTTTAAAATTAATTTAAGGAATTTTGGACTCTGATTCTATTTTTCATCCTCATTTTAATCTCGACCAGTAGCTTAATTGACTGTTTTCTAGTATTTTTGACTTTAAAAATACCAAAAAGTTAGGAAAAATCTAGAAAAATCACAAAAACATTAGAAAATTATAAAATATCAAAAATATTTTATTTCCTGATTTTTGAGTACTTTTACTTTTTTATAAAACTTTATCCATCTCTTTCTTGTCTTGTATATATATTCCTTTTAAAGAAAAAGAAAATATAAAAAATATAAAATATAAAAAGAAAAGATAAAATCAGAAATTAAAAATCCAAATATAAAAATAGAAAATTAAAAATTAAATAAAAAATATATAAAATTAAAAACCCACAAAAATTTGCATATTCGTCGGTAATTGCTCACTTTCACACTGATCTTTGTGCACTCCTGCCTTGTTCTATCTTGTTTGCTCCCTGAGTTCGACACTCTACACTTTTGCACTATACACACTTATTGTAGAGTTATAATAAATTTTAACTCCACCATACTTCTCATTGTTTGATTGATATCATGGGTTAATTGTTGATTTACCTGGGATTTACCGAGGGTCGCCACAACGACTTTGTCTTCGCCTTGTGTGAGACATTTAGACCCCTGTGATTTTCGGATTATCATCTACCATGTAGTGGGAGTAGTAAAATGTTGTTAATCTAACTATGGAGATAAAACACTCGATTACAGTAATAGAAAAACCTTCAAAGATGAAAATATTTTTAAGATAGTGATCTCAAAGTCTTATCATCAAGAACTTAAGATTTTATAGATATTGATCTAAAAGATCTTAAGTGCAGATGCCTTATAAGACTTAAGACTAGGTCTTAGTCTTAGGAGATAGAGATCTCTAGGAACTAGGGTATTTTGATAAGGATAATGGAAATTACATACTGGTTATACCAATTATTGAATTGTAGTGTCAGACACTATAACTGCCTTAAAGGACTTGATGTAGTCTCTCAAAAATGGAGTGACTAATCAACTTACCTAGCTATATTAAATAGCTTATAATTGTCACATGGGTGTGGATTTAATGATTAGCCCACTAATGGCTCTTTCGGCTAGTGGGAGATTGTTGGACATGTGAGCCAACTACGAGCCATTATGCAAATTATCATTCCCTGATCTGATATGAAGAGTAACTAATTTACATAATAGGACCCTTAGTACAATTAAGGTTATGCACAATGACCATCTTGATGATCATACAGTTGTTGATTCAATTGTTGAATCATAAAGGTTGGTGCTTGGATGAATATCTAAAGAGTTCGATTGAGGACTCATTAAGCACCATCAAATGATTATTAAGAGATGATCTCTAGCCTGAGTAGTAGATGACAGTCCTTTCCCTTTTGGCTAATTTCTGACTGACTTTTTGATGCATGTCCTCTGCATAGGAATATAGATTTGGAAGTGTTACATAAGTTAGGTCAAAGAGTTGACTTAATAAGATCGAGATAACCAAAGACCTATGTTGTATGTTGTCATGATATATGTGAAGGATATGGGGAAAATCCTCAAGCGCATCACGGAAGCGTGATGATCGTATCGAATGCGATCGGGAGTGACTAGTCGCACTAGTTGCTCGATGCAGTAGAAATTAAAATTTTCTATGTGACGAAACCACATGATCCAAGAACACTTCTCGATTGTTTCGTCTAAACCACAAACAAGTAATAGGATTACCTCTTGAAGCGTGGTTGCGATCGAGTCTCTAAACAAAGAGACCTCCTGTCTCAAGTCCGATCTGATGGAGGAGACGCTTGCGAGCGCATGGATGAGACACATGCTTCTTGCAATCCACATTGATGATCCAAGCCACGGATCTCCTGATCTCGACAAACAAGATACTGCGTCTTCTTCATGAGCAAGGCACGTCAAAGTAGACGGAGATCCACGAGCAAACGATCGGGCATCATAACGACGATGCTGCGATGATGGAGGATCTCTCTAAGGCATCCATGGTGGACGACCACATGAGAAATAAAGAGAGTGGGCGTGTAGAGAGAAAAGAGAGAGAGAGCATTCATTTTTTCGTATGTCTTGAAGAGCAGGGGGTGCCTCTTGTTATATAGGGTTTTGGGAGTCCATGGATCCCAATCCATGGACAACAAACAATAAATGGTTGAGATTGATTTGTGTTTCTTTCATTGGCTAAGATGTTGTTGTAAAAACACAACAACTAATGATTTAATTTAAATTAATTTTTATTGATAAATCTACAAAAATTAATTTCAAATTAAATCATCTTTGATAAGAGAAAAGATAATGAAGAGAATAAACCAACCTCCTTGTAAGAGGGGACGACTACTCTTCTCCTCATGGAGAGTTGTAGCCGTCCACTCCTCTTTGGTGGAATTGGTCTATCTCTTCAGATTATCATGAGATCTCATTATCTCATGATATATATATATATCATCATCTCTTGTCCACAATATTTTCACAAAAAATAATTCCAAATTATCTTATAGAAAATATCAATCATGCCATTGAAATTATGTGAATCTTATTCACAACCCAAAACTAAATGTAAATTATATTTAAGTAATCATTAAATGTGAATCCAATTCACATCAACAATTAATTAACAAATATAAAACACAATATGCTCTCTCTAATATATTATAAATCACATTTATAATATATACGATTAATATGGATAATGTTATCCACGTTACTCATATCCATTATAATTAAACCATATTTATTCATCTTGGATCTCTTTTCTCATGTGCCGAAATAACATGAATCACATTCATACTATTCACATCAAGGATACTTAAATCACATTTAATTATCTTAGATATCTCTCCTTATAATATGAATCAAATTCATATTATCCATGATAATTAAATCACATTTAATTATCAATTTTCTCGATGCTTGGATACATATATCAACAATGAAATTATCCATGAACTCTTTCAAGGATAATGCGCTTTCTCTGCGGATACTTGGAGATAAGGACAGGGCGATTGTATTGTTCCACGTATAGTGACTTGGATATTGAGATCACATCTCAAATCCAGATCTCGGACCTTCCATAGATGCTTGATTAAATAAAGATCGCATATCTAATCTTCTCATAGCATATGAATCACATTCTGATCAATGTCCAATATTTGGACCAAGATCAGATTACTTCTTTACTGAGAGGAGTCACTAAAATCCAGACCCGTTTCATCACTCCCTAGGAATGGAAGCGTCATGGTTATACAATCATTTATGATCACATCACCGTCAGGTATTCCCAACACCTGTACATCCTGCATACTAGAAGACCCAGAATAAACCCGAAGTGTTAGATCAACTTTATACAGTCTACTTCAGGGTTTTATCAGTAAGTTTCTCATTTTATAATTAGGAGTTGGTATCGATAATATACTTTCCAAAAGCATATATCAGACCTAGGTCTTGATCATATACTTTTCAATAGTATATATCAAACCTACAAATTCAGTCAAGCTTCCAAAGAGAGACGACCGTGCACAGAACTTGATTCTTCTTAATATCTCATGAGTGAGATCATGTCTTCCTTTTCAGTAACTGAACATGTATGATCCCTTTAAGAGTTCGTATTACTCATATGGCCTTACATGCACACCAGCGCGTCGGTGTATAGACCTTGATTAGGTCATCAACCTATTGGTCTGCCTAATGTACATACTCGGACATATAGTAATACATTTGTCTTCGGTCAGAGGATGCGTGCCTATATCGTGACAGCATACGATATAGGACTTTGGTTATCTCGATCTCGTTAAGTCAACTCTTTGACCTAACTAATTTGACACCTCCGAATCTCTATTCCTTTACAGAGGACCTGCATCAAGAGATCAGTCAGATATCAAGCTATGTGAGAAAGGATTGCCACCTCCTACTCAGGCTGGAGATCACATCTTAACAATCATTTGACGGTGCTTGATGAGTCCTCAATCTAACTCTTTAGATATTCATCCAAGCACCAGCCTCTATGATTCAATTATTGAATGAACAACTGTAGGATTATTAAGATGGCCATGGTACATAACCCTAATTGTACTAAGGGACCTATTATGCAAATTATTTATTCTTCATTTCAGATCAAGGAATGATATTCGCAATAACATTTATTGCATAATGGGTCGTCGTGGGCTCGCATGTCCAACAATCTCCCACTAGCGCAAAGAGCCATTAATGGGCTAATCATTTAAACCCACACTCATGTGACAATCATAGGCTATTTAGAAAATAGCTAGGTAAGCTGATCAGTCACTATGTTCTCATGAGACTACACCAAGTCCTTTTACGACACTTGCATATCCCCAGTAATAGTGCTCGCATCTAATGCGAATGTTGCATCTTATGCAACCAATACTCAATCTTGTTATTTATAGTGTCCTTGACACTACAGATTAATAATTAACATAACCAGTATTTCCATAATCCTTATTAGAATACCTTTATTCTTGGAGATCTCTATCTCCTAAGGCATCTATAGTTAATACCCTTATAGATTACTATCTATAAAGTCTTAAGCTTTTGAAGATATGACTTTGAGATCACTATCTCAAAAAAAATCTTGTCGTCTATGAAGATCTTGTTATTACTGCAATTAAGTGTTTTATCTCCATAGTACGACTAGCAACACTTTACTACCCCCACTGCATGGCAGATATCTGGCTTTTGTACACATCTAGCATATACTCAGCTTCTCATAACTAATGCACAAGTGCAAGCAGTTCTAGCATTCACTTCCTCAAATCTTTGAGGTGCTATCCCTTTAGATAGGTCACTACCATATCTTAAGGGATGGAAGCCTTTCTTGGAATTTCTAAGAATGGAATATGTCCAAGGTGTACTACAAATGTGTCAGTCCCAATATCCTCTTCTCTTTGCTTCTGAACACCTTCAGAACTATGATCTAAGAGATATCCTTGAAATCATATTTCAAGATATGGAATAGCCAGTCTATAAAACACTTATTATCATCCTTATATCATTTTAAAAAATGATTAGGATATTATCTACATTTAGCATGATGAACACAAAGGCACTCCCACTAAGCTTCATATGGTTCATCAAGATTCTATCTGAAGTCATAACATTTATGATTTCATTAAATCTTATGTTCCAACTTCAAGAAGCTTATTTGAGTCCATAGATGGATTTCTTTAGCTTTCACACCTTACTTTCCCCAATCAAGAAGCCCTGGGGCTACTTCATGTGAATATCCTCAGAGAGGCATTCATAGAGGAATGCAATCTTGACTTTCATCTCGAAGATGTCAAAGTCAAGTTGTACGGCTATAGTTAGCAATATTCTGATGGGTCTAAGCATGGTCACCGAAGAGCAAGTCTCATCGCAAGCAATGTCTTCTCTTCCGGTGTGTATCTCATGGCTACGAACCGTGCTTTGAAGGTCTCTACCTTATCATCAGGTTCCCTTTCTCTTGAAGATCCATTTACACCTTTATGGGTCTTACCCATATAGGTGGATCCTCGAGGGTCCATATACAACACTTGTATATGAAGTCTACCTTAGACTTTTATTGCTAACATCCATCTTTCCATGTCATGATCCTCAGGAGCTTCATCACATTAAGTGCGATCATTGTCAGACTTAAACGATACATGGAATACATCCTCAAACTCATTTGAAGAGGTATTAATGTTTCATCTTTAATTATCCTTTTAGTTTCCGATTTCAGGACCCTCATTATCATCTCAAGATTCATTGAGTTCCTTTACTTCATTTTCATCTTGATTCTCAAGAGTCTCAACCTCTAAGAATCATGTTCTCAGAGATGAGATCTTTTAAGAATCTCAAGGTCATAAAGTAGGTATCTAATACCATCCTTTATTTTCCTATTAAAGTAGCACTCTCTAGTGCTCGATTACAGCTTACATGCATGGAACCTTATTAATTATATATATTGTAGTCTCTACTACACATACATACCTCGAAACTAAGGGATAATTATGCTAAGATTCATCATTGATAAAATTATGTCACACATGATCCAATTGTATCTCCCTACAACTCTATTGAGTTTAGGTTTACTAGGAGGAATGAGATAGGAATGATATTCCTTTCACCATAAGGTATACCATGAATTCATCTAATAGGTACTGACTACCTAGATTAGATCAAATTCATTTCCATCTTTCTTCAGACTTTGATTCCAAACCAAAATTATGAAATCTTTGAACATTTCAAAGTTTTCTTTGGTGAAGAGAAGAAATCTCATATCATACATAATCATCAATAGATATCACATATCCGTAATGTTTACTATGATATAGATGATTCACATACATCAATATGTATGAGATCCTGAATACCTTGACATCTTACACCTTTCCCAAAAGAAGGGTGTATTGGACATTTTACTTTGAATACAATATTCATAAGTCTGTAAGATTTGAAATTTTTAGACATTCTAAAATTTCATGTCTTACTTGTATATTGATCAAATCCACGGGCATATGTCTAAAACTTGATGCTAAA
The DNA here is from genome assembly GCA_037367405.1 of Ottelia alismoides. Taxonomy (NCBI): domain Eukaryota; kingdom Viridiplantae; phylum Streptophyta; class Magnoliopsida; order Alismatales; family Hydrocharitaceae; genus Ottelia; species Ottelia alismoides. The sequence goes on along the minus strand of JAZKJV010003074.1, from coordinate 603,702 downwards.
TCATTGTCAACTGATCTTTATCCTTCTATCGATCTTATAAGGTTTAACTTTCAGTATTAGAAATCTTAATGAACCATTCATTAAATTTCTAATTTAGTAGAGTCCAGTAGATGCCAGTTTACTATCTGAAACATATATCCATCATAACTCTTTATGATAGGTTTATTCCAGAATTCATGTTTATTTCGAACATTTAGAAATAAACTATGAGTGTATTCTTGTATCTAGGTCATAGAGACATTCTCTAAGACAAAGGGCTTTCCCACTGAAAATATGAAGTCCATGTATCCAATAGAGATTGTTGCAACAAGTGCATCAAAATCCATGTAGATGACTATTAAACCTGAAGATCAAATTCTCCAGTCTTCTAAAAAATGTGCAACACATTGCAAGTGTTGTTAGAAGATTGAGATACAATTATAAGACTTTATCTTATCAAATAAGCAAGTCAATTTCAATGATAAAATGCAGATATAGATTATTATGATGCACTATCTGAGTCCTTCTCCAAGGATTCGAGACAGACTTGATAGTCATACTATCAACACATCGGTTATTGCAGTATTGGCATTCATCCAACTCTTTGGATGTCATATGGAAGTCATAGAAGTACGATCAACTCTTTGACTATCCTTCCCATCTTGGGTCTGACCCATGCTTCCACCGCGCTCCCCTTATCTATAAACAATCATTGCTTAAGATTAAGGATCTCTTCTGTTAAATTCAAAAGAATTCAATGTAAGAGCATTTCAACATTTATACATACTTCATTAAATTCATACAATATGAAGCTTCATGAATGACTAGAGTATAGACAATAGAATGATGACACTCATCATGTCTACATTCATCTAGACTCTTAAAACATTGGTTCAAGTAGGTATTCAAACATTTTGAATACATCATCTCTCATAGAGATACCATTCTGGATGCAGTGAACCATGTCATTCATGATAAATGTCAAGAGCGCATATGTATGCCATAATATCTTCTTAGATTTTTATAAGGATTAATTTGACAACTACGATCATCATCGACATGTCACTTCCAAAGTACACTCGATGAAAGATCAGGACTATAGAGACATACGAACCCTAAGGTGATGTCTTATCGTCTTATTTAATTGTTATTCCTCATTATGTTGAGGAAACTTGCACATTACAACCACATACATTATGTGTCTAACTACAAGTACAATATCCGGATCATGAGTCCGATCCATTATACTTTACTGCTTATTATTGAGTATACATTGAGTGGGTTTTATGAAGGATTATCTGAAATAAGAAATTTTCATAAGTGTATATATATTTATATATATACATATTTTACTTTAATTTAGGAGTTTTAATATCAAAGTTATCTTGCCTTGTCAACACTGAAAGTTCATTCCCTTAATCACTTTCAACGTAAGAGATATACTTACCATTATATCTCAAGCAAGATCTGGGATCTCCTTCCTTATCTTTGTCACATCCCAATAATATAAGAACTTGTGACTCCGATAAATAGAAGTGGGAACACATTCCACCTTGCAAGTCCAACTTGCATCTCCCAATTCGATCTTTACACCCGGGCCCGCCACCCCTAAGGTGATGTTGACCCATCATTAATTGAACCAACCGTCAACATGCTTAATATTCGCTATACGTAATGCAATATCGCCCTAATAATATTAGACTCGATATTGGGGTCACTACGTATACAGCCTTACTCTTTCGAGAAGCGAAGAGCCCGATCCAAATGGATTGTATGCAGGAGCTGTCACTTCAGACAGTCGTCTCCTACATACAATATTTTGCGACGGAACCCTTCGCCTTGACGGGAGACCATGGATGTCACTTATGTGATCCTCCATATCATATTCAAATTCTAATTAATCATTATGAATCATATTCATTACGATTAATTCTTCCAAGGAAAATAGCACATCTATTTATAATAGAATGTCTTAATATTAATTGGATTTCAATTAATCTAATCATATTAAATTAATGATCCAATTAATATCCAACAAACGTTCTTAATTGTTACTTGAATTATGACATTATCTCAAATACGTATTATTTCAAATTTTAATAATTAGAAATACATCATGATTTCTTAAGCATTATACCAACCCTACCCGCTGTCATAGCCAGTACCAACGGGAGTGGGACAGACCACACATGGTGCAACATGCTACTCTAACGCTCCCCGACTAGACACCATATCCACCTCGGGAAAGGATAATGCAAAATAGATCACTTTGTACTTGAGATGATCATCGGTTCTTCAACCAAAATTATACCATATAGTAATAATTAAAACTATTTTGATTATAAGGAAATTTGCTAGACAAATTCCCAAAGCCTATTCAAGTAACATGTTTGTTGAAAGTGTATCAAGCAATCAATTGGTGACCTTGATCTAATCTAATCATTCATTGGTTGAGGAAATGTCATTTAGGGAATAAGTATTGTTCTAATATTTCTCAAATACTATACACACTTATTCCAGGAAATTAACTATTAATTTCGCAATTTTTCTTAAATGACAATCACAAGGTTTCGGATAATGATGCAATTTCCAGCAGTAACCCTCACTAACTAAAAATAGCATATCTCATTCATTTTAAATCCAAATTAAGCAAAATCAATTTCCAGAGATTGGTAACTTGATTTAAAAACGAAATCATGTGATAAATACAAAATTCCAGGCATTTTAAAACCGTAATTAATATCTTAATTACGTCTCTAATCGCCATCCCCGAAACAGTGGACATATGGTCAATAAAACGATCATATCTTGATCAAACGGAATCCAAATTACGCAAACTCAAATTCCACATTTTCCTTATTTGATGGGGAACATTATTTAAATGATAAATTCATGTTTAAACATTTTAAATTTGGTCTAAAAATTATCACAAGATAGGGCTGCGAAAATTGAAATGCTAAAATCTTCACGAACCCAAATGTAGCCCAATTTTTGTAGGTTCATGGATCATATCCAAGACCTTCGTAAACCTGGCTCTGATATCACTTGAAGGATATGGGAAAAATCCTCAAGCGTATCATGGAAGCGTGATGATCGCATCGAATGTGATCGGGAGCGACTAGTCGCACTAGTTGCTCGATGTAGCGGAAATTAAAATTTTCTATGTGAAGAAACCACATGATCCGAGAACACTTCTCAGATCGTTTCGTCTAAACCACAAACTGGTAATAGGAAACCTCTTGAAGTATGGTTGCGATCGAGTCACTAAACAAAGAGACCTCCTGTCTCAAGTCTGATCCGACGGAGGAGACACTTGCGAGCGCATGGATGAGACGCGTGCTTCTCGCAATCCATGTTGATGATTCAAGCCACTAATCTCCTGATCTCGACAAACGAGGTACGACGTCTTCTTCACGAGCAAGGCACTCCAAAGTAGATGGAGATCCAAAAGCAAATGATCGGGCAACATAACAACGATGCTGCAGCGATGGAGGACCTCTCTAAGGCATCCATGGTGGACGACCACATGAGAGATAGAGAGTGGGCGTGTAGAGAGAAAAGAGAGAGAGAGCATTCATTTTTCATGTGTCTTGAAGAGAAAGGGGTGCCACTTTTTATATAGGGTTTTGGGAGTCCATGGATCCCAATCCATGGACAACAAACAATCAATGGTTGAGATTGATTTGTATTTCTTTCAATGGCTAAGATGTTGTTGTAAAAACACAAAAACTAATTATTTAATTTAAATTAATTTTCATCGATAAATCTACAAAAAATTAATTTCAAATTAAATCATCTATGATAAGAGAAAAGAAAATGAAGAGAATAAACCAATCTCCTCATAAGAGGGGACGACTACTCTTCTCCTCATGGAGAGTTGTACCCGTCCACTCCTCTTTGGTGGACTTGGTCTATCTCTTCATATTATCATGAGATCTCATTATCTCATGATATATATCATCATCTCTTGTCGACAATATTTTCACAAAAAATAATTCCAAATTATCTTATAGAAAATATCAATCATGCCATTGAAATTATGTGAATCTTATTCACAATCCAAAACTAAATGTAAATTATATTTAAGTAATCATCAAATGTGAATCCAATTCACATCAACAATTAATTAACAAATATAAAACACAATATGCTCTCTCTAATATATTATAAATCACATTTATAATATATATGATTAATATGGATAATGTTATCCACGTTACTCATATCCATGATAATTAAATCACATTTAATCGTCTTGGATTTCTTTTCTTATGTGCCGAAATAACATGAATCACATACATACTATTCACATCAAGTATAATTAAATCACATTTGATTATCTTAGATGCTTGATTAAATCAATATCGCAAATCTAATATTCTCATAGCATCTGAATCACATTCAGATCAATGTCTAATATTTGGACCAAGATCAGATTACTTCTTTACTTAGAGGAGTCACTAAAATCCAGACCCGTTTCATCACTCCCTAGGAATGGAAGCGTCATGGTTATACAATCGTTTATGATCACATCATCCTCAGGTATTCCCAAGACCTGTACATTCTGCATACTGGAAGACCCAGAATAAACCCGAAGTATTAGATCAACTTTATATTGTCTACTTCAGGGTTTTATCAGTAAGTTTCTCATTTGATCATTAGGAGTTGGTATCGATCATATACTTTCCAAAAGCATATATCATACCTAGGTCTTAATCATATACTTTCCAAAAGTATATATCAAACCTAAAAATTCAGTCAAGCTTCCGAAGCGAGATGATCGTGCACGGAATTTGATTCTTCCCAATATCTCATGAGTGAGCTCATGTCTTCCGGTTCAGTAACTGAACCTGTATGATCCCTTTGAGAGATCGTATTACTCATATGGCCTTACATGCACACCAGCACGCCGGTATATAGACCTTGATTAGGTCATCAACCTATTGGTCTGCCAAATGTACATACTCATACATATAGTAATACATCTGTCTTCGGTCATAGGATGCGTGCCTGTATCGTGATAGCATACGATATAGGACTTTGGTTATCTCGATCTCGTTAAGTCAACTCTTTGACCTAACTAATCTGACACATCCGAAACTCTATTCCTATGCAGAGGACCTGCATCAAGAGGTTGGTCAGATATCAGCCTATGTGAGAATGGATTGCCACATCCTACTCAGGATGGAGATCACATCTTAACATTCATTTGACGGTGCTTGATGAGTCCTCAATATAACTCTTTAGATATTCATCCAAGCACCAACCTCTATGATTCAATTATTGAATCAACAGCTGTAGGATTATTAAGATGGCCATGGTACATAACCCTAATTGTACTAAGGGACTTATTATGTAAATTATTTATTCTTCATTTCAGATTAGGGAATGATATTTGCAATAACATTTATTGCATAATGGCTCGCCGTGGGCTCGCATGTCCAACAATAGGCACTCATCCTCTGACCAGAGATATATGTGTGACTATATTTCTGAGTATGTATATTTAGCAGACTGATAGGTTGATGGCCTAATCAAGGTCTATACACCGACGCGTTGATGTACATACAAGGGTATATGGGTAATACAATATAAAAGGGATCATACAGGTTCATTTATTGAACTGGAAGACATCTCACTCATGAGATATTGGGATCAAATTATGTGCATGGTCGTCTCACTTTGTAAGCTTGACTGAATTTGTAGGTTTGATATATTCCTTTGGAAAGTATATGATCAATACCTAGGTATGATATATGCTTTTGGAAAGTATATGATCGATACCAACTCCCAATGATCAAATGAGAAACTTAATGATAAAGCACTGAAGGAGATAATCTAAATAGATCTAAAACTTCGGGTTTATTCTAGATCTTCCAATATGCAGGATGTATGGGTATTAGGAATACCTGAGGGCGATGTGATCATAAACGATTGTATAACCATGATGCTTCCATTCCGTGGGAGTGATGAAACATGTTTGGATTTTAGTAACTCTTCTCAATAGAGAAGTAATCTGATCTTGATCCAAACGTTGGATAGTGATCTGAATGTGCTTCAGATACAATGAAAGATTAGATTTACAGTTTTGATTTAATCAAACATCTATGGGAGGTCCGCTAGATCTGGATTTTAGATATGATTTCGATATCCAAGTCAGTATACGTGGAACATAAAATCGTCATGTCCTTATCTCCATGTATCCGAAGATAAAGTGCATTATTTGTGATAGAGTTCAAGAATAATTTCATTATTGTTATTATATATGAGCTTTGAGCAAAATAGATAATTAAATGTGATTTAATTATTGTGAATAATATGAATGTGATTCATATTGTTTGGGAACATGAGAAATGGATAGTTAAATACGATTTATTGAATAATGTGAATATGATTCATCTTGTTTTGGTGCATGAGAATGTTGATCTATGGTAATTAAATATGATTTGATTATCATGGATATGAGTGATGTGGATAACACTATCGATATTGATCATATATATTATAAATGTAATTTATATTATATAAGAGAGAGCCATTTGTAAATGTCATTTACAATTTAAATGTTGGTGTGAATTGGAATTACATTGAACATTTAATTGAAAATGTAATTTACATTTTATTTTGGGTTGTGAATGTGATTTACAAATTTCAAATGGCATGATTGCAATGTTCACAAAATAAATTGGATTTGTTTTTGTGAAATGATTTGCACTAAAAGTTGTTGCAAATATTTGGAGAAATTCATAGAATATGAGGTCCCATATATTAGGAAAAGGAGGCTTCCCTTTCTATTAAGTAGAGAGGATATCTACCAAGCACTTATTAGGACTTATGGTTGTCCACCCCCTTATGGAAGGAGGCTAGCCTCCTTCCTACTTCTCTAAGGTAGATTGATTTAATGTAAAGTAAATCATATTAATTATTGTTCAATATAATTAATTTAATAAAATTAATTGTTGTTGTTTTTTTAGCAACAAAATCATGGCCAGTGAAAGAAACACAAACAATGTGAATCTTTGGATTTGTTGTCCATGTATTGAGATCCATGGACTTTCAAAATAGTATAAATAAAAGGGTAACCCTAAACTTTTATTGGACACACAAGTTGAAACAACAACATGCTCTCTCCCCATTCTCTCTGCACACCATCCCTCCTTCTCTCTCAACATGTGGTCATCCATATGTTGGCCTAGAGAAGAATGTCATTGTAGCCATGCCGTCGTGCTACCTCTTCTACTATTCATGGACCTCTGTCTCCTTCAATGCGCCTCGCTCACGAAGAAGATGTCGTATCTCGTGTGATGAGATCAGGAGATTTGCCACTCAGATAAACAATTTGGATTGCAAAATGCATGTGGTTCATCCCTATGCTTGTAAACATCTCCTCCGACGGGTCGGTCTTGAGATAGGAGGTCTCTTCGTATAGAGACTCAATCACAACCATGCTTCGAGAGGTAAATCTAATACTTGCTTGTGGTTTAGATGAAATGGTTCAAGAAATGTTCTTAGATCATGTGGTTTCATCATTTAAAATTTTTTAATTTCCGCTGCCCCGAGTACTAGTGTGACTAGTCGCTGCCGATCGCATACGATGCAATCCTCATGCTTCTGTGATGCGCTTAAGGATTTTTCCATATCATTCACATGTCACCCCTTCATTCTCCACCATCAAATCCTTTCCCTCGCTTGATCTCCACCGCATAACGCATACCCTATTATCTACTGTAGGACGAGATCATCAGATCTGATCCTAAGCCTTCACTCCACGCCCCATTCTTGATCATTGGATCATATGATCCTACAGCCAGGCCCGCATCTCCTACCTCGAAACGCCCCCTTGCTAATCATTTCACCTCACTCTGCCCCTACCCTCTTCCATTTTAAGTGATTCAACCAAACACCCTTCCCCTGATCTAACACCTCCTAGACGCACCCCTATTCATGGCTGTTGCAATTACGCCTTCACCATCATAACACCAGATATCCTCCACCTATAAATACTCTATATCCAGCCCCGTTCATGCTCGTCTACCGTTAGCAGGGTGAAGGCCCAGCTACCCTTCGCCTCTTTGTGACAGAAAGAGGCGGAGCATGATGGAAACGATAGCTCTGCTGCCCTTAGTGAGACCTTTGGAAGATCGGACAAGCCACGACTGCCTAGTGGCCGCTTGAGCTCATCAGATTTGTTGACCCGCTCGAGAGACGACCGGAGGTCCCCTAGGAACCTCAACCCATGCTCCTCCTCCATCCGACAACCCTCTCCGACCGGGTACTCCTCCACCTCCCGTTCTTTGACTGTTCTCCAAATTTATTCGATGCGATCACATTTCCTTGCCGATTGCCTACCATCCCATCACCTTCATAACACAACCACCTTCCATGCCAGCTACTCCTCTTACCATCCCCATTCTCCAGAACCTCCATCACCTCTAGCCCATCTCTTCTCTGGTCCATTAGAGAGGAGCCCAGGTCCTCTGCCTCTCTTCTTGACAAACTCCATTCCACTCACTCCATCACACGAATTCTCGCTGCTTCGACTATTGCTAACCATTGTAGGTAATCTCATCAATGGCCTGGCATAGTGCGTTAGCTCCGATCTCCTCCTTCACCTCTGGTGAACCTCCATCTCCGAGCCACTCCAGGCATCCTTGTCGATCACTCTTTGCTCTAAGAGCTTTGAGGATCCATTGCATGAGCTACATGATCTTCCTCGCATCAGTCGGGAGCAGACAAAGGAACGAGGGGGTTACCCGCGCCCCACAAAGTCCACCGCAGGCGGCGATGAGGCTGACGAACTCGACGCATAGGTGTCGTTAGATCATAATGATTAGATGACTTTGATCTACTCATAGACTCTATAGCAAGCCTACAGGTTCGAGGGACCAAGCCTTCTCCCGAAGCTCGGTGCATCAGCCACGTATGCCCTGAATCTACAGTTCCCCCAAGCCTATGTCTCAACCTTTGCCTGCATGTGCTGCACGTGAGGGGCTGGGTAATTTGCATCCAGTTTCTCCTAACTTTTCGGATTTGCAAGAAGGTCCAGCCCAGGTGCACGTGCCTCACGTACCATGCTTGGGAAAATTGCAAGGAGAACCCATCGGTTAATAACAATTGTAGATATGCCCCCGCGCGCATGGAAAAATTGCAGGGAAGGGTCGTTGACTGAATATTACATTTATGCCCTTTCGAAGATCTTTTTGATATGTTTATGCATTTATTTCTCATGTTTTTCTTGTATTTATGTCCAAGACTATTTTGTTTATATCTTGAGCAAAAGGGCTCCGTTTCAGTTGATTTTAGTCTCATTTCGTTGCTAATTTCACTCTCTATCTAATGACATCTTTTATTTGATGGTTTGACATTTAAATACACATGCTATATTTTGAGATCTATTGTGTTAATTTCTCTTCATTCCTTGATGCTATTAATCCTTGCTCAATTTGTCTATGAAATTAACCTTTATTGATTGCTCATTGATTTGATTATTTTAGGGGATATTTGTAGACTATTATCTACATATTCATCTATTGCATATCTTACACCGTGCATCTTATTTAATTGCATTAGAAACCAAATAAAAAATACATGCTCCATGTACTTGCCGTTTTGTTTGCATCTCTACATTTTTGCATTACGTGTTGTGCATCACATCTGCATATGAAGACCTAGACCTGAGAATATAGTTGCTCAATTTTAATTGATAATTTTCGATAAATAGATGAGGAGGCTTGTGTCTGTGTGTTCGACCTTGGTATCTTGCAAAGTAAAATAATTTCCACATAATCGAAGGTGTGGTTTTTGCATGGATCATTCTCACCACCTATACTATGACACGTGACGCTTATTAAAGTGGTGAGAATGCGGTTTCATCAAATGATGTCATTATCAGGGACACATCTTATATTTATTTTTTGGATTTTATTGTATTTTTTTGAGTAAATTATCTTCAAGAATTTCGATCTTCACGTTGTGTTTATTTGTGCATAATTTCTTTATTAATTTTCTTAATATATTTTCCCTAACTTTTTTCTTTGTGGTAGGGCCCATGAAGATGGAGGACACTCGATCTACATAGAGGCGTGGAGTTGGGAGATCCATTGCGATGAGCCATAAAGGAAATTTAGGAGAATTCGAGGTGTTATATCATCATTTTGTTCGTGCATTTGTTGTATAAAAAATGTATCATTTGCATTTCTAGAAGTCCTCGTTTGAGGGCTTGCATGTGTAAATATGAACTTGAACCTTTCATGTAGTGTGTGAAGTCTCGCCCCAGTCCGGGTGCAACTCCACTTGAGTGTCGACCTAGGTCTAGGCATATGGCTCTCTGAGCTCTTTTATATCTCTATCATTTGTGCTTGCTTCATAAGTTAAGACATACATAATTCACAAGATTCACTTAAATCACTTCACTTAGCCAAAATAATTGAATTCTTTCCTGCTAATAGAAGTACGTTTAGGGTGCGGTTTCTTCGACTTACATGCACGTAGCATAAAATTTTAATACAATCTTGCATATGCATGGAGATTGCTAAAGGCACGGTAAGTTCTCTCTCAAGCATGCATCCTGACTTTTCACAAATGCACTGGCTTTTATTGATCTTTCCCTGATTTGTCACTTAGGATATGAAAGGAAATTGGGAATGGCATTTTAGACGATGATTGCTTGATTTATGCTTTCACATTAATACAATGATAACCTCAAATTAAAATCGGGACTGTAATGCAAGTTGATGAAATAAATAGGAACACAATTCTCTCTTTGATTATGGGAAAGCAACTTCGCCATTGTACGCAAGATGTTTTTGATTGTTGAGAGGTGAGGACGTATCCCTAGGACAATGCCTAAAACCTAGCCTAAAACCCTGCGTAATGGACTCAAATTTTGAATGATCACCAATAAAAATGAAAGATAAATGACCAACCTTTGTTGGTCTTCATGTGTGTACTGGTGAATCAAGGGGTATTGTCCGCATGGTTGAGCATGCATGTGTCTTCTCCCAACCCTCCCGTAACCCTAGATGATCCACCCCCTCCCCCCATCTTCGCACATATAATCATCTATGTATATACACCCTCTAACCCTAACTAATCTCTGGTTCCCCAACCTGAAATACACATCCAAATATTTAGTCTACTCTTCAGCATAAGTATAGGGCGAACACTGTATAATCACTGAGTATTCACCACGGTCTATCCTTATTGCATATCCAATACTTAAGCTATTTTCATCGTAAGTATAGGGGGGACTCGAGTCATTCATTCTTTCCTCTTCTTGTGTTATTGTAGTTAGGTTATTTTTAACCTAAGTATGCGAATGGTACCGTCTTGAACTAACACGGGTACCTATCTAACAATCCTTACTTATACCCACACTGGCTGGAAATGGATGCAACTATTCATATGAAGTTGGGCCAATCATTATTTCTCTTGAGATAAAAAAATATAAAAATACCATAAAAATTGCAAAACTCAAAAATCCAAAAATTCACTAAACTCTGGCATTGATGTGTTATGATAGATTCACTGTCACTCAAGGCTTGAAGATTTGAGGACACGTTTTTTGAGATCTTGAGAGACTGAGTTTACCTGCCTTACTCATTAGGGTTTTGAAACTTAATAATCCACACTGTCCTACTTTGAATTTTTGAGTGCTATATTGCACTCTTCATCTCTACCTTCTAAAAATATGATCATCACATCACTCTCACAACTGCATAATTGATGAGATGAGTTGAGTTATCACTCGAGGGAAGGGACCAGAGATTTGAGTTTAGACCCGATTTAATGATGCTCAAGGTTGGGATAAATTCAATGAAGGCTTCAAGAAACTTGAGTGTCAGCAAACCCTAGCCAGTATGCGAACAAGTTCACATGCTATCATTTGATATTAACCTATGTGCTAGGGTGTGATGAAATTAAATAATTATTGATCAGTCTGCGCCAACTCTTAGTAAAAGCAGTAAAGCTACCCAACACTCACATACGAGCTTCGATTTTTATGAAATTGATCTTGTTTTGAAGGTCTTTGAATATATATTACTTTAAAAGTGAGTAAACCTAACTCAGACACTGTATGAGGAAGATATGAGCATTTTAGTCCGTCTAGTCTGAAATTGGAGTTTTATCTCTCATGCCAATTATTTGAGTTAGTATTTTTTTGTATTTTTTCTTTAATCTTTTTAGTAATATTACACGGTGGAGTGGTTTGAGGTCAATTGAAGTTAGCATGAATTATTTAAAAATGCATGAAGTTGGATGCAAATGTGAAGGTGATTATGAATGCAATTATGAGTGTTAAAATGCAAATATTAATTTTACATGCATGAATTATTAAAAAACAGAATAAATGATGAAATTCGACTAATTACTCGGGAACGAAGCTCTATTTTCATCTTTTAGTATGATGAATCAGGGATTCATCAACCCCCTATGCTTAATCCTTGCTCGTCCCCGAGCAACTAAATTGAAATGCAAAAGTGAAATGATTTTGGGTTTCATACCAAAGTCATGAACAAAAGGTGAAAATGGAGCTAGACTAGACCTTTGGATTAATAATGTGGCGGAACTTCTCTGAGACTTAGGGTTCAACAACCCTCAAGTTCTGCATATCATTGAAACAGATTCGACTCAGAAGTCATCTTAGATCAAATCTTATCCCAAAGCATATCCCATGAATATTGAACATCTGTCTCATGTGTGTGAAAGGTTTAGCTCTTCCCATCAAGAATGCCGGACTACCATGCAAACTGCCCTCCCAGTAACCCATCCTTGGGGAGTCAGGTATTTCCTTCTAAGGTCTGTCACGATGTGTTCACAATTGAAAGGGGGAGAAATTAGAAGAAAGGGAAATGAACTTGAGGGTGACCAGTGTAGTCACCTCTCCTTGTGAAGCTGGCCACTTTAGCCAAGTCTCCACTAAGATCTGCAGATTTTCTTGAAGCTTGGACCTTTTTGGTCAGATATTTATTTGATAGTTTAGCTTCTTTTTGGTATAGATTTTCAGTAACTCTGCATGGATCTTTTGTGCCACTACAGATATGGAATCTTTTTTTCCGTACATGCTTTGGGGTCTTAGAAAAAATTGTTCCCAACCATCCATCCCTTTTTCGAAGCTTTATTTCAACCCATACTCCGATCTTTATATGTCCACGATACCAGAAAAGAGATCCACACAGTCTTCCAACACCCTGTCTGAGTTGAGCTAAGTGCATAATGCGAGAGAATAGATTTATTCCTTACTCAAAAGCTATACCTAGAATCAGGCAACTAGGTTAGACACTAAGAGTCAAAGGTTGCACATTGTCATGCAGAACTCAAAGAATTAAGTCAAAAGACCTGAAGCTTCTAAAATCCTCTTTCTCGATAAAGTTCCTTTGGAAATTAGGTAGATTAAAGCCATGTCAAGACCACTCTCCACTTCTACTCACAACTCAGTTTAGAACCCAATAACTTTTCACTTTGCATAATGAAATGCAGATGCATATGAGGTGCAAGATGATTTTTTAGTATGAATGAAAGAATGATATGCAAGAGTGATTTTTTATTTTTTTGTATGAATGCAATTTTTTTGTGTCTTCTGTTTTTTTTAACTTTTACCCATTCCGTAATTATTGCATAATATATACAAAGATACATGAAAGTACATGATATGGGTAAAGTATATATGTAATATATACGAGCACCCCATATTTAGCGTGTGCTTTGTCCTCAGAGCACAAGAAGTGACAAGAAGACATAACTCATGCTAAGCGTAGAGAGAAAAATAATAAAAAGGAGTGTAGAAGTTAACCGTTGATGAATCTGCGATTCGTTATCTTTATTCATTTATTTTAGCTTAAAATCTCTTATAAAACACCTGTATATAACACTAACTCCATATTCTTACTAACTTGCATCTTTGTGTAAATATTGTACACTTCTTACTAATCCTAAAATAAATAAATTAATAAAGAAAGGAAAAATAAAGAAAAAGAAAATAAAAAAGGGAAGACTGTATACAGACTGACTCGAACCCCGAGAGAAGGTCAAGACTTGACTTGATCGACTATGAATAAAGTAAGGGGAGATAGGGTCCTTAAGCAGAAAATCCAAAAAAATTGTGTGTGTTGTTGTAAATACGTCTCACTTATTTCATGTATATATGTATATAAATAACACTAATTTATTTGTGCATTAATTGACCTCAAATTGAATAACGTTCAAAATCAAAGTTGTAAATAAAAATGTATTCTAATTAATAAAGATAATTGCACAATTAAATCATGTACAGAATAAAAGTAACCACACTTTTAAAAAGCCACTAATAACTAATTTAAAGACCAATTCCAGCTCATATGACCTCAAATTGAATTAATCTCACTTCCATTGGATTCTAAATTAAATTATCTTCAAAATGGCTGTGATTTCATAATTTTTGGAGTTACGGTTGAAAAGTCTGTTTTTTGGGGTGGTTTGTGCAATTTTCCTATGTATTTTGTAAATACTGCATTTGTATATATTTGTAAATATTCTTACTAATTTTTAAAATAAAAATAAAAGTAAAAAAATTAAAATTCTTTAAAAACAAAAAGGCTAATTTCCTCGTTTACCCTTGTATATAATGTCATATATGTATATAACATATATATACACTTGCTATTTTTAATTAACCGTCATAAAAAAATAACATTTTTTATTTCAAATAAATAAAGTGACGAAAATAAAAAAAATTAGATAACTTTGTACATAGTTTTATCTCTTTTGTTTTGTCTCTTTTCATCTCTCTTATCTCTTCCACCAAAAAAATTCAAAAATTCATTTCAATTTTCATCTTTCTTTATCCAAAAAAATAAAAAATTCATTTCAATTTTCATCTCTCTTTATCCAAAAAAATTCAAAAATTCAAATTTCATTCTATTTTTTCTATTTACATGGCTCCTTCTCCCTCATTTCAACTTGATCAATCTTTAGATAGAGGAGCGCGATCTCCGAGAGAAAATTTCGTCTAGGAAGTTGCCTAGTCTCCAAGCCATTCGGTGACAGCCAGTCGGCCTTGTCGAGGCGATCACTGCCCTTTTCCGCTCCCAAGGTAAGATCCGTATTTTTCTTATTTTTATCTAGGTTAATCGTAGTTTATTTATCCTATTTTTTATCTCGTTGTCATTTTTTTCTAGATCTTAAAATCCACCACGATTTATTCCACCACCGACTCGATTTTTCATCTCACTTTCTCAATCTCCACGCATTCTAATTCTATCGTCCACGATCTCTCAACTCCAGCTGCGTATGGTGGCCTGAGATCGGATTCGATTCTTCCATTTTTTTCGGATCCCCATTCATTTTTCGATTTGTAAATAAATAAAAAAATAATAAAATAAGGTATTTGTTTCTTCTTTTGTTTCGTTTTCTCTAACGTTTGTTTTGCAGGAGCATATAAAAAAATTTAAAAATAATAAAAAAGAATTTCTTTATCTATTATCTTTAATTTCTTATTTTTCGGATTTACAAAAAAAAATATTTTTGTTCTTTTATTCACTGTTTGGAAAAAACAATTAAAAATTTACAAAAAAACTACTGCACGCCCCAGCCGCAGGGGGCCGCCCGCCGAAGCCCTCGACGTGTGTACTCCCTTCCAGCCGATCAACCGTCCTGCGCTGCCATCACTGCCGTGAGGGGCGGCATATCACCACTGACCTCCGTGGGGAGGCAGTGCTGCCCGTGGCCCCCGCTCCTCAACCGTCCCCCACCGCAAGGGCCAGGGCTCCCTTCTTTCAACAGAGCTCGCCGCGCCAGTACAGCGGCGGCCCCTCCTTCCCGATCTTCACCAGCAACGCATCCCCTTTCCGCACCAACCGTGACAGTCCAGCGCATGGCCCCTCTGCCTTTGAAGCACCCAGCGGCCCAGCCTCCTGCAGCTCCCGCGCCACCGTGCCTCTGTCCAACGCACGGCGCGCGCGCGTCCAGCCCGCCAACCGCCGACCCCTCGACCGCCCCTTTGACACCTCCCGTGAACCGCAGCTCCGACCTCCCAGAGCAAGGCTGCACTGCCCGCATCCCTAGTCCCGCCCGCCACTCATCGAAGAAGAAGAAGAGAAGGGATGGCGATGGCATGCCTCTTGTCCCCCTTGTATCTTGACAAACAAAAAACCCTAAGGATTAAATTTTTTTACTTTGGGTATATTGCATGAAAAGCCTTGGCAAGTTTCAGATATTACAAAAGGGCCCCCTATCAGCTCTATCAGGTTCGCAACATGCATTCACTAGATAATTTACAAATTCCTGCCTCCTATTTATTTATTGTTAATCTTTAACTCTAAGACTTTGAGTAATTACAGATCAGTCCCTGTATTTACAGACATTATCTTTGCATGCGCTTTTCATGGAAAAAATGTTATTCGTGACCTAAAAATCTTGCATAAATTTTGCTATGTTCCTGATGTGCATATCCATCTAGCATAAAACTTTCATTGCATTTTGACTTCATTTATTATTACTAAAAAATCAGAAACATGTCATTTTTCCCAGTTTGAAATTCCAAAATTCATAAAAAATCAAATATGTTCCAAAAATTCCAAAAAAATTAGAGTAGTTTTATTTCATTATCTTTTAATTTCTAACCAATTTTCACGTATAATTATTTATAAAACCCTAAAAATTGAAAACATCAAAAATCTTATAAAAATCACAGAAAATTCTACAAAAATCCAAAAATCTTCATTTCAGTTCTTGTTTGTAGATAATTGCTTATAGTTTGTCTTAAAAATAATTGTCAGGAGATTTGGGCATTTAAAATATTTTTAAGTTGCAAATTACTCCAGGCTGTGCATATTTTCACATTTTCTCACTGTTTGATTTTTAGAAAAATACAAAAACATCTGAAAATCACACAAAAATTCTCAAAAATATTTCAAAACTTTTAAAACCCATAAATATTTTCTCGAGATTTTTCAGAGCATTTTTGATAAATAGAAAATTTATAAAAAAGGTTGGTGTGCATATTTCTTATGCTTGTGAATATTGCTTTGTGTTATTTTTGAAAAATAAAAAATGCAAAATCAAAATCACTAAAAAATTGAAAATAGAAAAAAGTATAAAAAATAGAAATAAAAAAATTTAAAAAGATAAAAATCACAAAAACCAAGGATATTTGTCCGTTAAGATTCTTGTTTTCTCTTAATCGATTTTCGATTTAATTGAATAACCCTCAGGATTTGTAGCCTCTCTGAGTTCGACCCTATCCTCTATACACATTAATAAGTAGCAAAAATAAAAAATATTGTTTGTTGCCACGAGATTTTTGGGGATAACGACGATGACCTTTTTACCATAAATTTTCCGACCCCGCAGATTTTTCTTGCGCAACAAAATTGCATCGTTGTCGGGTATATAAAATAAAAAAAAATTCAAAAACCCCAAATTTCTCGTGAACAACAAAATGGCGCCATTGCCGGGGAGGCACGATGAGTGTCATTAGGTTTCTATTTTGACTTGCTATTCTTGGTTGTAAATATCTGTTTACATTTTTGCCAGACACTTCATTGTTCATATCACTGCATTTGTTTCATTTTTTTCTCTCATATTTGATAATTGTATTTCTTACACATTCTCTTTTCTTTTTCTTACGAGGGCCCGCAGAGCAAAGGAGGCGATCCTAGGAGATCCAAATCACCCAAGCAACGTAGAGGCGGCTTGATTCTTCACTAAGCTGCATGATAGCGTGAGAAGAGGAGAAGAAGAAAGAAAAAAAATTAAAGAGAGAGAGAGTTTTTATTTTCTACCATTTGAACTCTGTAAATGGACATTCATTTGTTGCAGGGTCTGTTTCGCCAAGTGACATTGCACTTGGGGGACCTCACTGGTTTTGTTTTCATCGCCTTTATTTTTCTTTATTTCCCATGGATTTCGTGAGCTACCTCTTGATTTCTTTAATTAATTTGCTTGAGACAGGTAATTAATTAGGTCCAAACACCATAAACAAAAAATTTCTGTGCCTATAGAGTAGAGTGTAATTTGGACTTAGTCAAATTAACTTGTTCTTGCCCGTTAATAGAAGCTATCATCTAGGACGGTTCACTTGCATTTGCATATAGGATAGTTTATTTCAATTCTGCACGGATCACTTGCATGTAGAGTGCTGTCTACAAGGTACGCATCTCTAACCCCTGCATGCATCATTATTTTTAATCGCGCATTGGCATTTCTGATCTCCTTCCTTGTTTTCACTCACATAAGTTAAAAAGGAAATTGGACACCCGGTAGGCGATTCTTTGAAAATATTCTTAACCAAGTGAGAACTGTTAAAACCGGGTCTGCTAAAAAAAACTCGACCCTAAAAAAATATAAGGAAAATCATTGTTTTGGAAAGAGTAACCCCCTCATTGTTTGGTTTGCTTGAGAGAGAGAGAGCGACCCGCACACTAGGATAGTGCCAAACCTGAACTCTTTTCAGACTACTATCTTGGGTTAGTCATTCTCCAATGAGGATCTCTCTGGTAGCCGGTAAAGCGGCCCGTGACGTCCTTAACAGATTGAATTGATCGGGTAGCCGATAAACGGTCCGCAATTCGTACTGGCTAGGAAAGATCTAACTTTGGGATTAGGCCAGTCTTCTGAGAGCATTGGATTCCTAACAGCCCGCTTTAACTGCTCTGATAGATTGTATTCTCACCAAACTCTAAAACTGATAAGATAATTGACCGAACCTTCACGGTCTTTACATTAATTTGAATTGGTGAACTGGGGGTTTGTATTGCATTTGATTGCTTGTGTGCTCGCTAGATCCTTCTGTACATTTGCGCCTTTTCTCCATATCTTTTGACTTGACCCTCATGCTCTCCCGATCCCGCCTTTTGTTTCGGAGATGGTCGACTGGAGTTATTTTAATCTGATCTTCGCGGATACCTCGTGCTCTCCAGACGATCCACCTTCATTTTCCAGGAGGACTTTGATTTTTACCCACCCTCAGTCAACCCACCCGATCCTGGGATTTTGGAGTCACCTTTCATGATTTCCACACATGAGACATTGTACCAGATGATGGAGCATATGAATTCGAGGATTAGCAATCTATTTAACATAAATACGAGCCAGAACGCTGCTCCACTATTTGAGGATATGGATTCACGTGAGGATAATCATGAGAGCTTGCAATCACCTAAAATACAAAAAAAATGAGAAAAAATTAAAAAGCCAAAAAGATTCTGGGAGACACATTATCGATTCATTTTGTGAGGAGAGGACTCAAATGCCCAATCATTAACCCACACATATATCCACCACATGTCCCAACCATGACCCCGAGGATTCCATTATACAGACTGCTCTTGGAAATCCTCGTGTAAATGCTGATTCCAACCTTCTCCCTTGTATGGATGAGGTCCAAAAATTCAAAAAAATGTTGACTGAACCCGAAGTGGTAGCCACCCTTCATGAGATCATTAAAGCTCTACTTCAACAGACCATGACAGATTTATCTACTCCCCAACACAAGAAGAGAAAGCAAAGGACAAGATCTGAGCATCACATCTTGATCGCATCCACTGCCTACACCATCTCTCACTGTCCGTATTTTAAGAAAGCGAACACTGCCACACCTCTTGTGAGTTGCTCCATATCTGACTATTCTTGTGATAACGCTCTCCTTGACGGTGGTTCATCAATCAATATAATACCCTTCTCTATGGTACAATCTCTTCATCTTGGGCCTCTCAAGAAAACCAGGATGATAGTTCAATTTGCTGATGGGTCTATCAAGAGGCCGAAGGGTATTTTAAAAAACGCTGTCATTCTTATTCAGGGCATGAATTTCACTTCAGATTTTGTTGTAATGCCCATGGAGACCTCCGCCCCTGTGGAGCACCCTCCAATCATCTTGGGACGACCTTTCCTCACCTCTGCGGGAGCCATTATTGATTATGGTTCAGGAGAGATTTGCTTCCGTTCTGATGTACGGAGCGATCTGTTGATCACTACACCCACTACTGCCTAGAAACCTGTATCTCATGAGAACCCACCTGTATTAGCCAACCCCAAGGAATTTGACCTCGATGATAATATCAGAGATTCTTGTTATATGTTGGATGATAAAGAAACCCAATAATCCTTCTTGAATGGGAAAGACTCGGAAAGCATAGACCTTGGAGTTCCCCCTTCTGGTATGTGGAGATGCATTGGTGACATCCACAGAATTTACACGATAGACACCTTAGAGCAGAAGGCAGAATCTGAGACTAGACGGGACGGACATGATTTTACTACTTTCACTGATGAGTCCATTCCTATTCACCCTGATTCAGATGAAACCGATCATGTCAAATTTGATTTGATTGCTTTTATAAAAGAATTTGGGCCTTTTGATAAAGATGATGATCCGGTAGAGGCTCGCCAGGCTGAAATTGATCCTACTTTTTAGGATAATGAATTCGAGCTTTTTTACTTTGATATTTGCGAGACTTTCCCAGGACGGACATGACCATACTACTTCCAATAACCGGTTTAGGCATGCACAATCTGAAACCGCTGAGGATACATTCTTGGTCGATCCTACTCAGTTTATGTCTAATGATGATCCCAATATCGACCTACACCTTGTCAAATTTATACCTCAGCGGTCCCGCAAGAAGGTTCGCTTTCGACCTTCTTGACCCTTTATACATCCACTCCTCTTGTATATCCTTTCGTTTTACTCTTTCTTCTCCCGTTTTATCTTTCACCCCTTTTCCGTGTGTGTATATATTCTATACTTAGGATGTGCTTTATCCTAAGTATAGTGGGGTGAATGATCTGTGTTGTTCATATTCTTCCTGTCCATCACTCTTGTTGTTGCCTATACTTAGGGATACTCTACCTTAAGTATAGGGGGGTGATGTTGTTCATATCATGTCTTTTTATTTTTTGAGTTTGTACATTCTCTTCATCAGTTTTCTCCTTTTGTACACTCCACTATACTTAGGATTACTTCATCCTAAGTATAGGGGGATCACCATTTTCTCTTCTTTTTATCTTTTCTTTGAGTCGTTGTAGTATAGGAGTTCTTTTCACTTTTCTATACTTAGCACGAGTTATGTCTTCCGTTTTTGCTCTCTGATCACTAGGAGGACATAGTTCGAGCTAAGTATAGGGGGTGTCGTATATATTGTATATATACTTTAGACATAACTCGTACTTTTAAATACGTTTATTTGGGGGGTTATGTGTATAATTTTGTAAAATCCATGTGTGTAAAAAAACAAAATAAAAAAACAAAACAACAAAAACAAACAACCAAAACAAACAACCAAAACAAACAACCAAAACAAAAACAAAAACAAAAAAACAAAAAAAAACAACACAAAATGGAAAAAAACAAACAAAAAAAACAAAAAAAAAAAAACAAACAAAACAAACAAAAAAATCTTGTATATACTTGTACATATTTTACTAACCTTTTTTCCTTTTTATAAAAAAAATTACAATACCAAAAATCTATAAAAATTTGCATCTGCATTTTTCTCCAAAAATCCATAAAAAGTTCAAAATTAGGAAATTGTTTTAAAAAATATTCTTTTCACATGTGCATCATTTCTTTTCAAAAAAACCTTTGCATTGTTCATATTTTGAATTTGCATGTCCATTTTTCAGGATAGTATTGACATTTAAACTATGTCTGGAATAAAATTGAAGAATGGAGCTTAGTTGGACCTTAATCCACCTAATTCTCAGAGGAACTTCACCGAGAAATAGGATTTTAGAAGCTTCAGGTCTTTGACTTAATTCTTTGAGTTCCACAAGACAATGTGCAGCGTTTGACTCTTAGTGTCTAACATGGTCTCTTCATTCTGGGTATAACTCTGGAATAGGGAATCAATTTGTACTCTCGCACTATGCACTTAGCTCAACTCAGATGGGATGTTGGAAGACTGTGTGAGTTTCTTTTCTGGTAGCGTGGTAATCTAAAGACCCGAGTACGGATAGAAATAAAGCTTCGGAAAAGGGATGGACTACTGGGCACAAATTTTTCTAAGACCCCAAAAAATGTACGGAAACAAAAAGATTCTATATCCGTAGGGGCACAACAAGATCCAAGCAGAACCACCAAAAATCCAAATACAAAGAAACCATTACCAAATAAATATCTGACCAAAAAGGTCCAAGCTTCAAGAAAACCTACAGATCTTAGTGAAGACTCAGCTACACTGGGCAGCTTCACAAGGAGAGGTGACTACACTAGCCACCCTCCAGTTCTTTTCTCCTTCTTCTATCTTCTCCCCCAATTCGATTGTGAACACAACGCGACAGACCTTAGAAGGAAATACCTGACTCCCTGAGGACGAGTTACTGGAGAGGAGATTTGCATGGTAGTCCGGCATTCTGGATGGGAAGAACTAACACCTTTCACACACATGAGTCGATTGTTCAACGTTCATAGGGTGTGCTTTGGGAAGAGGATTGATCAAAGATGACTTCTGAGCTGAAACTATGACAATGATGTGTAGAACTTGAAGGCTATCGATTTTAAAATTCTAAGTCTCATAGAAGTTCCGACACACTAATAATCCAAAGGTCCGACAGAGCTCCAAACTAAAATTTTATGAAGATAAGTTTAATACTCAATGTGGTCCTACATTCTTTATTTTCCCTTTCTTTTTCTTTTTCTTTTTATTTTTCTTCACTTATTCTTTCAAATAAGTGTTTGCAAAGAGACTAGCAAAAGTAAAGCATAGGGGGATGATGAATCTACGATGTGTCATCTTTATTCATTTATTTTAGCTAAAATCCCTTATAAAACACCTGCATATAACACTAACTCCATATTCGTACTAACTTGCATCTTTGTGTAAATATTGTACATTTCTTACTAATTTTAACCTAAAATAAATAAAGAAAGAAAGAAAGGAAAAATAAAGAAAAAGAAAATAAAAAATGGAAGACTGTATACAGGTTGACCCAATCCCCGAGAGAAGGTCAAGGCTTTACCTGATCGACTAGGAATAAAGTAGGGGGAGATAGGATCCTTAAGCAGAAAATCCAGAAAAATTGTGTGTGTGTTGTTGTAAATACGTCTCACTTATTTCGTGTATATCCGTATATAACTAACACTAATTTATTTGTGCCTTAATTGACCTCAAATTGAATAATGTTCAAAACCAAAGTTGTAAATAAAAATGTATTCTAATTAATAACAAATATTGCACAATTAAATCATGTACAGAATAAAAGTAGCCATACTTGGAAAAAGCCACTAAGCATTAATTGAAAGACCAATTTTGACTCTATATGAGCTCAAATTGAATCAATCTCCCTTCCATTGGATTCTAAATTAAATTATCTTCAAAATGATTGTGATTTCATAATTTTCGGAGTTACGGTTGAAAAGTCAGTTTTCTCGGGTGGTTTGTGCAATTTTCCCATGTATTTGTAAATATTGTATTTATATATATTTGTAAATATTCTTACTAATTTTTAAAATAAAAATAAAAATAAAAAAAATAAATTCTTTAAAAAAAGGGCTAATTTCCTCATTTACCCTTGTAAATAATGTCATATATGTATATAGTATATGTATATAGTTGCTATTTTTAATTATCCACCATAAAAAATAAAAAAATAACATTATTTAATTCAAATAAATAAAGTGACGAAAATTCAAAAAAAAATAGATAATTTTGTACACTCTCTTATCTCTTCCACCAAAAAAATTCAAAAATTCATTTCAATTTTCATCTTTCTTTATCCAAAAAAGATTCAAAAATTCATTTCAATTTTCATCTCTCTTTATCCAAAAAAATTCGAAAATTCAAATTTCATTCTATCTTTTCTATTTATATGGCTTCTTCTCCCTCATTTCAATTTGATCAATCTTTAGAGAGAGGAGCCTGATCTCCGAGAGAAAATTTCATCGAGGAAGTTGCCTAGTCTCCAAGCCATTCGGTAACAGCGAGTCGGCCTTGTCGAGGCGATCACGGTCCTTTTCCGCTCCTAAGGTGAGATCCACATTTTTCTTATTTTTATCTAGGCTAATCGTAGTTTATTTCTCGCATTTTTTTAATCTCGTTGTCATTTCTTTCTAAATCTTAAAATCTGCCACAATTTATTCCACCACCGACTCGATTTTTCATCTTGCTTTCTCGATCTCCACACGTTCTAATTCTATCATCCACGATCTCTCAACTCCGGCTACGTACGGTTGCCGGAGATCGGATTCGATTCTTCCATTTTTTTACGGATCCCCATTCATTTTCTGATTTGTAAATAAATAAAAAAATAATAATAAGGGTATTTGTTTCTTCTTTTGTTTCGTTTTCTCTAACATTTATTTTGCAGGATCATATAAAAAACAAAAAAATAAAAAAAATATAAAAAGAATTTCTTTATCCTATTATTTTTAATTTCTTATTTTTCTTATTTATAAAAAAAAATTCTTTTATTCACTATTTATAATAATTAATAAAAAATTTATAAAAAAACTGCTGCATGCCCCCCAACCGCAGGGGGTCGCCCGCCGAAGCCCTCGACGCGTGTACTCCCTTCCAGCCGATCAGCCGTCCTACGCAGCCATCGCTTCCACGAGGGGCGGCATATCTCCACCGACCTCCACAGGGCGGCAGCGCTGCCCGTGGCCTTCGCTCCTCAACCGTCCCCCACCGCGAGGGCCAGGGACCCCTTCTTCCAGCAGAGCCCGTCGCGCCCGCACAGCGGCAACCCCTCCTTCCTGATACTCACCAGCAACGCGTCGCCATTCCGCGCCACCCACGACAGTCCAGCGCGCGACCCCTTCGCCCTTTGAAGCACCCAGCGGCCCAGCCTCCTGCAACACCCGCGTCGCCGCACATCTGTCCAATGCGCGGCGCGCGCGCGTCCAGCCCACCAACCGCCGACCTCTCGGCCGCCCCTTTGACGCTGCCCGTGAACCGCAGCTCTGACCTCCCAGAGCAAGGCTGTACCGCCCGCATCCCTAGTCCTGCCCGCCGAAGAAGAAGAAGAGAAGGGGCGGCGGCGGCATGCCTCTTGTCCCCCTTGTGTCTTGACAAACGAAGAACTCTAAGGATTAAAAATTTTTTTACTTTGGGTATATTGCATGAAAAGCCTTGGGAAGTTTCAGATATTACAGAAGGCCCCTCCACCAGCTCTATCACGTGCGCAACACGCATTCACTAGGTAATTTACAAATTCCCGCCTCTTATTTATTTATTGTTAATCTTTGATTCTAAGACTTTGAGTAATTATAGGTCAGTCCCTGTGTTTACAGACATTATCTTTGCATGCGCTTTTCATTGAAATAAAATGTTAATCATGACCTAAAAATCTTGCAAAAAGTGTGCTATGTTCCTGATGTGCATATCCATCTAGCATAAAACTTTCATTGCATTTTGATTTCATTTATTATTATTAAAAAAATAAAAAAACATGTCATTTTTCCCTATTTGAAATTCTAAAATTCATAAAAATTCAAATATTGTTCCAAAAATTCCAAAAAATTAGATTAGTTTTATTTCACTGTCTTTTAATTTCTAACCAATTTTCACACATTATTTATTTATAAAACCCAAAAAATTGAAAAACATCAAAAATCTTATAAAAATCACAGAAAGTTCTACAAAAATCCAAAAATTTTGATTTCAGTTCCTATTTGTAGATAATTACTTATAGTTTGTGTTAAAAATAATTGTTAGGAGTTTTGGGCACTTAAAATATTTTTAAGTTGCAAATTACTCCAGGCTGTGCACATTTTCACAATTTCTCACTGTTTGATTTTTAGAAAAATACATAAACATCTGAAAATTGCACAAAAATTCTCAAAAATATTTCAAAACTTAAAAAGCCAAAACTATTTTCTCAAGATTTTTCTGAGTATTTTTGATAAGTTGAAAAATTATAAAAAAAAGGTTGGTGTGCATATTTCTTGTGCTTGTACATATTTCTTTGTGTTATTTTTGAAAAAAAATGCAAAATCAAAATCACTAAAAATTTGAAAATAAAAAAAGTATAAAAAATAGAAATAAAAAAATTTTAAAAGTTTAAAAAGATAAAAAATCACAAAAACTGAGGATAGTTGTCCTTTGAGATGCTTGTTTTCTCTTAATCGATTTTCGATTTAATTGAATAACTCTCTGGATTTGTAGCCTCCCTGAGTTCGACCGTGTCCGCTATACAGGTTAATAAGTAGCAAAAATAAAAAAAATTATTGTTTGTTGTCATGGGATTTTTGGGGATAACGATGACGACCTTTTTACCATAAATTCTCCGACCCCGCAGATTTTTCATGTGCAACAAAATTGCGTCGTTACCGTGGATATATAATAAAAAAAATTAAAAACCTTGATATTTTCGTGAACAACAACCGCCCCCTATACTTAGTCTATGGATAGACATATAAAAGAGGATCAAAAAGTGGAGCAGTCAAGGTCATGGGGCGAAATGGATGGATATATACAAGGTAGGCCTCGGTCCCCCCGATACTTAGGCTCTGGTCAGCCTAAGTATAAGACACGAGTGAGTGTAAGAACCAATGAGATCTGGAGAATATACAGATTGAATGAGGAGTAGAATGATGAATACATATAGATGGCATCGGTCCCCCTATACTTAGGCCTTGGCCTAAGTTTAGGAAGAAAATATACAAGGAGACCGATGGGGGCGAAGGAAAGAGTTGTCTATGATCAAGGCGGTTACATCCAATCTTTTTTAAGAAATGTGGTGGACTGGAATATTGATTGGAATAAGATGAATCCCAGCGACCATCGGAGATGTCATCAGAATAATAATCAAAGGTCACGTCACTCCAACTATTCTTATTTTTTTAGCTTTTTTCTCAGAGCTCGCTCAGTTTTCAGGTCAATCTTTTCTTCCTTTGAATATTCAGATGAACAAGTATTAGTCTTGTCATAATGTATTATTCCAGTATATTGAATGGGATCAGGGGAGTCGGCCTTAGATGAATAATAGGAAGGGACATGGAAAGTTCGAAGTGGGACGACATTTGACTTCTTGTTCTGATCATGCTGTAGATTCTCCGAACTGAGCTCTCTCATACTACTCTTATCCTCCGAACTTGATGAGTAATCCTCAAGAGATACTTTTTCTGAAATATTGAAAGTGGCATTTTTTAGTTGGTTCAAGAGGTATTTTTTGTGAGGTGCTAACCATGGGTTTCCTATCAGATGAGTCTCCATATAGATTGTAATATTCTTGCAAGGTCAGCACACATCCTATGTATTTACTATCTCTAGGTTGTGTGTGGACTCAGGGAGATCCGACATAGCCTTGTCCGAGTGTGGTGAATCAAGTGTATCTCGGTTGATTTCATTCACCTTCGTAGATTATTCAACCATTTCATAAGATGTCTCTCCTTCATTTAAGTCTGTGATAAGTTAAGAGGTTTGAACATGTGAAGATTCTTCTATGTCATGACTGGTGGTTTTTGGTTCGGTTGTCTCAGGGTTTGGTGTGTCCTTGAGAATTTGATCGACTTGGTTTGTGTACGGGAATATGATATCTTGAGTCTCGTAATTAATAGTCGCTCTGGTGGAAGCCAGAAAAGGCTTTCCCAAAATAATGGGAGAGTCAGATAAATCTCCTCATTGTTTAATGTCCAAGACAATGAAGTCCATCCATTCTATGTGCAACACCTTGGAAATTAATGGCGACATAAATGATTCCTCTCGGTCTTTTTGTGGATCGGTCAGGAAACTGAACGATCACTCGGGTCTTTCTGAGTGGTCCGAGTTTGAGTATGTCAAACAAGGACTTCGGGAGAATATTAAGTGTAGAATCGTCATCAATCCGAACATTATTGAACTCAATATTGTCAATATCACAGGTCTCCTTGTCAACCGTTTAACTTTCCAGACCTTGTTTGTTTGGGTTAGCACCATTGAACTGGCCATAGTGATTAAATGATATTCTGCTCGAGATCTTTTCTTTCCCGTATTCTTAGGTGATAATCGACTATTCACAAATCTCTAAAGATCAGGAACATTCTCTATGGCCTTTATTAATGAAAGCTCTAAGATCAGACTTTTGCAAAATGCTTCCAAATTGATGGTGTCCGATTTTTTTGAATTTTCTGGTTTTTTTTTTGGAATTTTCACTAAAGTCAGTAGGAGGGTCAGTGGTCTGTAATGTTTGTGTGTGAATGTCAGGCACATGATTATTTTCGGGTTCGCTCTGTGATTTTCTTGACTCCTCTTGGTTGATTATCATGTCTTTGACTATTTGGATGACATTATCACACTATTCAGTCAAAACCTCGGTCCTCTTATTAATCCGAGCTATGTCATCCATTATCATCTCATGACTTGAATTTGAGTGACTATGCTCGGTATGCCACAACATTGACATTTTCTCTTGAACCGATACATAGTCAGTTTCAGTGATCGAGGTCTGATCATGAGTCTATTTCCTTGACTTTGAGTGTCATCTATGTGGTCAAAGGAATTGTGATCATACTCGAGTTGTGGATCATCCTTAGTAGATGATGGTTCAAATAGTGAATTTTCATATGTAAACGGGAATCGTGTTTCTCTATCAAAGTCGGTTATAATAATATTCATCCTCGAATCCGCTTGCTCCATTATGTCTTCATAGCACATCATCAGTACTGGGAGTTGTTCGTATCTTGAATTTTCAACCAAGAGTGGGTGGGTGGGTGAAGAGAATAGTGTTTAGGGAGAAACTACCTCAGGATTTATCTGAAAAGGAAATGGAACGAAGATTAGGAAATTGTCATGTGAGCGTGACCCATGGAGTCTGGGTATGAATGCCAATATTCTGCCATCTTTGAATGGAATGGAAGAAAGATTTGTGAAACCACAATTTTTGTGTGCAAGTGCACTGTCACACAATTCAACACACAGATGCAAACCCCGATTTCACAACATCAACTCAGTAAAGGCTCTGAAGCTGGGCCTGATTAATCTGGTTGTTCTAAAGTGTGATTTTCAAGCTAAGTTAGCAAGGATTACTGATGAATCCATGATTCATTAACATTTCTGTCGCATTTTGTCTTAAAACCATTAACAAATACATGTAAATATTCACTAATTTCCACTTTTTAACAAAATCTCATTCATAAATAAAAATGCACTTTTATGCATCAAAACATGTAAATACATAAAAGAATAAAAATTAAGAAAAGAAAAGAAGGCAGATTGTAAATATGTATATATGTACAATATGACTCAAAAAATATAAATATAGCTGTAAGATATATTTATAACTTAACCCCCTGGACCAAGTCAGTATGGATTCGTCGATAAACAAACAAGTAGGGGGAGATAAGGAAAGAATATCATAAAATAATTAAAGATACACTCCACACACTCTTCATTATTTATCAAATAAATATCAAATTTTCATTGAGTTTTAATTAATTCATATTTGCATATTTTTCACCAAACTCTTTTCCTAACTATGTCTAAAAATTTATATAAATATATAAAAATAAGTTAAAAATATTATCTTGTATATATGCCAAGAAATCTATCTTTTAAATTGTCAAATTCTCGACTTCCGAACATCATAACTTTCTCGTACGAACTCCAATTTCACTCTACTCACCTTTATGTTCATAAAATAATATTCTCTAATTAATGGAGGTGTTTCATTAAAATCGGAGCCCGTTTGCAAAAAGTTGGTTTTGGGACCTAATGACAACGGAGTTTTTAGGCTATTTATTTTATTTGGCTCATACTATTTATAGTTTATTAATTTTATAATTTTAAATTATTTTCATGATATTGTATTTTCACCATGATTTATTTCAGAATTTTGGGAGCTTATTTATTATTATAATAAAATCTAAAACCCTAATTTATAGATGAAATTGAACTATATGACTTATACATGTATTTATTAATACCTCTAAATTATTTTATTAAAATCCACAAAAATTCACAGAGGTATTATTTATTATTTTAATAATTAAGAAAATATAAAATTAAAATATAATTAATTATTTTTGAATTAAAAATTCAATACCTATTTATTAAGTATTGTTTATACCTACTTATTAATATAATATTTATATTTCAAATAATATTTCTTATTTACAAAAATTAATTATACCATAATTTAGATAATTTAATTCTCTTTATTTTTCGTTTTTATACCTATTTAAAATAGTGATATTTATTATTTATTATCTGATTTATACTAAATTTTCAACATCAGGCTAACAAGGTGCTGACACGTGTCAGCACTTGGTTCTTCTTCTCTAAGAAGCCAGTGCAGTAGTCTGTTCCTCTGGCCATTCTTCAACAAATTCTCCTGCTCCATTTCTAGCCTCCTAGCTCAATCCTAACCCTCCATTACTTTCCCCTAACCACCTTCATTCACGCCGACCCTTAGATCCACCTTAGCTCCTTGACATTTCACCTATAAATTCACCTAAAGTTGGCGCAACCAACCATACATCTCCAACTACCAGAACCCTCCATTTCCAGTGCTGACCCTCCTTCTTCCTCGCCTCTCCCGGCCGTATCCGCTGGTGACAACACCCATCCGCTGCCTCGCGTGGAAGACGAACGTCAGAGGCGAAGCTCTAGGGTGACCACTAGCCTTGCATCACAGCCCAGCGCCGCGTCAAGCTCCGGGAAGGATCGACCGTCGAGCAGCTATCAGAGGTAATACATCTCTAGTCCCAGATCTATTCCTCCACCTTCGATATTTTATTTCTCGATTTTTGTGTATCCATTAACAACATTAATTGCGTCATTAGATTCATTAATCATACTGCTTAGACGCCCATCAAAATTCTCACTCCAATTCACCTCGAAATCAAACCAATTTACGTATCATTTTCGTTGTTTTTCACTATGTTTTTCATCAATTCTGGAAACATCATTTTGATCTTGCAAATCTTAATTCTTTGGTTGATTTCTTCGCAAATCGAGCATATAAAATCATCAATTGCAGATCCAATCATCATCTGGAGCGACCTCAGAGCATTTGGAGCTTCCAAACGCAAGAAAAATACATTCAAAGAAGGAGCAACATCACTTATCAGCTCCAGGACCAGATGGACCGCCATTTTCATCGGCGTAGAACCACCACCTTCTACCGCCTACGAAGGAGCACCACTGCGGGCGAGCTCAAGGGGTGAAGGCATCACCCCTCTAGCCCCACCGGAGGCCCTAAAAGTCGTCGCTGATCGCGAGCGTTAATTCAGAGAAGACACCACCGTTGTCAGCCGTTCAACAGATCGCAACAACAACAACAACTAGACGCTATAAGTTTTTGACACGTGGCAAGGAAGAACGGTCTGACTCGCACACCACCTTCTAATCCTGACCGTCCATCTCAAAATGGTGGAAAATTTGCATAATAAACCCAACAATTTCCAGAAATTCTTAACCGCCCCAGAGCTTTCCAGAAATTACATTTAGGTCCCCGTGCAGGGATTTAAATGTAATTCCTTTAGTTTTCTTTTCATTTCAGTCCCTGTAGGGACCTTTTTGTAATAAATTTATAAACTTTTCTTTGCAGTTATGCCCCTGGCTTGTAGGGGTTGTTTGGACCTCAAATTTTCCGTATTTTTCCGTGATTTTTTGAGAGTAGCCTGATAACTACCCAAGATAATTTCTAGTATTTTCACTTATTTTTCATCGCTTTGTTGTGTCATTTTGAATTTTGTCATTTCGAGTTAGTTTTGAGCCGGATTTCTTTTCAATTTCTTTCTTTGTAAAATCAAGAATAAAGAGAATCTTTCTGGAATTTCTTCCTTGTCTCAAAAACCACAGTTTTAATATTCTACCTCCTTGAGTTCGACCCAGGCACACTCACCTGGTAAAATAATTAGTGAACGATAAAATAGGAGAAGAAGTCGCTTCATTTATTCTCTCTCTCTCACCTATTGTATCATATTTTTTATTTGATCAACGTGAATCCCTCTCTGTGGCTTTCTCTCTCTACATCGACACATCTTAACCGCAGATCAGAAACGCGTTATCAATTACATGATAGCCTATAGGGGAGTCGGCTCAATACCGGCTGCGTCTCCCCTATTTAACTTATCGCCTAAGATACCAATGCCCTTCCCCTCTTGGCTCTTATCACCAGCCTACTCGGTTAATACCGATAAAGTTTAGGGACCCGCTCCTATATACCTACTGAAGTAGGCGGAGGCTGAAAAGGCATGCCACTTCGCCCTGGGGAGTTACTAAGCAACTTGTCACGTCACACTGCTGCTTTGCCCCTATCTACTTGCTAAAGCAAGAGGAGGTTTCTTGATGCTGGTCAGTCAAACTTCGAATACTTCAGCCTATGATATTCACTAAAAGCGGTGTACATTGATATGGAAGGCGAGGATTTGGGCTTTATCTTAGTTTGTACACACACTCTCTGTACCCTCACTCAACCTGAAATCAAACAATGACAGGGTTTCTCTCCCGAAAATAATGATTTTCAATTTTATCCAATTTTAATTAATAAATAATGTTAGCAGTACCCTTGTTTTAATTTGGTTATCACTTTGAATTTGAGTGGGGTTCAATGCACATCTACATGGGGATTTCATTTTCCTTTATTCCTATGTGAATGAAAACTGATGGAGAATCGAAAAAGCTGTGCAACGGAAAACACAATGATGAATGCTGAGTTAGAAATACTTATAGTGCTTCCTCACAATCTTTGTGCAATATGCTAGACAGAATTGAAATTTCCCTAGAAAAATAAATCTAATGCATGCACGGGAAATCACACCTAGAACCTGAATTCATATTAGCGAGTGATAGAACAATTTAATTTGGATAAATGAGAGATGTTCTAGTGTGTATAATTTAATGAAAGTGTGATACTAAACTACGAAGGGCATAAACAAATTTAAATTTACATTACCGTGTGCCTATCCTAATTTTGCCACTCAACTCAGACCCCACCCTCACCAAAGGGTGAAACAGGCCGACACACCATATAAAATGTTCAGTCTTTTTTTACACACACGAGAACCCGATCGGGAACCACTGAAAATTAGTAGTTAATTAAAAAATCTCTCTCTTCAAAAATTAAATTCTTCGAGCGGTCGATTGCTTCGAATTACGTCAGCTTCCAAGAAAGCCACTCCAAGTTCATCTGGTACTATAAACTGGGGGGTATGCATGTAAGATTTCCATGGGTCACGTGCGATGCTCGTGCCCTAGATGGTGGGTGCCTTCTGTGTAAACCAGATGAACATGCAGGGGTTTGTTTGTAATTTTTCCCAATGGAGGCCTGACCTTCACATGAGGGGGTTCTTTCCTCCTCTTTCATTGAATCCAAAGTAGTGGAGGCGCCTGGTGCACGCTTGGCGGAAGAGAGGCATAGGGCACGGTTTGAGCTGGCCACGCGTAGGAGGGTGGACAAAGGCAATGGTGGTGCATGGCTACGGAAGCTGGGAGTTGCTAACAAGCAGCGTGGGGAAGCGTGCATGGTGCCTGGGTGCGGCGGTGACCCTTCGCTGGTGGAAGGGTGGTGGGCGGTGGTGAGGCGGACTACGATCCTTTGGTGCTCGGGGGCGTATACAAGTGGAGGCATGGACCTCGCAGTAGTTGTTGCAGGCAAAAGGGCTTCTCATTGCTGAAGTCACTGAAGGAGAACGTACAGCTGACTGCTGGTGCGTGGAGACATGGGCGAGTTGCGTTGGAGGTCGGTGAAGGAGCGATTGCGGTCGGCTGAGCTTCAGGATGGCCGACTGTGTCGAGGTGGACGTGTGTGGTTGTTCTTCAAGTAGAGGAAAGGTTCGCGTGGGGGCGCGATGGATGGAACAGAGGAATGGGGTCAAAATAGGGGAATGGAGAAAAGAAGAAGAGGAAGGTGGAGCATTTTTGCCTGGGATTGGAACGATGGAAGCCAGCACCTAGTTATCGCCTCGACTCCTCGGCGGAGGAAGAGGCTCAAAAGGGATCCCTACAATGATGCCATTTGAAGAACCCAAAACCTACCCTTCTAATTGTGTTATTTTAATGCGTTGTAGTCAGATAAATTCAGGGTTAATCAAAAATCACTTTTTTTAATTAATGTCAATTAAAGCAAGCTGTCGATTTTTTTACTTGGGAAAGTCCAAGGTCGAACTCAGGGATGCAACTATCTCCTTAGATTGGCTAAAAGTAGATCTCGAATTTAGTTTTTCAGAGAAGATTTTTTTTGGTATTTTAGATTCGATAAATGAGGAAAATGCAATTTTAGCAAAGTTTAAGGACTAAAATGTAAATTTCTATCAGATTATGCTAAAAATCCTCAAATTTGGGAAGATTGTGAAATGCAATCAAATTAAGCTATTGTATTTTTTTTGGAAAATTTTGAATGCAAGATGAATAAATAATGAATTTATGAATGTAGACAACTATATTTTCAATAATTAATATAAAAAATATTAATTCTAGTTATTTTCATGAAATAAAATTATGGAAGATATGTCACTAGGTGATCTATCTCAGAAAAATCCTAAACCCTAAAAATACTGGGTTTAATACCTATTAAAAATTAATTGATGAAATGCACAAAATGATTTTTCTAAAGAAAGTTATGCATGCAAATGCAATTCTTTTTAGGCACAATGTTAATTCTACAATACGTGAATTTTGGATAATTTTTGGAGCTTTAGTTAATAAAATATGAATTTCTAAGCTCAGACTGGGCAAAATGCGCAATTTTCCACAAGAATATTAATTATTAAATAACCATAGAGAATAAAAATATCAATCAAATGTCATATTGTAGAGAATTAATTGAAGAACAAAATGTTATTTTTGGAATAATAAAATGAGGATAAATAGAGACTCAAAATAAAGTCCAAACACAAAGGTCTCAATGCAATTACAGAAACAAAAGGACATAAAAATGCAGACAGGACTCGAATGTAATTACCCGTACTCACGCGGATTGTTATGCAATTTTCCAAACCGACACGTGCCTTGCACGTGAGTTTAGTTGGATGGGCCTTCTACATGAATTTTTTGGGTATGCGGGTATCTATATGTAAATAAACCAACGAGACACGTGACATGCACACGAGCTCAGTTGGCAGGGTCTTCTGCGTGAATTTCTGGATTTGCTGGGATCTCTCTGTAATTTAACCTCCTTCTCCACATGTAAGACACATGCTTGGGGGGCTTTGTCTCCCTCTTTGCACAAGCGGAGATATCCAGACAGGGAGACGGAGAGGAGGCGAGACGACGCACCTCCACGTTGTTGGGCGGACGGTCGCGATGTTGAGGAGATAGCTAGGGGGCAACCGACCCGTCGTAGCATGCTGGAGGCTACAGGCCGCTGGCGGACGGAGCTGGCGATGCGCCTGTACCTAAAGGATATGGGGAGATCCTTAAGAGCATCACGGAAGCGTGAAGATCGCATCGTATGGGATCGGGAGTGACTAGTCTCACTAGTTGCTCGATGCAACGGATATTATAAACTTTTCATGTGATGAAACCACATGATCCAAGAACACTTCTCGAATCATTTCGTATAAACCACAAACATGTAACAGGATTACCTCTAGAAGCATGGTTGCGATCTAGTCTCTAAACGAAGAGACCTCCTATCTCAAGTCCGATCCGACGGAGGAGACACTTGCAAGCGTGTTGATGAAACACGCGCTTCTCGCAATCCATGTTGATCATCGAGGCGATGAATCTCCTGATCTCGACACACGAGATCCGACGTCTTCTTCACGAGCGACGCACGCCGAAGGAGACAGAGATCCACGAGCAAACGATCAAGCATCATAATGACGATACTACGATGATGGAGAATCTCTCTAGGGCATCCATGGTGGACGACCATATGAGAGAGAGAGAGGGCGTGTAGAGAATGCGAGAGAGAGAGAAGTTGTTTACAAGTTGTGTGTTGTGTTGTTGTAACCCAGAAGAGCAAGGGGTGCCTCTCCTTTTAAAATATTTTGGGATACATGGATCTCAATGCATGGACAACACAAATCCAATGGCTCACATTGATTTGTGTTTCTTTTAATGGCCAAGAATTTTGTTGGTAAAAAATCAACAATAATTAATTTTATTTAGATTAAATGTATATTGATAAATAAATATTATTTAATCCCAAATTAAATCAATCAATCAAGCATGGATATTATGGAATGAAGATTTCCACTTTCCATAATATGGGATTTGGTGGCAATCTCATGTAATCTCATGATATCTCATGAGATTATATTATTCCATGGAAATCTCCAAGATTTACAATAACACTTGTTGTAAATTATTCAACAAAAATAATTCATAATTATTTTGTGAATATTGCAATCTTGCCATTGGAAAATTGTGAATCACATTCACAACCAAAAATAAAATGTGAATTACATTTTCAATTAATTATCTAATGTGAATCCAATTCACATCAACATTTAATTAACAAATGTAAATTACAAATTGCTCTCTCTTATATATTATAAATCACATTTATAATATATATGATTAATATGTATAGAGCTATCCACATTATTCATATCCATGATAATTAAATCACATTTAATAATCTTGGATCTCTATTCTCATGTACCCAAATAATGTAAATCACATTCACATTATTTACATCTTTGATAATTAAATCACATTTAATTATCTAAGATAAATCTATTTATAATATGAATCAAATTCATATTATTCATGATAATTAAATCACATTTAATTATTCATTTTCTCAATGCTCGGATACTTATATCAACAATGAAATTATCCTGAACTCTTTCAAGGATAATGCGCTTTCTCCGCGAATATTTGGAGATAAGGACAGGGCGATTGTATTGTTCCACGTATAGTGACTTGGATATTGAGATCACATCTTAAATTCAGATCTCGTGCCTCTCGTAGATGCTTGATTAATTCAAGACCACAAATCTAATCTTCTCATTGCATCTAAATCACATTCAGTCCAATATTTGGACTAAGATCATATTACTTCTCTACTGAGAGGAGTCACTAAAATCTAGACCCATTTCATCATACCTTGGAATGGAAGCGTCATGGTTATACAACCGTTTATGATCACATCACCCTGGGTGATTCCTAATACCTGTACGTCCTGCATATTAGAAGACCCAGAATAAACCAAAAGTATAAGATCAATTTTACACTGTCTACTTCAGGGTTTATCATTAAGTTTCTCATTCGATCACTGGGAGTCCGTATCGATCATATACTTTCAAAAAGCATATATCATACCTAGGTATTGATCATATACTTTCCAAAAGCATATATCAAACCTGACAAATTCAGTCAAGCTTCCAAAGCGAGACGACCGCGCGTGGAATTTGATTTTCCCCAATATCTCATGAGTGAGCTCATGTCTTCCGATTCAGGAAATGAACTTGTATGATCCCTTTGAGAGATCGTATTACTCATATGCCCTTGTATGCACACCAGTGCACCGGTGTATAGACCTTGATTAGGTCATCAACCTATTGGTCTGCCTACATACTCAGACATATAGTAACACATCTGTCTCCGGTCAGAGGATGTGTGTCTATATCATGACAGCAAATGACATAGGACTTTGGTTATCTCGATCTCGTTAAGTCAACTCTTTGACCTAACTAATCTGATACCTCCAAATCTCTATTCCCATGTAGAGGAACTACATCAAGAGGTCGGTCAGTTATCAGCCAAGTGAGAAAGGATTGCCATCTCCTACTCAAGTTGGAGATCCTCTCTTAACAATCATTTGACTGTACTTGATGAGTCCTTAATCTAACTCTTTAGATATTCATCCAAGCATCGGTCTCTATGATTTAATAATTGAATCAACAGCTGTATGATCATTAAGATGACCATGGTACACAACCCTAATTGTACTAAGGGACCTATTATGCAAATTAGTTATTCTTCATTTCAGATCAGGGAATGATATTCGCAATAACATTTATTACGTATTGGCTCGTCATGGGCTCGCATGTCCAACAATCTCCCACTAGCCCAAAGAGCCATTAATGGGATAATCATTTAAACCCACACTCATGTGACAATCATAGGCTATTTAGAAAATAGATAGGTAAGCTAATCAGTCACTTTGTTCCCAAGAGACTATGCCAAGTCCTTTTATGACACTTGGCTATCTCCTAGTGACAGTGTTCGCATCCAATGCGAATGTTGCATCTCATGCAACCAATACTCAACCATGTCAGTCATAGTGTCCTTGACACTACACCTCAATAATTATTATAACTATTATGTAATTTCTATTATCCTTATCAACCCTTATTCCTGGAGATCTCTATATCCTAAGGTATTCGTAGTTAAGACCTTTTAGATCTCCATCTCTAAAGTCTTAATTTCTTGAAGACAAGACTTAGAGATCACTATCTCTAAAGGCTTGTCATCTTTGAAGATATTGTTATTACTGCAATCAAGTGTTCTATCTCCATGATAGGATTAGTAACATTTTACTACTCCCACTGCATGGCAGACATTTGGCTTTTGTACACATCTAGCATACTTTCAGCTTCTCGTAACTGATGCACAAAGGGCAACCAGTTTTAGCATTCACTTCCTCAACTCTTTGAGGTGCTATCCCTTTAGATAGGTCAGTACCATATCTAGAGGGAAAGAATCCTTTTTTTGGAATTTTCCAGAAAATAGAAATGTCCAAGGTGTACCATTAATGTGACGGTCCCAATACCGTCTTCTCTTTGTTCTGAACAACTTCAGAACTAAGATCTAAGAGGCATCCTTGAGATCATATCTCGAGATATGGAACAACCATATTATAAAACACTTATTATTATCTTCCTTATATCATTCCAAATGATTAGGATATCATATACATTTAGTACGATGAACACAATGGCACTCCCAGTAAGCTTCACACGATTCATCAAGATTCGATCTGAAATCAGAACATTTATAATTTCATCAAATCTTATGTTATAAATACAAGAAAATTATTTGAGTCCAAAGATGAAATTCATTAGCTTGCACATCTTTCTTTCCTTAACCATGAAGCCCTGGGTCTACTTATGTGAATATCCTCAGAGAGGTATTCATAAAGGAATGCAATTTTGACTCACATCTTGAAGATGTCATAGTCAAGTTGCTTAGCTATAGTTAGCAATATTTCAATGGATTCAAGCATGGTCACTGAAGAGCATGTCTCATCGCAAGCGATGTCTTCTCTTCAGTGTGCAGCTCATGGCTACGAACCGTGCTTTGAAGGTCTCTACCTTCTCATCAGGTTCCCTCTTTTTATTGAAGATCCATTTATATCTTAATGGGTCTTATCCATATAGGTGGATCCTCGAGGGTCCATATAAAACATTTGTATATGAAGTCTACTTAAGACTTTATTGCTACCATCCATCCTTCCACGCTATGATTTTCAGAAGCTTCATCACATGAAGTCAGATCATTGTCAGATTTAACTGACACGTGGAATCCATCTTCAAACTTATTTGAAGAGGTATTAGTGTTTCATCTTTAATTGTCCTTCTTAGTTTTCAATTTTAGGAGCCTCATTATCTTCTCAAGATTAAATGAGTTCCTTCACTTCATTATCATCTTGATTCTGAAAAGTCTCCTCCTCTAAGAATCACATTCTCATAGATGATATCTTTTAAGAATCTCAAGGTCATAAATTAGGTATCCAATACCATCCTTTATTTTCCTAATGAAGTAGCACTCTCAGGTGTTAAATTCCAGCTTACTTGCTTGGAACCTTATTAAGGATATATATTGTAGTCTCTACTACATATATACCTTGGAAAATAAGAGGTAATTATGCTAAGAATCATCATTGATCAAATCATGTCACACATGATACAATTGTATCTCCCTACAACTCTCTTGAGTTTAGGTGCATTAAAAGAATTGAGATAGGAATGATATTCATATCTTCATAAGGTATTCCTTTGAATTCATCTAATAGGTACAAACAACCTAAATTAGATCAATTTCATTTTCATCTTCCTTCAAACTTTGGTTCTAAACTAAAATTGTGAAATCTTTGAATATTTCAAAGCTTTCTAAGGTGAAGTGAATAAATCTCATATCACAAATAATCATCAATGTATATCACATATCATCAATGTTTACTTTGATATAGATGATCTACATACATTAATATGTATGATATCTTGAATACCTTGACATCTTGCACCATTCCCAGAGAAGGGTACATTGGATATTTTCTACTTTTGAATACAATATTCACAAGTATGTAAGATTTGAAATTTTAGACACTCTAAAGTTTCATTTCTTACTTATCTATTGACCTCATCAATAGACTTATGTCCAAGATTCAATGCCATATCATTGTCAAATGATCTTCATCCTCCTATTGATCTTATAAGGTTTAATTTTCAGTGTTAGAAATGTTAGTGAACCATTCATTAATTTTCTAATTTAATAGAGTCAACTAGATGC
The DNA here is from genome assembly GCA_037367405.1 of Ottelia alismoides. Taxonomy (NCBI): domain Eukaryota; kingdom Viridiplantae; phylum Streptophyta; class Magnoliopsida; order Alismatales; family Hydrocharitaceae; genus Ottelia; species Ottelia alismoides. Next base: position 563,422 of record JAZKJV010003074.1, on the reverse strand, counting down.
TAGAACACTATCTGAAATATATCCATCATAACCTTTTATGACAGGTCTATTACAGAATTCATGTTTATTTCCAACAATTAGATAAACAATGAGTGTATTCTAATATCTAGGTCATAAAGACATTATCTAAGACTAATGGCTCTCCCACTGAAAATATGAAGTCTATCTATCCAATAGAGATTGTTGCAATAATTGCATCAATATCCATGTTGATGACTATTAAAACTTAAGATCAAATTTCTAGTCTTCTAAAACATAAGTAATCAATTGCAAGTATTATTAGAAGAATGAGATACAATTTTAGACTTTGATCTTATCAAATAAGAAAGTCATTTTCAATGATTAAATGTAGATGTAGATTATTCCGATGCACTATCTGGGTCCTTCTCTAAGGATTCTAGATAGACTAGATAGTCACACTATCAATACATCGGCTTATTGTAGTATTGGCATTCATCCAACTATTTGGATGTCATATGGAAGTCACGGAAGTAGAATCAAATTTTTAACTTTCCTTCTTACTTGGGTCCAACCCATGCTTCCATTGCGCTCCCTTTATCTATAAACAACCATTGCTCAAGACAAAAGATCTTATATATTGAAATCAAAAGATTTCAATATAAGAGTATTTCAACATTTATACATGCTTCATTCAATTCATACAAAATGAATATTATGAAGCTTCAAGAATGACCAGAGTATAGACAGTAGAATGATGACACTTATCATATTTACCACCATCTAAACTCTTAAAACATTGGTTCAGGTAGGTATTAAAATAATTTGAATACATCATCTCTTATAGAGCCACCATTCTGCATGATGCAGAGAACCATGTCATTCATGATTAAATGTCAAGAGCACATATGCATGCCAAAACATCTTCTTAGATATTATACAGATTATTCGATAATTAGGATCATCATTGAAATGCCACTTCCAAAGTACATTCGATGAGAGATCAAGACTGTAGAGACATACAAACCCTAGAGTTGTAGTCCTATTGTCTATTTAATTGTCACTCCTCATTATCATGAGGAAACTTGCACATTGCAACCACATACAATATGTGTCCAACTGCAAGTACAATATATTAATCATGGATTCAATCCATGATATTTTACCAGTTATCATTGAGTATAGTATTGAGTGGGTTTAATGAAGGATTATCTGAAATAAGAAATTTGCATAAATATACGTAATTATACAATTTTACTTTGATTTAGGAACTTTTATGTCAAAGTTGTCTTGCCTTGACAACACTGAAAATTCATTCACTTAATCACTTTCAATGTATGAGATATACTTACCATTATATCTCAGCAAGATCTGGGATCTCCTTCCTTATCTTTGTCACATCCTAATAATATGAGAACCTGTAACTCGGATAAAAAGAAGCGAGAACATATTCCGCCTTGCAAGTCCAACTTGCATTTCCAATTCTGTCTTTAACACCCAGGCCCACCACCCCTAAGGTGATGTTGACCCGTCATTAATTGAACCAACCGTCAGCAGGAATGCAACTCGCTATGTGCAATCCAATATCACCCCAATAATATGAGGACCCGATGTTGGGGTCACTACGCATACGTCCTTACTCTTTCGAGAAACGAAGAGCCTGATTCAAATGGATTGTATGCAGGAGCTATCACTTCGGACATACGCCTCCTACATACAATATCTGGCGCCGGAACCCTTCTCCTTGACGGGAGACCATGGATGTCACTTATGTGATCCTCCATATTATATTCAAATTCTAATTAATCATCATGAATCATATTCATTATGATTAATTCTTCCAAGGAAAATAATATCTCTATTAAAATTAGAGTGATTAATTTTAATTGGATTCCAATTAATCTAATCATATTTAATTAATGATCTAATAAATATCCAACAAACAATCTTCATTGTTAATTGAATTATGGTATTATCTCAATTATGTATTACTCTAAATTTTAATAATTAGAAAAATACACTGTGATCTCTCCTGCATTATCAAGTCCCTATCCGTTGTCATGGCCAGTATCGACGGGAGTGGGACAAACCGCACACGGTGCAATCTACTACCCCAATGCTCCGCGACTCAACACCATATCCACCTCGGGAAGAGATAATGTAAAATTGATCATTGTGTACTTGATATTATAATCGGTTCTTCAACCAAAGTTATACCATATATAATAATAATCAAAACGTTTTTGATTAACATTATATAGAGATTTTCTAAACAAATCCCCAATCCTATTCAAGTAACTTTGTTTGTTGGAAAGTAGATTGTGTAACCAATTATGATCTAGATCACATCTAATCAATTATTGATTAATGCAATGTCATTTAAGGAAGTAATTACAATCAAATATTTCATAAATATTTATCCATAATTATTCCAGGAAATTAAACCATTTAATTTCACTAATTGATTAAATGACAATCACAAGGTTCTTGATTAGGAATGTAATTTCCAACAGTGACCCACACTTACTAAAATTAGTATATCTCAATCAATTTAAATCCAAATTAAGCAAAGTAAGTTTCTAAAGTTTGCTAATTTGGTTTAAAACAGAACATAAGTGATTTTCACGTATTTCATGGCATTTATAAACTGTAATTAACTCCTTAATTATGTTAAGTTTCGCTGTCCCCGAAATAGTGGATACATGTTCACTAATTTGATCATAACTTGAGCAAACGGATTCGAAATCACGCAAACTCAGACACCACGGTTTTCTTATTTAATTAGAAAAAATATAAGTTTTATTTTCATGTTTAAATAATTTAAACAGGGCCTAAAATAAGCACTAAATAGAGATGCGAAAATGAAACGCGATAAAAAATTTCGCAAACCCTAACGAACCTAAGTCGTCCTTGGTTTATGGATAGCATCCAAAACCTTCAACCTGTAGCTCTGATACCACTTGAAGGATATGGGAAGATAATTAAATACATCATGGAAGTGTGAGGGTCACATCGTATGCGATCGGGAGCTTCTAGTCGCACTAGTTGCTCGATGCAAAGGAAATCTAAATTTTCATGTGACGAAACCACATGATCCAAGAACACTTCTCAGACCGTTTAATCTAAATAACAAACAAGTAACATGATTACGTCTTGAAGAGTGGTTGTGATCGAGTCTCTAAACGAAGAGATCTCTTGTCTCATGTCCGATCCGACGGAGGAGACGCTTGCACGCGTGTTTATGAAACACGTGCTTCTCGCAATCCATGTTGATGATCCAAGCAGTGAATCTCCTGATCTCGACACACGAGATCTGACGTCTTCTTCACGAGCGAGGCACACTAAAGGATATGGAGATCCACAAGCAAACGATCAGGCAACATAACGACGATGTTGAGCGATGGAGAATCTCTCTAGGGCATCCATAGTGGACATCCATATGAGAGAGAGAGGGCGTGTATAGAATGAGAGAGAGAGAGAAGTTGTTCACAACTTGTGTGTTGCGTTGTTGTAACCCAGAAGAGCAAGGGATTCCTCTCCTTTTATACTATTTTGGGATCCATAGATCTCAATCCATGGACAACGCAAATCCAATGGCTCACATTGATTTGTGTTTCTTTTAATGGCCAAGATTTTTGTTGGTAAAAAATCAACAACAATTAATTTAATTTAGATTAAATGTATATTGACAAATCAATATGATTTAATCTCAAATTAAATTAATCAAGCATGGAGATTATGGAATGAAGATTGCCTCTTTCCATAATATGGGATTTGGTGGCAATCTCATGTAATCTCATGATATCTCATGAGATTACATTATTCCATGGAAATCTCCAAGACTTACAACAACACTTGTTGTAAATTATTCAACAAAAAAAATTCATAATTACGTTGTGAATATTGCAATCTTGCCATTGGAAAATTGTGAATCACATTCACAACCCAAAATAAAATGTGAATTACATTTTCAATTAATTGTCCAATATGAATCCAATTCACATTTATATTTAACTAACAAATGTAAATTACAAATTTCTCTCTCTTATATATTATAAATCACATTTATAATATATATGATTAATATGGATAGTGCTATCCACATTATTCATATCCATGATAATTAAATCACATTTAATCATCTTGAATCTATGTTCTCATGTGCCCAAATAATGTGAATCACATTCACATTATTTACATATTTGATAATTAAATCACATTTAATTATCTAAGATACTTCTCTTTAAAATATGAATCAAATTCAGATTATTCATGATAATTAAATCACATTTAATTATCTATTTTCTCAATGCTCGGATACTTATATCAACAATGAAATTATCCTGAACTCTTTCAAGGATAATGAGCTTTCTCCGCGAATACTTAGAGATAAGGATGAGGCGATTGTATTGTTCCACGTATAGTGACTGGGATATTGAAATCACATCTCAAATCTAGATATCGAGCCTCCCATAGATGCTTGATTAAATCAAGACCGCAAATCTAATCTTCTCATTGCATCTAAATCACACTCAGATCAATGTCCAATAATTGGACTAAGATCAAACTACTTCTCTACTGAGAGGAGTCACTACAAATCCAGACCCATTTCATCACTCCCTAGAATTGGAAGTGTCATGGTTATACAACCGTTTATGATCACATCACCCTCAGGTATTCCTAATACCTGTACATCCTGCATACTGGAAGACATAGAATAAACCAGAAGTATAAGATCAATTTTACATTGTCTACTTAAGGGTTTTATTATTAAGTTTCTCATTCGATCATTGGGAGTCGGTATCGATCATATACATTCCAAAAGCATATATCATACCTAGGTGTTGATCATATACTTTTCAAAAGCATATATCAAACCTGACAAATTCAGTCAAGCTTCCAAAGCGAGAGGACCGCGCACGGAATTTGATTCTTCCCATTATCTCATGAGTGAGCTCATGTCTTCCAGTTCAGGAAATGAACTTGTATGATCCCTTTGAGAGATCATATTACTCATATGCCCTCATATGCACACTAGCGTGCCGGTGTATAAACCTTGATTAGGTCATCAACCTATTGGTCTGCCAAATGTACATACTCAGAGATATAATAACACATCTGTCTCCGGTCAGAGTATGGGTGCCTATATCATGACAACATATGACATAGGACGTTGGTTATCTCAATCTCGTTAAGTCAACTCTTTGACATAACTAATCTGACACATCTGAATCTCTATTCCCATGCAGAGGACCCGCATCAAGAGGTCGGTCAGATATCAGCCAAGTGAGAAAGTATTGCCATCTCCTACTCAGGCTGGAGATCCTCTCTTAACAATCATTTCATGGTACTTGATAAGTCCTCAATCTAACTCTTTAGATATTCATCCCAGCACCAGCCTCTATGATTGAATAATTGAATCAACAACTGTATGATCATTAAGACGACCATGGTACATAACCCTAATTGTACTAAGGGACCTATTATGCAAATTAGTTTTTCTTCAATTCAGATCAGGGAATGATATTCACAATAACATTTATTGCATAATGTCTTGCCGTGGGCTCGCATGTCCAACAGTACCCTAGTGGTGCGGTCACAGAAGAGGTAGCCGGGTGAGGGTGGCGGGGACCCTTTTCGACGATGGTTGGAGTCAAGAAAGAACGAGGGACGTCAGCCGATGCTAGTCTTGGGCCGCGCACGGCTGTCTGCTAGGCATCGTGCTCAGGTGGAGGCGGTGATTGTAGTAGGGAATCCACACGAAGGTGGAAGAAGGCCGCGGGTAGTGGTGGTGCCACTTGGGCAACTGGAGTCGAAGGTGTGTAAAGATGACGAATGATCGGTGATGACGGTGGAGGTAGATGATGTGGTGTTGAGCATGGAGTTTCGAAGAACAGAGGAAATAAAAGGGAGAAGAAGAAGAATGGGATAAGGTTTCACCTGGAGTGGAGGGCTAGAGACGCTGCTCCTGGGTTCTCACCTCGATCGTGCTGGTAGAAGCATGGGAGGCTTCGATGGATCTCGTCGGGGTGGCTGCGCCTGAGATGGGAGGCCCCTGTCACCGACCCCCCTCTCACGCTCTCTCCCTCTCGTGTGGGTATTGGCGGATGATTTACGAGGGAGGGAATGATGAGTTTAAATAAGAGAGGATCGCGATTGTTGCGCAAGAGGAGTATGAGGGAGGTGGTTGCGGACTGCGCTCGAGGTGCGGGCAGAGGTTGCGTGGCACTGATGAGATAAGGGGAGGAGACGGAGGGTGCATGCCGTTGACTGGGGTGGAGAAGGAGAAGAGGAGCCTCATGTGCATGGCTTGTGAGTATAGAGATTACTATTTTTTTATTATAAATATTTTTTAATTTTTAATAAAATCGAAATATAAGTGTTTAAAACTCACTGACACATGGAGGCTCTAGGAGCACCACGTGCCAGCTCTAGAATTTCAGAAAAAAGATAGATTTAGAAGAAATAGATACCGACTTCGGATCGAAAAGTGCTCAACACGAAAATTGCTCATCTCGATGAGATCTACAACTTTCATGAAGAGATTGAGAGCAAAAGAGGTCATTTGTGCAAAACGATATTTTTGAGGTACTCTATGTGCATAAAATACCTTGATTTTTGGGTTTTGTAATTTGTTTTTGATTTTTTATCAAGAGAAAAAAAATCAGGAAAAATAATGATAAAATCAAAGATAAATATTTACACAATTATCTAATTAATTTGGAAATTTAGTAAATAAGTAAATATGAGAATAAAAAATAAAATGGAAAAAGTGAGATATTTTTTCAGACTCTCAGGGGATACCCTGACTCGGTCAGTTTCTTTGATTTCAGTCTTATTTTGAATTTGGATTTTTGTGGATTTTATTAAAACTTTCAGCTAAGAATGTAGATTATAAAGAAATAAGAGAAAAGGAGTTAATTATGTACATAAAATATCAAGTCAAAATTAGGGAAAACTCAAAATACGGAATAAAGTCAAAAGAGGCCCAAAACCGAACTCTCACATACAAGCTCTGATTTTTATGAAGTTGATCTTATTTTGAAGGTCTTTGAATATATATATTACTTTAAAAGTTAGTAGACCTAAATCGAACACTGTATGAGAAATATATGAGCGTTTTAGTCTATCTAGTCTGAAATTGGAATTTTATCTCACATGCCAATTATTTGAGTTGGTAATTTTTTTGTATTTTTTCTTTAATCTTATTGGTAATATGTACATAGTGGATGTGGTTTGAGGTCAATTGGAGTTAGCATGAATTAGTTAAAAATGCATGAAGTTGGATGCAAATGTGAAGATGATTATGAATGCAATTATGAGTGTTAAAATACAAATATTGATTTTACATGCATGAATGAAAAAAATGCAGAATAAATGATGAAATGCAGCTAATTACTCGGAAACAAAGCTCTATTTTCATCTTTTATTATGATGAACTGTGGATTCATCACCATTGTAGTCACATATCCGTGGAGCTTGACCATTGTTGCCAAGTCTACAACTGCATGTTTCCATGGCACGAGACTTTGAAGCATATGCCTTGCTTATAAACATTTTCCTCCAACGTGCATTTTTTGCTCATCTAACTTTTAAGGAGATTTTATTTATTTTATTTTTTTGATATTTACAAAAGTGTAGCATGTACATAAGGAGTTTTTCCTCTTTAGCAAGTTGACTATCCCTCTTTTGAAGCTTTATTGCAACCCACAACATCCCATCGTTAGACTTCGATGCCACTTGACTAGGTTGAAATGCACTACCCTCCTTAAAGGAGGACGAATGTTTCCACCTGTGTGCTACTCCAAGCCAACGGATTCTACCTCCTCACCACCTCATCAATGAAGAGCTATGCTCATGGAGCTTGTCCAAATTATGTCAATGTCTAAAAGAATCATGCATGTCTATGAAATATTCTACTTAGACCAATCAAGATGACATGTCAAGATAGTCTTGTGGACTCAGAGAATTAAGTCGCTCGACCAGAAAAATCTTAACTCCAGTTCCTATAAGGTTCCTCTGAAATTAGGTAGATTAAGGTCAAATCAAATCCATCTTTGACTTCTATTCATAACTTGGTTCAAAACCCACTAACTTTTCACTTTGCATATGCTAGATATGCAAATGAAATGCAGATGACATGCAATGCATAAGAGTGAAGTGCGAGACATTTTATTGAATGTAAGGATGATATGCAAAGTAAATAAGAAGACTCCCTTTTTTTGGTATACTTCTTAATTTACAACAAATTTTACAAAAGTATTATTTATAGTAATTTTACAAATTTATACACATTATACAATATACATATTACAAAAATATACATGTATTTTATCAAAAGTTTTTTTACCAATTTTACCCGTCTCGAAGTTATTGCATAATATATACAAAAATACGCAAAGGTACGAGCTATGGGTAAAGTATATATGTAATATATACACCCCCTATACTTAACACGTGCTATGTTCTCAAAGCACAAGAAGTGAGGAAAATACATAGCTAGTGCTAAGCGTAGGGGAGTTAAAATAACAAAAAGTATAGAAGTCGATCCACCCCCTATACTTTGATTGTAGTTAGCGTAAGTGTAGAACAAGAGCAAAAATGGGCAGTCAAGGTCAAGAGGAGAAATGGATGAACATATGCACATGGAGGGCATCACTCCCCACTATACTTAGGCTCTGGCCAACCAAAGTCTAGGACAAGAGTTAGTGTGAGAACCGATAAGATCTGAAGAACATACAAAGAATGGTGAGCAAAAGGAGAGACTCGGGTCACTATCCCCCTTATACTTAGGATCTTGTCATCCTCAGTATAGCCATAAAATGAAACGATATGGAGCCAAGGTGAGTGATATAAATCACTAGGGAGGGAGGGAAATAAAAGAAACAAAATCTATACAAGGAGGAGTGATAATATACAAGGATCAAGAAGGTTTGTGACGAACCTTCCCGCGGGAGAGAGGAGGTGGGTAATATACATATATGTCACTATCAAAATCGTCCTCAAATGAATACTAGTGTGGTCAAGAGAACATCCAACTAAGGTCGACACGTAACTGCATTCTCAAATAGGGCTTAAGAAGAACCGCACTGAGATCACTCATATAAATCACCTCATCTGGGCCCGATGAGGATTCTGCAGAAAATTCCTTCTCTGGTATGTTGAAGGAAACTTTTTTAGTTAGTTTTCTAGAACCTGAAGCATTGAGAGGGAGAGGAGAGTGACTCTCCCTGAGGTGTTTGAGGGAGCACCTTGAGGAATCAATTTTCTACTTCCTCTCATTGGATAACTGACTAGAGGATGGAACAACCGTTTTTCTGGGTGGGGTTAATACAGTCCTGTTTGTCTACTTTGTTGAAGGTTCGGGATGTGGTGCGCTGCTGACTATGGGTTCCTCATCAGACGAGTCACCATATAGATTGTAATATTCTTGAAGAGTCGGCATACGTCTCAAATAGGTACTATTTGTCTCAGTTTTCTTGGCATTTGTGGTGATGCAAGAAACAAAAGTTGTGGATGTGTGGGGAGTCTCTGATCTAATGGTCGGCTCGATAGTCGGTATCTTAGGTGTAGCAGAGAGATGGGACTCATCTACCTCTCGATGGTCACGACTGTCAGTATCTTTGTGGGTTACCTTAGAGTATCTTGTGTCAAAGAATGGTTGAGGTTGGAGTGATCTCAATGTTGTAAAATCGATCTCCTGAGTCTCACAATCTATAGTTGCCTTAGCCAAGGCTAAGATTGACTTCCCAAGAATTACTGGAGACTGGGTAAACTATCCTCGGTGCTCAGTGTCAATGATCGTGAAGTCTACCTGGAGTAGAGCACCTTGTAAAGCAATGACGAGTAAAAGAGTTCCTCTCGACTGTTTTATAGATCGATTAGCCAGCTGAACGATCTCTCTCGACTTTCTGATTGGCCTGAGTTTGAGCTTGTCAAACAGGAAGGTTGGGAGGATATTTATCGAAGAGTCATCATCGATTCTATCATTGGTGAAGGTAGTGTATTTGATTTTACATTCAACCCTAGGCAACTGCTTCACTCTGCGGCTCTTGGTCTTTCTCCCCATCACCAAGGAGGTCGCCATAGCCACTAGATGTTTCTCATTCGTTGTCCTCTTATTGCCTGACCTCTTAGGCATCAATTTACTTCTCACAAATCATTTGAGGTCAAGGAAGTAATATATGAACTTTATTAAGGGAAGCTTAAAAATCAATTCTTCATTGAGTGCTTCCCTTGGGGCAGTATCCAGATTTTTTAGATCTTTTTCATATTCTAGTTTTATAAGATTTCCTGGTTTTTCAATTTTTTGATCTTTTTTTGGTATTTTCATTTTTGTTGTTTTGAATAGGTGAAGAAGGAGTGGGAGGATGTATAAACTCTAGATTGGAAAGTGAGTGGTTAGTAGAAGAAGAAGGTAGAATGGACTCCAGGTGTACAACATGTGTAAGTTTCCTTGTGTCCTCTAGATTTCAACATTGAATCCACTCATTTTATTCTCCACTTCCATACCTGAGAAAGAATAAATTGAAATTAGTTGGTCGATGACATTTCTAAATTTATCCTCAATTAATTTATATCTCTTTATAATCTTAGAAATGTTATCCTCCAAATATTCCTCATAATAAATCATGGAAGCAGTCTGTTCACTCGGAGGATACTGTTGAGTACTTGGGATGTCATACTCAACACACCTTTACTCTGGTGTGTAATGCTGGGTTGAGTATAGCCCATCTGTATGGCAGATATTGGTTAGAGCCTCATATGGTGGAGTCAATCGATAGGGGGTCTGTAGATCGATCTCATAAGGCCAATCCCCTGTATATGTAGGCTCACTGAATGGGTGATATGGAGGGATGTCAATGTTGGCTTGATCACTAGGGTCAATCAAGTCAGGAAGATCGTATGATGGAGGACTCCCAATTCGATTTGTTAGGTGGACCATGTTATACCGTAAGGTCAAGTCTAGATGTGTATATGTGAATTATTATCCAGTCCCAACTTGAGGCAACAAAGAGGTATGTAGGGGTAAATATTTCTGCCATTTCTCTGTCATGGCAGTAGCTTTCTCTTCAAATGATTCCTTGATTCCAACAAGCATCCTACTATAATGTGAACCAACCCAGGGTAGAAGTGGATCTAGGGTGCAAGAAGGTGGGGCACGTAAGAAATGTGAAGAAGTAGGGAAGTCAGTTGGAGTTCTGACTTCGCGGTCTAGATGGGGGTATGAGGAATAAGAAGGTGAAGATGATCCAGAAGATCGAAGAGGAATGACCTGGATATGATGAGCAATATCCAGACATCTTGAAGCAGAATGGATGAATGTAAGCGGATTGAGGTAGAAAAAGTATAAGTGCACAGAATAACACATAAAATGACAAACGCAAGAACAAACCCTGATTTCACCTACTCAACACGACAATGGTCGCAAAAGTTTGACCATTTATCTTTTCAATTTTAGTTAAGTGTCAAAACAAGAAATCCGTTTATTTATGCAATATTAAAATGTGGGTTTTGGGCACTATCCTAGGGATACGTCCTCACCTCTCAACATGAAAAATATCACAAGCGTACAATAATGGGGATGCTCTCCTAAAAACAAGTGTTAATTTTTAGTCAATTTTTTGGTTAAAATTGTATTAACAGTCCTGATTTTAAGTTTGATTTTCACTGAATTAGATCCACCGCACAAGGCATGTCTAATGAGCAGCCATGATTTCCTTTTATTGTAAGTTGTAAAACCAGGGAAAGGGAGTAGAGAAAAGCTGAAGCATTCGGAAAATCAATGGTGCATGCCCAGTTCAGAAGACTTATAATAATCCTCATGCTCTACATGTGAGATGCAATACATAATTGAAATTTTTACACTATATGAAATGCAAACGACGAAATCGAACCTATCAGAAACTTCTATTACTCGAGAAGAATGTATTTTTAATTTGGGCTAAGTAGAACGATCTAAGATGCATCTCATTAATTTTGATCTGTGGATCTATAGAGTACAAACACAAGAAAAAATTTTTCTAGTAAAAATTTGCTCTAAGAGCCGCAAGTGCAGGTCCTAGTCTACTAGCCACTCAAGTCGAGCCCACCCTTACCAGAGAGTGAAACATGTCTCGACACACCACAAGAATAATGACTAAGTGTCTGGGTATACACGTGAGATCCCAAACAGAATCTTCTAGAAATAAAAAATTATTAAAAAATGGCAAAGAAACAACCTCCTCTAACAGGGTAACCCTAATTCCCCAGTCTAGGAACTCTTTTCTCGAGGAGCAGGGTATTCCCTTCTAAGTTCAAGTGCATCCAGCTAAAGAAGAGAGGGTAGAGAAGAGAATAGACTGTGACCGATGTGTCACATATCTGTGGAGCTGGACTAGTGTAGCCAAGTCTCTAGTTGAAGGCATCCTTGGTATGAGACTTTGAAACATATGCCTTGCTTATTCACATTTTTCTCTAGCGAGATTTTTTTGCCCACTAACTTTTTTGGATTTTTTTTTTTGATTTTTAAAAAAATTGTAGCATGTACATAAGGAGTTTTTCCTCTTGAGCTAGTAGACTTTCCCTCTTTTGAAGCTTTATTGCAACTCACATCATTCCATCATTAGAATTCGACACCACTAGACTAGGTTGAGATGCACTACCCTCCTTAGATGAGGACGGATGTTTCCACCCATGTGCTACTCCAAGCCAAAGGATTTTACCTCCACACCACCTCATCAACGAAGAGCTACGTTCATGGTGCTTGTCCAAGTTAGGTCAGTGTCTAAAAGAATCATGCATGTGTAGGAAATATTCTACTTAGACCAGTCAAGATGACATGTGAACATGGTCTTGTGGACTCAAAGAATTAAGTCGCTCGACTTGAAAATTCTTAACTCCAGATTCTAAAAGGTTCTTATGAAATTAGGTAGATTAAGGTCATATCAAATTCATCCGCGACTTCTATTCTTAACTTGGTTCAGAATCCACTAACTTTTCACTTTGCATGTGCTAGATATGAAAATAAAATGCAGATGACACGCAATGCATATGAATGAAGTGCAAGATATTTTTTTGAATGCAAGGATGATATGTAGAGTAAATAAGAAGACCCCTTTTATTTTCTAGTATACTTCCTATTTTGCAAAAAAAATTACAAAGTATTATTTACAAGAATTCTACAAATTTATACACATTATATAATATACATATTACATAAATATACATGTATTTTACAAAAAAGTTTTTTTTGCCAATTTTACCCATCTCATAATTAGTGCAAAATATATACAAAAATACGCAAAGGTACGAGCTACGGGTAAAGTATATATGTAACATATACACCCCCTATACTTAGCATGTGCTATGTCCTCAGAGCGCAAGAAGTGAGGAAAAGATGTAGCTTGTGATAAGCATAGGAGAGTTAATATAACAAAAGGCATAGAAGTTGATCTACTCCCTATACTAAGGCTCTGATTAGCCCAAATGCAGAAGAAGAGAAAAAATGGGGTGGTCGGGGTCAAGAGGAGAAATGGATGAACATATGCGCATGGCGGGCATCGGTTCCCTATCTACTTAGGCTCTGGTCATCCTAAGCCTATGACATGAGTAAGTGTGAGAATCGATGAGATCAGAAGAATATACAAAGAACGATGAGCAAAAGGAGAGACTCGAGTCACTCTCCCCCCATACTTAGGATCTGGTAATCCTAAATAAAGGGGACATAAGTACAATATACAAAGGGGCCCAAAATCCAAGTTTCACATATGAATTCAGATTCTTTTGAATTTGTTCTTATTTTGAAGGAAATTAAACACGGATTAATTCGAAAGTAAGTACAGGTCCATAGGAGACTTTATGAAAGAAATATTCACATTTTAAGGCTCTCAAACTAGGGTTTGGATTTTATTGCTCAATTTTACAAGTTAATATATTTTTGATAATTTTCCTTTATTAGTGTTAGTAATATATACATAATAGATTGATTTTATTCAATTCTGAGTTAGTGAAAAATAGATAAAAATGGTAAAAATATGGTGAATTTACAGATGATATATATAAAGGATTTTGGTTTCTTATTTAAAGCAAATATGCATGGGAAAATGCAGACATTAATTCTAAATGCATGAATGAGAATGATGCAAAATAAGTTGAGAAATGCAGCTAGTTACTCGAGAATGAAGCTCTATTTTTTACTTTTAAAGTGATGAATCACATATTCATCAGCCACACGATCACCTCTCATACTAAGCTCCAGTTTCCTCCACGTCACTCCTTTATTCTCCACCATCAGTTCCCTTCTCCCACCTTGATCCCCACTGTATAACTCACACCCTATTAGCCACCTTAGGATCATATCATCAGATCTGATCCTAAGCCTTCACTCCATGCCCCATTCTTGACCATTGGATCATATGATCCAATGGCCAGACCCGCATCTCCTACCTCTAAATGCACCCTCGCCAGTCGTTTCACCTCGCTCACCCCCTGCACCCTTCCATTTTTAGCGACTCAAATGACCACCCTTCCCTCGATCTAATGCCTCCTACACACACCCCCATCAACCACCATCCTTGCGTAACTGCCAATCATTCAAAGCACCCATGTTCATCACCACTCATGGATGTTGCAATTACCCCCTCACCATCATAACACTAGAGCTCCTTTATGAAGGATATGAGGAAAACCTTAAGCGCATAACGGAAGCATGAGGATCGCATCGTATGCGATCAGGAGAGACTAGTCACACTAGTCACTCGAGGCAACAGAATTTAAAATTTTTAAAATTGTGAAATCACACGATCCAAGAATACTTCTTGGATCATTTCATCTAAACCACAAACAAGTATTAGGTTTACCTCTTAAAGCGTGGTTGTGATCGAGTCTCTTAACGAAGAAACCTCATGTCTCAAGTTCGATCCTATGGAGGAGATGCACGCGAGGGCATTGATGAAAAGCATGCTCCTTACAATCCATGGTCATGATCCAAGCAGTGAATCTCTTGTTCTCGTCACATGAGATCCGACGTCTTCTTCATGAGCAAGGCGCACCAAAGGAGACGGAGATCCACTAACGGTCGTTCTAGCAGCATAATGGCGATGTGATGGTGGTGAATATCTCTCTCTAGGGCATCAAGGTGGATGGCCACAAGAGAGAGAGAGAGGGAGAGACTTGGCATGTAGAGAGAGAGGGAGAGAGCATATTTTCAATGTGTTAAGAAGAGCAAAGGATGCGTCTTCTTATATAGTATTTTGGGAGTCCATGGATGTAAATCCTTGAACTTGGTATCTCTCGGATCCTATATAATAAGATCCGGCTCGTCAAGAGGAAACCAACGAAATTTGTCCCGTGTGAATCGGACTTCGTTTTGATTTTTTATGATTTTCAGAAGAAAGAGAAGTAATGAGGTTAAAATGTCATTAGCCCGTAATGAATATCATTAAGACTAATTAAGCATGATTAAAGAAACTAATGATGGATTGAAAACTGCTAATGACCATTAGCGAACACTAATTAATAGTTAGCAAAAGGTAAACACAAGTTGTGAAAGTTAAATCGTGATCAGTGAAAGTTAATCACGATTAGCGTTAATTAAGCATCATTTGCGAATTTAGAATCATTTGGAATGTTCTAACTTAAGCCCTAAGTTTCAGATAAATTTTGTCCAAAACCATGGGTCGCTAACCACGGTTAAGGTCTAAACCATGATGTTCTAACCAAGGTTAGCGGTTTTCGGGAGCTTATAAATAGCCCCCCCATCCATTCATTCTCTACGATTTCCACTACCACCACCACCCCAAGGGATAGGGTAGAGAAGTCAGGAGGAGGAGTAGGAGGCGAGGAAGGAGCGCTAGCGAAGCGCTGCCGGGAGAACGAGGAGGAGGAAGGTATGATCCTCTCTTAGTTGCTTCGTGAGCTAGGTTTTTTATTCTTTCAGTTTCGTTATTATTTTCCTCTCGATTGATTTTATAGGGGAAACTCTTTTCGTTTTTATTTTGAAATATATACCGATTTAAGGGAAAACTCTACCGAAATTTTCCTAGAAATATGTCCTGATATAAGGAGAAACTCTGCCAAAATTTTCATAGAAATATGTCCCAATATGGGGAAACTCTACAGAATTTTTCCTAGAATTATCACCCCATATAAGGGGAAGCTCTGCTGAAATTTCAAGAGAAAATATGTTCTTCGTATTCTTCGTGTTCTTTGTGTGTTCTTCACATTCTTCGTGTTCTTCGTTCATTCTTCGCATTCTTGGCACGTTCTTAGCATTTTTGATACGAAAATGAAATTCGATCGTTTCAGGAGCCTTAAATCATCCTTTTGAAAATGAAACACGATAAAGCATTGCATACGCGAGAGAGAGCTCGATTAGGTAACGAAATCCTTCCTTTTGCTATTGAGTTTTCATACAAGATTTTGAAATTCCTAATTTTATGTTCTTCGCTATGAAGAACCCTAAGTTTAGCTATTTTTGAGATAATATGAAATGTTGCTTTGTGATTTGCACTAAAATAAGGGTTAATCATCAAATTGATTCAGTGTCTTAGAAAGATAGGGTTTGGGAGTTATCATAAGCATAAATATGAGTGTATATATATATGAATTAATATATATGTGGATATATACTCAATATTGAGGATTATGCAATTTGAAGGCCTAACAGAAGAATTACATCAAGAGAATTGATGTGTACTAAGTTGGATCCTGAAACGGATCATGTGTCACGTTAAGGATGACTGGGAGTAGAACTACATGTCAGGCATGCAACATGTAGGTTTGTCAGAAGGAACTTGTATTGGTGTGGCCCTACCTAGGTGGTACACAGTTGCCCTGTTATGATAAGTGTGCATGAAATAAATAATTTGCAACGCGTGGTACCGGGTGCCAATATCTTCGGGTTGAACGATGGAAGATGTAGTCATACCATGTGGAGGCACGAGTGATTGGATAGTGGCTGGGTCACGATAACATGTATTTAAAGCCGCTAGGTTATATGATAAGATGTTAGCATGAGGTTTTAAGCGATCAAGCCCTCGAGGACGGTGTGCTCCTTTGTTTGCCAGGATGAGGGCTTGAGTTCTTGATTAATAAAAGAAAAGGAAGTTGTCAGGTTAGTATTGGAGGATTGGTTGAGGTGACGTGCAGCGGCATAAACTTACAAATCAATCCAATCTCCAATCCCGAAGTGTCCACAACTTCGTAGTTCATATAGTGGTGAGATAATTCCCCGAACTAATCCCTGACGTGGAATAGAAAGGGATAGGACTTAAATTAATGAGAATGAATGAAACTTTTTGTGATAACACGTTTTGAAAAATTACACAATTTGTTTGCTTTTCTCTTCTTCGTTACTTAGCATTCGCTAATTTTTATCATATTATTTATGGAAAATCCAACAGGTGTCGGTGAGCCATCGCAAGGATTTTAGTAATCCAGCCAGCTTACATAGTAGACATCCAACCAACCATAGTAGCTTTTCTTTATAAGGTAGTTAGTAATCTTTTTGTGTATTTCCATCCGGCTGATGTACATGTAATGGTTGCAGTGGGATAATGAATCATGTGAACTGTATTTTGTGAATGGAAAAGTGTTGATATGCTTCCTTCTGAGTATTTTTAATTGCAGTCTGTTTCTGAGTGTTAGTTGTGATTGCTGAATAAATTATTGCTCAGTAACCAGATCTAGATATGGGAGGATCCGACAGCGCGGAAACTGGGGTCGTGACAGTTTGGTATCAGAGCCCGATTAATCCAGTAATTTATTTAGTAATTGACAACTATGAGTGGTATTCAGAAACTAAGGTTGAATTAAGATCCTTTGATCTTAACAATTGACTGCAGTACCATTCACAAGTCATTGTCCCTTATGTACATCATGCTAAGACATATAGGATCTAACCTTTGGCCTTGATTCATCATAGGATCATGGCAGACCAAGACGTGTCTAGACAATTAGCGGCTAGGATGACAATGCTCTAAGACATGGGGCAAAGGCAACAAACATTGGAGGAGATGATCAATGCACAAGCTGAGAGTCCCGAGGCATCCAAACTTGTGGTAGCTACAATTAAGGGTTCTGTCCACTTTTCTAAGGAAGAATCAAGTTACCATCCTTCCACTGAGTCTGCTCCGACTCCAGATGAGAAGCAATGGAGAAGGCCCTTCTTAGACATCAAAAATTACTTGACAATTACTGAAAGGGAAAGATTCCTTGATTCAAAGGTGTAGAAACACCTACCGAGGCTGAATTATGGCTCAATGACATTAGTAGGATGTTGAGGATAATACATGCACCAGTTGACACGTGGGTGCACTTTGCTGATTACTCCCTAGTAGACTGTGCACGATGATGGTGGAGAGCAATTTCCAAGAAATTAGCAGATCCTGTTCCATGGGATATCTTTGAAGAGAGGTTTCGACCTCACTTCTATCCCTCCCATTGGGAAGAATTAAAGAGGAGAGAGTTGGCTTCTCTGAACCAGGGTTCTAAGACCGTACGAGATTATCATATCCACTTTACCGAGCTACTACATTACTCCCTAGCTCTAAAAGCTTCACCACAAAAGTATCTTACAAAATTTGTTAGAGGTCTTCAGGGAGATCTGAGATAAATGCTTGCAGGTTTTAGAGCTACAACCATAGATGATGCAATGGACATCGCCTCTCATATTGAGATGGAGATGGATGAAAATGGCCAAAGAAGATGTTTCCACTTTAATGATGGACCATCCAAACGCAAGGCAAATTATAACGGTAGAGATCGTCGCTATCATCCTGTTGGTTCTAGTATAAGCTCGCCACATACATTAGGTCAGGAATTATCAAGAAGAGGGGATTTCTCTAGACCTCCACTATACCCTCCTAACTCAGCACCACGAACTAGTACCTCGGTGGTTCGATCTTCAGCTCAAGTAGGAATACGTGCATGTTATCACTGTCATCAAGAAGTTCACATTAGGAAAGATTGTCTATAGTTGAGAGGTTCATGGTTTAAACCAACTCCAATTAACAGTATAACATCCACCCCGAGCAATGGAGCAATACGCGGAGGAAGACAGGGTTGAGGTCGTGGCTCACAAGGAGCATCTCCTACACAGCGACCACCACAAAGTGTTGCGGGTTCTAATTTGCATATTCCTAATGGCCAGCTCAATGCAATCACTGAAGAACATGCCTATAATTCAGGCACGGTCATACGAGGCATCATTACTATCCATGGCTTTTCAGTACATACCTTTTTTTTATTCGGGTGATTCACATTCATTTATTCCTCGACGTATAGTACCCACTTTGGGTAAGGTACCATTAGAAGTGGAACAGTTCTATCTATCAAGGGACTAGGAGAACAAGTATTTATAATCCGAGAAATCCTAGATGACTGTGTAGTACTAATAGTAGGACCAAAGTTACATATTTCCCTATTACTTATTGAAATGGATGACTTTGATCACGTCCTGGGGATTGATTGGCTAGAAAGGCATCATGCATGCCTTGATTGTTTCAAGAAGACGGTAACTTTTCACATTCCTAACTCGATAGAGTTTAAGTTTATTGGAAAGACATCCAGTGATGATGTCGAATACATCTCTACTCTAAAGGCTCAACAACTGTTAGAACAAGGGTGTCAAGGCTATTTAGCTTATGTATCCACTACATCAGGGTCAGATAGAAAGATAGAAGATGTGCCTATAGTGTGCGAGTTTCCTGATGTATTTTCATAAGAATTACCTAGATTACCCCCTGAGCGAGAGATTGAATTTGAAATTTCTCTCACACATGATACTCTACCTATATCTATTCCTCCATATAGGATGGTACCACCGGTGTTACGAGAGTTAAAGGTACAATTACAAGAATTGTTAGACAAATGCTTCATTCGTTCTTGTACTTTACCATGGGGTGCACCTATTTTGTTTGTAAGGAATAAGGATGGGTCGATGCGGTTGTGTGTTGACTATAGACAGCTAAACAAGAGGACAATAAAGAATAAGTATCCTCTGCCAAGAATAGATGATCTCTTTGATCAGTTACATGGTTCGACTGTGTATTCCAAGATTGATTTCATATTTGGATACCATCAGTTGAAAATTAAAGATACATATATTCCCAAAACAGCTTTTCGAACTAGATACATGCATTATGAATTTTCAGTTATGCCTTTTGGACTAACAAATGCCCCAGCGACCTTCATGGATCTCATGAATCAAGTATTCAGGGAGTTCCTATACCACTTTATAGTAGTCTTCATTGATGATGTTCTTATTTACTCCAAGGATAAATACCAACATAAACACCCTCTCAGGCAGGCAATCAAAATAGTAAGGAAGAACAAATTGTATGCTAAATATAGCAAATGCGACTTCTGGTTGACTGAAGTGTCCTTCTTAGGTCATGTTATTCCAGAGGCAGGTATATTAATTGATCTTGCAAAGGTTAGTGTGGTTATAAGTTGGGAACGCCTGAAGACTGTCACAGAAATACAATCTTTTATGGGTTTAGCTGGGTATTATAGAAGATTTGTGAAGTACTTCTCACGAATAACATTGCCAAAGACTAGGCTGACTCATAAGGAAGTCCCATTCATATGGTCTGATGCGTGTGAAACTAGTTTTCAGACACTAAAGAATGCCTAACATCCGCACCTATCCTTACTCTACCCTCTGGAACTAAAAGATTTACAATGTACACTGATGCATCTAAAGAAGGACTTGGGGTAGTTCTTATGCAACATGGAAAGTAGTTGCGTATGCATCGCGACAGCTCAGGACACATGAGAGGAACTACCCGACACATGATCTTGAACTAGCTGTTGTAATCTTCTCTTTAAAGACATGGAGACACTACCTCCATGGTATTACTTTTGAAATCTTCACCGACCATAAAAGCTTGAAATATCTATTTCATCATGAAGGAGCTAAATATGAGACAAAGATGGTGGCTAGAGTTATTGAAGGACTATGATTGCACCATCTCCTACCACCCCAGTAAAGGGAACGTCGTAGCAGATGCCCTTAGTAGAAGAACTTATTCACATGGTTCGGTGAGTGCTATCCACTTATGAGTTGTACTATTAATGTTAAGTGAATGGAAACCATTTGATATAGTGCCGATAGTATAACTATTCCTCACCAATATAAACCAGAGATCTGGGATACAATAAAGAAAGGACAAGTGGATGATCTCGTCCTTAAAGACTTGCGACAAAAACTTGAGCAGAATGAGATAGAGGGATTCCATATGCAAGATGGGATATTGTATAACCATCATAGAGTTTGTGTAACAAATACACCCAGACTGAGGAAATATATCTTACGCGGAGCACACTGCTCAAAATTATCTATTCATCCAGGAACTATGAAGATGTATAAGGATCTTCTTTCCAACTTTTGGTGGCCGGGAATGAAGAATGATGTTGCTGAGTTCGTGAATTCATGTTTTACCTGCTAGCAGGTAAAGGCTTCACACAAAAAGCCACTAGGATTATTGGTTGCAACCCCTCCCTATACCTGAATGGAAATGGGAAAGCATTTCCATGGAGTTCATTACTGGCATACCTAAAACGACTGGTGGGAAAGATAGTATATGGGTTATAATAGATTGTCCGACCAAGGTTGCACACTTCATTCCAATAAGCCTATCTTTCACTCCAGACTAGCTTGCTAAGTTATATATTACACATGTGATCCGTCTCCATGGCATTCCAAAGGAAGTAGTTTCTGATCAAGATTCATGATTCACCTCACATTACTGGGATAACTTCATGAAATCCTTAGGTACACAACTATGCTTGAGCACAACATATCATCCACAAACATACGGTCAGTTAGAACATACGATTCAGACACTAGAGGATATGCTACGAGCATGTGCCTTAGAATGGAAGGGATTATGGATTAAACATTTACCTCTTGGAGAATTCACCTACAACAATAGTTACCATACAAGTATTACCATGGCACCATTTGAAGCACTATATGGACGTAGGTGTACTACTCCTTTATGTTGGCAAGAGGTTAGGACAAAGAACATTTACAATTCAGATAGACTCCAGGAGACACGGGAAGTTGTAGAGCTTGCTTGAAAAAGACTAATAATTGTCCAGAGTCACCAGAAAAGCTATAGTGATATCGAGCGAAGAGACCTTGAGTTTGAGGTAGGAGACTTTGTATTTCTCAAAGTATCGCCTATGAAGGGAGTTCAGAGGTTTGGTTTGCGTGGAAAATTAGCACCTAGGTTCGTGGGTCCCTTTCAAATCATTCAGCAGATTAGAAAAGAGGCATATAGACTTGCACTTCCTCCACATCTTTCAGTAATACATGATGCTTTTTCATGTATCAAATCTGAGAAAGTACATTAGGGATCCAGAGCATAAGATAAGTTATGATGATTTACATGTTGAGCCAGACTTGACATAACAAGAAATACATGTGAAAATACTAGATAGAGATATCAAGAAGTTGAGGAATAAAGAGGTGCCTCTAGTTAAAGTATTGTGGTGGAACTAAGAGTTTGAAGAAGCCACATGGGAACCTGAGACAGAAATAAGAGAGAAATACCCCTATTTATTTGAGTGATAACATTATGTGTTGTATATCTTCTTTATAATGAAATGGCGATCATTCTCTTTAAGGTTGTTATGGTTTCAATCCTCTTTAATGTTGTTATGCCTGCATTTCTAGTCTCGAGGATAAGACTTCCTTTATGGTTGTTATAATTGTAAAGCCTTGAACTTGGCATATCTTGGATCCCATACAATAAGATCTGGCTCGTCAAAAGGAAATCAATAGAATTTGTTTCGTGTGAATCGAACTTCATTTCGATTTGTTATGATTTTCGGAAGAAAGAGAAGTAAGGAGGTTTAAAATGTCATTAGCCCGTAATGAATGTCATTAAGACTAATTAAGCATGATTAAAGAAACTAATGATGAATTGAAAACTACTAAAGACTATTAGCGAACACTAATCAATAATTAGCAAAAGAAAATGTAAGCCATGAAAGTTAAATCATGATTAGTTAATGTTAATCATGATTAGCATTAATTAAGTATCATTAGCGAATCTAGAATCCTCTGGAATGTTCTAACTTAAGCCCTAAGTTTCAGATAAATTTTGGACAAAATGATGGGCCAAAACCATGGGTTGATAACCACAGTTAAGGTCTAAACCATGTTTTTCTAGCCATGGTTAGCGGTTTTCGGGAGCCTATAAATAGACCCCCCACCCATTCATTCTCTACGATTTCCACTACCACCCCCCCCAAGGGATAGGGTCGACAAGTCGAGAGGAGTAGTAGGAGGCGAGGAAGGAGAGCTAACGAAGCGTTGCCGGGAGAACGAGGAGGAGGAAGGTACAATCCTCTCTTAGTTGCTTCGTGAGCTAGGTTTTTGATTCTTTCAATTTCGTTGTTGTTTTCCTCTCGATTTATTTTATAGAGGAAACTATTTTCATTATTATTTTGAAATATATCCCGATATAAGGGGAAACTCTGTCGAAGTTTTCCTAGAAATATGTCTTGATATAAGGGGAAACTCTACCAAAATTTTCATAGAAATATGTCCCAATATAAGGGGAAACTCTGCCGAAATTTTCCTAGAATTATCACCCTATATAATGGGAAGCTCTGCTGAAATTTCAAGAGAAAATATATTCTTCGTGTTATTTGTGTGTGCTTCGCATTCTTCGTGTTCTTCATTCGTTCTTCACGTTCTTGGCATGTTCATAGCGTTTTTGATATGAAAATGAAATTTGATCGTTTCAGGAGCCTTAAATCATCCTTTTGAAAACGAAACACAATAAAGCACTGCATACGCGAGAGAGAGCTCGATTAGGTATCGAAATCCTTCCTTTTGCTAATGGATTTTTAGACAAGATTTTGAAGTTCCTGATTTTATGTTCTTTGCGAACCCTAAGTTTAGTTATTTTTGAGATAAAATGAAAAGCTGCTTTGTGATTCCCACTATAATAAGGGTTAAGCATCAAATTGATGCAGTGGCTTGGAAAGATAGGGTTTGGGAGTTATCATAAGCATAAATATGAGTGTATATAGATATGAATTAATATATATGTGGATCTATACTCAATATTGAGTTTTATGCAATTTGAAGGCCTAACGGAAGAATTACATCATGAGAATTGATGTGTACTAAGTGGGATCCTGGAAAGGATCGTGTGTCACATTAAGGATGACTGGGAGTAGAACTACAGGTTGGGAATGCAACCTTTAGGTTCGTCGGAAGGAACCCGTATTGGCGTGGCCCTACCTAGGTGGTACACGGTTGCCTAGTTATGATAAGTGCGCACAAAATAAATAATTTCCAACGCGTGGTACCGGGTGCCAATATCTTCGGGTTGAATGATAGAAGATGTAGTCCTGCCATGTGGAGGCACGGGTGGTTGGATAGTGGCTGGGACATGCTAATATGTATTTAAAGTCGCTAGGTTATATGATTAAATGTTATCCTGAGGTTTTAAGCAACCGAGTCCTTGAGGAAGGTGTGCTCCTTTGTTTCCCAGGCTGAGGGCTTGAAACCTTGATTAATAATAGAAAAAGAAATTATCAGGCTAGTATTGGAGGATTGGTTGAGGCGACGTGCGGCGGCATAAGCTTACCAGATCAACACAATCTCCAATCTCAAAGTATCCACAGCTTCAGAGTCCATATAGTGGTGAGGTAATTACCCGGACTAATCGCTGATGTGGAATGGAAAGAAGAGGACTTAAATTATTGAGAAGGAATGGAACTTTTTGTGATAACAAGTTTTGAAAAAATACACAATTTATTTGCTTTTCTCTTTTTCGTTACTTTGCATTTGCTAATTTTTATACTATGATTGAAAACCCAACAAGTGCCGGTGAGCCATCGAAAAGACTTTAGTAATCCTGCCAGCTTACATAGTAGACAACCAGCCAGCCACAGTAGCTTTTCTTTGTAAGGTAGTTAGTAATATTTCTGTGTATTTCCTTCCAGCTAATGTACATGTAATGGTTGTAGTGGGATAATGAATCAAGTGAACTGTATTTTGTGTATGGAAAATTGTGGAAATACTTCCTTCTGAGTATTTTTAATTGCAGTCTATTTCTGAATGTTAGTCGTGACTGCTGAACAAATTATTGCTGAGTAAGCAGATCCAGATATGGTAGGATCCGATAGCCCGAAAATTGGGGTCGCGACAATGGATCATAATCCATGGGAAACACTAAATCAATAGTTAGATTGATTTGTGTTTTTAATCGATGGCCATGATCTTTGTTGCTTAACAAAGAAACAACAATTAATTTACATTAAATTAAATATATATTAAATTACCATCAACATAATTTAATTTAATTTAATCAATAGAGATAATAGGATAAAGAGGGAGTCCATCTTCTAAAAATAGGGTGGACGACCACTCCTGAACAAGTCAAGGATGGCCGTTAACTATCCATGGAAGGTGGCTCCTCCTCTTTATTTTATGTAAAATTTTATATCTCACATAATCCTCTAAACATTTGCAACAACATTTGTTGCAAATTTATTCACATAAATAATTCATTATTTTTTTATGAACATTGCAATCATGCCATTGGATGTTTGTGAATCATATTCGCAAACCAAAATAAAATGTGAGTTATATTTTTAATTAATTATCCAATGTGAATCCAATTCTCATATATAATTAATCAACAAATATAAACTACAATAGGCTCTCTCTAATATATTATAAATCACATTAATATGGATAGTGCTATCCACATATTTCATATCCATGATAATTAAATCATACATTTTGGATCTCCATTCTCATGCGCCCAAATAATATGAATCATATTCATATTATTCACATCATTGATAATTAAGTCACATTTAATTATCTTAGATAACTCTCCTTATAATATGAATCAAATTCATATTATTCATGATAATTAAATCATATTTAATTATCCATTTCTCAATGGTTAGATATAGTATCAACAATGAAATTGTTCTTGAACTCTTTCAAGAATAATAAGCTTTCTCTGCGGATACTTGGAGATAAGGACAGGGGTGATTGTATGTTCCATGTATAGTGACCTGGATATTGAGATCATATCTCAAATTCAGATCTTGCGCACTTTCCATAGATGTTTGATTAAATCAAAATCGTAAATCTAATCTTTTCATTACATCTGAATCAATGTACAACATTTGGACCAAGATAAGATTACTTCTCTATTGAGAGGAGTCACTAAAATCTAAACCAGTTTCATCACTCCCGTGGAATGGAAGCGTCATGGTTATACTACCGTTTATGATCAGATCACCCTCAGGTATTCCTAATACATGTACATCCTCCATACTGGAAGACCTAGAATAAACCCAAAGTTTCAGATCTATTTAGACTATCTTATTAAGGGTTTTAAAATTAAGTTTCTCATTCGATCATTGGGAGTCGGTATAGATGATATACTTTTCAAAGGCATATATCATACCTAGGTATTGATCATATACTTTCCAATAGTATATATCAAACCTACAAGTTCAATAAAGCTTCCAAAGGAAGACGACCATGCACGGAATTTGATTCTCAATATCTCTTGAGTGAGCTCAAGTCTTCTGGTTCAGTAAATGAATCTGTATCATCCCTTTGAGAAATCATATTACTCATATGCTGTTGTATGCACAACAACGCACCGGTGTATAGACCTTGATTAGGCCATCAACATATCGGTCTACCAAATGTACAAACTCAGACATTTAATAATACATCAGTCTCCGGTCAGAGGATGCATGCCTATATCGTGACAACACACGACATAGGTCTTGGGTTATCTCGATATCGTTAAGTGAACTATTTGACCTAACTTATCTGGCACTTCCGAATATCTATTCCTTTGTAGAGGGCCCACATGAAGAGGTCGGTTAGATATCATCCTTTAGAGACAGGACTGCCATATCCTACTCAGACTGGAGATCATCTCTTAATAATCATTTGATGGTGCTTGATGAGTCCTGAATCTAACTCTAGATATTCATCCACGAACCAGCCTCTATGACTCAACAATTGAATCAACAACTGTATGATCAATAAGATGGATATGGTACATAACCCTAATTGTACTAAGGGAGCTATTATGCAAATTAGTTATTCTTCATTTCAGATCGGGGAATGATATTTGCAATAACATTTACTGCATAATAACATTTACTGCATAATGCCTCGCAGTGGGCTCACATGTCCAACAATCTCATATTTTCCCAAAGAGCTATTAATGGGCTAATCTAAAACCCACGCTCATGTGACAATCATAGGTTATTTAGAAAAAAATAGATAGGTAAGTTGATTAGACATCTGTTCTCGAGAGACCTATTCCAAGTTCTTTTATGATACTTGCATATCTCCTAGTAGTAATGCTCGTGAATGTTGCATCTTATGCAACCAATACTCAATCTTGTTAAAAGCAATTACAAGGTCTTTGCCACTACTACTAATAACCGTTATAACCAGTAAGTAATTTCTATTATCCTTATTAGAATACCCTTATAATCGGAGATCTCTATCTTCTAAGACTAAGACCTTGTCTTAAGTCTTTTAAGGCATATGTACTTAAGATCTTTTAGATCACTATGTATACAATCTTAAGTTTCCTGATGATAAGACT
This sequence comes from Ottelia alismoides, assembly GCA_037367405.1. Classification (NCBI taxonomy): domain Eukaryota; kingdom Viridiplantae; phylum Streptophyta; class Magnoliopsida; order Alismatales; family Hydrocharitaceae; genus Ottelia; species Ottelia alismoides. The sequence goes on along the minus strand of JAZKJV010003074.1, from coordinate 535,859 downwards.
TGAGATCACTATCTCAAAAATCTTTTCATCTTTGAAGATATTGTTATTACTGTAATCAAGTGTTTTATCTCCATAGTAGGATTAGTAACAATTTACTACTCCCACGGTATGGCAGACATCTAGCTTTTGTACACATCCTAGCATATATTGAGCTTCCCATAGCTAATGCACTAGAGCATGTAGCTTTGGCATTCACATCCGCAACTCTTTCGGGTGTTATCCCATTAGATAGGTCAGTACCATATCTTAAGGGAGAGAAGCCTTTCTTGGGATTTTTCCAGAAAATGGAATATGTCCAAGGTGTACCACTAATGTGACGATCCCAATACCCCTCTTCTCTTTGCTTCTGAACACTTGGAGAACTAAGATCTTAAGAGGTATTCTTGAGATCATATCTCAAGGTATAAAATAGCCGGACGATAAAACACTTATTATCATCCTTATATCATTCCAAGTGATTAGAATATGGCATTTAGCATGGTGAACACAATGGCACTCCCATTAAGCTTCACATGGTTCGTCAAGATTCTATCTGAAATCATAACCTTTATAATTTCATCAATTCTTATGTTCAAACTATAAGAAGATTATTTGAGTCCACAAATGGAGTTATTCAGCTTTCACATCTTGCTTTCCTCAATCATGAATCCCTAGGTCTACATCATGTGAATATCCTTATAAAGGTATTCATAGAGGAATGCAATATTGACTTCTATGTTGAAGATATCATAGTAAAGTTGTGTAGCTATAGTTAGCAATAATCTAATGAGTTTAAGCAAGGTCACTAGAAAGCAAGTCTCATCGCAAGCGATGTCTTCTTTCTGTGTGTATCTTGAGGATACGAGCCATGCTTTGAAGGTCCCTACCTTCTCATCAGGTTCCCTATTTCTCTTGAAGATCCATTTACACCTTAACATGTCTTACCCATACAGGTGGATCCTCGAGGGCCCATATACAACATTTGTATATAAAGTTGACTTTAGACTTTATTACTAACATCCATCTTTCCATGTCATGATCTTCAGAAGCTTCATCACATGAAGTAAGATAATTGTCAGACTTAACTGACTCATGGAATTCATCCTCAAACTCATTTGAAGAGGTATGAGTGTTTCATCTTAATTGTCCTTTTAGTTTCCGATTCTAGGAGCCTCATTATCTTCTCAAGATTAAATGAGTTCCTTCACTTCATTTTCCTCTTGATTCTAAAGAGAGTCATCCTCTAAGAATCATATTCTTAGAGATGAAATCTTTTAAGAATCTCAAGGTCACAAAGTAGGTATCTAATACCATCCTTTATTTTCCTAATGAAGTAGTACTCTCTGATGCTAGATTCTAGATTACTTGCATGGAAACTTATTAAGGATATATTTATTGTACTATCTACTACATATATACCTTGGAAACTAAGAGGTAATTATGCTAATATTCATCATTGAAAATCATGTCACACATGATCCATTTGTATCTCTCTACAACTCTTATTGAGTTTAGGTGTATTGGGATGAGTGAGATAGGAATGATATTCCTATCTCCATAAGGTATTTATTGAATTAATCTAATAGGTACTTGCTACCTTGATTAAATCAAATTCTTTCATCTTCTTTCAAACTTTGGTTCTAAACCAAAATTGTGAAATTTTTGAACATTTCAAAGTTTCTAAGGTGAAGGCAAGAAATCTCTTATCACAAATAAATATCGAATGATATCACATATCATCAATGTTTATTATGATACAGATGATCCGCATACATCAATATGTACGAGATATTGAATGCCTTGACATCTTACATCATTCCCAAAGAAGGTGCATTGGACATTTTTACTTTGAATACAATATCCACAAGTGCGTAAGATTTGAATGTTCAGACATTCTAAAGCTTCATCTCTTACTAGTCTATTGATCTCATCAATAAACATATGTCAAAGTCTTGATGCCAGATCATTGTCAAATGATCTTCATCCTCCTATTAATCTTTTAAGGTTTAATTTTTAGTATTTAGAAATGTTAATGAACCGTTCATTAATTTTCTAATTTGGTAGAGTCCTCCAGATGTTAGATTACTATCTGAAATATATCCATCATAACTCTTTAGGATATGTCTATTCCATAATTCATGTTTATTCCCAACATTTAGAAATAAACAATGAATATATTCTAATATCTAGGTCATAGAGACATTCTCTAAGACTAAGGGCTCTCCCACTGAAAGAATGAAGTCAATCTATCCAATAGAGATTGTTGTAACATATGCATCAATATCCATATGGATGACTATTAAACCTTAAGATCAAATTTTCCAGTCTTCTAAAACATATGCAACCAATTGCAAATGTTATTAGAACGATGAGATATAATTATTAGACATTGATCTTATCTAATAAGCAAGTTAATTTCAATGATGATATATAGATATAGATTATTTCTATGCACTATCTGGGTCCTTCTGTATGGATCCAAGATAGTCTAGATAGTCATACTATCATTACATCGTCTTATTGTAGTATTGACATTCATCCAACCCTCTGGACGTTATATGGAAATGACAGAAGTACAATCAACTCTTTGACTTTCCTTTTTGCTTGGGTCAAACGCATACTTCCACTGCGCTCCCTTCATCTATAGACAACCAATTGAACATGTCCACAAGCGACTTCAATATAAGAGTACTTCAACTTTTATAAATCCTTCAACCAATTCATACAATATGAATATTATGAAGCATCACGACAGACTTGAGTATATAATACACACTATTTATAATTTTATTAATTTAATAATTTTTATTTATTTTCATGATCTTGTATTTTAACCATAATTTATTTCAAAATTTTTGGACTTATTTATTATTTTAATTAAATCCAAATCCCCAATTTATAGGTGAAATGTAAGTATATAACTTATACATGTATTTATTAATATATCTAAATTAATTTATTAAAATCCATAAAAATTCATAAAGACCTTATTTATTATTTCTAATAATTTAAAAAATATAAAATAATATGTGATTATTTATTTATTAAATTAAAAATCCAAAACCTATTTATTAAGTATTATTTATACCTATTCATTAATATAATATTTATATTTCATAATTATTTATTATTTATAAAAAGTAATTATACCATAATTTAGATAATTTAATTACCGATATTTTTTTTATACCTATTTAAAATAATGTTGTTATTATTTATTACATAATTTATATTGTATTATTCCATTTGGCCAACAAGGTGCTGACACGTATCTGCACCTGGTTCATCTTCTTCAAGAACCATTATGTTGGAGCTCTGTTCCAGCACCTTCTCTTCACCAAATTTCCCCGCGCCCATTCTAACCTCTTCCTTCAATCCAAACCCTCCATCTTCTTTTCCTAACCACCCTCATACTCGCCTACCCTTAGATCCATCCTAACCTCCTTTCTATTCATCTATAAAAGGCCATTAAGTTGGCGGGAGCCAACTAACTCGTTCCTAACTATTCCAGTTCCAGTATACCTGGCCAATCACACAACTTTCTTGCCTCGTTTCGGCCGCCTTCGGTTGTGATAGCACCCGATAGCCACCCCACATGGAAGAAGGACCATCGGAGGAGAGTTCCAGGGTGGCCAACCACCTTGCATCACCGCTTCGCGCACGTGGAGCTCCGGCAAAGATCGGCCATTGAGCCACAACCTGAGGTAATATACCTCGACTTCCTTGATCATTCATCCATTTTTCACATGTTTAATTCTCTATTGGGTGTGCCTCGAGAAACAATAAGAGCGTTATTAGGATCTTCAATCATCTTTATTAGACGCCCTCCACTCTAATCTTTCATATTCGATTCCAACTCACTTAAATTCATTTTTCATTCGTCGCATGTTATCCGTTCTGTATTTTTTGGAATGCAATTATTCGATATGCAAATTCCTAATCTTGTTGGTCGATTTGCGTGCAAATCTAGCAAGACCGTATCCATTACAGATCGATCTTTCATTTGGAGCACAACAACCCTCAATTAGAGCTTTAAAGTTCGAAGAAAGATCAAATCACAAGCCGTTGCAACAACCTCCAAGTCTACTTGAACCGTTACCTTCGCTGGCAAATATCTTCCACTCTCGACCACCTCTGACCTTCTTCACCCGCAGGCGAGCTCGGAGGGAGAAGGTTTCTCTCTCCTATCCCTATCGGAGGCCCAAAAACGCCATTGCTCGTCGATGAAAGTTGAGAAGGGAGCAGCATCGTCACCTGCGCAAGCAGAAGGAAGAACAACAAGAACAACAGCGAAGCAAATTTTGCTGACACGTGGCGTCAATCAATGGTACAGATCGAGCTTCAGCTTCTAATCTCAGCTGTTGATCGCGAACAGTGGAACTTTTGCATCTTAAACCTAGACCAGTTCCAGATTTCATCATTCAACTCCAGAACTTCCAGATATTACATTTAGATCCTCATGTAAGGACCAAATGTAATGAACTTTATTTTCTTTGAATTTCAGTCCCTGACCGAGGACCATTCAGCAAAACTTTTTATATTCTTTTCTTGCATTTATACCCCTGAAATGTAAGCTACATTTAGACCTATTTTCGACATTTTTTTATCGATTTTTCTAGAGTAGTTACACAACTACCCTTTGAGGTTTCTTTGTATTTTTCGTGTATTTTTGTCGTGTAGTCACTGTGTTTTGATTTGTAGCATTTCACAACCGTTTTGATTTGGATTTGAGTGCTTTTCGAGCCCGTTGCTCGAGCGATCTATCTACTATATAGTATCACATATCTACTACATATTTTTCACATATTATATCATAGATAAATCGTTAGAAAAAAATATCACTTTGAAAACTAATTAAAAATTTAAAAAATAAAAATCTAATAAAAATTTCAAAAGTAAAAATTGATTAAAAAGATTTCTCGCTTTCGCTTTCTTCAAGAAAGAAATAAAAAATCACAAAAATGTTCTTTGTCTCAAAAATCCAAGTATTTCTATTCTGCCTCTTTGAGTTCGACCCATGCATACTTACCTGGTAAAATAACACAGTGTAAGATAAAATGGGAGAGAAAAGCCTATTCACTTCATTTTCTATCTCTTTCTCTCTTTCCTATTTTATCGATTTTTTGTTGATCAACCAGGGATTTGGTTCAGAGCGATTTCCTACACTGACATCGACATCTTATCACTCCCGAAACCCTCGTTATTAAAATGGCGCCGTAGTCGGGGAGACGTAGCCATACTACGATTTTTGATCTTATTTTGTGATTCTTTCTTTCTTCTTTTTTCTCGCAGTTTTCTATAGTTTTCTACGGGTTTTATGGTTCTCTCGAGTCTTCTCTCAATTAGTATATTTGGCTGCTGACTAGTTTTGAAGGGCTGCAGGATTAGTCATCTTCTTAGAAAGTCGAATCAGTCGAGAGTGCAGAGATCGACTCTTTCTCTACGAGTCGGTTGCAAAGGGCAGAGCGAGTTGGTCGATATTTTGACTTTTGTTATGAGACAAGAAAGGCCTTTGCCTTTTCTGACTTTTATAGAAGGGGTCCACTAAGGACATCCGCATTTGTACACAAACTTTAAACTTTCTTCAGGGTCTGTTTCGTCAAGTGCTGGTGCACTTGGGGGACCTCACCATAGGTTTTGGTTTCTACCAATTTTTATTTGTTTCACACGATTTTGTGGAGCCTAGGTTTGCATGAGTCATTGGTTAGAAGACTAAAGTAAAACCTATCTACCTAATCCACACTTAGCATAATTCGTTGATTTGAAAAATAATTCATTCTTACGCTACAATTGCTAATTAGGACTCGTTTTTTCTCGACTTTCCATGCATTAGCCTATAGGTTTATAAAGTCTTGCACGGATCACTTGCATGTAGACTGCTGGTATCAGGTATGATCTCTATTCTCTGCATGCATCATGGTTTTCTGTCGCATTCCATTATTCTCCCTCCATGAGATACATTTAGAGACTTTAAAAAGAACCGACATCCCGTTAGATATTGTTGAAAATAGCTAAAAAAAGTGAAAACTGTAAAAATAAAAAAAGTTTTCTTTTTCTTCTAAAAACTTGATAAAAAAATAAAAAAATACCTGGACTTAACTTGTATTGGGAGAGCAAACCCCTCATTGTTTGCAGGTACTCTCCAGACAGAGTGAGGTGTGTACACTTAAGGAATAGAGCCCACATCCCTATACTTGTGTCCTAAGTGCTTGGACTCACTCTTCGGGTCCTCTTACTTGCTACAAGCACTTGCCTCAGACTTTAGAAGTAGTCTTGTTTAGGTTGGTGCGCACCACCGGCTTAAACACAAACTACCAGAGGAGACTACACCTGTGAGCTTGCTAAATAACTTATTGATCACCAAAAATTAAATTGAAAAGATAAAAGTCCGATCTCTTATGGTCTTCACCGTGTGAAGTTGGAGAACTTGGGGTTACATTATTATTTGTATGCGAGGTGTGCATTATTCCGCATCTTACACGCCTTCACACTCATGTTCTTGACTTGATATCGTATTCTCTCCTGTATTCTTTTTACATTGAAGATGACGACCAGACAAAATTTGCGCTCAGACTCGTAAGATTTCGACGATCCACAGTCAGTCGTATGTCTTCACAGACTCGGGATGACCCTCTTCCCGAGTTGGTTCCACCTAGTCATGAGAGGAGTCAGACCCCAGACTCCCTCGTCTCCCATCCCTTATGTTGAGGCAGACCCATGCCTCAATCTTTCATCTATTTCTCCTACACATTTTTCACTGAGTTCTTATGAGACTTTTTCCTTCCCAGAGGATTCGAGGATCATGTCTAGAGGGAAGGCATCAGTTGAGGACCGAGTTGTTGAGGATAGATAGGCTGAGGAGAGACGTACAGATGAGAGACCCGATCCAGCTTCAGATATTACTACGGGGATTCTAGACACACTACAACAGATGAGTATACAAATTAGAGATCAGTGTAGAGTCCAAGATGAACTTAGAGCTAAGATCACTGCACTGAGAGCAGGATCTGGCAAACCATTACCACCTGCAGTGGTTCCCATTACTTTATGAAATGAGTATGACCCGGGATCTAGGATGCTACACCATTGGATTCGGCTACCACCGAATCAAGGGCCATACGAGCTGAGACCGTCCTTTATTTCATTGCTTCCTAAGTTCTATGGGAACGCTTCAAGGCGTTGTTTACCTTTTTGTAGCAGTTTGAGATGATTTGTGGTATGGCTAGTTATCCAGGAGTTACGAAGGAGGTTGTATGCCTCAAGGCCTTCCCCTTCGCCTTAGCAGATAAGGCACTTTACTGGTAGAGTCACCTAGGGAGGGAGATTTTTACATGGGACGATCTGAAGTCCACATTCGTGCGTAAATATTTTCTTTGGGACGGATGAACATGATGAGGAGCCAAATCTCCTCTACACAGCTACCGCATGAATCATTCCATGAGTCATGGGAACGATTCAAGGATTTGAAAGAGACATGCCCACATCATGAGATACCTTTGAAGGTGCTAGTACAGAATTATTTTGGAAGACTTTAGCCAGATGTTCAGGGCCTAGTGAGCGCCGCATGTGGCGGCAGTTATCTGAATAGGGATGCCGAGTTAGTTTGGTCTATTTTTGAGGGGATGGCGGAGAATTCATGTGTTATTGATTTTACTCAGGCATTCCAGAAGGGAACACAACCACAGCACCACCGAGAGCATCAGAAGGTGGCACATGTTTCAGATTCTGAGTCATGATCTGACATGGGATTTATTAGTGAGAAGCTTACATTAGTCGATGTGATTCAGAAAGCAAGTTTACGATTTACAGCCGCTTCGAGAGTTGGAGAAGTTCTCATCACTTCCTCAGTAGTTGAGTGATTTGACGAAGAAGGTAAACGAGTAGCAACTTCAGTACAAGCAAGCCCGTCCTTCTTCTACTTCCCAACCTGTTAGGAGATCTTTACCCGCTTGTCCTACCCGTCAGATACATTTTGTTCAGAGCAAGCCGGTTCAACCTACCTGAGACTCCATAGATTGATTGGCATGAGGATCCGTTCAATACCGACCCGAGTCAGATCACTTATCATGGAGATGTTGATGGTTATTCTCATGTTATTTTGAGATCAGTGGGATATGGCAGGCCTCTATTTAGCCTTCACCACACTTTACTCCTTAGAGCATACACCAGCAGCAGCAGTATAGTTATCCGTAGCATGGACGTCCACATTTTCAGCACCGACAGCCTTACATGCAGCAATAGTCTCACCAGCACGCATATCAGAGACCACATTCTTTTCAGTGTCCTGCTACACATTCACAGGCACATCATTACCAGCAGCAACAATCTTCCTTACACCACAGAGATCTTCTCTGCCTTACACATCACAATAGCACACTCCTAGGCAGGAGAGATTAGACAGCCAGGGTCACCACATAGAGTCTGAGATATCTTCACAGGCCCTGACACTAAACCAGATCATGGATATGTTGAGCACACTCCAGACCGCACATAGGACAAGATGGAGCGGGTTAACCATCGTCTGGATGAGTTAACCGCGCCCAAGACCACTCTCCCAGCCCAGCCTCAGATGAATCCGAACAACAAGAGGAGGCATTCAGATCAGGTAGACATCACTACATGTACTATCTCTTTTCCTGAATTTTTATTTAACTTCATTCATCTCAGGAGCGGTAGATCACCACGAGCACCTGATAGAGTATAGAAGAGGGCACATGATGAGGAGCGAGAGCCAATCCATGATTATCATGATTACACACATTCTAATGCTGAGGAGGAGGACCAACTGATGAATCTGTGATTCATCAGTCTAAAAGTGAAAATAGAGTCTTGTTCCCGAGTAAATAGATGCATAATTGTAAAATTAGCATTCGTGCATGCAAGCATAATATATGCATTTTAGCATTCATACTTGCATTAAATAAGAAGCCAAATTCACTTGTAAATATTCACAAGTACATTAGCTAAAATACCTTATTTGTATATATTTTATACTAAATCCAAAGCCAATAAAACCAACTCTATAGTGTATATATGACTAACACTAATAAAAGAAAAATATCTAAAAATACTAACTTGTAAAATTACCCAATAAAACCCCAACCCAAGATTGAAGACCTTAGACCTTAAAATGCACATATCTCTCTCATACAGCCTCTGAATTAGGTCTACTCACTTTTAAAGTAATATACATTCAGAGACCTTCGAAACAAGACCAATTTCATTAAAATCGGAGCTCGTTAGCAAAACTTGGGTTTTGGGCCCCTTTTGTACATTGTACATATTGACCGTTTTACCCTGTATTTCAACCTTTTATTTTCTTAATTATTAAAAATCTAAAAAAATTAGATTAAGTTGTAAATATTCTTTTTATATTTTCTCTATTTTATTTTTGATTTTTCTCATAATTAAAAATGACAAAAAAATTAGAAAAGATAAATGTGGTATTTTATATCTATAAGGTACCACTCAAAAATACATTTTTGTGCAGATGATCTCGTTTGATTTTCGGCCCTTCACGAAAGTTGTAGATCTCATCGAGACGAGCAACTTTTGTGTTGACCACTTTTTGATTTAATCCTTTTATTATTTCTTTTTTATTTTTATTTACATTTAATTTTTGATTTTTCTAGGAGCGACATATGGCAGCTCCTGGAGCCGCCACATGTCACCCTATTATTTTATTAATTTCGATTTATTTTATTATTTTCGGATTTATTTTTATTATTATTTTATTATTATTTTAATTAATTTTAGTAGCCTTTTATTTTATTTTATTACTTTATTTATTTAATCTCCCTTTTACCTCTTCCCTTACTTGCCTTCCACTCCAAGCCACCACTATCACCACTTCCTCCATCTTCTCCATCCCTTCTCCAACTTCCCTCTCCTCTCTTCTTTATATTCCTATCTTCTCCTCCATTGTTTTTGATCCACCGTTTTCGAGAGAAGTGAGGTCGAGCCCCTTTAACCTTCAGGTGATAGCTGCAGGAGACGAGTCGAGCGACGACAACCTCAAGACGAGATCCGCGGCATCACCATTGCCGCGTCGGCGAGTTCTAATTGGACTTGCCTAGCTTCGAAGGACCGCACCACCCTTCTTGAGGCGATGACGGAAGCCGCACGACGCGGCTCCAAAATCGGCGACTTTCACACACATGTAAGTACTCTCTATCTTTACTTTGTTAATTTTTTGTCTAACATTATTTATTTTGTTCATCACCAAAAACAATTCATCACATACCAACACCATCATTCATCATCTTCATTCATCACCACCAATCATTATCACCATCATTTCATCTCTGCAAATTTCATTTCATGTTTCTAAACAAAACAAAAACAAAAAAAGCCATATCATCAACCACCATCACTATCATCATCTCATCCACATTACATTTTCTATTCCCTATTTACAAAAAGAAAATATAAAAAAATACACAAAAATACACAAAAAAAAACAAGCAGCTCTTCCACGGTCGTGCGTCCTCCATCGCTGCACCACCACCGCGCCTGCCGGCAACCAGCCACTGCGCAGCACGCCTCTCAGCCAAAGAGCTCCACCCGCGCTCCGCTGCGCTGTGGGCCTCCGCCTGCCACGTCCCTTACATCCTCCGGCAGCACCTCCCAGCCGCGGCCCTCCACCTTGAAGCTGCTTCGTCCCCGCCCGCGCAGCCGCGCTACAGCCCACCAGCTCCACCTCACGTCGTGTGTCAACGGAGGTGGAGAAAATCATCCTCCTGGCCGGTCCCCAGTCGGCCCTCGTCCTCCTTCTCTAGCCAGTGGCCACGGGCCACCATCAACCCCAAGCGCCGGTGCTCCAGCCCAGCAGCCTCCGGCGCCGCCTTCTTCTCCGACCAGCGGCGCACCGCCGCGAGTCCCCACGCGCCGCCGCGTGTTCGCCCCCCACCGCGAACGCGGCTACCCTACGCCCGCGTGCGCGGCCCGCAGCCAGCAGCCTCGCGGCGCACTCCAGTTTCAGCCGCCCTCGTCACCTGAAGCCGCAGGCCGCGCCCGCACCGACCCACACAGCCACGCGCCGCCTCCGCGCAAATCGCCGAACTCCGCCGCCAAAGCCCCTCACCACCGGTCTGATCCCGTGCACCGCCCCTCGCGGCCTCCGCCCGTGCGTGATCGGCCGTGCACTGCCCCTCGCGCCACCGTTGCCCCGCTGGAAGGCCGCCGCCGCGCAACCCCTGCCGCGGGCGTGCGGAGGTTTCGCGAGCCCTAGCCGCCCAAACTTGTGCGTAACTTGCACGAGAAGAAACATAAAGGTCCATTTGGTTTTTTTTATTATATTGTGAAAATTGCATATGTTTCATTTCAAGTTTTAGAATTTGCACACGTGCCCCTGTGCACAGTTTGTCAGTATTATTTCAATTTCTATTTGCATTGACACCCTTAGCTTTGAGCGTCAATTTGGATATTATTTTTGCGTCAATTTTTTAATACGAAAATAGCATGTTGTTTATTGATTAATTCTGAACATTTTGGCTATTTATTTATATTTTTGTGAGCATCTAATAATTTACTAAAATTCAGAGAGTGGAAATTAGTGATATTTTGCCTAATTATGCTCTGAAATTCTCACAGGCCTATATCTTGCTCCAAAAATTGTGAAAAATTGTGAATGATGCCTTTTAGTGTGCTTTAATTACTATCCAAGTTTCGTCCAATTCGGAGTTGTCGTTTGCATAAAATAAATTGTAGAGCAATTTCTGTAGTTGATTTTTATTTAATTCCACGAATAAGATTTTTGTGAAATTTTAACTTTCTTGGATTCTCCATTGAAATATCTATTTGAGATAAATCCATCTCTTGATAATTTGATTTCGTGGATTTATTAGAAATTAAATACTCGTTATTGCTCTGATTTCAGTAAAAAAATTATAAAAATATCAAAAAGTGTCAGAAAATTCTAAAAATATTAGTGTAGCTTCATTGCATCATATTTAACGTCCAGCTAAATTTTCATAATTTTCGCATATCATTTGCACGAACAATTTCCTAAAAACCCCAAAAAAGTTTGTATTTTTCATTTGCGCATTTTAAAGCCAAAAATTACAAAAAAAATATTTTGCATTCATCATTGGATTAGATTCTTAAGAAAAATATCATTTGGCTAATTTGAATTAATTTCACATTAAAAGTAAATTTGGCTAAGTTGTTGATTTTCTTAATAACCTAGTTCAACCGCATTTGTGCATTGGCATTTTATCGCATAAAAAAATATCAAAAAAATATCACTTGGAAAACCGTAATCTAATACATCTAATCTGATCCCGAGTTGTTCCTTTGCCTCCTTGAGTCGACCCTGGGGCTTGCCCAGGCTAAATAAACATAAAACCGCGGGCTAATTCATTCGACGATTAATCGAGCGTGAGGTTATTTTTGATCGACGCGGATCTATCCGACTGCAACGCACTAGTCTATTAGACCACATTAGAAAGGGTAGATTTCCGCACCGTCAAATAGCGTCGTTGCCGGGAGGCAAACGGCTTAGGATCACTTTAGAAAATTAGATTTAGGTTTTCCAATCACTCGGGTAGTCTGATCCTCGAACCACCTTGTAATTATTCCATTTTTTTTCTTCAATTATCTTTTTTAATTTTTTATCTCTCTGACATTTTTATCTTTTATGCGAGGGCCCAGTGGACTTGGAGCGGCTTTCTTGAAGTCGACGCATCTCGAAGTGCATCGGAGGCCGACTATTCGTGGATCAAGTCGGTTGTTGAGACGCCAGAAGGATTTTTCATTTTTTTTAACTTGTAAAAATTGTCTGCATTTACAGCGGTTCCCGTTTGGGTTCTCGCTTGTATAAAGATAGTGGAACCGTGTCCCCGTGTGCTGTGTGGATTGAATTTTAGACTAGGTTTGCACTAGCGGCTCCTCGAGCCACTCTAGGATTTGCTTGTGCTCGTAATTCTTTAGGACCTCACATTGCACTTAAAAGATGCACTTAGATCGCAGAACTTAGCCAAAAATAATTTGTTCTTCACTCGATAATAGAACTGCCTGTCTAGGAGCGGCTTTTCTCGTTTGCATTTGCATATAGTGTAAAATTTCAATTCAGTACTGCATCCTGCATTGTAGAGAGCTGGAGGCACTGTAAGTCTTCTTACTCAAGCATTCATCATCGTTTTCTCGATTGCATCAGCTTTTTTCCGATTCTCTCTCTCTCTCTCGGTTTTCTAACCTAGGATAAAGGAATTGGGACTGGATGATAGATGCGATTGCTTGTGTGGATTAATATCAGTGATAACTAATCTCTAAAATTGGGACTGCTAATTGAATTGGACCAAAAAAAATAACTAAAATTAACCCTTGTTTGCGGGAGAGTAACCCCGACCTTGTTTTCAGGCTGAGTGAGGGTACTTGAGTGTGTGTGAACACCTTAAGGCAGAGCCTAAATCCCCGCCTTCCATATCACGTTCCAACTAATCCTAGCAAATATCACAAGTCGAATAATTTAAGGTTCACTGACTAGTACCAAGTAGCCTCCGCCTGTCTCAGGTAGATAGGGGCGAAATTACGGTACTTTGCGACAAGTTGCCAGTAACCCCCGGGGTGAAGTTCCGGCCTTGTCAGCCTCCGCGTGCTTGCAGGTAGATAGGGGTATGGTCTTTGAATCCATCGACTTGGGATAGTAGTGAAGAAAGGAAGGACCGGCAGTATCTTAGCCGACAGGTTAAACAAGGAAGACGCATCCGGCTCTGAGCCGACTTCTCTATAGGCCGCGTAATCCTTGCTATCTTGCTTGAAAATTACACTTAAAATATACAAGATTAATTGGACTCGATTTCGAGTTCTTCACTGTGTTGAGTGTAAACTCGGGGTTTGCTCTTGCATTTGTCTTTGAGTCTTTCTGTGTGTATCCTGTGTAATTGCGCATTTTCTACCTCAATCTTCTTCCTTTCCTCTTCAAGATGTCGGGATATTGGTCCCCATACCTTGTGACCTATGGTCAATGCTCCTCGACCATATACCATTCATCTTCACCTTCCTCTTCTTCCATGTATCCTCCGCCATCCACGGGAGACCCTTACCCGTGGTCAGTTTCACCTCAACCCAATTTCGAAGTCAGAACTTCGACTGACTTATCCACTTCTTCGCATTTCTCACCTACTTGATTTTCCCATACTCCAGATCCACTTCCATCTTGGGCTGACTGTCCTTATTCTCGAGAGCTTGCAGGAATCAACGAATCAAATGAAGAGCAAGCCACTGCTGAGATAGATGATTGGCAAAATTATATGCCCCCACATTATTCATTCTCACCTCAAGTAGGGATCATACCACCAGTTACATATAAACATCCTGACTTGACCTTAGGGCATAACTTAGTCAATCAAAAAACCGAATAGAGAGGCCTGAACATCATGATTTCCCAGACTTGATTGACTTTAGTGATCAAGCTTCCATTAACCAGCCTTCATTCGGAGAGCCTATACACTCACAAGATTGGACTCATGAGCTAGACTTATCAATCTCTGTTTCATCATATGAGGCTTCGACCAATATTTTCCATCTAGATGGTCCATACTCGACCCAGCATTACATGCCTGAGTCTAGGTATGTTGAGTATGAGACTCCAATATCTCAGCAGTATCCTCCACTTGAGCAGAACTCTCCCATGAATTGTCATGGGAATTTTGTGGAGGATGACATTTCCAGACTTATTGAGAAAAATGAATCATTTGGTAACAAGTTGAGAGATGTCTTGGAAATATTGCACTCAATTTCTGCCAGCTTGGGAATGAAAGTGGAAAAGGATATGAGTAATTTTGAGGTTAAAAACCAAGCAAACATTAGGGAACCCATACCGTCTGTATAGCTGGAGTCCATTCTATCTCCCTCTTCTACTAACCACTTACCCTCCAATCCAAAGTCTGATCATTCATTTATCCAAAACACCAAAAAAATTGAAAAACCAAAAAATCACATAAAAATTGAAAATGAAAAAGACTTAAAAAAATTGGATCCTGCCCTAAGGGAAGCACTCGATGAAGAATTGATTTTTAATCTTCCCTTAATAAAGGCCATAGATCACTTTCCCGACCTCAAACGATTTGTGAGAAGTAAATTGATGCCCAAGAGGTCGAGTAATAAGAGGACAAGGACTGAAAGACATATAGTGTCTATGGCCACCTCCTTGATTATGGGGAGAAAGATCAAGAGCCACAGAGTGAAGCGGTTGCCCCGAGTTGAATGTGAAATCAAAGACACCATCTTTACCCATGCAAGAATCGATGATGACTCACCGATAAATATCCTTCCGACCTCTGTGTTTGACAAGCTCAAACTCAGGCCACTAAGGAAGTCGAGAGAGACCGTTCAGCTGGCTGACCGATCCATCAAACGGTCGAGAGGAAATATTTCAGTCATCGTTACTTTCCAAGGTGCTCTACTTCAGGTGGACTTCACGATCATTGACATCGAGCACCGAGGAGAGTTTTCCCAGTCTCCGATTATTCTTGGGAAGCCGTTCTTAGCCTTGGCTAAGGCGACTATAGATTGCGAGACTCGGGAAATCGATTTTACAGCATTGGGAGCGCTTCGACCTCATCCATTCTTTGATAAACTTTACTCTAAGGTGACCCGCACATCCGCTGACAGTCATGAACATCGAGAGATAGATGAGTCCCACCTCTCTGCTACACCTGAGAAACCGACTGTCCGGACGACCGTTGGATCAGAGACTCCCCACACATCCACTTCATCAACTGCTTGCACCACCACCGTGACAGCTTCTAAGGAGGACTCGCGATCAGAAGCTATCGTTGAGTCGGACACGACCTTTGTGGATTGCCTTGATCATTTCAGTGATCCGACACAAGAGCCTAATAATGCCAAGCCAATTGAGACCACTAGAACCTTCCCGAGGCATGTGCTGACCCTTCAGGAATATTACAATCTATATGGTGACTCATCTGATGAGGAACCCATAGTCAGCACCACACCACGACTCGGGCCTTCTAAGGAAACAACCAAGACTAAATTGACTTCACATAAAAACACGGTTGCTCCCTCTTCTATTCGGCTATCTAGTGAGAGGAAGTCGAGAATTAATTCCTCGAGATGTTCCCCCTAACCTCTCAAGGCGCGTCGCTCTCATCTCTCTCTTAATGATTCAGGTTCTAGAAAACCGACTAAGAAAATTTTCTTCAACATTCCGGAGAAGGAAGTTTCAGAGGAATCCTCATCGGGTCCGGACAAGGTGATTTATATGAGTGAGCTCAGTTCGGCTATTCTTAAGCCGTATCTAAGCAAGCAGTCGTGTGTCGACCCGTGTTGGAAGATCCCTACACCTCACTATTATTCATCTGAGGACGATTCCGACAGCGACACATATGTATATTATCCACCTCCTCTCGTCCGCAAGAAGTTTTGTCACAAACCTTCTTAATCCTTGTATATTCTCAATTCTCCTTGTATATATTTTTTCTCCCTCTCCAGTGATTCGAATCACTCGCCCCAGCTCCATATCATTTCATTTTATGGCTATACTTAGGATGATCAGATCCTAAGTATAGGGGGAGGGTGACCCGTGTCTCTTCACTGTTCATTGTACATCCTCCAGATCACATCGATCCTCATACTCACTCCTGTCCTATACTTAGGCTGACCAGAGCCTAAGTATAGGGGGACTGATGCTCGCCGTGTATATATTCATCCATTTCCCCTCTTTTCCTCGTCCGCCCCATTTCTGATCTTCTTTCTACACTTAGGCTGTCAGAGCCTAAGTATAGGGGAATGGGACGACTTCTATACTTTTTGTTATTTTAGCTCTCCTACGCTTAGCCCGAGCTATGTCTTTTTAGTCGCTTTCGTGCTCTGAGGACATAGCACACGCTAAGTATAGGGGTGTGTATATATTACATTTACTTTACCCATAGCTCCTACTTTCGTGTATTTTCGCGTATTTTTGTATATATTTTGCAATAATTATGGGTGGGTGAAAATCGAAAAAAAAATTTTGTATACTTGTATAATACTTGTAAACCTTTTGTAAAAATTAAAAAAATAAATTAAATTTTGTATACTTGTATAATATGTACTATATGTATAATACTTGTATAAAAAGTTGTAAAATTCTTGTAAAACATACTCTTGTAAATTGTTGTAACATAGGAGGTATACCAAAGTTTTGAAAAACAAAAAAAAACAAAAAATGAAAATAAAAATAGGCTTCTTATTTACTCTTGCGCATCATCTCTGCATCTAAAAAGAAAAGAAAAAGAGTCTTGCATTTTCATAGCATGACATCCCATCTCATCTGCATACTTTGCATATGCAAAGTGAAAAGTTAGTGGGTTCTGAACCAAGTTATGAGTAGAAATTGAGGATGGACTTGATTTGACCTTAATCCACCTAATTTCAGAGGAACCTTATAGGAACTGGAGTTAAGATTTCTCAGGTCAAGTGACTTAATTCTTTAAGTTCGCAAGTCTATGTTCACATGTCATCTTGATTAGTCTAAGTAGAATATCTCGTGCACACGCATGATTCTTTTAGATAATGACCTAACTTGGACAAGCACAATGCACGTAGCTCTTCATTGATGAGGTGGTGAGGAGGTAGAATCCTTTAGCTTGGAGTAGCACACGGGTGGAAACATCCGTCCTCCTCTAGGGAGGGTAGTGCATCTCAACCTAGTCTGGTGGTGTTGACATCTAAGGACGGGATGCTGTGGGTTGCAATAATGCTTCAAAAGAGGGATAGTCTACTGGCTCAAGAGGAAAAACTCCTGATGTACATGCTGCACCTTGTGTATAGTTCAAAAAAAAAGAAAAAAATACGAGAACTCCAAAAAATCAGACAGGTCCAAAAAAAAGAGAAAAAAACCTGTCGGAGTATGTATATTAGCAAAGAAAATGCAGCTGGATGACTTGGCTACACTGGTCAGGCATCACGGGATAGGTAGCTACACTGGTTAACGTCCATTCTTTTCTCCACCCCTTCCTCTTGAGCTGGTCGCACTTGAACTTAGAAGGGAATACCCCGCTCCTCGAGGAAAGAGTCATTGGACCGTGTTATTGAGTTACCTTGTTAGAGGAGGTTGTTTCTGAGCCATTTCTGATGTGGAGAGTTACATTTCACTTACACAGTACAAGTAAGAATCATAGTCATCAGAAATGTGCGTTTGAGGATTTGTTCTGACCTGACTATTGAGGCGTCTTGAATAGAAGACTTCTGGAACTTGAAGTCTGTTAGGTCTTAAGTTCAGGTCCCAATAAGGTTCCGCCACACAATTAATCCAAAGGTCGAGTCAAGCTCCATTTTCAACTTTTGTTCATGACCTCGGTATGGAACCCAGAATCATTTCACTCTTGCATTTCATTTTAGTTGCTCGGGGACGAGCAAGGTTTAAGTATAGGGGGTTGATGAATCTGTGATTCATCACTCTAAAAGTTGAAAATAGAGTCTTGTTCCCGAGTAAATAGATGCATATTTCCCTTTATATTGTAAAATTAGCATTCATGCATGCAAGCATAATATATGCATTTTAGCATTCATACTTGCATTAAATAAGAAGCCAAATTCACTTGTAAATATTCACAAGTACATTAGCTAAAATACCTTATTTGTATATATTTTATACTAACTCCAAAGCCAATAAAACCAACTCTATAGTGTATATATGACTAACACTAATAAAATAAAAATATCTAAAAAATACTAACTTGTAAAATTACCCAATAAAACCCCAACCCAAGATTGAAGACCTTAGACCTTAAAATGCACATATCTCTCTCATACAGCCTCCTAATTAGGTCTACTCACTTTTAAAGTAATATACATTCAGAGACCTTCGAAACAAGACCAATTTCATTAAAATCGGAGCTCGTATGCAAAACTTGGGTTTTGGGCCCCTTTTGTACATTGTACATATTGACCGTTTTGCCCCTGTATTTCAACCTTTTATTTTCTTAATTATTAAAAATCTAAAAAAATAGATTAAGTTGTAAATATTCTTTTTATATTTTCTCTATTTTTTTTGATTTTTCTCTTAATTAAAAATGACAAAAAAATTAGAAAAGATAAAATGTGGTATTTTATATCTATAAGGTACCACTCAAAAATACATTTTTGTACAGATGATCTCGTTTGATTTTCGGCCCTTCACGAAAGTTGTAGATCTCATCGAGACGAGCAACTTTCGTGTTGACCACTTTTTGATTTAATCTCTTTTATTATTTCTTTTTTATTTTTATTTACATTTAATTTTTGATTTTTCTAGGAGCGACATATGGCAGCTCCTGGAGCCGCCACATGTCACCCTATTATTTTATTAATTTCGAATTTATTTTATTATTTTCAGATTTATTTTTATTATTATTCTATTATTATTTTAATTATTTTTAGTAGCCTTTTATTTTATTTTATTACTTTATTTATTTAATCTCCCTTTTACCTCTTCCCTTACTTGCCTTCCACTCCAAGCCACCACTATCACCACTTCCTCCATCTTCTCCATCCCTTCTCCAACTTCCCTCTCCTCTCTCTTTATATTCCTATCTTCTCCTCCATTGTTTTTGATCCACCGTTTTCAAGAGAAGTGAGGTCGAGCCCCTTTAACATTCAGGTGACAGCTGCAGGAAACGAGTCGAGCGACGACAACCTCAAGGCGAGATCCGCGGCATCACCATTGCCGCGTCGCGAGTTCTAATTGGACTTGCCCAGCTTCGAAGGACCGCGCCACCCTTCTTGAGGCGACGACGGAAGCCGCACGACGCGGCTCCAAAATCGGCGACTTTCACAGGTAAGTACTCTCTATCTTTACTTTGTCAATTTTTTATCTAACATTATTTATTTTGTTCATCACCAAAAACAATTAATCACATACCAACACAATCATTCATCATCTTCATTCATCACCACCAATCATTATCACCATCATTTCATCTCTGCAAATTTCATTTCCTGTTTCTAAACAAAACAAAAGCAAAAAAAAGCCACATCGTCAACCACCATCACTATCATCATCTCATCCACATTACATTTTCTATTCCCTATTTACAAAAAGAAAATATAAAAAAATTACAAAAAAAATACACAAAAAAACAAGCAGCTCTTCCACGGCCATGCTTCCTCCATCGCTGCACCACCACCGCGCCTGCCGGCAACCAGCCGCTCTGCGGCACGCCTCTCAGCCACCGAGCTCCACCCGCGCTCCGCCGCACTGTGGGCCTCCGCCTGCCACATCCCTTCCATCCTCCGGCATCACCTCCCAGCCGCGGCCCTCCACCTTGAAGCTGCTTCGTCCCCGCCCGCGCAGCCGCGCTACAGCCCACTCGCTCCACCTCACGTCGTGTGTCGATGGAGGTGGAGAAAATCATCCTCCTTGCCGGTCCCCAGTCGGCTCTCATCCTCCTTCTCCAGCCAGTGGCCACGGGCCACCATCAACCCCAAGCGCCGGTGCTCCAGCCCAGCAGCCTCCGGCACCGCCTTCTTCTCCGACCAGCGGCGCACTGCCGCGAGTCCCCACGTGCCGCCGCGTGTTCGCCCCCCACTGCGAACGCGGCTGCCCTACGCCCACGTGCGCGGCCCGCAGCCAGCAGCCTCGCGGCGCACTCTAGTTTCATCCGCCCTCGTCACCTGAAGCCGCAGGCCGTGCCCGCACCGACCCATACAGCCACGCGCCGCCTCCGCACAAATCGTCGAACTCCGCCGCCAAAGCCCCTCATCACCGGTCTGATCCCGTGCACCGCCCCTCGCGGCCTCCGTCCGCGCGTGATCGGCCGTGCACCGCCCCTCGCGCCACCGCTGCCCCGCTGGAAGGCCGCCGCCGCACAACCCCTGCCGCGGGTGTGCGGAGGTTTCGTGAGCCCTAGCCGCCCAAACTTGTGCGTAACTTGCACGAGAAGAAACATAAAGGTCCATTTGGTTTTTTTTATTATATTGTGAAAATTGCATATGTTTCATTTCAAGTTTTAGAATTTGCAAACGTGCCCCTGTGCACAGTTTGTCAGTATTATTTCAATTTCTATTTGCATTGACACCGCTAGCTTTGAGCTTCAATTTGGATATTATTTTTGCATCAATTTTTAATACGAAAATAACATGTTGTTTATTGATTAAATCTGAACATTTTGGCTATTTATTTATATTTTTGTGAGCATCTAATAATTTACTAAAATTCAGAGAGTGAAAATCAGTGATATTTTGCCTAATTATGCTCTGAAATTCTCACAGGCCTATATCTTACTCCAAAAATTGTGAAAAAATTTTGAACGATGTCTTTTAGTGTGCTTTAATTACTGTCCAAGTTTCGTCCAATTCGGAGTTGTCGTTTGCATAAAATAAATTGTAGAGCAATTTCTGTAGTTGATTTTTATTTAATTCCACGAATAAGATTTTTATGAAATTTTAACTTTCTTGGATTCTCCATTGAAATATCTATTTGAGATAAATCCATCTCTTGATAATTTGATTTCGTGGATTTATTAGAAATTAAATACTCGTCATTGCTCTGATTTCAGTAAAAAATTTATAAAAATATCAAAAAGTGTCAGAAAATTCTAAAAATATTAGTGTAGCTTCATTGCATCATATTTAAAGTCCAGTAAATTTTTCATAATTTTTGCATATCATTTGCACGAAAAATTGCATAAAAACCCCAAAAAAGTTTGTATTTTTCATTTGCGCATTTTAAAGCCAAAAATTACAAAAAAAAATATTTTGCATTCATCATTGGATTAGATTCTTAGGAAAAATATCACTTGGCTAATTTGAATTAATTTCACGTTAAAAGTAAATTTGGTTAAGTTGTTGATTTTCTTAATAACCTAGTTCAACCGCATTTGTGCATTGGCATTTTATCGCATAAAAAAATACCAAAAAAAATATCACTTGGAAAACCGTAATCTAATACATCTAATATGATCCCGAGTTGTTCCTTTGCCTCCTTGAGTCGACCCTGGGGCTTGCCCAGGCTAAATAAACATAAAACCGCGCGTAATTCATTCGACGATTAATCGAGCGTGCGGTTATTTTTGATCGACGCGGATCTATCCGACTGCAACACACTAGTCTATTAGACCACATTAGAAAGGGTAGATTTCCGCACCGTCAAATGACGCCGTTGCCGGGGAGGCAAACGGCTTAGGATCACTTTAGAAAATTAGATTTAGGTTTTCCAATCACTCAGGTAGTCTGATCCTCGAACCACCTTGTAATTATTCCATTTTTTTCTTCAATTATCTTTTTTAATTTTTTATCTCTCTGACATTTTTATCTTTTTGTGCGAGGGCCCGGTGGACTTGGAGCGGCTTTCTTGAAGTCGACGCATCTCGAAGTGCATCGGAGGCCGACTATTCGTGGATCAAGTCGGTTGTTGAGATGCCAGAAGGATTTTTCATTTTTTTTAACTTGTAAAAATTGTCTGCATTTACAGCGGTTCCCTTTTGGGTTCTCGCGTGTGTAAAGATAGTGGAACCGTGTCCCCGTGTGCTGTGTGGATTGAATTTTAGACTAGGCTTGCACTAGCGGCTCCTCGAGCCACTCTAGGATTTGCTTGTGCTCGTAATTCTTTAGGACCTCACATTGCACTTAAAAGATGCACTTAGATCGCAGAACTTAGCCAAAAATAATTTGTTCTTCACTCGATAATAGAACTACCTGTCTAGGAGCGGCTTTTCTCGTTTGCATTTGCATATAGTGTAAAATTTCAATTCAGTACTACATCCTGCATTGTAGAGAGCTGGAGGCACTGTAAGTCTTCTTACTCAAGCATTCATCATCGTTTTCTCGATTGCATCAGCTTTTTTCCGATTCTCTCTCTCTCGGTTTTCTAACCTAGGATAAAGGAATTGGGATTGGACGATAGATGTGATTGCTTGTGTGGATTAATATCAGTGATAACTAATCTCTAAAATTGGGACTGCTAATTGAATTGGACCAAAAAAATAACTAAAATTAACCCTTGTTTGCGGGAGAGTAAACCCGACCTTGTTTTCAGGCTGAGTGAGGATACTTGAGTGTGTGTGAACACCTTAAGGCAGAGCCTAAATCCCCGCCTTCCATATCACGTTCCAACTAATCCTAGCAAATATCACAAGTCGAATAATTTAAGGTTCACGAATTATTGTGAATGATGCCTTTTAGTGTGCTTTAATTACTGTCCAAGTTTCGTCCAATTCGGAGTTGTCGTTTGCATAAAATAAATTGTAGAGCAATTTCTGTAGTTGATTTTTATTTAATTCCACGAATAAGATTTTTGTGAAATTTTAACTTTCTTGGATTCTCCATTGAAATATCTATTTGAGATAAATCCATCTCTTGATAATTTGATTTCGTGGATTTATTGGAAATTAAATACTCGTTATTGCTCTGATTTCAGTAAAAAAATTATAAAAATATCAAAAAGTGTCAGAAATTCTAAAAATATTAGTGTAGCTTCATTGCATCATATTTAACGTCCAGTTATATTTTCATAATTTTTGCATATCATTTGCATGAAAAATTGCATAAAAACCCCAAAAAAGTTTGTATTTTTCATTTGCGCATTTTAAAGCCAAAAATTACAAAAAAAATATTTTGCATTCATCATTGGATTAGATTCTTAGGAAAAATATCACTTGGCTAATTTGAATTAATTTCACATTAAAAGTAAATTTGGCTAAGTTGTTGATTTTCTTAATAACCTAGTTCAACCGCATTTGTGCATTGGCATTTTATCGCATAAAAAAATACCAAAAAAATATCACTTGGAAAACCGTAATCTAATACCTCTAATCTGATCCCGAGTTGTTCCTTTGCCTCCTTGAGTCGACCCTGGGGCTTGCCCAGGCTAAATAAACATAAAACCGCGCGTAATTCATTCGACGATTAATCGAGCGTGCGGTTATTTTTGATCGACGCGGATCTATCCGACTGCAACGCACTAGTCTATTAGACCACATTAGAAAGGGTAGATTTCCGCACCGTCAACCACCACGATGATGGGGACCACCATGATGTCTAGCTTGATGATTAGAGAGAGGGGAGCGATGCAGAGACAGTTGACATGGACACGAGCGAGTCAGATGATGATATCACGCCAGACCATGCAGATACTCCCGATGATTCTGTTTCTTTCCCTGTTTTCGAGAGTTTTGTACATTCTTCTGAGAATCTTGATGTACACGCTGATTCCACTTCTGATATAAATAAAGATGTTGATTTTGTCATTCCTGAGATTGTTCCTTTTCACGATGCCTTGTATGGAAAAGGAAAGAAAAACACCAAAAAGAATGTTGTCACTCTAGAGACCGAGCGATTATTGAAAGATCGCATATTTTTGAAGATTCCACATCACGATGCCTTGGATCACTTTCCTACGCTCAAGAATCAGTTGAAGAATAGATGTACCACGCGTAGGAAGAAGAGATCACATACAGAGAAGCATGTTTTGACCAAGGCCACATCCTGCGCTATACAGAATAGATTGCCTAAGAATAAGAAAGATTCAGGAGCACATTAAGTCAGATGTGAGATTTCTCATGCAACATTCGATCGCACTCTATTAGATAACGGTTCCTCGATCAATTTGTTACCATCTTGTTTACTCGACAAGCTCGAGTTAGGTCCTCTTTACAAATCCCGCACGATCCTTCAGTTTGTTGATAGACATGTAAAGAGACCTAGGGACATATTGAGGAATGTTATCGTGACTGTGCAGGGCCTGCAGTTCCCAGTGGACTTTACTGTCCTGGACATGTATTTCCCTACACATTTGCACCTTACCCCGATCATCCTTGGGAGGCCTTTCTTGGAGACCACGAATGCTCTCTTCGATTATGATACAGGGAAGGTATACTTTCGTGCCGAGGGCGAGAAGGTACATATAGAGATGGCGAGAGAGTCACAAACATTTAGTGCGGCATCTACAGCCAATTCAGATATATTGAGTTCTTCAGCCACCTGTGATTACATGGATGAGGTTTACATGGATGAGGTTCTCCTTGATGAACTTGAGAGGTATCGAGTAGAGACCCAAGATTTTCTAGTAGAGGATGGGTCCAAGACTATAGTTGGCAGATCTTCTAATGGAACATCATATTTTAGCATGGATGATGATGAGCAGATGGAGCAAATACCTGGTGATTTTGTTGCAGACATTTTAGATTCAGAGAGTTTACATGATTCCTCCACATCAGATGAGTTAGAGACTGAGTTTCATTTAGTTGAGTTATTTTCCTCTTGTTATTCTGAGGATGAGCATAGTAGTGAGTCGGATGATGTTTTAGACGTCTTCTGTAGTCTGACTCTGGAGCATATTGAGATAGTGGATAACCATATTGCAGACACATCTACCACCAACACATATTCCATTACACATACAGTTGAGGATACAACAGAGCCAGATTCTACCTTACCAGAGTTGAAGACATTACCACCAAACATGAAATATGCTTTCCTTGCGGGTCCACATCGACAATTTCCAGTCATTATCAGCTCATCTTTGACCGAAGAGCAAGAATCTCATTTTATGGAGATTCTTGAAAGAAACTGCAAGGCTATTGGGTGGACTGTATCCGATGTCCATGGGATAAATCTTGCTTTGTGTTCTCATTATATCTATTTTGATCATGACATCAGACCTTTCAAAGAGTTTCAGTGCAGGCTGAATCCGATTTTACGAGATGTTGTCAAGAAAGATATTATGAAATGGTGCAACCCAGGGTTTGTTTATCCCATGTCCAACTCTGAATGGGTTAGCCCATTATATGTTGTCTCGAAGAAGTCGGGAATTCAAATGGTTAAGAATGAGAGTCGAGATGAGATTCCAAAGAGAGTAACCACATCGCGACAGGTATGTATTGATTACAAAAAGTTGAACGCCGTGACGAAGAAGAACCATTTCCCATTGCCTTGTATAGACCAGGTCATAGAGAGGTTGGCAGGGGAAGAGTACTTCTGTTTCCTTGATGGCTACTCTAGATACAACCAGTTACTATTGCTCCTGAAGACCAGGAGAAGACTACCTTCACATGTCCTTTTGGCACGTACACTTTTAGACGGATGTCCTTTGATCTGTGAATGCCCCTGCTACTTTTCAGAGGTGTATGCTTGCCATTTTTGCAGACATGGTTGGTGATATCCTAGAGGTCTTTATGGATGATTGTTTTGGTCTATGGTGAGTCCTTTGACGATTGTTTAGTGCACCTAGACTAGGTTCTTCAGAAATGATGTGAGGTAGATCTCGTTTTGTCATGGGAAAAGAGCCATTTTATGGTTACAGACGGGATCATGTTGGGGCATGTCATCTCTAGGAGAGGCATGGAGGTTGACCCTACCATGGTGGATGTCATCAAGCATCTCGAGCGACCATCCAACATCAAGTAGTTACACTCTTTTCTTGGGCATGTTGGCTTTTACAGACGATTCATTCAGGATTTTTCCAAGATTTCACGGTCGTTAACTGAATTATTAGGCAAAGACATCGAGTTTTTGTTAGATGACAAATGCCTTCATGTCATCCTCACATTGAAAGAGATGACTATCAGTGCTCCTGTCCTACAGTCACCTGATTAGTCTCTTCCCTTTGAGATCATGACGGATGCTTCAGATTTTGCTGTCGGGGCTATATTAGGACAGAAGAGGAATGGACTTCCTGTTGTTATCCACTATGCCAGCTGGACTTTATATGATGCTCAATGCAATTACACAGTGATAGAGAAAGAGATGTTGGTAGTGGTATTTGCGTTGGACAAATTCAGTTCATATCTTCTTGGTTCAAAGATTACAGTTTACCCAGATCATTCAGCTATCAGATTTTTGATGGAGAAGAAGGATGACAAGGCACACCTTCTTAGATGGATTCTCTTACTTCAGATTTTTTATTTGGACATTAGAGACAAACCTGAGGTAAAGAATGTGGTATCTGATCACCTCTCCCGATTACAGATAGAGCAGCCTTCAGATGAGTACACGCCAAAGACTATAGAGAAATTTCCAGACGAGAGTATCTTTACAGTTATAGAGCTTCCATGGTATGCAGATATAGTGAACTTTCTTTTTACATAGAGGAGTCCACAGGGTTGGCCAAAGGACCGAGTCGACAGACTAGTTTCCAAGGCACGATACTACCATTGGGAGGATCCAATTCTTTTTTCGTGAGGGACCGGATTGTGTTTACATGCGATGTATTCCTCAGGAGGAATACAATAGTGTACTCACTCATTGCCATTCCTTAGAGGAAGGGGGACATCATTCAGGGAAGAGGACAACACAGAAGATACTTCAAAGTGGATTTTGGTGGCCAACTCTTACTAGAGATGCTTCCACATTCATGAAGAGTTGCCCAGATTGTCAGAGAGTTGTAGGGACGGTTAGTGCTAGAGATGCGATGCCTATGCGACCTGTTATTATTTGCGAGATCTTTGACGCATGGGGCATATATTTTATGGCACCGTTTCCTTCCAGCAGTGGCTTTGAGTACATTCTTCTCGTTGTGGATTATGTTAGTAGGTGGGTGGAGGCTATACCCACATGAGCCACTGACAGTAGGACAATGTGCAGGTTTTTGAGGGAACATATTATTTCACAGTTCGGTATTCTACATGTTCTTATTTCAGATGGGGGTAGCCATTTCATTTATAAGGAGGTAAAAAGCTAGTGAAGAACTATGGCATTGATCACAAAGTAGCTTCTCCTTACCACCCACAGACGAACGACATGGCTGAAGTTTCAAATAGAAGGTGAAATCCATTCTTAAGAAATTAGTAGGAACGGATAATAAGAACTGATCACATCTTCTAGACTATGCTCTTTGGGCATATCGTACGACATATAAGACTCCCTTAGGTACTTCACCCTTCAGACTAGTTTATGGGAAGCTATGCCATTTGCCCGTAGAGATTATGCACAAATATGAATGGGCTATCAGAGAGATTCCACTTGATATGCAGAAGGCAGGAGCCAAGAGGAAGATGGATCTGAATGAGCTAGTAGAGATTTGAAATCAGGCATACGAGAAAACCCTCATATATAAGGACAAAGTGAAGAGATGGCATGATAGACATATTCGGCACAAGATCTTTGTTCCTGGGCAGAAAGTATGGTTGTTCAATGCACGATTGAGAGTTTTCCCAACAAATTGAAGAGCAAGTGGGAAGGACCCTACATAGTCAGAATGGTGCACGACAATGGAAGCATAGCTATATCAGATATGTCACGTGGTGCAGAGCCATTCGTGATGAATAGGCAGATGATGAAGCACTTCGTGGAGACTACTGATCATATGGCCCGTGTTGAGGTGATCTACTTTGTACAGGACTCATGACTACTCTTCCACTTCATTTTGTCCTGTGTAGAGACCTTTGAGCCATTCCATTTTTGGAGTACACCACCACCTGTACATTCTTCATAGACCACAATCGTCTCCATTTTTGCTCGTCTTATATGCTTAGGATAACATATCCTTAGTATAGAGGGTCTGATTGCTAATTGATTAACATTTTCGATTTTGTTCTTTTTATTTTTCTCTTGTATATCCTTTCCTTTCTACGAATCACCGGTCCCTAATTTTTGGCCACATTCTTTTCTATACTTAGGATGCCTTATCCTAAGTGTAGGGGGACCAAGTGATTTCGTTGATCTCGTTTTCTCTATTTTTCTTGATCCTTCGTTGTATATTCTTTTACCCCAGTCACCTCATTTTTGTCTTTCACTATACTTACGATGACCAGATCGTAAGTATAGGGGGGTGATTGACTTCACATCATTTATTCTTTTTCACCCACTTTTACTTAGCAAGAGTTATGTCCTCCTTTTTCTCTTTTGACGCTATGAGGACATAGCACAAGTTAAGTATAGGGGGTGCGTATATATTATATATATACTTTTGTCCATAACTCATACTTTTATGTTATTTTCTATATCTATAAAATCCATAAAAACTGGGTGAGGGTTAATTTAAAATCCATCTATTTATTTATTTATTATTTATAAAATCCTTGTAAATAAGTAACATATGTCTAAAATCTTAATTTAAAATTCTTAATTTAAAATGTGTATTTAATAAGTATAATACTTATTTAAAATCCTATCTATTTAAATATGTGTAAAAATCATTTAATCCTTGTAAAATTCTCTGTATATAAATTTTGAAAATTACATTAGTTATTTAATCCAATCACAAATATGGGTAATTTATCTTGTAAAATTCTTGTACATATGCTTGTTTATAATAAATGAAAAAACCATAAAAATACAAAGTCCTAAAATTCATAAAAATTACAAAAGCTTTAAAATCCATAAAAATGAGTAAAATTCAGAAAATATACTTCACAAAAAAATTGTTGCATTTGCATTAGCATTTTTCAGAATAAGTTTGATTTCTAGAACTAAAGATTGGGAATAGTCTAAAGGATGGAGCTTGATTATGGCCTCTAACTATCATTGTAAGGAGCCTAGTTAGGAACTGTATTTTAGACTCTTCAGGTCTTTGACTTAAAGATTTGGTTTCCATAAGATCATATTTGGGAAATCAACTCATATTTGCCTAAGTAGAACACTTGGTGTCATCCGTTTAACTCTTCATCATTGTGCTAATATTGGACACATGCACTTTGTACTTAGCTCGACTTGTATGGGGCTGCGAAGGGCAATCCATCTTGGTAGTATGTTTCTATCCTTTTCTTTTCAGCATTGACTTCTGAAGATGGTAGAGATTGGGGTCGCGATAGTCGCTTCAGATGAGGGAAGGATCTGCTGACACAATTTTTCCAAGACCTCAAAAAGGGACACAAAGAGATGAATGCAGTGCAAGCAAATTACAAAGCCAATTCAAAGAAGAAGCCACCAAATAAAGATACGACCACAATGGTCCGAGCTTTCACCAAAAATGCATGCACATCTTAGTGGAGACCTAGAAACAATGGAAGTGTATAGCTAGGATGGACAGTTTCTTCGATTCTTTAAGAAGGAAGAGCTAAAACAATTCACACACCGTACAAATTGACTTCAAGGTTGATAAAGTTTGTGATATGAATAAGTGAATCTGAACTGGATGTTGAGGTGAACTTAAATAAGGATTTGTGGAACTTGAGGACTATTGAGGATAAAATACTAATCCTAGTTAAGGCTTCGACAAAATTCTTGTTTCATGCCCGATCGAGCTATGTCCTTTGTCTATTCTCATGAATTGGTTTGGGAAAACAAATTCATTCTAACTTTCTTTCTTTTTCACTTACTTTTCAAATAAGTGTTTGCTAAGGGACTAGCAAAGTGTATGTATAGGGGGTTGATGAATCGATGATTCATTAACATTTCTGTCGTATTTTGTCATAAAACCCTTAACAAATACATGTAAAGATCCATTAATTATCATCTTTTATCAAAACCTCATTCATGAATAAAAATGCATTTTTATGCATAAAAACATGTAAATAAATAAAAGAAAAGAAGGCAGATTGTAAATATGTATATATGTACAATATGACTTATAAAATATAAATATAGCTGCAAGATATATTTACATAACATAACCCCCCAGACCAAATCAGCATGGGTTGGTCGACAAACAAACAAGTAGGGGTAGATAAGGAAAGGAAATCATAAAAAGAACTAAATATACACTCCACACATTCTTCACTATTTACCAAATAAATATCAAATATTCATTTATTTTTATTTAATTCATATGCGCATATTTTTCACCAAACTCTTTTCCTAATTATTTCTATAACTGTATTTAAAAATATAAAAATAAGATAAAAATATTATCTTGTACATATGCCAAAAAATCCAACTTTCAAATTGTCAAATTCTCAACTTCTGAACATCATAACTTTCTCATACGAACTCCAATTTCACTCTACTCACATTTAAAGTTCATAAAATAATATTCTCTAATTAATGGAGGTAATTTCATTAAAATCGGAGTCCGTTTGCAAAAAGTCAGTTTTGGGACCTAATCACAACGGGGTTCCTGGGCTGTGTATTTTATTTAAAACTCACTATTTATAATTTTATTAATTTCATAATTTTTAATTCTTTTCATGATCTTGTATTTTAACCATGATTTATTTCAGTATTTTTGGACTTCTTTATTATTTTAATTAAATCCAAATCCCTAATTTATTGATGAAATTGAACTACATAACTTATACCCGTATTTATTAATATATCTAAACTAATTTATTAAAATCTATAAAAATTTATAAAGACCTTATTTACTATTTTAATAATTAAGAAAATATAAAATAATATGTAGTTATTTATTTATTACATTAAAAATCCAAAACCTATTTATTAAGTTCTATTTATACCTATTCATTAATATAATATTTATATTTCTTAAATTATTTATTATTTATAAAAAGTAATTATACCATAATTTAGATAATTTAATTATCTATATTTTTTATTTTTATACCTATTTAAAAGAACATTGTTTATTATTTATTACATAATTTATATTGTATTACTCCATCTGGCTAACCAGGTGCTAACACGTGTCAGCACCTGGTCCATCTTCTTCAAGAACCATTCTGTTGGAGCTCTGTTCCAATGCCTTCTCTTCACCAAATTTCCCCGCACACATTCTAACCTCTTCCTTCAATCCAAACCCTCCCTCTTCTTCTCATAACCACCCTCATACTCGCCTACCCTTAGATCCATCCTATCCTCCTTTCTATTCATGTATAAAAAGCCATCAAGTTGGCGCGAGCCAACTAACTCATTCCTAACTACTCCAGTTCCAGCATACCTGGCTGATCACCCAACTTCCTCGCCTCGTTCCGGCCGCCTTCGGTGGTGACAGCACCCGAGAGCCGCCCCATGTGGAAGAAGGACCATTGGAGGAGAGTTCTAGGGTGGCCAACCACCTTACACCGCCGCTTTGCGCGTGTGGAGCTCCGGCAAAGATCGATCGTCGAGCGACAACCAGAGGTAATATACCTCAACTTCCCAGATCATTCATCCATTTTTCATGTGTTTAATTCTCGATTGGTGTGCCTTGATTAGCAACATAAGAGCGTAATTAGGAACTTCAATCATCTTCATTAGGCGCCCTCCACTCCAATCTTTCATAATCGATTCCAACTCACTTCAATTCGATTTTCATTCATCGCATTTTATTCGTTCTGCATTTTTTGGAAAGCAATTATTTGATCTACAAATTCCTAAGTTTTTTGGCCGATTTACGTGCAAATCGAGCAAGAACGTATCCATTATAGATCAATCTTTCATTTGGAGAACAACAACCCTCAATTGGAGTTTTAAAGTTCGAAGAAAGATCAAATCACAAGCCGCTGCAACAACCCCCAGGTCTACTAGAATCGCTACCTTCGCTGGCAAATATCTACCATTCTCGAGCACCTCCTACCATCATCACCTGCAGGCGAGCTCGGTGGGAGATGGTGTCTCCCTCCTGGCCCTGTCAGAGGCCCAAAAACACCATCGCTCATCGAAGAAAAGTCAGAGAAGGGAGCAACATCGTCACCTGTGCAAGCAGATGAAGAACAACAAGAACAACGACGAAGCACAGTTTGCTAACACGTGGTGCTAACCGACGGTCCAGATCGAGCTTCATCTTCTAATCTCAGTTGTAGATTGCGAAATAGTGGAACTTTTGCATCTTAAACCCAGACCAGTTCTAGATTTCATCATTCAGCTCCTGAACTTCCAGATATTACATTTAGGTCCATGTGCAGGGACCTAAATGTAATGAACTTTATTTTCTTTGAATTTCAGTCCCTGATCGAGGACCATTCTACAGAATTTTTTATATTCTTTTCATACATTTATACCCTTGAACTGTAAGCTACATTTGGACCAATTTTCAACATTATTTAGGGTAGTTACACAACTACCCTATTGAGGTTTCTTTCTATTTTTTGTTTATTTTTGTCGCGTAGTCATTGTGTTTTGATTTGTCGCATTTCACAACCGTTTTGATTTGGATTTGAGTGCTTTTCGAGGCCGTTGCTCGAGTGATCTCTCTACTATATAGTATCAAATATCTACTACATATTTTTTTACATACTATATTGTAGATAAATCATTTGAAAAAATATCACTTTGAAAACTAGATAAAAATTGAAAAAAAAAATAAAATCAAATAAAAATTTCAAAAGAAGAACTTAATTAAAAAGATTTCTTGCTTTCGCTTTCTTCAGGAAGAAATAAAAAATCACAAAAATATTCTCTATCTCAAAAATACAAGGGTTCCTATTCTGCCTCCTTGAGTTCGACCTAGGCACACTTACCGGGTAAAATAATATAGTGTAATATAAAATAGGAGTGAAAAGCATATTCACTTCATTTTCTCTCTCTCTCTCCTTTTCCTATTATATCGATTTTTGTTTGATCAACTAGGGTTTTGGTTCAGAGTGATTTTCTACACCGACACTAACATCTTATCGATCCTGAAACCCTCATTATTAGCAGGTACTCAAACATTTGGAGTACATCATATCTTATCAAGTCGCTATTCTGCATAATGCAGTAAACCCTGCCATTCATGAATAAATGTCAAGAGCACATATGTTTTCTAGAACATCTTCTTCTGTTTTTATAAGGGTTATTCGACAACTACGATCATCATTGACATGACACTTCCAAAGTATATTCAATGAGAGATCAAGACTATAGAGACATACAAACCCTAGGGACGTAGTCCTATTGTCCAGTGAATTGTCATTCCTCATTATTATGTGTAAACTTGCACATTACAACCACATACATTATGTGTCCAACTGCAAGTACAATATGTTGATCATGGATCCAATCCATGATATTTTACTGGTGATTATTGAGTATAGTATTGAGTGGGTTTAATGATGATTATCTGAAATAATAAATTTGCATATATGTATATACATATTTTTCTTTGATTTAGTAATTTTTATATCAAAGTTGTCATGTCTTGTCTTCACTGAAAGTTCATTCCCTTACTCACATACAATGTATGAGATATAATTACCATTATATCTCAAGCAAGATCTTGGATCTCCTTTCTTATCTTTGTTACATCCCAATAATACGAGAAACTACAACTCAGATAAAAAGAAGCAGGAACACATTCCTCCTTGCAAGTCCAACTTGCATTTCCAATTCGATCTTTAACACCTGGTTCCACCACCCCTAAGGTGATGTTGACCCATCGTTAATTGAACCAACCATCTACAGGAATATCACTCGCTATGTGCAATCCAATATCGCCCCAATAATATGAGGAGTCGATATTGGGGTCACTATACATACGACCTTATTCTTTCGAGAAGAGAAGAGCCCGATCAAGACGTGCTTGTATGCAAGATCTATCACTTCGGACTGGTGTCTCCTACATACAATCCTTCATGATGGAACCCTTCACCTTGACGAGAGACCATGCATGTAACTTATGTGATCCTCCATATTATGTTCAATTTCTAATTAATTATTATCAATCATATTCACATAATTAATTCTTCCAAGGGAATAATATCTCTATTCAAAATAGAATGTTTATTTGGATATAATTAATTTAGTCATATTAAATAAGTTATCAATCCAATCAATCAACCAACAAAGAATTTTGATTAATACTTGATTGATGGTATAATATCAAAATACATATTATTCAAATTTTAATAATTAGAAAAATACATTATGATTGCTTCAAGAATTATCCTTTCCTTACTTGTTGTCATGGCCAGTACCGACGGGAGTGGGAAAGGCTACTCACGGAGAAACTTGCTACCTGAATGTTCACCGACTAAACACCATATCTACCTCAGGTCAGGATAATACGATTTTATCATTTTATATTTGAGATAATAATCGGTCTTCCAACCGAAGTTATACCATAAAATATTTATAAAAACTATTTTGATTAATGTTATAAGGAGATTTTCTAAATAAATCCCCAATCCTATTCAAGCAACTTTGTTTGTTGGAATTGTTGTAATGAAATTGTGATCAAGATCAATTATATTATCATATTTGGTTATGGCAATGTCATTTAAGGAAAAAATCATCATCAAATATTTCTCAAATATTCATCAATAATTATTTCAGGAAACTAACTATTAATTTCACTAATTGATTAAATGACAATCACAAGGTTCTTGATTAGGAAAGTAACTTTCAACAGTGACCCTCATTTAGCAAAATTAGCACATCTCAATCAATTTAAATCAGAACCAAGAAAAATAAGTTTCCATAGTTTGCTAATTTGATTTACAATAGAACCCAAGTAATTTTCATGCATTAAGGCGAAGTAAAATCGTAATTAACTCTTTAAATACGTCATAATTCATCTTCCTGAAACAATGGATACATGTTCAATAAAAAGACCATAACTTGAGCAATTGGATTCCAAATCACGCAAACTCAAGTCCCACAGTTTCCTTATTTAATGAGAAAAATAATACAATTTAGGTGTTTAAATACTTTTAGATAGTGTGAAAAAATCACACAAAAGAGGGTTGCGTGAACCAAATGCGATGAAAATTCACAACCCTAAAGTGCCCAACTCGTGTTAGGGTTATGGATCGTATCTAAAACCTCCAACCTAGCTTTGATATCACTTGAAGGATATGGGAAATACCTTAGTGCATCACGAAAGCATGAGGATCACATCGTATGCGATCGGGAGCGACTAGTCGCTCGAGGCAGCGAAATTTTAAAAAATTTCAAACGATGAAACCACATGATCCAAGAACACTTATCGGATCATTTTATCTAAACCACAAATAAGTATTATGTTTACCTCTTAAAGCGTGGTGGCGATCAAGTCTATTAATGAAGAGACCTCCTATCTCAAGTCCGATCTGACGGAGGAGACGCTTGTGAGCGCGTTGATGAAATGCGTACTCCTCACAATCCATGTTGATGATCCAAGTGGTGAATCTGTTGATCTCGTCACACGAAATCCGGCGTCTTCTTCATGCGTGGCGCACTGAAGGAGACAAAAATCCACGAGCGGTCATTCTGGCAGCATAACGGTGATGCGACGATGAAGACGATAATCTCTCTCTAGGGCATCAAGGTGGACAACCACAAGAGAGAGAGAGAGGGAGGGAGAGACTTGGCGTGTAGAGAGAGAGAGAGCATATTTTCATTGTGTTAAGAAGATCTAGGGTTTCCTCTTCTTATATAGTATTTTGGGAGTCCATGGATTAGAATCCATGGGAAACACTAAATCAATGGTTAGATTGGTTTGTGTTTTTAATCGATGGCCATGATCTTTGTTTCTTAACAAAGCAACAACAATTAACTTACATTATCAACATCATAATTTAATTTAATTTAATCATTAGATATAAGAGGATAAAGAGGGAGTCCACCTTCTAAAAATAGGGTGGATAACCACTCTTGAACACGCCAAGGATGACCATCCACCACCCATTGAAGCTGGCTTCACCTCTTTCTTTTATATGAAGTTTTATATCTCACATAATGCTCTAAATATTTTCAACAATATTTGTTGCAAATTTATTCAAACAAATAATTCATAAAATTTTTGTTAACATTGCAATCATGCCATTGGAAATTTTCGATTCACATTCACAACCCAAAAAAATGTAAATTATATTTTCAATTAATTATCCAGTGTGAATCCAATTCACATCAATATTTAATCAACAAATATAAATGACAATATGCTCTCTCTAATATACTATAAATCACATTTACAATATATATGTGATTAATGTGGACAGAGCTATCCACATTATCCATATCCATGATAATTAAATCACATTTAATCATCTTGGACCTCCATTTTCATGTTCCCAAATAATATAAATTACATTCACATTATTCACATCTTTGATAATTAAATCATATTTAATTATCTTAGATAACTATCCTTATAATATGAATCAAATACATATTATTCATGATAATTAAATCACAATTAATTACCCATTTCTCATTGCTCGGATAATATCGATAATAAAATAATTCTTTTACTCTTTCAAGAATAATGCACTTTCTCCACAGATACTTGGAGATAAGGACAAGGAGATTGTATATTCCACGTATAGTGACTTGGATATTGAGATCATATCTCAAATCCATATCTTGCAGGCCTCCCATAGATGTTTGATTAAATCAAAACTGTAAATCTAATCTTTTCTTTGCATCTGAATTACATTCATTTCACTATCCAACATTTGGACCAAGATTAAATTACTTCTCTATTGAGAAGAGTCACTAAAATCCAAACCTGTTTCATCACTCCATAGGATGGAAGCGTCATGGTTATATAATCGTTTCTGATCACGTCACCCTCAGGTATTCCTAATACCCGTACATCCCGCATACTGGAAGACCTAGAATAAATTTAAAGTTTTAGATTTATTTAGACTGTCTTCTTTAGGATTTTATCATTAAGTTTCTCATTCGATCATTGGGAGTCGGTATCAATTATATACTTTTCAAAAGCATATATCACACCTAAGTATTGACCATATACTTTTCAAAAGTATATATCTGATGAGCCGTGAAATACCCTCTTTAATTTATGTGAATTATCGTTTACGTTTCGTTATAGGTGGGACATCGGAATCAGTCAAGAAATAACCACAAGTATTTAATCAAATTTTAATCGATGTGGATTTATATTTATTTTACTTGAGCAAGTCCTAAGGTCGAACTCAAGGAGGCAAAGGAATAACCTATAAATTTGTCTATCAAAGTTCATGCACGATTTTCGTGGCGACATTTTTTTGTATTTTTAATGCAATTTTGGAATGCAAAATGCAACTATGGCCAATTTTATGGACTAAAATGCAATTTTCAATCAAACGCATCCAAAAATTACGAAATTCGGTCGAGATGTCAATCATGACGAAATGAACACAATGTAATTTTTTTTGGAATTTTTGGATGCAAGATAAATATTTTATGAATCTATGAATGCAAACGAAGTGAATATCAATAATTATTAAACCTATTTATTTCCAAGGAATAAAATTATCCAAGATCTATCACTAGTTGATTGATCTCATAAAAATCCTAAAACTTGAAAATACGAGATTTAATACCTATTAAAAATTAAAAATCGAAATCTATAGAATGATTTTATAGAGCAAACTTTGCATGCAAATGCAATTCTTTTTAGGCACAATATGACATAAAAAAATCTACAATCCGTGATTTTTTGGCAATTTTTTCGAGAAATGGTTAATTAAATATGAATTTAAGAGTAAGATTGGGCAAAATATGCAATTTTATCACAAAGATATTAATTGTTAATTAACCACAAACCACAAAAATATCATACAAATGTCATGTTGTAGAGAATTAATTGTAGAACATCATGCTTATTTTTAATTAATAAAAAGATGCAGTGTAGAGGTTCAAAATAAAAGGGGAACACATGGGTCTCAATGCAATATTATAATAATTAAATAAAAAGAAAAAAATAAGTGAATAGACTGAAGGTAAATACTGAGACTGCTGGGGGGTTTACTGCAAAAATCCCAGGAGGCATGTGAGCAATGCGTGCCTCAGATGGCAGGACCTGGATGCGGTCTAGCACTTCTGGAGGTGCTCCTTCGCAATTTTCCCCCCTCACGCATGCAAAGCACGTGAGGAGGGTCTTGGAGTTTAGCAGATGTGTGGGGGCTTTGTTGTATAAGTTCACCCAATGCACGTGCTATGCACGTGCGCGGGGGTCTGAGGCCATGTGCACCCAGTGGCTGGAGTGGCCGAGGCTAAGGAGCGCCGGAGGTAGCCTCCGACGTCAAAGATGGAGGTGCTACGGCTGAGTGCGGAGGAGCTTATGGCTATCAATGAAGTGAATGTGCGGAGGAGGGTCCAGGCGTCGGACAGAAGCGGTGGCATTGGCGATCAGGCGATGCTGTCGGACGTGCGAAGAACTCCATCTATCGATGAAGATGGGCGATGACGTGGATGCAAGATGGCCGGAGCGTCGATGCAGAGGATGGTCAAAGGTTGGAGCTCTGGCATGAGGTAAACCTGGAAATGTGGAAACAAAGAGCAAATGCACTGGGGCAGTCCGGTTGTCGGTGAAGATGGAGGTTGGGACCCGACGGTTGATGACACAGTAGAAGCTAGATGGTGTTGTCGAATCTCCTAGAAGAGTAGCTCCGTCACAGTGAAAGAGATGAAGTCGTTGGTTGGCTCGACGGTTAGAATCGCTGGCCTAAGGGCAGCCGCGTGCTTGGACATGGTGCAACGAGGCTTTTGGCCTCAGATCTCACCGGATAGAATGGGGAGGGGCTCTGCTGTCACCATCGACACCCTCCTCTTTTGCGGTGCAACGACAGATGATTACGAAAGAGGGGCATCAGCGCATTAATAAGGTAGTAATGGCAGTGACTCTTCATTCGGAGATGGAAAGGGCAGCGATTTGGGAAAGATTGGGTTCGACGAGGATCGGGTGATTGAAGGTTGGAAGATCGGGATCAATCGAAGATGGTGATGGACGAAAAAGGAAGGGAATGAAGAGGAGATGGCATAGGGGCGAGATACGAGAATGCGATGCAACGATTCGTAGAGGAGGTGGCGGTTGATGATCGGGGACGATGGCGTTCCCAATTGGGAAAGTTGGGGAGACGACGGCTACTGGGCCAACCGATCGGCCCAGATGAAGCCACGTGGCAACAAATTATTTTTTTTACTATTTTTTATTTTTTTTAATAAAAATAATTTAAATATATAAAAGGGCAAAAAATTGGGTGACATGTGGCGGCACCAGGAGCTGCCATGTGTCAGCCCCAGAAAAATCAAAAATATAATATAAAGATAATTCAAACAGAAATAGCAAACAACCAAGGATCGAAAAATTTTCTTCAAAAATTGTTTGTCTCGATGAGATCTACAAATTTCATGAAGAGACCAAAACAAAAAACGATCATTTGCACAAATTGGTATTTTTGGGGTATCCCATGTATATAGAACACCTTGTGTATATAGAAGACCTTGATTTTTGGGTTTTCTAGTTTTTATTATTATTTTTTAAACAGATAAAAATCTAAAAAAATATGATAAAATCACAGATAGATATTTACACATCATTCTAGTTTTTTACACTTTTAATAATTAAGAAAAGATGGAATAAAATAAAATACGAAAACAACAGTTTTCATACACACCGTTAGTGAAAACTCGGACTCAGTTAGTTTCTTTGATTTCAATCTCATTTTGGATTTGGATTTTTAGGCATTTTAATAAAACTTTCATCAAAGAAAATAAATGAAAGAGAAATAAAATGGGTTAATTATGTACATAAAATAATTCGTCAAAGAACGCAAAGATACAAAATGTACAAAAGATGCCCAAAACCCGACTTTCACATATGAGCTACGATTCACTTGAATCTAGTCTTGTTTTGAAGGTATTTGAATATACATTAGTTCAAAAGTGAGTAGGATCCAATCGAACACTGGATGAGGAAGACTTCAAGGTTTTAGTGCGAGAACCCTACAATTAGCGTTTAGGTTTTTGGTCCACTTGTTTAGGTTAGTGATTTTTTTATATTTTTCATTTATTCTTGTTAGTAATATGTACACAATAAAGGTGATTTCAGGTTATTTCGAGTTA
Source organism: Ottelia alismoides (assembly GCA_037367405.1). Classification (NCBI taxonomy): domain Eukaryota; kingdom Viridiplantae; phylum Streptophyta; class Magnoliopsida; order Alismatales; family Hydrocharitaceae; genus Ottelia; species Ottelia alismoides. The sequence continues at coordinate 495,392 of JAZKJV010003074.1, read as the reverse complement.
GCATGAATTAATTAAAAATTAGGGAAGTTAAGCTATTTTACAGGTTAATTGGACTGGGATTTTTGGTTTCTTATTTAATGCAACTATGAGTGATAAACTGCAATTATTATTAGTACATGCATGAATTCTAATTATGCATAATAATGGATAAAATGCAGATGATTTTGGGGATTTGAGCTTAATTACTCATTTTTAGAGTGATGAATATGAGATTCATCAATTTCAAACCTATAAATTCAGTCAAGCTTCCAAAGCAAGATGATAATGCACGGAATTTGATTCCAATATCTCACGAGTGAGCTCATGTCTTCCGGTTCAGTAAATGAATCTCTATTATACCTTCGAGAGATAGTATGACTGATATGCCCTTCTATGCACATTAGTATGCCGGTGTACAGACCTTGATTAGGCCATCCACCTATTGGTCTTCCAAATGTACATAGTTAGACATATAGTAACACATCTGTCTCCGGTCAGAGGATGCATGCCTATATCGTGACAACATACAACATAGGTCTTTGGTTATCTTGATCTCATGAAGTCAACTCTTTGATCTAACTTGTCTAACACCACCGAATCTCTATTCCTATGCAGAGGACCTTCATCAAGAGGTCAACTAGATATCAGCCTTTAGAGAATGGATTGCCATCTCCTACTCAGGTTGATCATCTCTTAATAATCATTTGACGGTGCTTGATGAGTCCTCAATCTAACTCTTTAGATATTCATCCAAGCACCAGCTTCTATGATTCAACAATTGAATCGACAACTATATGATCATTAAGATGGCCATGGTACATAACCCTAGTCATACTAAGGTAACTATTATGCAAATTAGTTATTCTTCATTTCAGATAAGGGAATGATATTTTTAAAAGCCTTTATTGCATAGTGGCTCGTCGTGGGCTCGCATATCCAACTCTCCACCTATAAATACTCCGCCTCCAACCCTGTTCATGCTCGTCCACCATTACCAGGGTGAAGGCCAAGCTATCCTCTGCCTCTCTATGATAGAGAGAGGTAGAGCATGGAGGCGACGATGTCTCTGCTGCCCTTGGTGAAACCCTTGGCTGATCGGCCAAGCCACGACCACCTAGTAGGTGCTTGAGCTTGCGAGATTTGCTTACCCGCTCGAGCGACAATCAGAGGTCCCCTAGGGACCTCAACCCAAGCTCCTCCTCCATACAACATCCCTCTCCGACCAGGTACTCCACCTCCTGTTCTTTGACTATTCTCCAAATTTATTTGACGCAATCACATTTCCTCACATATCGCTGACCATCTCCTTACCTTCGCAACACAACCATGTTCCACGCCAGCTACTCCTCTCACAGTCCCCCTTCTCCAGAACCTCCATCACCTCCACCCCATCTCTTATCTAGTCCACCGGAGAGGAGCCCAGTCCTCCACCTCTTTGCTCAATACGACTCCATTCAACTCATTCCGTCACACGAACGCTCGCTGCTTCGGCTATTACTAACCATTGTAGGTACTCATCTTGTCAATGGTCGGATATAGTGCACCGGCTCCAAGCTACTCCTCCACCTCCGATGAACCTCCATCTCCGAGCCACTCTAGGCATCCTCGTTGATCGTTCGTTGCTCCAAAATCATCATGGATCCATCGCATGAGCTCCCCGATCTTCCTCGCATCAGTTGGGAGTAGGTAGGGGAACGAGGGGGATGCCGGAGCCCCACCAAGTCCACCGCAGGCAATGACGAGGCAGACAAACTTGATGCACATGTGTCGTTTGATTGTAATGATTATACAACTCTAATCTACTCATAGCCTCGACAACAAGCGTACAGGTCAGGGGGACCAAGCCTTCTCCTGAAACTTGGTGCATCAGCTACATGTGCTCCGAATCTACAGTTTCCTAGAGCCTATGTCCCAACCTCAGCCTGTGTGCGCTGCATGTGAGGGGATGGGTAATTTGCATCCAGGTTCTCCTAGGTCTCTAGATTTGTAAAAAGTTCTAGCCTAGGCACGTGTGCCTCATGTGTTGCCCCTAGGAAAATTGCAAGGAGGCCTCTCCAGTTAATAACAATTGCACATATGCCCCCATGCACATGGAAAAATTACAGGGAAGGGCTGCTGAATTTTGAATATTACATTTATGCCCTTCCCAAAAGCTTTTTGATATGTTTATGCATGTATTTCTCATGTTTTCTGGCATTTATATCCCTAGACTATTTTATTCATATATTGAGCATATGGAATCCGTTTCAGTTAATTTTAGTCTCATTTTGTTGCTAATTTCACTCTCTATCAAATGACATTTTATTCGATGATTTAACATTTAAAAACGTATGCAATATTTTGAGATCTATTGTGTCAATTGCTCTTCATTCCTTGATGCTATTAATCCATTTTATTTCTCAATTTGTTGTTAAAATTAACCTTTACTTTATTGCTCATTGATTTGATTATTTTAGGGTTTATATGTACACTATTGTCTGCATATTCATTTATTCCATATCTTACACCGTGCATATTATTTAACTGCATTAAAAACCAAATAAAAAATGCATGCACCATGTATCTTCTATTCTATTTGCATCTCTACATTTTTGCATTATGTATTGTGCATCACATCTACATATGAAGACCTAGACCTGAGAATATAGTCTCTCAATTTTAATCGATAATTTTTTATAGATAGATGAGGAGGCTCATATCCCTATGTTCGACCTCGGTATCTTATCGAGTAAAATAATTTCCACATATTTGAAGGTGTGGTTTTTGCTGAATCATTTTCACTGCCCGTGCTACGACAATACACGATAATTAAAGCGGTGAGAACGCGGTTCATCAACCCACTCAGTAGGCTCTTGGAGGTCAACCAATTGATCAGACCAAGTTACTCAGATTGGATTGGTAATTTGGATCTTGTCCTTTCTACATACCACATATCTTATGTATTGTCTAAGGACAAGCTTGCGAATCTTAAGACACTAGAAGAAATCAAATATAGTGAAAAATATAATGAAGATAATTCATTGGCCAGATGTTATATTATGGGATCTCTCTTTAATGTGCTTCAGAAGAAACATGTGAAGATGGATAAATGACATGATATAATGCTTAATCTGAAAGAGATGTTATGTGGTATTAACTGTACATAGAATTATAATGTCATGAAAGAACTAATTTGATTCAAAATGCATGAAGGGACTTCGGTCCGAGAGCATGTGATCAAAATGTTTAGTTACCTCTCGAAGCTGGAGATTCTTGAGGCTGAGATGGACGCAGACATCCAATCCAACTTCATTTTATGGTCCCTCCCTTGGTATTTCACCAATTATGTGGCAACGTACCACATGAATAAATTGACATTATCTAACAATGATCTCATGACTTCATTAAACTCTGCAGAAGAATAATGCAGAAAGAGAATCCCTCTGGTAGTGCTATGGTTGCACAAGTCAAAGGGAAGCGCAACCGTAAGAAAGGGTCTCGAAAGGGTCCGACCCTTAAGAAGAAGAGTCAAGGTGTTGGCTCATGATCAAATGCTTCTGCATCGGTAGCATCGAAGAAAACCGATGTCTGTCATCATTGAAACAAGTCAGGGCACTAGAAGCGTAACTGCCTAGATTATATGAAATATGCAGATAAAGGTAAATCTCTACAAGTAATCATTCTACTTTCATCATTGAAACCAGTTTTCTCATAGGATGAGAAGGTAGCTGGATCATCGATTCGGGTGCTTTTGGATATGTATGCAATTTAATCTCGAAACTAGTAATTAGGATCGTTGATTCTACTTTTGGTCAAATTTTGATTTTGTTCAGGAACTAGAAATCTCTATGAAGGGGAGATAGTCATTCAATTGAGATTTGACGCAATTGTTGCAGCAATCACCATCGAGACCTGCAGACTATCGTTATCTAGTGGGAGAGTCCTTATGTTGAAAGAATGTCTTTATGTTTCAGATGTTAGAAAGAAGCTTATATATTTATCTATGTTTGTTAGAAATGGATATCTGCTTCTATTCTGTAATAAACTTGTCATAACTCGTGATGATAAACATATTGCGGATGGTGTTCTAACTTCTGATGGACTCTATGAATTGTGCGTTGATGAAAATGTCATGAGAGTTACTACCACTAATAAAAATCCTAAAAGAACCAGGGAGGATGAAAATTATTTCTAATATGATTTGGCATCAAAGGCTTGATCATTTATCTATTGATAGGATCAATAGATTGATAAATGATGGACCCTTAGAATTACAACATGCCCAAACTTTACCTACCTGGGAACATTGTATATGAGGTAAAATGACTAGGATGCCTTTCCGTAACAAGGTTGCAAGATGTGAGGGTATTCTTGACCTAATACATACCGATGTATGTGGTCCCTTCTGTACCGCGACCTCAAATGGATATCGATATTTTTTGATGTTTATTGATTACCATTCGCAATACGAGTTTATCTTCCTACTATGTCATAACTCTGAAACCATTGAAAAGTTCAAAGAGTTCATGGCTCTAGTTGAGAACCAAACCGATAGGAAGATTAAACGGATTTGATCTGACCGAGGTGGCGAGTACCTCTCAGATGAATTTAAGTGATACCTCGGAGAGAGAGGATTTGTCTCCAATCTCACTCCTCCAAGAACCCCCCAAATTAATCGTGTTGCTGAAAGACGCAACATGACCATTGTGGTCATGGTCCATTCAATGATGAGTAAAGCACATTTACCTCTTAGTTTATGGGGATATGGAGTATATACTACAATATATATCCTAAATAAGATTCCTAGCAAGTATGTACCTAAAACTCCTCATGAGCTTTGGTATGGTACCAAACCTAGTGTTAAACACTTGAGGATCTTGGTCCATGTAAAGAATGTGGATGCAAGTATAATATAATCGTGTCTCATGAGTTCTACTTCATTGGGTTCGTAAAGGACGATATTGGATACCAACTTTATGACCTTGAGACTCTTAAGGTATTCATCTCTATAGATGTAAAATTTCTGGAGGATGACTTCCCTAAGAGTCAAGATAACAATGAAGTAAAGGAACTCGTTGAATTCCTAAGGATATTGAGATTTCTGATATAGAAACTGAAGGAGTAAATGAAGATGTAACAACCGTACCTCTTCGAAGGAGTTAAGGGGTGGGTGCACCACCTGAATGGTTCGGATTCTATGTGTCAAGTGAAACTGACAATGATCCAGCTTCATTTGATGAAGCACTTACAGATCATAACATGGATATACAGTGCTAGCAATGAAGTCTGAGATAGACTCCATGCGTAAAAATGTTTTATGGACACTAGAGGACCAACATAGAGGGGTAAAACCCATTGGATGTAAATGGATCTTCAATAGAAAGAGGGGACCTGATGGGAAGCTAGAGACCTTCAAGGCATGGCTCGTAGCCAAGGGCTACAATAGAGAGAAGGCATTGACAATGATCAGACATTCTCTCTTATGCTTATATATAGCTGAATATCTTGACTACGACATCTGCCAGTTGGACATCAAGATGACTTTCCTCAATGGATATCTCAATGAGATATCTATATGGAGCAGCCCCAGGGCTTCATAATTGAGGAAGGAAAAGCATGCAAGCTGAAGAAATCCATCTATGGGTTCAAATAAGCTTCTCATAGCTAGAACATCAGATTCGACGAAACAATAAAGAGTTATTATTTTGTTCAAAATCCTAATGAATCATGTGTGTACAAGAAGCTTAGTGGAAGCACCATTGTATTCATCGTGCTTTATGTAGATGGCATCCTTATCATTGGGAATGATACATGGATGATGGTTGGTGTTAAGATTTTGTTGTCCCGTACCTTCTAGATGAAAGACCTTGGAGAAGCCTTTTATATCTTCGATCTGAAACTGTGCAGAAAGAGAGAAAAGATGATTTTGGGATTGTCAGAACATGGGTATATTAAGGAAATCTTGGAAAGTTTCCATATGGAGAACTCCAAGAAAGGCTTCCTTCCCTTAAGACATGGTATCCACCTATCTAAAGGGATGGCTCCTCAAAGTATTGAGGATAAGAAAGCCATGGTTGGATTCCCTTACACATTAGTTGTGGGAAGCCTAATATACGCCATGATATGCACAAGGCCAGATATCTTCCATGCAGTGGGAGTGGTAAGCCATTACTAATCCTACTATGGAGAGAAACACTGGAATGCAGTGAAGAACATCTTCAAGTATCTAAGACAGACATAAGATTACATCTTGGTCTATGAAGATGGTGATCTCCAAGTCTTAGGAAACATAGATTCTGACTTCTAGTCTGATATTGATGATCGAAAGTCAACATCAAGATTTGCATTCCTATTGAATGGTGGTGCTGTGAGCTGGAGAAGAAAGAAGCAGGACACTACAACCGATTCAACAACAGAAGCCGAATACATTCCCACATCAGATGCTGCAAAGGAAGCTGTGTGGTTACACAAGTTCATCCTGGAACTTGGCGTAGTTTCCACTAATACTCCTATCCTATTACTCTGTGATAACATGGGAACCATAGCTCAGGAGAAGATACCCAGATGGCATCAAATGAGAAAGCACGTGGAAAGGAAATACCATATCATTTGGGAGATACAAAAGCATGGTGATATCATCATCATCAAGGTGGCCTCTAACGAAAACGTTGCTGATCCTTTTACCAAACCTTTGACATAAAAGGGTTTCGACAAACACGTAATGAGTATGGGTTTAAGGATTGTACCTGAATGATTCTGAGGGCTAGTGGGAGATTGTTAGCCATGTGAGCTTGAGGCAAACCATTTCCACATTGAATCTTATTGCAATGTTTTATATATCAACAATCATTATTGATTTATTTCACTCCTTAGCTGAGATTAAATGAATGAATGCACTATAAGGTCCCTTAGTACAATTAGGGGTATGTACCATGGCCATCTTAATCATCATACATCTGTTGATTCAATTGTTGAATCCTAGAGGTTGGTGCTTGGATGAATATCTATGGAGTTAGATTGAGGACTCGTCAAGCACTGTCAAATGATTATTAATAGATGATCTCTATCCTGAGAAGGAGATGTAAATCCTTTCAGCGTAGGCTGATATCTGACTGATCTCTTGATATAGGTCCTCAACATAAGAATAGAGATTCAGAGGTGTCAGATAAGTTAGGTCAAAGAGTTGACTTAGCGAGATCGAGATAACCAAGTCTTATTTTGTATGCTATCATGATGTAGGAATGCATCCTCTGACTGGAGACAAATGTTTTACTATATGTCTGAGTTTGTACATTATGAAGATCGATAGGTTGATGGCATATTCAAGGTCTATACACTGACGAGCTGGTGTGCATACAAGGGCATATGAGTAATACAATTTTTAAAGTAATCATACATGTTCATTTGTGAATAGGAATACATGAGCTCACTCAAGAGGTATTGGGACAAATCAAATTCCATGCATGATCGTCTTCCTTTGGAAGCACAACAAGAATTTGTAGGTATAATATATGCTTCTGGAAAGCATATAATCGATATGAACTCGAATGACTGAATGAGAAACTTAATGACAAAACCCTGAAGAAGACATCGTAAAATAGATCTAGATCTTCGGGTTTATTCTAGGTCTTCCTGTATGCATGATGTATTGGTATTTGGAATACCTAACGCTGATGTGATAATAAACGATTGTATAACCATGACGCTTCCATTATGAGAGAGTTATGAAACATGTCTGGATTTTAGTGACTTCTCTCATTGGAGAAGTGATCCAATCTTAGTCCAATGTCGGCCACTGATCTGAATGTGATTTAGATGCAATGAGAAGGTTAGATCTACGGCCTTGATTTAATCAAGCATCTGCAAGAGGTCCTCGATATCTGGATTTGCGATGTGATCTCAATATCCAAGTCACTATACATGGAATGTATAATCGCCATGTCCTTATCTCGAAGTATCCACGGAGAAAGCGCATTATTCTTAAATGAGTTAAAGAATAATTACATTGATAAATGTGTATACAAGCATTGATAAATGAATAATTAAATGTGATTTAATTATTATAAATAATGTGAATTTTATTCTTATCATTTAGATGCATGAGAATGATGATCCAATATAATTCAATGTGATTCAATTATTATGAATATGAATAATGTGGATAGTATTATACATATTAACCATATATATTATAAATGTGATTTATAGTATATAATATATAGCTATTTTCAAAATAACATTTACAATTTAAATGTTGATGTGAATTAAATTCACGATGGATAATTAATTAAAAATGTAATTAAAATTTTTTTTGGGGTGTGAATATGATTCACAAATTTCTAATGGCATGACTGAAATTTCACAAAATCATTTACAATTTTTTTTGAAATAATATACAATAAAAGTAGTTGTATACAATGAAGGATTCTATGAGATATAAGATCTCATATAATTGGAATGTGGAGCCCCCTTTCCATATAAGGCGGGTGGACGACTACCCTTGATTTAGGACTCAAGGTGGTCATCCCCCCTTATTAGGAAGGAGGCTTTCCTCCTTCCTAATCCTTCATGGCATATTGATTTGATTGAATTAATTTATATTGATGATTTATACAATATATAATTAATTAAATTAAATTAATTGTTTTTTTATTTTTACAACAAAATCATGGCCATTGAAAGAAACAAAATTCAATCTCAACCTTTGGATTTGTGTTGTCAATGAATTGAGATCCATGCACTCACTCCCAAAATAATATAAAAGAAGAGGAAACCCTAGCTCTTCTTTTAAGACATAGAATCTACAAGCTCTTTCTCTATCATCAACATACACAACTCCTCTCTATCTCTCTCTCGAAGTGACCGTCCACTTTGTGACCTAGAGAGGATCGCCGTCGTCACTACGCTGTCATGCTGTGTTTCGATCGCTCGTGGATCTTCGTCTTCCTTGGTGCTTCTAGTATGCGAAGAAGACCTCGCATTTCACATGATGAAATCATGAGATTTTTCACTTGGATAAACATCATGGATTTTGAGAAGGATGTGTTTTATCAACGCGCTCACAAGCATCTCCTCCATCGAGTCTGACTTGAGACAGACGGTCTCTTCGCTTGGAGACAATGATCTCAACCAAGCTTCAGGAGGTATTCCTATATCTAGTTTGTGGTTTATATGAAACGGTCCAAGAATGGATCATGTGGTTTCATCATTTTAAAACGTTAAATTCCGCTACTCCGAGCAACTAGTGCGACTAGTCGCTCCCGATTGCATATGATGCGATCTTCACGCTTCCGTGATGCGCTTAAGGTTCTTACCATAACCTTAAACAACCATACCTTTTGTATAGGCATAAATGTTTTTCATCTGATAAATCCATCATGCCAATGCTTAACTTTGTCCTTGTATACCAAATTGTTGTATTCTTCGGTTCTGATTTCCATAAGCTCATTCAGATCCATCTCTCTTTGTTTATGCCCTAGGTGTGTTATTCAATTGACCTTTTTAATTTCCCATTATGATTTGTGCACTAATTCTACGGGAAATGACATGACTTCCCCAAATGCATCCCCAAAATAGGGAGGTTGTAAGGACCAGTATTGCAGAAGCACAGGTCTGCCCATACAGGAAGGACATGTCCCAACTTGTCCTTCCTGTATGGGCAGATGAGCTTCTGCAATATGGTCTTAACCTCCCTATTCGACAAGTCTGTCATGCCATTGGTCTGTGGGTAGTAAGGACTAGCAATACAATGTTTGATGTCGTAATCCTTTACAAGTTTCTTTCCATATCTATTTACAAAATGTTACCCCCATTAGATATCAACACTTTGGGGACCCCAAACCTAGAAATAATATGCTCTTTACTAAACTTACAGACAATCCGACTATCTACAGCTTGGGTCGGGATAGACTCCACCCACCTTGATAATAAATCCACCACAAGATGGACGTACTCGAATCTGTGGCTGACTGGGAATGGGCCCATGAAGTCGATGCCTCAAGCGTCAAAAACATTGCAAATGATGGCATTCTTTATCGACATCTCATCTTTGGAACTAATGGTTCCTCCCATTCGTTGGCATACTGGGCACGACTTCATAAAGGTGAGAGCATCGGGAAATAAAGTCAGCCAGTATAAGCTACACTGCAATACCTTCCATGCGGTCCTCTTCTCAGAGTGGTGTCCTCCTGCCATCATGATGTGGCAGTAAGTCAGGACACTCTGGTATTCCTCGTGAGGAATACACCTCCTTCAGACACAATTCCATCCCTTAAAGAAAAGGATCGGATTCTCCCAATGGTAATTTCTTGAATCCGACTTGAGTTGGTCTATGCTGCTTTTGGGTCAATCTTTAGGAACTATCTTAAAGGAAAGATAGTTCACTATATTGGCTACCATGGGAGTGAGTCGATAACAAAAATCAACTCATAAGGGAAGAAGTCTTGAATATGTGTATCATCAGAAGCATCAAGATCTTGAGATGAGAGAGGTGATCGCTACTAAATTCTTCTTTCCAACTCTATCTTTAATGTCCAAGTCAAACTCCAGGATAAGTAAAATCCACCTAAGAAGGCATGCCTTCACATCCATCTTTTCCACGAGGTACCGTAGTGCTAAATGGTTTGTGAACACAACAACCTTGGATCCAATGAGATGAGAGCTGAACTTATCCAAGGCAAACACTGCCAGAAGCATCTCTTTTCCGTAACCATGTAGATACGTTGAGAAGGGTCAAGCAATTTGCTTGCGTAGTATATGGAAAACATGATTCCATCCCTCCTCTATCCTAATATAGCCCAACAACAAAATCTGAGGTGTCTGTCATGATCTCAAAAGGAAAAGACCAATCTAGGGCTTATAGGATCGAGGCATCCATGATCATTTCTTGTAATTGCTTATATGCATCAAACACTTATTATCGACAATAAATGTCATGTCCTTTCCTAAAACCTCAGTCAACGGTTAGACAATCTTTAAAAAAAACTTTTATAAATCTCCTATAAAATCCGACATGCCCGAGAAAAGATCTCAATTGTTTCATATTGGTTGATGGTTGGAGTCGTCTGATCACTTCCATCTTGGTAGGGTCAACTTCCATTCCTCTCTTTGAGATGACATGCCCTACGACAATGCCCTCCGTCACGATGAAGTGAATCCTCTCCCAGGATAGAACCCAATCAACCTCACAATCTTTTGAGGACTCTATCCCAATTTCTAAGACATGAATCCAAGGAATCACGGTGTACTGAGAAGTCATTCTCGGTGAATACAACAATCATACACCTTTGAAATGTACCGTGAGCATTGCATAAGCCAAAGGGAATGCATTTGAAATCATAGGTACCAAAGGGGAATGTGCATGTGATTTTCTCTTGGTCCGCAGGAGCAATAACTACTTGGTTGCAGCCAGAAAACCCGTCTAAGAAATAAAAGGATTCTTTTCCTGCCAATCTCTCCAAGATCTGATCAATAAATTGTAGGGGAAATTGATCCTTCTTCGTTGCGGCATTCAAGTGTCTGTAATCCACACAGACATGCCTCAACGTGGGAACTCGTGTCAAGATCTCCTCTATGTCCTCGTTGGTGATCATTGGAATTCCTCTGTGTCACACCATTTCTCAATTTCCTTCTTCACAACCTCTCGTAAATTTTGTTTCAGCCTACGTTGGAATTCATGAGATGGTTTGGCTTCATTTTTAAGATATATATGATGCAAACATAGAGCGGGATTTGTCCCATGGAGAGCAAAAATTCTCCAGCCTATCGTCTTACATTTTTTATCAATGATCTCTAGCAAGCAAGATTCCTGGTCCTCAGTCAATTATGAATCATAATGAGTGGAACTTCTTCCCTTGTACTGCAAGAAAGGCATACTTGAGTATCGTAGGTAATGCTTTGATCTCTAGTAAAGTGTGGTCGTCGAGAAAATATGGCTCGAATAACTATAGTTCTGTGCTGATAGTGGTTGGATCTGTCTCTGAAGTAACTACCACCAACTGATTCAGCTATGGAGTCGGATCATCAAAAGTATCCAGAAAATCGGTGAAATACACGTTTGACTTGTCATCCTCATCTTCTAATTGTCTTAGAGGGGAAAGGATTGACATGCCCAGTTGGGACTCTGTGCCATTGAAGATGGAGGAGAAGCAATATCGGTGTGGTCTGCATCTTGTAATTCATTCCGAAGGATCTCACAAACTATCTCATGGATAATGTTCTCTCTAGAGGAGACAGACTCATCTATGCTAGTTGGATTATATCTTATGACCCAACAATGTTTACATGAACACAATCTTCTTTGGATGAAGAGCACTCGATGATGGATTTAGAATTTTGCCTCTACCACCTTGTGTGCTTCATCTCTAGTTCCTCGTCTTCGCATGGAGTTTTGAAATGAATCTAATGAATCTTCCTGACCATGTAGTCAAATAAGGCCCCCGTTGTCCTCAACAAGGGCCATCCAAGTATGATCTGGGATTTTTGCAATTCTAAGAGATCTCTATATCAAGGAATGTAAAGTACACCATGTAATCTCGTCCCTCGACATTGATGATAATGTTCCTTAATTATCCTTGAACGTCTTAGTGGAATCGTTAGCAAACTGAAGTAAGGCTCTAAATTTTCTAAGAGGTCCTAGATTTTGCCTCCTGTAGAGGGTTGTTGTCATTAGATTAATTGAGGATCCATTATCCAGGAGAGTGAGTGCAAATGCAATGTCATTGGCATGACTCACCACATAAAGTGTACCCAAGTCCCTTCATTTCCTTGGAAACACATTCTTAGTGGTGCAAGTAGTTGCTACTGACAGAACATACTTCTCAACACGGCTTCTTATTTTCATGCTGATACTTGTCGGTAAGCATCTCACCTTAAAATATTTTTGAAATGTTGATTTATATCCACATACTTATCAAAGGGGATTGTGACCTTGATGTATTTGTTGCAAATTTCTACCATCTCAGGGTCATCGCTTTAGATTTTTTGGATTCACCCTTAAGAACATGGAGGAAAGGGATTATTGAGGACAACTAAGATTCTGAAACTGAAACATGTTCATTTTTATTCAAATGAGAAATTGAGTTCTATACAATACTATGACTATGACTCGACTTGGAAAGAAACTCATGAAATGAAAACTGAGGTACATCTTCAGTTGTTGTGGCTTCCTCCTCGTATGGAGGTGCAAGATCTTCATTAGGCTTGCTTGATTTACTACTGATTCTCCTCTCCTTCTTTTATTCTTTTTGTTTTTTTTGTTTTTTCTGATTTTTTTGGGGTTAGCATCCCTCTTATTCTGATGAAGGTGGTGCTGGTGATGGTGATGTTGCTCCTCTTCCTCCATGTTCTCCTCAAGCAGAGACTTAGTGACACCCTCCTCCTACTCATGTTCCTGCTCAGGTATGGTCACGATCCTTCTGCTCTTGAGGGACATATGATTTACATTATCATATGAAAGGAACTCATGTTCAGATCTAGAATAATCTGAATAATATACCTAATCATGTGGTCATTCCTAACTTTGATTTAGGCTGTTGGGATTGGCCTGAACCTGGGCGGGAATCGGAGTCCTTGGTGCCATCTGTTGATCACGGTTGTGTGAGACACAATTGATAACTGTCCTCATGTCATGATAATCTTTCTTTATATATTGAACCATATCGATCAAAGATGAGGGACCCCAAATCACTGATGAGTGGGGTCGGCTGCTGCTGCTGCTGGATGGTGGATGTGTGAGGTTGTTGTTTGTACTGACCTTACTGGCCCTATAGATACTGTTGTTGTGGGTGGGATTGTGAGGTGCAAGGTGGCGGTGGACCCTGGTGGCCCAAGTGAAAAGTTCATTGTTGCTTCTATTGGTGTTGCTGAGGTTGGTATCCTTGTCCTGGCTTGGACTGTACAAAGATCGATGTGGGGACAGAGCTGGTGTAAAGATAGGGAGGTTCAGTGTGGCTGACCACTACCTATCCTCGTCTGTCTGCCAATGGGGTCATGGTTGTACAACATCATGTTAATCTCAAACACCAGCGAAGGCTCCTCGTAGACTGACTCCACCTGTGGGGGTGCATGCTGCTCCTCTGTGTATATTGATGCTCCTCAACCCACTGCTTTGAATCCCCTATACATGATCCTACACTTATGCTCGTCAATTGGTTGGAAAGGGGTTCCTAACGCCTAATCTTGGATGGCACGCAGTGTCCGACAAGTCGGATCTGGAAATCGCTGTGTCAGTTGCTCTTGTAGTACTCAGAACATCACACAACTAAATACATCAACAATCAATCCAATATCCAGGACAAATCAACCAAAATTGTAAGGGTGAAATTTTTTAGACCTTGCAAATAAATGTATATATCAAGCAAGTGCATGGTTCGAACCACTGAGAGCTACAGAGACATGTACTTATTGTCAATGAATGTAAATAAAAGAATAATTATTTTTGTTCTTTTTTCTTTTTTTATTTTTTTTGGTTTTAAATTATATTAAATTTTTGGGGATTTCTAATTTATGCATTTCTTATATTTTATATTTTATAAATTTTATTTTCTTTTTATATTCTTTGATTTTTAATTTCTTTTTGTAAGGATATTATATATATGTATAATATAAGTACTATATATGGAATATATAATAAATATAACAAAGTTCCGAAAATAAAAATAAGTACAACACTTTTTATTTTTAAAGGTTTTAAAATATGTTTAAGTTTTTATAATTAATAATATTTATTATTATACTATGTAGGTAATATAAAGTATATATTATATATGGTTTTTTCTTTATATATTCAAAATTTATAAAATAAAATGTATTCAATTTTAATTTTTTTCTCTATTTTTGTGATTTTTTAGATAATTAACTAATTTTTAGATATTTTTATAGTCTAAAATGCTTCAAAATAGTGACTTAAAATAATAGGCCGAATTGTTTTGGGATTTAAACATAGAAAATAATTTTAAAATCCCTCAAAAAGATTTTTAATATATGGTATAAAATATAAATAAGAATATGCAACAAAAACTATTTTTATGGATTTTATAGAATATTTGCTAATGTTGTAGGGTTAAGAGAAATTTTCAATTTTAAGGATTTCATTTTATATTTTTTATGAGTTTTGGTATGACGTGATATTATAAATAATATATAATATCTTTTTTTGGTTTTTTTAGACAAGGTTTTCTGATTTTCTTGTATTTTTATAAATAAATAGGGATTAAATCGGATCCTTTTGATTTTTAATAAATAGGAAAAAGCGAGTAAAAACTAAAATAAAAATGTGGCATGAGCAAGCACAATGTTACACACCTACAATGATTTTCCAAAATTTTATAAGAACATGATCTATTTATTACAAATAAAAAAACAACAAAAATAAATTACACTATTAGTAGGGGCAATTATTGCAATAAAAAATGATATCCATGGGTTCCGGTGCAAAAACACCTAAAAGTTAACACTTAATTACAAATTTCAAAGACTAAAAAGAAAAAAGAAGCTAACGAGGCAGGATTACAACTTTCCCACCTTACATGGTGGGCATTGGACCTATAAGCAATATATAAACTTCCAAGGGGTCCAAGCAATTTTAACAAAACTTTTGAAGTACACCTTATTGTTATAGGACCTATTTATATTACAAAAGGCATGAGGGGGCTCTTGAATTTTTCCCATAAGTGGCGCGGTATCGGACGGTGGAGTGCACGCCACATCAGGGTAATTATGCGGAGTGGATGGTCAAGGTGAGGCAGTGCTTCGTAGAGATTGAACGACCCAGATTAGATATGGGTCGTGTTCTCCATATGATGGTCATGGAGCTACTTGGAAGATAACCAAGAACCTCGTCCTGGCGATACTTCAATCGATATTGTCTCCTCGCTCTTGACTCCTCCATTGTTGCTGACTAGCTCCTTGGCTTCCTTGAAGCCTTCCATGCCTGTAGATGGGCTCAAAATGGTCCGAGGTCTATCGGAGGGACCCTGGAGCTTCAAACAACCTGGAGCTCTGTTAAGAGCTTTGATGTCTGCTCCAGGTGGTCTTCTTGTTCAAGATCCTTCAAAAAATGAATGGGGGTTCGAGGTAGTCTTCCTCGAACCTCAGTTGATGCTGGTTGTGCAGAGGATCAGCGGGGTGATTGAGTTCCGGTGACGACAGAGGAGGGAGCTCTGACTTCAACTCAATCCATGTAGGATCAAGTGGAAAAAAAAGTAGATTCGATGGAAAAGGCGTAGGGGTTTGAAAAGGAGTTGATTGGGCATTGGAAGAATCAATGAACATGATGGATTTGGTGTTGGACCTAGTGCTCCATCAAATTTAAAACTCAAAATTTAACAAAACTAATACATAATTGATTAAACTACTAATTAAACTAAAAAGTTGTATGGAAAGTACGCTAAAAATGCAAGGAAAATTAGCCCATATCTTCTTGAAGGCAGGAAGTAGAGAAGCTTGTCGATGATGCACGATGGAGCTGGATCTCGCCGCTCGGCTCCTTTATCCACTCCGACAAGACTTGGAGCTTAATGTTATCACCAATGAGACTCAACAGGAAGGTCCTACTAGAGTTACATGTACGAAATATGGATCGAAATTGGCGAAGGGGGCGGAGGTCAGATTTTATAGACATGATGATTGGGCAAGAAGGTGGAGAGGTTGTGTGCGAGGAGGAAGTGGTTGGTGGGATCTTTGGAGTGGGTAAAGGCGAGGGATGGTAGGGGTGTAGGATTGTGAAGTGCTCATGGAGGAAGGAGCGTGGAAGAAGGCTAGAAAAATGGCCAAATTCAGAGGTCTCATGACTTCTAACACAAATGGGGTCATGGCAAGGACCATTGACCACAGGTCAACTGTCGGGCATCTTTGGTTGGTCCACATGGACCGATCAGAAAAATAGGAATAAAAAATACCTTATAAAATCGAATAAAAAAATAAATGAATTATTTAATTTTTGGTTAAAATATAAAAATATTTGTAATTTAATGTAGTATTTTATTATGATTTTTATTTATTTTTGCAAGTTAATTATTATATGTTAATATTTACATGTATGTATATAGGTATATATACATGTATTTATCATATTTTCTTTTTATTTTTATTTTTATTTTGTATTTTATTATTATATACATGTATTTTATATGTTTCAGCTTATTAAATTTTTTATTTACATATTTTTATCTTAATTTTATGAAGTTATTTATTCACTTAAATTATTAAGTACTAGTATTTTATAGGTGTATTATATGCATATTTTACATATAGAGGGTTGATCCCGTGAGAACTAAAAACTGTGAAAGCATGAGAGCAGTGATTCTGGACAACTAGATTGTGTCATCTCTCTCCTTATTGATTAGAGGAGGAGAGTGAAAAGTAGAATCTAGTGGTCCAGATTCAATGCTCTCATTCTCATAGTTTTTGGCTCTCACTAGATCCTCCCTCTTTACCTATATATTGAAGTACCTTATTTATTTTAAATTATTTTTCATGGTTTTATTATTTGCATGTATTTTAAATAATATTTACAATATTCAATGTTATTTGGTGAAGCAAGAAAATGCCTGAAGATTGGAGGAGGAGTATCGTGGTGCCTCTTTATAAGAATAAAGGAGACATTCAAAATTGTTCAAATTATAGAGGTATCAAGTTGATGAGTCACACTATGAAAATTTGGGAACGTGTGATCGAGACAAGGTTGAGGCAAATCTGAATACGACAAGAATTCTTTATCTAAACTTACTTGAATAGAGTCGACAAAATCCATGAATGTATCATGCTCTAAATACGGCTTCAAAAACTAACCATTGACAATGAAAGGTTGTGGTCAGCTGACAATTCTATACCAAAACACTTTCATTGTCACGCACAGTTCTGACTGTAAGTCCATGTCTATTTACTCTTTAGTTTGCCTAGAAAAGTCTTCAACTTCGCATCGAACAACATACTTTCTGTCAAGGTTCGAAGGTCTTTCTTCTAATGTTCTTGTCATGCCAACATTTAACCTTCTCCGTGTACATCAAGTTGTTGTCATATGCATAGTTTTTGAATTCCAAGAGCTTGTTCATATCCAGTTTTCCTTGTTGATAAACCTTTTATGAGTCGAGGTTATAAATGTTAATTAAATAGAGTGATTTGCAAATGGGCTCCATGAGCAGATGGCAAGTCTTTCCATAGACAATACGTTAGGGAGACATGACCAAGGGAGACTTGCAGTAGTCATGTATGCCCATAGAACCGAGTCTAGGTGTTGTGACCATTTCTTTCTGTCCAACCTCATAAGTTTCTGCAGGATCGTCTTGATTTCTCTAATGGATAATTCAACCATGCCATCTGACTGAGGATGGTAAGGAGATGTGACTCAATGATCGATGTTGTCTTCCTTCATTAATTTCTCAACCTCTTTATTCATGAAGTGTCTACCCCCATTTGATATGAAAATCTTTGGTATTTTAAACCTTGAAATGATGTTATCATTCATGAATTTACAAATTGTTCGGTTTTCTGCAGCTTGAGCAGAGATAACTTCCTCCCATGACTCACATAGTCGACGACAAGCAGGATGTATTCGTCTCCCTTACTGTTAGAAACAGACCCATTAACTCAATGCCCCATGCATCGAACACATCGGAGATCTGAATAAATTTGAGGGGCATAGAGTCCTCGACACCATGGAGTTTCCCCAATTTTGGATAATTAGTATAGGATTTGACATATTCATTTGCATCCTTTAATAGTGTGGGTCACTAGAGGCCAAACTGCAGTATTGAAATATCAAGTCGATCAGAGGAGGGGTTCGTGTCAATCTACAAGGCAGAATGACAGTGGTCGAAGTGACCACTCACAAAGATCAATCGATGATTTCAACAATTAACCCCCACAATAATATTCAATCAATCAAAGCAAGATGGTAAATTAAAATTTATTATACACTAAAATAATGTATAGTGGACAAGCATGTAGGGGTCTAACACAAGAAGCACGGGATCTAGCATAATTTATTTAAATGAACAAGTAAAGTAAGTTTGTATATAGATATGCATAAGATTAATTAATTTTTTATGGATTTTTAATTAAACAAAATAATTCTTATTTTTAATCAATTATATTATATATTTTTGACTATTTTTTAGTTTCTAATTTTTAATTTCTTTTTAATTTAATAATATATATAAGAGTATATGTAGGTATATAAAGTAATGTATATATAATTTAATAATTAGACTATTTAAATAGGCCGAATTGATTTCTGAATTAAAAATAGCAAAAGGTATCAAAATTTCTTAAAATCATATTTTATTCATTAAAAAATTAAATATAAAAATATGGGACATAAATTAATATTCTTGGGATTTTTAAAAATATTTTATAATTTTTTAGGTTAACAAAGGTTTGCGAAATTTAAGGGTTTCTTTTGAGATTTTTTGTGGTTTTATTCTGGAGTTATAAAATTAGTAATAAAAATAAGTAATTATTTAGGATTGTTTCTAAAAGATTTATATTTTTGTATTTTTCAAGTTAAATAGGGAATGAAAAAGATCCAAATATTTTTTAGTAAATAATAAATGCATGCAAAATGGTAAATAAAAATTCTAGCAAGAACAAGCAATCAATCTTATACATTACATCCATTTTTTGAGATTTTTTAGAGCATATGAGTTATCTTAAATAAAAATAAATGCATAAATAATATTAAATCATGCAAAAGGTCCATAAAGTTTTAAACTAGTTTAAATAATTACAGGACCGTTTATAAATAATAAAAATGCGGAGGGTGTTGGATATAAATTTTACTACTTATGCACCTTTCATCCACCCGTTGTGCTGCTGCCACACAGCGGATCCAAGGCCTATCCTTACGTACCCTTTCGAATAGATTCAATGACCAAGATCTACGTGTTATTGGTCGGATGGCAAGCAAGGTGGTTCAAAGAAAAACTGAAAAATAGTGCATCGGTGACCATTGATCTGCTGTATTTTTGTGCTCCGACGGTCTCCTCTCAATTCAGCAGGTGGCTTCGCTTCCTAAGGCTCATTCACATGTACTGGGATGCTCCGATGAAGGCTAGGTAACTTCGAGAGCTCAGATGAGGTCTGGGGACATGGAACTACTTCAGGTATTCATTATAGTTCCAGTTACCTCCTTGGAGTCATGGACCTACACCAAAATGGTCCCTGGCTTGAGGGATAACTCCTCGACCAAAGGGTTGGACAAAAAGGGTGTTATGTGATGTGAAAATGAAACTCCTGTAAAGAGCGACACAGGGAGCATTGCCCTGCAGATCCACGGTGGATCTGGGGATAAGATGGTCAATCGATGTAGAATATGAAGGGGAATTTAATGGTAGTGAAGGCGGGTCGAGATATGAGCAGATTCATAGTGATTTTGCATGGAGTTAAGCTCCAAGAGATTTGGGCATTTTTTAAATTCGACCTAAAGACTCGATTAAAAGGAAAATTAATTGTGAGAAATGAAATATAAGAAATAGAGTTACCTAAGAACAATAAAGAGAGACCTCAACTTGGCCTGACATCTAAGGAAGTCGAACTAGACAGAGAGCTCCTTTGACGATGGCAGATCTCCTCCTCCCCTGCTCCTCGTCGCTACAGAGTCTTCCCTCCGGTTGCGGTCACTAAGGAGATGGTGCTCGAACCTGAGAAGAAGGCCAACATTGCTTATTTATAGGCTAGGTGAGGAGGTAACTTTTGATGGAGATTCTGATCTATTCGATGGAGATAAACCATGCTTGAATATCGTTCGAGATTCGTAGATGTCAGAGCTCAAGAGATGTTCAAGGCATGAGATGAATCTATCATTAGAGTTATTGGGAAAAATGCGAAAGTGGGGTGCTCAAGGTGTTTGACAGAACAAAGGAGGGGGAGGGGTAGTTGACCAATGTCAACAAAGGGAGCTCTTTGGTTATCCACGTGGACCAACCATAAAAATCTCAGGAAGAAAAATCTTGTAAAATCAATTAAAATTAACAAATGATTTAACTGATTTTTTAAAATGAAATGTTTATAATTTAATGTAGTATTTTATCGGAATTTTTCTTTATTTCATGAGTATTTTTATCATAAGTTAATATTTACATGTACAATATAGGTATAAATACATGTATTTTGGTATTTTATTTTTATTTTTTAATATATATTTAATATTTTATAAAGGTATTTTATATATATTTTATTTATTTATCTACACATTTTGAAATTTTTATTATATTTTCTTGAGTTTGTTTTTAAACTTAATTAATTAGGTATATATACATTATAGGTATATTTAGGTATATTTTACCTATGTATTTGCATGTATTGTTTATTTTATTTTATTTTAATGGTTTTAGTTAATTATAATTATGGATATGTGTTTTAAATAATATTATTATTTTATAAAAATAAAAGAACTTGAAAATATAAATAATAAAAATATTGAATATAATACTCATGTATATTGCAAAATAGGGACCCAAAACCTAAATTTTGCATATCTTGCCTCCAAAATAAATGAAACAACCTTCACTAAAAACTTACTAAAAGTTATATATAATTAAAGGCGATTTTGTTATTTTTTGATACAATATGGAGAATATACATGTTTGTGATACACTATTTTGTACAATTTATCAGGTGTTTATTTTTCGAAATTTAATTATAATACATGCATTTAGCAAGGGATTTAAGGCTGAAATGAAAGAATAAAGGTGAAGAAATGGAGATTCATCACCCCCTATACTTGCCTTTGCTAGTCCCTAGCAAACACTTATTCATATAAGTGCAGAAAAAAATAAAGAAAATGAAAAAGAAAGAATTTGAATTGATGTTAACTTTTAAACTTGTCGTCATTAAATCAAAGTTGGAGCTCAGTTGGACCTTTGGATTTTTTGTTTGGTCGGAACCTTGTTTGGGATTCAGACTTCAAACATAACAACCTCTAATAATCATAGAACTCTGCCCAAGTCTCCTCAAAAGTCTGGTCAGAACACTTTGATGTCATGCGCAATCCCTTATGACCACGAGTGTATCTTGTACATTGTATGAATATACAACTCCTCTCGGCTGAAGTGGTAAAAGCTAGTCTTCTCCAATATGGTGACCCTAATTCCACAATCCACTCTTTCTTTGAGAAACAGGGTACTCCCTTATAAGTTCAAGTACAACCGGCTCAAGAAGAGGAGGTGGAGAAGAGAATGGATGGTAGTCAGCGTAGGTATCTATCCTGGGTTTCTTGACCTGTGTAGCTAAGTCATCTGAGAGCAGGCTCACATGTATCTTTGACTTTGAAGATCAATCTTGCTTATTGAATACATACTTACTCTGATGGGAATTGATTTTTCTTTAATTTTTTCCCATCTATTTTTTGGAGTATTTGATTTTTGCATTTTTTACTATGAACAACAACATTTACATAAGTACTTTTTTCCTATTGATCCAGTAGACTATCCTTCTTTTGAAGCATTATTGCTACCCACAACTTCTGTCTTAGACCTCACAGCTACTGGATCAGGTTGGGGTACAATGGTCACTGATTTGTGTCTTCTGATATTTCCATTGGCTTGTGTCTCATGCCGACAAATCCAACCTTTTGCCACTTCAACTGAGTAGATCACTGTGCAAGGTGCATGTGTGCAAGCTAGGTCAATATCGACAATGGTCATAAATATGTTCGAAATATTATACTTAGGAAGTTAAGAAGAACTGAACTAAGTCTTGTGGTCTCAAAGAATTAAGTCGAGTAGACTTAAAGTGCCTCAATTCAAATCCCCTTAAGGTTCCCGTGATTAAGTGGGTTAAGGTTCAACCAAGCTCCAATCTTCTGACTTAACTTAGACTTGTTCAATTATCATCATCAATCCAAAAATGCAAATGCTATGTACAATGCAGGAAAATGTTTTTGTGAAGCAATTTTTCATTTTGAAAATTTTATAAGTTTTTGACAAGTTTTGGAAATTTTATGCAATTTCTAAAACATTTTGCAAATTTTTACGGAAATTTGATGTTGTAATTTTTTAGTGATTTTTGAAAAATGAAAGAGTTTTGGAAAATAATTATGTGTAGATATTTACATGGGAGTGCATTTATAATCTAAAAGAAGTTTAGGTGACGAATTTACACAAGATTTTTTAAGGGTTTATGTACAGAGTTTATAAAGAATTTATTTGCTTAAGTTGCGTACTCATTCCTCAAAATAATTTGAAAAAAAATTCTCAACCATTTTGAGAACTTTATTTCGAAAGAATATTTTGACAAAAAATTGCAACTATTTACAACATTTGAAAATCATTTTGAAAAGATTTTCCAAACAGTATGTATAGATCTTTCAAAATATTTTTGCAATCATTTTTCAGACCTTTTGCAAATGATTTTCAAGATAATTTTAAAAAGAGAAAGAAAATTTTCAAACAAAAAATTTTTACAATGGTTTGAAAATGTTTTACAAAATATTTTTCAAACGGTTTTATAAAAGATTTTTCAAACTAATTTTCCAACCATTTTCAAACTTTTTGTAAAAAAAATTTAACCAAATTATTAATCGTAATTTCCAAGAATTTTGATGTTTGTTTGTATTTTTATTAATTATTCTAATTATTGAAAATACATAGTACGAGTTGTGGCTAAAATATATAAAACATATATATGATCCCTTATACTTAGCTTGAGCTATACCCTCATAGATTAAAGATAAAAGGAAGACAAAACTTGTACTAATTATAGGAAAGACTATACTACAATAACTGAAGAATAATGATCGATACGTCGACCGAACGTCCTATAATTAGGATCAATTAATCCTAAATATAGAAGACTGTACACAAAATAGGGTGGGTTGAGGGAGGGAATAAATAAATCAACAGCTTGGCCAGTCTCCCCCTATACTTAAGGCAAAATATCTCTATGTATAGGAAGACTGTCAAGAGTTGAGGAGACAAGCGAGGGGATTGAAGAATGAGCACCCATGTTCACTCACCCCTCTATACTTTGGATAAAGTATATCCTAAGTATAACAATGACGAATAGGATGAGTGAGGCTTTCAGAATAATAAAAGAATGAAAAACTAAAAGAATGCCTTGTATGAATCAACAGATGTTGCGGCTAGAAGTTCTGAGTTATAGACCACATGAATAGAGTTAACCACAGACATGAAGGCATCATGCTCGAGGTAAGGCTACAGAAGCTGTCCGTTGATGATGAAAGGTTGCGCGTCAATGAAAAACACAGATATGACTATATTGCCTTGTCACGCACAAACTTCACAATGAACGGTTTGGTCCATTTGCTCTTCAACATCCCAGGGAATAGTTTCAACATAGCATCAAACAACCCGACCTTCTGGCCATGTTTGAAAGTCTTGTGGTGGATGTGCTTCTCGTGCCACTTATTGACCTTTTTCTTGTACATAAGGCTATTATCGTATGCATAGTATCTATCTTTCTGTTCTTGGATGGTTTCTTCAAATCCAAATTACAGAAGTTGATTGACCACAAAGATTTAAGAATCAATTCTACGGGAAAAAGGGATGGCTTGCCATATACCAGGAGGTAGGGATACAATCCCATAGGTGACTTGTACGTTGTCCTATAAGCCCAAACAATAGAATCAAGCAGTTGCGACCAGTTCTTTCCATCTGGACATACAAGCTTCTAGAGAATCGTCTTGATTTCCCTATTCGAACACTATGCCAAGCATTAGACTATGGCAAAGCTACTCGATGTTCTACGTGTATTTCTGAGTTAGCTTCTTCACTTCTCTTTTGATAAAGTGGCTACGCCCATCAGATATTAGAATTTTGGAGATCCTAAACCGTACAATGATGTTTTCCTTCAGAAATCGATAGACTTCGGATGAATCTCCATTCCATCACCTTTATTCTTTCATTTTATCCTTTAAACCCTAGATAAATGCATGTAAATAGCTTTAATTTGTACAAAATAACATTCATTATTTATTTTATAAATTTTGTATAAAATACAATGTTTAAAGCCAAAATAAAAGAATAAAGAAAAGAAAAAGAAATAAAATGCCAAAGGTATTTTGCGACCCTAAACCTCGAGACCTATGCATCATGAAGACTCGGTCGACCAGGAATAAAGTAGGGGGAGATAAGAGTAAATAAATAAAAGAAACCCTAATACATATATGTCCAATAATTCCATTTTGGGACCTATTTTTTCTTATTATTTATACAACAAATAAAGAAACTTTGTACATGAAAGTTGTAGATAAAAATACAAAAAATACAAAATTTATTTCACAAAAAATGTATTCAGGGAGTTAAAGATTTTCTGGGAATTTCGAATAATGAAAGAGGAAGATCAAATTATGGTGCAAAAAAAACTTAAAAATATACCAGCATCTCTTTTGGTTCTTCGGTCATCCAGAGGTGTATATTCTCATTCTGCCTGGATTCAATATTATTAGTCTTGATAAATTGAAACAAATTGTACAATCTGCACTCAAAATAAAAAGCCAAAAACCAAAATTCCCAGACCCATATATTCTCCATATGAACTTAAATTGCATCAAAATAACTTTAATTGTATATAATTTTCTATTATTTATTTATTGAAGGTGGTTTTGAACCCTTATTGTACAATATACCTGAATAAAATATTCATTTTATTTATTTTCATATTTTCATTCTTTTATATTTTTATAATATTGTAAACATTATTTATAGTATATGTACATATTTAAAATAAAATATAACCATAAAAATACACCTAAATAAAATAATATATTAAAATATGCAGATGAATTACCTATACTTATACCTATATAATAAATACATCCATTTATTTAATTATATAAATAACATCAGAAAAATCAATAAAAATTTATTTGAGTATGCTAAAATAAGTTATAAATATATAAATTATGAGTATAAAATAATAAAAAATAAATTACAAAATAAAACTAAAATATACAATGTATATGTGAATATACCTATAATTATACTTGTAAATACTAACTCACAATAAATTAATCCATAAAAATAAATAAAAATTAGATTAAAATACTATAGAAAATAAAAAACAATTTTTATTTTATAAGCTTTAAATTAATTCATTTATTTATTATTTTTTAAGTATTTAGCTTTTTTGTCTATTTGTCTTCTAACGGCCCAACTAGACCAATAGGCGTCTAGCCATTGACCCTGGGTCACATTCTCTGAGCTGAGCCCTAGCGCTGTCAGATATAGCTAACCCCCTCTCGTCTCGATTTTTTCTGCCATGATACATAGCAAGAGGAGGATTGATCCCTTCATGAGATCTCTTCACTATTCATCTAGGATCCTCACCAGCTTTTCACCTAGGTATGAGTAGTCTCAATTTACCAACAACCCCTATGCAAGCACCACCAACTCACCACCTTGTATATATCATGCGCTTCCTCCAGTTTTACCATTTGGTTCCCTTTTTCCCCACTTCATCCCCTTAGATTGTTCCCCAGGGCTAGAGCTTGGTGACAACGATCTCGTCCTACCATTTTGCAATGTGGAGAGGCGATGTAAAGGTGTTCCCAACCATATCCGCCACTTGTCGAAGTCGAGGTTCATTTTATGGCCTCCGACGGCTCGAGGTTAATTTTTCTTTGCTTTTGAGTAAGGTGTGTCTTTATTTTTCGTATTTCATTTCGTGTTTCATTGCTCAATAAGCCGAGCTTAGGATTTTAGGTCTAGCTGGTGCTCTTGAGCTCCGGCCATCAAACCTCACTGTGTCCGCTAGTTCTGACCCACCTACATGCCTCACTTCTTTCCTCATCCACTTCTCCACCTCTTGCACCCCCTAGTTTACTTAGATTCCTTCGGATCTGGTCCTTCGAGTTCTACTTCTATCACCCTCCACCGGACCTCACCGCCATCATCCATTCCGCCTCGATTTCCACCAATAAATGCCCAGATAGCTTCGTCGTGCTTTCTTCATAATTCTCTGCTGGATATGCATTTGTAGGAGCCATCTAAGGGTTGATCTGCATCAAGAACATGCCACAAGTCCTTCATTTAGATCTTTGAGCTTTAGGGGCTAATCAGTAGCTTCCGTACACATCTGAGGTAGCTGGGAGCCACGGGACATTGGCAAGAACGTGAGGGATATCTGGGCTGAGCTCTAGGTGGCCGGAGACGCGCCACACTAGATTCAAACTTGTTAAGGGTTAGTTTTCCCTTGTTGTTCTACCACCTCCCTCAGTCATCCGATCAAGAGCTGAGCCCATGCATACAAGAGACATTCGATTGGCCCAGCCTCCAGCAACGGATCCCCCTCTAGGATTTAAATCTTCATCGTCGAAGCCCAAGCATCATCATGCGACGAGGATGCACCACGTGTTAAGTGAAGCCGTCTATCCCGCATGATCGGGCGTCCTTTTGGGGTATTTTGCATTTTTCACCCCTTCTTTTTTATGGTTTTTAATTTAATATTCAAATTTCAAGTCGTAGTTGTAATATTTTTGTAAAAATTGCAAAGAGACCCTCATTTTAGTGATATTTACTTTCTGATCCTTGCTAGCTCAGCTCATGTGGCCCCCAACGTGAGCTGTCATTTTGCAGAGAAGACCTCACGCTTTTTGTAATTGTCATTTAGTATTTAAACTTTGAATATTAGTTGTAAACATTTTAGTTATTTGCACATCACGGGACTGACTTTTGTTTTAGTTGCAAATATACCCCTGCTAGCTCAATTAATTTTTTGTGTTTGATTTCTATTTTTTTAGAAATTATCATCTGTGCCCCAAAAATCATTAAAAGATAAGATGTGGTGTACGATTGCTTGATATTTCACACTATAATTTTAGTTTTCTATATTATGATTCTCACATTTTATTAAATATTCAAAATAACATTATTTATTCCATGGTTGCTTTAAAAATCCAAAAAAATAAAAAAAATGTATTTAAAAAATCCAAAAAAAAATATTAGTTTATTTATGTATTTTTATCTCTAGATAAAAAATCACTAAAAATAGAAAAAGAAAATTACTAAAAATTAAAAAGCTCCAAAATCCTTATAAAAACTATAAAAGATCATTTAAAAATCCAAAAATGACTATTTCTATCTCTGAATTTTCTTTATATTATATATTATTTATTATAATTAATTTTGGAAAATTTTGACTCTATTTAATATTTTTAAAATCCAAAACAATTTTGCCTATTTAAAAGCCCGATTTTGTGTATTTTTAACTTTAAAAATACCTAAAAATTAGCAAAAACACTTGCAAAATCACAAAAATAGTAGAAAAATATAAAAATATAAAAATAATTTATTTGCTATTTTAAGTATTTATATCTATAATTATATATTTATTAGTCTATCTTATATATTAATACTTATGTCTTTATTTTAATCTTTTAAAAATTAAAAAATAAAATGAAAATTAGGAAAATATAAAAAGAAAATAAAAAAATTATAAATGTAAAATTTTTAATATTTTTTATGAAAGATATAAAAATAAAAAAATTGAAAATCAACAAAATCATTAATTGATTCATTGATTATTTAAGTGAAGACTGTACAAAATATACATGTATTATTTATTCCTTATTATCTATAAATAATATACGTGTTACACCGAGTTGTCTCTATGTGTTCGATGCTCTAGATACTTGCACAATGCACATATTTTCTATAGTTAAATAAAATAAATTTTAACTCCTCTTTTATTTTGGCATTGTTAAACATATTTGTAGGTTAATTGTTGAATTAGTTCTGTTTCATGAATGGTCGCTTCGGCGATTGTTGATTCTCCTTATGGATTGACAAGACCCTTGCAAAATCACACTTTTCAACTACGAGACCATCGGTGGCTCAGTTTGGAATAGCCTCCACCCAACTACTCATGTAGTCGATAATAAGTAGAATATACTCATAGACTTGATTTTTGGGAAATGGGCCCTTGAAGTCAATGCCCACGCATCAAACACATCTGAAATCTTGATATATTTTAGGGGCATTATGTCTCTCATTCCAATGGTGCCTCCCATTTTCTAATAGTCATTATACTTTTTCACAAAATATTCTACATCTTTGAATAAGGTCGACCACCAGAGGTTACATTGTAGCACCTTTGCTTCTACACGCTTTCAAGAGTGGTGTCCTGATTCTTAGGTGTGGCAATGCTCGAGGATGCTGTGAACTTCCTCTTGAGGGATGCACCGCCTCCAGATGTAGTCTGCCACCTCACAAAAGAGATATGTATTCTGCCACTGATAGAAATGAATATCTGATAAAAACTTGTCAACTTTCAGCTTCGACCAATCTTGTGGAGGGCTCGTAGACACAAGATAGTTCACAATATCAGTGAAATGATGCGACTGACAGAATAGATTCATCTTGTAAGGTTTCATTGATCAGCAAGAAGCTCTGCTCAGGAGTGTCTGACTCTGGCAATCTCGTTAAATGGTCTACCACCATAATTTTTACTCCAGGTTTATCATGGATTTCAAGATCGAATTCCTGGAGCAGATGGATCCGTATGATTAGCCTTGGTAAGGCATCCTTCTTGGATTGCAAGTACCTAATGGCAGAATGGTTTGTGCAGACAATTACTCTAGATTCGAGCAAATGAGATCTGAACTTCTCCAGGGCGAAGATAACTGCGAGTAGCTCTTTCCCTATGAATGTGTAGTTATTTTATGATTCATAAAGTGTAATACTAGCATAGTGAATATCAAATGCAAGATTGTCTCTCCTCTATCCCAAACCACTCTAATGGCATAATTTGAAGCATCTGTAATAGAGAACAATCTAGCAATTGTAGGATAGGAGCCTGAGTGATCATATCTTTCAATAGATTAAAGGCTTGGAGGACTATGTCATCAACAATAAAATTAGCCTCCTCTCCTAGAATCTCAGTCAACGGTCGGGTGATTTTGCTGAAATCTTTTAGAATCTTCTATAGAAGCCCACATGCCCAAGGAATGACTGGACTTGATTCAAGTTTGTAGGTGGCTCTGGCTTCGAAATGACTTCCACATTCGCATGATCGACTTCCAAGCCATGTTTTGAAATGACATGGCCTAGCACAATCCCTTTGGTTACCATAAAATGGCTTTTCTCCTACAAGAGCACCAAGTTCACTTCACAACATCTCTTCAGGACTCGGTCGAAGTAATATAGGAAGTAATTGAAGCTATCACAGTAGACTGAGAAATCATCCATAAACTCTTCGAGAAAACTGCCAACCATATCTGCAAAAACTGCCAACATAAACCTCTGAAAAGTTGCATGAGCGTTTCATAATCCGAATGGCATCCTACAGAAGGCATATTCCCTAAATAATCATGTGAAGGTAGTTTTTTCTTGGTCCTCTGGGGCGATTGCAACCTAATTATATCTTGAGTATCCATCCAAGAAGCAGAAATACTCCTTAACAGTTAGTCTCTCGACTATCTGGTCGATGAAGGGGAGTGGGAAATGGTCCTTCTTGGTTGCTAAATTGAAGCGTTTATAATCAATACAGGCATGCCATGATGTTGGAACTCTGGTTGCGATCTCCTCTCCTGTGTCATTCTTCATAATGGTGATCCCTGATTTCTTCATCATGAAATGCAAGTGACTCACCCATTTCGAGTCAGAGATGGGATATATGAAACCCACATCACACCATTTCATAATCTCATTCATGATAACCTCCCAGAGTTTCGAATTAAGTCTTCGTTGGAATTTATGGGATGGCTTGTTGTCTTCTTCCAAGTAAATGTGATGGGAGCACAATGAAGGATTAATCCCACAAAGATCGAAAATCTTCTAGCCAATTACCTTTTGGTTTCTTTTGAGAACTTCGAGCAAATGAGATTCTTGTTATAGAGTCAACTAGGAGTTGATGATAATAGGAAACATATTCGATTCACCCGTAGGGAGGCATACATCATGTTTGCTGGAAGCTGCTTGAGCTCCGGTGGTGTCTTCTCAGCGGTATCCTCAGTGATTGTGTTGGGCATCGGTGGTGCCAAATCTGGCAATCGAACACTAACCACCTTTAGCAATGCAAGCTATGAATCTATAGACACATAAAAATTTTCAATCATGGAATCTTATTCACAAACTTCTACAATGATCTCTTCTGCCTCTGTGAAGGACAGGTGGCTATCAATCAGTTCATCTCGCAGATCAACAAATATCTCATCTTCTAAGACAGAGGGGAATTTAATTGTGATATCTACTCCTTTCTCGATATAGAAGAATTCACTGGTCTCAATATCGTCCATTAACATATTTGTATCTTTAATTTCTGCAAGAATGTCACAATCTTTTGTCTGCTCTAAAGGCACTCTCTCATATGGTGCAAAGTCTATATGCTTTGGTACCTGGATCATCTGAATGGGTACCTTGTCGCTATTCGAGCAAAAGGTAATTTTTTCGCTGCCATAATCCACTACTTCTTCGGTTTTCCAGAGGAACAACTGTTCGAGTATAATGGGGGTGTGCATAAGAGGAGCTGAGGTGTCCATATCCAATATCATGAAGTCCAAGGGGAACTCCATTCCTTGAGATGATGACATTCTCCAAGTCTCCTCAAGGTTGCTTGATTGAAGTGTTTGCAAACTACAAAATTATCCTTGTTTAAGCGGTCCCAACCTAAATTCTTTAAGTACGGAATTAGGCATCAGATTGATTAACGATCCACTATCAATAACTATTCTGTCAAACTCTTGAATAAATATCTGACATAGAATGAGACACTTCCATGTATTTATTTTTACTAGGGAGATTGCTAATTGCATTGACTGTTGCTGCCATCAGGATGAGCTTGGCATTTCGCTATATGGCTCGGCGCAACTGTCTCTTTAAAGTACATGTCTCTTTTAATCCGTTCTTGATGTTTGGCATGTACTTAACGGCCTGTAATAGAGACATCTCTAAAACTAAATTTTGAGTTATTTACATAACATCAGGATTTGACAAAGCTGTTTTCAAAATTTTATTTTTTGGATTTTTTTGTAAAACATTTGGAAAAGGAATATGTACAGAACCAAAGTCAACAGAAATATTGCTCTTATTTACAACAAAATCATTGCCCACATTAGGTTGTGTAACTGGATGATAAAAAGTAGAATCTTCATCCATATGAAGTGATGGGCATCCCAAAATAACAGGCGGGACTCCATGGGCTTCCTCAGGATCGGCTGTAGGTGCGGCCCTATCAGTGCCTAGCTGGCGCTCCAACTGCTTCTATCCTCCTTTTGATTTTCTAATTTTTTTTTCATTTTTTTGTGATTTTGTTGGTGCTTTTCCTTCCTCACCCGAACCTGGTGTTGATTCAACTGATGCATAAGAAGATGATGACTCGCTTGTGGAAGCTTTACTGTTTCCCTTCATTGTTGCAAATGGTTGCAACATCCTATTTCTCCTAAGAATAGCAACATTAGATAATAAATTATCTTGCACATCTGACTCTATGGGGATGGATATGACATCACAAACTACCTATTCACACTTTCAGAAATTGTTGGGATTAGCCTCCACTTGTGTCGGAATTGTGGTCTTTTCAGCGATGAGGTCATCAATTTTCTAACTCATCACAACAAGTCTCTACAAGCAGAGCCAAGCAGTCAAAGGTGGGGATCATAGGAGGGGCCTCTGATGGTTCAGCATGCTTGCCACACTGAGGCTGCGAAGGTTGTTGAGGCTACAGGTAGAAATGCTGCAAAGGATATTAAGAAGGAGACTAATATTGTTGGTGATGAGGAGGAGGGTCATGATATGAACCAACCGCATATTGATGATAGGATCGCTGCTGACGGTACTATGGTTGTTGGAATTGATACTGTCTCCAACCATGCCATTATGGCTGAGATTGTTAGTGGTGTGGCTATTCATTCCCTTGGACAGATCTCCTCCTTGTTGCTGAGAGAATGGATGGGAGTTAGCAGACTAGCCCTGTTGAGGTCCTCCTGGACGGGCCAGCTACGCATCATCAGAACAAACTCCATTTACCTCATGAATGAGAGGTGGTGGAGGAGTGCATGGACATGCGAGTATCTGGGGCTCTGGCTGGTATACTACCAGCTGTTGTTGTGGTTGCTGAGGAGATGATGGCTTTGGGTCTTGCACGTAATATAGGTGTTGAACCGTTGGCTGTGCAGGACTCTGGTGATGAGGCTATGGCAATGCTGGCTCCTTCGTCTTAGCTAGAGTTGAAGACAATGCAGACACAAACTATCATACGCTAATTATGCTTACTAGCAGCTCTAACTGCTTGGTAGATCTAGTTTGTCCATGTTATAGGTCCTCCATTCAATCACAGTGAGCTTCTTGAGGTCCTATGATGACATCTTAATAATATCCACCTTGGACAATGATGAATCCGCATTTCATTATCTTTATTCATTTATTTTAGCTTAAAATCCCTTATAAAACACCTGCATATATTACTAAATCCATATTCTTACTAACCTACATCTATGTAAATATTGTACATATATTACTATTTTAACCTAAAATAAATAAATAAAGAAATAAAGGAAAAATAAAGACTGTATATATGAAATAGATACAGGCTGATCTGAACCTCGAGAGAAGGTCAAGACTTGACTTGATCAACTAGGAAAAAAGAAGGGGGAGATATGGTCTTTAATTAGAAAATCCAAAAAAATTATTTTGTAACTAATTTTCAATTATTCTGTGTATATTTGTATAAAACATACTCTATTTTATTTGTTCATAAATTGACCTCAAATTAAATATTTTCTTAATGGGTGTTGTAAATAAAAATATTTTCTAAATAATAAAAATAAATGCAAAATAAAATCATTTACATAATAAAAGTAACCACACTCAGAAAAAGCTGTAAAGCAATAATTGAAATATTAATTTCGTCTCCATAGGAGCTTGAATTGAATCAAAATCACTTTCATCGTATTGTAAATTAAATTATCTTTAAAATGGCAAGTGATTCCATAATTTTTGGAGTTACAGTTTGAAAGTCGGTTATCTGGGATGGTTTTTGCAATTTTACCATTTATTTATTGTATATATTTATCTATAATTATTTCTATACATAATGTATATGTAAATATATGTAAATATTTTTTAATAATTATTAAAAAATAAAAAAAATAAAAAAAATAAAACATAAAATAAAATACTTTCCTTACTAAACTATGTATATAATGTACTATATGTAAATATTATATGTATATAAATAATTTCCTCAAATAACCACTACAAAAAATTAAATAATTAACATTTATTATTTAAATTAATAAATTGATGAAAATAATTTCTTTATTTAAATAATTATGTAAATAATATATCATATGTATATAATTTAATTAGTTCTTTAATTAACCCACCATCAAGGTGGCTCTTTAAGTTTTTTAATATTTCTTATTATTATTTTAATAATTTAAAAAAATATTTTATTTATTCCACCATTAACATCCTTCCTTTTTTCTCTCCATTCAAATTTTGCAATTTAAAATTTATTATTATTTATTTGTCTCTTCTTCCCTCATTCTCACTTGATCAATATTTGGTGAGAGGAGTCTAATCTCCAAGAGTATTCTTTTCGTAGAAAGGTGCCCAGCCTGCGAGGCATCCGATGACAGCGAGGCGATCTTCATCGACGCCATTACGACACTGATCCCAATTAGTTAGATCCATTCCATTTTCTATCTTTAATTAAGTAATTTTAGGATCAATTTTTGTTTTGATTTCATTGTCAATTTTTAATTTTAAATCTTAGCTTCTCACTTTGAATAAGTCATCGCGATTTGATCAGCCTCCGATTGCCAATCACCACCTCAATTTCGATCTCCCTACACACGTTCATATTCTATCTCCCACGATCTCTCATCTCTGACCATGTACGGTGGCCGGGGACTGGGTTCTGATCCATCGCCAACAACGGAACCTCCTTGCCCACTTATCCTCATTTGATTTTTTTTGTACGGAGCCGTCGTGCTCGAGTCATAATCTTTTTATATATAGGTATGGGAAGTTCAAAAAATACAAAAAAATCTATTTACTTCTTCAAAAAAAAAAGAGGAAAAAAGCTTTTGGGGATGCTGCCACTGCCGCCTCTATCTGTCATTCACAGCCTGGAGTAAGCCCTTCCGCCATCGCCACCTCCTGGTAGTGTCGGCGTCGCTCTCCTCTGCCCGAAGGAGCTCTGCCAACCACAGCCATCGATGAGCCCTTGATCCACCACAACCGAGAGACAATCCTTCCACCTGGAGCTCGATGCTGACATCCACCTCTGCCAGGAGCTCAGGACCTCTGCGCGAAGCAGCTGGAGTGACTCCCGCTTCATTGCCATCTGGAGCTGCCTTGCTCGCCGCATGAAGAAGCCCCGCTGATCCAGAATGCACCAATCACCAGAGCCGGGGGCATGTGTCGCCTCCTCCGCTCGACTTAGTTCACGGTAGCTTCCACCGCCAAAACCTCCGCGAGCAGATCCCCACCGCGATCTCAACCGCCCTTGCCGTTGATCGTCGTTAACCTCCGCCAACCTCCATGCGAGCCCCGTCGCATTCACCGACGATCTCCTCCCTCCACCTGGAGCGACCTCCTCTACTTTCCCAAGGCCTGCCGCCGCTCGCGATCTTGGGAGAAAAGAAGAAAGGGCCGACGCCTCTTGGCTTTCGAGAAGAACGAAATTGAAATCCCATGTCTAACCCTAAATTGAAATTTTTGGGAAACTTACAATCATCCCCCAGAGTTTCTAGGACTTGCGCAAAAGCCCTTGCCAGCTTCCTGATCACGTGCAACGCACGCACACAGTGGGTAATTTGCATTTTTACCGCACAATACATTTCTTGTTATATTTTTGTGCTAAAATATTAACTATTAGCAGCTAAGTCGTTGTATTCCAGACTTTTAATTGCTTGCTTTTTCTTGTTGAAATAAATGTTTTACATGCTCCATATATTCTAGAAAAGTCATGTTATACTCCTAGTTTGTGTCTCTTCATAGCGTAATTTTTTTCATTGTATTTTATTTTTTATTTTATTATTAAATACAAAACTTCGAATTTTTAACTGTTTGCAATTAGAGAATTCATTAAAATTCAAATATTACGTAAAAAATTCCAAAAAATTATAATAGTTTTACTGCTGTGTAATTTATTTTCTGTGAACATTTCACGCATTAACTATTTTTAAAACTCCCCAAAAATTACAAAATACTAAAAATCTTAATAAAATACAAAAAAAATGTAGAAAATTCCAAAAATTGTGATTTCACTTCTTGATTGTATATAACTTGTTATAGTTTTTAGAAAAAATAAATTCAATATTTTTTTATTTTTTTGATATTTTTAAATTAAAAAATATTCATGTCTATTCAATGTTTTATTTTTCTCCTAGTTTTCATTTTAAAAATCTTAAAAAATCGAAAATCATCCAAAAATCACTAAAAATGGTTACGATTTATTAAAACACAAAAAAATCTTTTGGTATTTCTGATAAATCTTATTATATTTTAAAAATAGAAAAAATAGCCCTTTATATTTTTGTATATAAACTTTCTTTGAAATTTAATTTTTTAAAAAATTAAACATTCGCAATTATTAAAAACCATTAAAATTAAGAATCAGAAAATTAAGAATGTAAAAAATACAAAAAAATTTAAAACAAAACCACGCATAGTGTACATTAAGATTTCTTATTCTTTTCGTTGATTTTTCAATTATTAGAATAACCCTAGGGATTTGTGGCTTCCCTAAGTTCAATCACGTTGCTACACATGTTAATTAAATAGCAAAATTCTCTTCTTTCTACTTTTTTGTAATTATTTCAGCTTGAGAATCAAATAAATTTTTGTTGAGAGATTATTTGGGTTGCGACGACATCAAACATATTTTCAATAAAAAAACCCAAAAATCTCGCCCAACGGACATGTCTTTCAATAATGTTCAAATTTGAGCTCTCATCCCTATCCTGCTCGTGCAAGGTTGCCGGATGTACTGCCTTCTGGTTAACCTATGGAAGGTGCTCATGTATATGGGATGACGATAGGATAGCTTCTCCTTCGGACATTTTTTTCAAAAATCCGCCAAACGACATCCTTGTCCTTGTTGAAATGTGAGCCACCACAAGTGGCATCTAGGAGCTTCTAACTTTCAATAGTGAGTCCACTGAAGAAATGTTGGACCAGACTGGTCTATGGAATATCATGATATGACACTTCACTTGCAAATTAGTGAACCTCTCCCAAGCCTCATGAATGGATTTGTGGGTTGCTTGGGTGAAGTTCACAATATGGGCTTGCATCTAATTCGATCACTCGAGAGGATAGAACGTGTGCTAAATGTGGATTTGAGTTCCTCACAAGTGGTGACAACCTTACCCAAATGATTTATCCATTGAAGAGCTTGTCTTGAAGGCTGAACAAGAATGTTATCATGTTGACTACACCTAATGGACTATTAGGGTAGTGTGTGGTTCCGCAGATGTGCCCAAACTATTGGAGATGGATGCATGAATCTTCAATCACGTTTCCATGGAAAGTGGGCAGCAAAGCTGAGATTTGGGGCTTCAACTCAAAATGGTCGTGGACAGTGGGAATCTGAATCCATTCTGTCATTTGTTTGACACCAGGGTTGTAAGTCTTCTTGAGGGTCAGCTTGGGCGGCCCTCCTCTTTGCTCATCTGCTAACCCTCCACCGGCTCCACCTCCAAGTTCTTCTCCTCCTCCTCCTCCTCCTTTCAGGTCTTTTCTTCTCCTGATATCATTCAGCATGTCCTGAAAGATGACCTGGGCCAATGCCTGGTCGATGAGCTGCTGTTGGACTGTCTGTATGGAGGCAAGGAGCTATGCATTCACGACATTCAGATCCGAATGCACTTGTGGTTGCTGGGGTCCCTTTCCCTTTCCATTCAGAGCCATTTCTGTATCTGAATCCAAATCTTACAAAATCTGTGTCTCCAGATCAGGCTTGTGATCTGTATAAGGAATGATGCCCCTATTAGTCTGTATAGAAGCACCAGATGTGACAAAACTTTCTGTGTTACGGTTAACACAAAAATTCATTAAGGATAGAGAGGAACATGGAGTGAAATCAATCCGCATACAAAATGCACTGAGTTTTAATAAGAGTGATACTGGTTTATTGAAGAAGACGAGGATTATGGAGAGTGGTTCGTGGAGTCTGAATCGTGATCTCAGGAATCGACCCGAATTATTGGAGAGGTCGACAGCATGGAATCGATGTGGGTGTTAGGAGAATCCTGTGTAAGCCTTCCATAAGTCTCCATCTCGAGGGTCAAAGAGAAGATTGAGAGTGGATGAATGATATAGAGGTCAACGAGGAATAAAAGGAGTGTAAAACAAAAGAACTGCTCAAAGTGAGTGGGGGTCAAATGAGAAAAAAAGATGAAAAAATGAAAGTCAAAATTAACACATGTGTGTGGGACTTGATCTTAGACATTAATACTGATCAAACAAACACCAGACAAGTTTTGAATTCATCAACAGAACCCAAGTGAAGCCGTGAGGTTTCAGTTATTTTTATCTTTTCAATTTTATAGTTGTATTACAGGCAAATCTTTTAACAAGTCCTTAAGAACGTTATCCCTATAGGAGTGTGTATTGTCGGGAAAGTGCCACATACTTCTTCCACCTCCTTTGTAACCTGTGATCATCACACTTTGAGGTCCTTGATCTCGTTCTTGGGTGGCTACTCAGCCAAAGAAACAGAGAGAGAAAGCCAATAGGCAAAACTAATAGTTCACTTGTAAGCGAGGTACTCGACCGCAGAACAATGAGACAGGCACCCCCATGAAGGGATGGCCTATGCTCAATACTTCAGACCAAGTAGGATGCTCCATACAAGGCAGGAACACCGTCGTCTACAAAGTCCTACTCGCCCACGTACGATAGAAGCACTAATACTTTGCCAACCTAGGTGATAATCAAGGCTGCCACAGATTGGGTTTTTGGTTCAAATCCTTAGGAGGTCACGCCTCTCTCAGTCTGGAATGTAACTGGTAGAAAGGATGGCTTTATGAACCCAAAACAAGGATGTCCATTACCTTAAGGTCAAAGTTTATTTAACAGTCCCCTTGTTTTATTTTTTTTGGTTTTCAATTTTTGAGTATTTTCAAAGCAATCCACCTAACGATTTTTTTGTATTTTCTTTAAAGTCTTAAATGTGATATAAAATAGAGCGAAAAGGTAGAAAAGCAATGCATTTGGACACTAGAGTGGAAATCTAACTCTCGTGTCAAGTGATGCATGGAAAGTAAGAAGATTCATAGTGCTTCCCAGCACTCTCCATGTGGGATGCAAGGTAGAAAGAAATATTTACACTATATGACGATATGAAAAGCAATGAAAGCATCCTAATCAAGACTTTCTATTATCGGGAAGAACCAAATGCAAACTACTCAAAATGGATTCAAGTGTCTATAATTGGAGACTCCTCAGTGCTCACCACATTGAGTCCTGCAAGTGTTGTATAGAGTCTATCATGGCTCTCGGTTCCAATTCTAAGTAATTTGCAACTAGTTATTTGACTAAGTCCAAGCGAAAGAGACTATAGGTACATGCTTCTGTTGCAACTTTGCGAGTCAAGCAAACCTAGATCTAGGGGCTCAATCACATAAAACAAATGAAAATAAAGGTAGAAAGCTCAAATAATGAGAAAAAAATAAAAAAAGTGATGGAAACATGAAAAACCATGACGAGGCCCCCTTGTGAACAGACTCCCAAGAAATGGACCTCGTTAGGTGTGAAGTGCCCAAGTCCAATTTTTTACATATAGTATTACAAATATAAAATAAAGACACTCTCTCACAAACTAAAATAAAAAATCTTGAAGAGTGATGCTCTTCTCCTCCTTTCTCTGCCTCTCTCCTGCTCTCTCTTGGTTGACTCACAAGAAGAAGAGTCAACCTCCTCGTGACTCGGGTGCATCTACATCCTAGGAAGCGATCATTGCCACATGGTTCCTTGCAAGAAAGTCAAACAAAGAAAAGTGGGCCAAAACAGATAAATAATTATCAAAAATAAATAAGTGGAAAATAAAGAGATGAATAATATGCACAATAATATATACAATGCTACACTATCCATTGCTCCTAGGCAACAATGCCAATTGAAATGTCAAGTGGATCATGAGAGGGGTCGTGTCAATCTACAAGGCAGAGTGATCGTCGTCGAAGTAACCACTCACAAAGATCAATCGATGATTTCAATAATCAACCCACCCAATAATATTCAATCAATCAAAGCAAGAGTGTGAATCAAATTTTATTATCCCTTGCAAACAAGTGTATAGTTGACAAGGAGGTAGGGTTCGAACACAGGAAGCACGGGAGGTAGAACAATTTGTTTAAATGAATAAATAAAGCAAGTATGTATATGTGTATGAACAAGATTAATCAAGGTTTTTGTGGGATTTTAATTAATTTAAATAATCCTTCTTTTTTAATGAATTAAATTATATTTTTTCACTATAATTTTCTGATTTTTAATTTACTAATATATGAATTATATATATATAAATTTAGGAGTATATATAGGTATATAAGGTAATGTATATATAATATAAGTAATATATAGTACAATATATAATAAATATACAAAAGTCACGAAGTATCCCAAAGAACATTCCTTTTTTTAAGGTTTAAAAATATAATGATACTATTTATAGTAATTAATAAAATAAAAATTATATATAACAATATATGGATATATATAAGCTATATAGGTTACACTATTTATAAATATCGATAAAAATATGCAAAAAAATTCCAAATAAAATCTTTTCATTCTTTTCAAATATTTTTCTATTTTTATGAATTTTTGGGGGATTTCTATAATTTTTATATTTTTAAAATTAGGAATAAGCAAAATAGGGACTGTTTAAATAGGCTGAATTAATTTGAGAGTTTAAAATAGCAAAAGGTCTCAAAATTTCTCAAAAATAAATTTTAATACATAGATTAAATATAAAAATATGGGACAAAAATTAATATTTTTGGGATTTTTGGAAATATTTTATATTTTTTTTCAGGATTAGCAAGGGTTTGCAAATTTTAAGGGTTTTTGATATTTTTTTGTTATTTTCATTGTAGAGTTATAAAATGAAGTAATACATAGTAAGTAATTTTTTAGGGACTTTTTCAAAAAGGTTTTATAATTTTTTATATTTTTCAAATTAAATAGGGAATGAAATAGCTCCAAATGTTTTTTAATAAATAATAAATATATGGAAAAGGCAAATAAAATAATAGCATGAAAAAGAAACCAATCATGCATATACATCTATTTTTTAGATTTTTTAGAGAATAAGAGCTATTTTAAATAAAAAG
This sequence comes from Ottelia alismoides, assembly GCA_037367405.1. Taxonomy (NCBI): domain Eukaryota; kingdom Viridiplantae; phylum Streptophyta; class Magnoliopsida; order Alismatales; family Hydrocharitaceae; genus Ottelia; species Ottelia alismoides. The sequence continues at coordinate 454,192 of JAZKJV010003074.1, read as the reverse complement.
AAATGCATAAATTAAATAAAGTCAAGCTGGTAAGGGTATTTTTGCAAATTAAATAGATTCCATGGGCACAAGTGCAAAATAACCATAAAGTTTGAACTTCAACTAGATTTTAATAGACTAAAAGTAAATACAATAACCTGAGGGGTACATCTGCAAAATTTCACTTCAAGTGGGGTTTGCGTGGGATGACGTAGCATTGGACTTAATCACAACATTAAAAAGTACCAAGGGCATATATGCAAAAAGTCAACAAAGTTTTGGACTAGTTTAAATAATTACATGACTGTTTATAAATAACAAAATGGCGAAGGAGGTTGGACATAAATTTTACCACTTATGCATCTTTTATCCAACTGTTGTGCTATTGCCACATGGCGGATCCAAGGGCTCTCCTTACGTACCCTTTTGAATAGATCCAACGACCCATATTAGATCTGGGTCGTGTTCTTGATCGTACGACGAGGAAGGTGGTTCGAAGAACAACCGAATCACAATGCACCAACGACCTTCGATTTGTCGTATCTCCATGCTCCGATGGTCTACTCTCTACCAGGTGGCTTCGCTTCCTCCTCTGCATGTAGTGGGATGCTCTGATGAAGGCAAGGGAACTCCAAGTAGTTAGACAAGGTCTGAGGACATGGAACTGCTCCAGGTATTTAATATATATCTAGATACGTCCTTGGAGCTGCGGACCTACACCAAAATGGTCCTTGGCTCGACGGTAACTCCTCGATTGAAAGGTTAGGCGAAAAGGGGCATTGGGTGACGTGAAGATGAAGATCCAATAAAGGGTAGCAGAGGGAGCATCAACTCCTAGATCGACGATGGATCTGGGGTGCATAAAATGCGTGATAGATGAGGAATATGAAGGGGAAGATAATGGTAGTGAAGGCGGGTCGAGATACATGTAGATCTATAGTGATTTGGCCTGGAGCTCAAGCTCCATGCGATTTGGGCATTTTCTAAATTGGACATAAAGATGCGACTAAAAGGAAAATTAAATGCGAGAATCGAAATCTAAGCTATAGAGTTACCTATGAACATTAAAAGAGGCCTTGACTTGGACTCGTAGCCAAGGAAGCCGAACCATCCAGAGAGCTCCTCTGATGATGGTGGATCTCCTCCGCTGCTCCTCCTCATTGCAAAGTCCGCCCTTTGATTGCTGTCACCAAGGGGAAGGTTCTCGGTGGGCTCTGAGGGGATAAGAGTACGTAAAGAGTGATCAAACTTCATAAGAAGGCCAGTGGAGCTTAGTTATAGGCAGGGCGAGGAGGAAACTTTCGATGGAGATTCTGATCAATACGATGGAGATCATCCATACCAGAAGATCTTGACAGATTCACAGATGTAAGGGCTCAGAGATATTCAAGGTGTGATGAATCTGTGATTCATCACTCCAAAAGTTGAAAATAGAGCTTTGTTCCAGAGTAATTAGATGCATATTTCCACGTATATTGCATAATTAGCATTCATGCATGCAAACATAATATCTGCATTTTAGCATTCATATTTACATTAAATAAGAAGTCAAATTCACTTGTAAATAATCAGCTGTATATTAGATAAAATACCTTATTTCTATATATTTTATACTAACTCCAAATCCAATAAAATCAAATCTATTGTGTATATCTTACTAACACTAATTAAAGAAAAATATTAAAAAAATACTAACTTGTAAAATTACCCAATAAACCCCCAAACCCAGTTGGAGACCTTGAACCTTAAAATGTGCATATCTCTCTCATACAGTGTCCTATTTAGGTCTACTCACTTTTAAAGTAATATACATTCAAAGACCTTTGAAACAAGACCTATTTCATTAAAATCGGAGCTCGTATGCAAAACTTGGGTTTTGGGCCCCTTTTGTATATTGTACATATTGACCGTTTTGCCCCTGTATTTTACCATTTTATTTTCTTCATTATTAAAAATCTAAAAAAGTTAGATTATGTTGTAAATATTCCTTTCATATTTTCCTAACTTTATTTTGATTTTTCTTTTAATTAAAAATGACAAAAAAAATTACAAAAGATAAAATGCGGTATTTTATATCTATAAGATACCACCCAAAAATACATTTTTATACAGATGATTTCCTTTGATTTTCAGCCCTTCACAAAAGTTGTAGATCTTGTCGAGACGAGCAACTTTCGTGTTGATCACTTTTTGATCTAAGCTCTTTTATTATTTCTTTTTGATTTTTCTTTGTATTTAGTTGTGGATTTTTCTCGGAGCGACACGTGGCAACTCTTGGAGCCGCCATGTTTCGCCTCCTCATTCATCCACTTATACCATTTCCCTCCTTCATCCTGGGCCGTTGGATTTGGGGGTTCTCCATCAACGGTCGAGCTTCTTCTATGACCATTCCTCTCCCACTCTCCCTTAACTTAAGGGAGAGGCCACTTCGACACCTCCAGATCCCACCCCATCTTCTCCACTCCATCTTCCATCTCTCCCACTCTCTACATGTCCTCTCCAACCTCCACCTTCTCCTCTTTATAATCCCCTCCACTCCTCCATTCATCCCCACCCGCCATTATCATGAGAGGACGAGAGCTCCCTCAGCCTTCCTGGTGACAACAGAGATCCGACTCAGGTCGAGCGACGACCATTCCTTTCCCAGCGAGATCCAAGGGGCTCCCCACCCCTTGTTGCAGCTCCCACTCGAGCTGCTCGAGCTCAGCACCTAGTCACTGCTTTGAGCAAAGACCAGGAGCTTCCCAGCTCCGCCCCATGCCCATTCCATCATCTGACTCCATCTTCAGGTAACATCTTCTTCTTCTTCCTCATTACACACCCATTCTCTCTCTCCTCGATTCATCACCTTTCTCCCACTGAATCACCAAACCATTTGCACTTTCACGAATAAATCACACATTGCGAATGCAATGGTGATTTTCTTGATTTTTTTGATGAACTTTCATCAACCAATTAATCAAACATTTACGGCCCGCTAAACAAATGCATGTGAAACATGGGATTTTGTGAATTCCCCTGTGCCCTCCCCCAACTTCTCTTCTTCTTCCCTCCACGACGGCCGAGTCCCGCTTGAGCTCTTCTCTTCATTGCAGGTATCATCTCTGCCCCGACGACCCTTGGTCGTGTGTCGGTCGTTCCCATCGCCGTCGTTCTCCTTCATGCGTGTGCACCCCCGCTGCATCTCCTCCACTCCAGACCCGCGCGATACGCCAGCTGCTGCTCGCTCCAGAGCAGCCTCCTTCAGTTGATCGCCGCCCCTCCACCGGCCACGAGCGGAGCCGCTCGCCGTAGCCCGCGCCTCCACTCAACGCACGCCGCCACGCGTGCCGTGTCCCAGCCCCAGCGGCAGCTGTCCGCCCGTCCTCCAGGCCACGCGCGCCTAGCCTCCCCAGCTCCACATCCGTGCGGCCCAGCTCCAACCGCTCGCTTGCCTTCGCGCAGCTGCCTTGGACGCGTGGACTCCAGCCGCCCCACGGCGCCGCCCTCGCTGCGTGGACTCCAGCCGCCCACCTCCTCCAAGCGTCCTTCGCCCGCGAGCTCCACATGCAGTCTCCCCTCCTCGCCGCGCCACTGCCCCACGCGGCCTGATCGCTGCCGCCTCCCTCCGCAGGGCTGCGCGCCGACGAGCCCTCCCACCTCCATCGCGCCCACGAGCGCAGTGCGCGTGAAGCTCGACCTCCCCTGTTTAAGCAAAAAAACAGAGCAATCTCTCGCGGAGAATAAAGAATTGGGCATTTGCAAAGGGGACACTTGCACCCCTTTGCAAGTTTTCAAACAAAGTTCAAGTTTTAGGTAATTGCATGTAAGTCCTTGTTCTACATTTGAGCTCATATTTGTTTTTCTGTATTGCATTCATACCCCTGCATTTGCACGTTTATTTTGTCATCATTCTATCATCTATTTTTAATTTCAAAAATTGCATTGTGTAGCATAACTCTTGTTCTACCATTTTAGCATTTATTTGTATTTTTCTGATTTGCAGAATATTTATGTAATTTAATTTGGAAAAAATTGCAATATTTTGCCCATTTTGATTGATTAAATGATTGCGCATTATCTGCTTATCGAAAAATCTCTGAAAAATCATCATTGGTAGATATAGGTCCATGCTGCAAATGTTCGAAAATCACACCATTTGCACGTATAGTTTGTCTTAGAAAAATCATTTAGTGAAAACCTTAATTGATTTTTAGTTAATCAATCGTGAAGTATTTTAATGAAATTCAAGTTGATTTGGATAGCTCTTAATTAAACCTATTTGGATTAATTTTGTTTCTTAAAAATATCATCGTTTGTTAATTATTAAAATTGGTTTAGTCATTTTCACTAAAGTCTATTTTTTTATTATCCGTGCATCTAAAAATTACAAAAAAATTGTCAAGTCACTTTTTCATTGTCTCACATAACATATCAAAATTTGAGAATTTTTAGAATTAATTTGACCATCTTTATGATTTAACTTATAATTTGGCCGGATTTTGCATGTGTCTTGCATAAAATAGATTAAAAAGACCAAAAATATCATCCCCTGAAAATCAAACATTGGATTTTGCTAAAAATTCACCTAAGGAGACAGCTGCCACCCTGAGTTCGACCTTGGACTTCCAACAAGTAAAAAAAATTGCAGCTCGAAATTAATTTGACTATAATTGAAAGTGGTTTTTGATCTGCTCTCATTATCGGACTGCAACGATCGATCTCAATTAATTTGAACATTAATTTGCTCAAATTAACAAGGGTAGTGGGATGCATTATCAAAATGGCACCGTTGCCGGGGAGGCGCGGCTTAGGTTAATTTGCAGTAATATCTGAGTGCTTGATTTTCTATCCTTGGGTAGTCTGACCCTCTGTTTTTTTGTGAATATTTTCTGTCTTTTAATTTTTGCATTTTTTTGTGTCATTCTCTGACCTCAAGTTATTTCTGTGCGAGGAACGCGAGGAGTCGAAGACGCTTCGAGGAATCGACATCTTAATTTCTTGAGTGATCCGAGAGAATTTGTATTTTTATTTTATTTCTTTATTTTTTCGCATCATTTCCAGCGATTCCCGTTTGGGTTCTCGCGTGTGTAAAGATAGTGAAACCGTGTCCCCGTGTGCTGTGTGGTTTGAATAGTAAATTAGGCTTTCACTAGCGGCTCCTCGAGCCACTCTAGGATTTGCTTGTGCTCGTAACTTTGTAGGACCACACATTATACTTAAAAGATGCACCTAGACCGCAGAACTAGTCAAATCAACCTGTGCTTCACTCGCTAATAGAACTGCTTGTCTAGGAGCGGATTTTGTTGCTTGCATTTGCATATAGTGTAAAAAGTTCTCAATTTTGTTTTACATCTTGCATAAAAAGCGAAGGGATCACTGTAAGTATTCTCTACTCAGCATACGCATCATCGTCTTTCGTGTATCGGCTTTTCTCGATTTCTCCCTCTGTGTTTCAAACTTAATTTAAATGGAAATTGGGACTGGACGTTAGGCGTGCTGTGTGGTTGGACTAACAAAGTGATAACTTAACTTAAAATCGGGACTGCTAACATTATTGACTAAAAAATCAATAAAATTGGAAAATCTGAGGGAGACTAATCCCCGACCTTATTTTCAGGCTGAGTGAGGGTACTTGAGTGTGTGTGAACACCTTAAGGCAGAGCCCAAATCTACGCCTTCCATATCACGTTCCAACTAATCCTAGCAAATAACACAAGTTGAATTTATTAAGGTTCATTGACTAGTACCAAGTAGCCTCTGCCTGTCTCAGGTAGATAGGGGTGAAATTGCGGTACTTCGCGATAAGTTACCAGTAACCCCCAAGGGTGAAGTTCCGGCCTTGTCAGCCTCCGCCTGCTTGCAGGTAGATAGGGACAGGTCTCTGAATCCATCAACTTGGGATAGGAGCGAAGAAAGGAAGGACCAGCGGTATCTTAGGCGATAGGTTAAACATAGAAGATGCATCCGGCTTTGAGCCGACTTCCCTATAGGCCGCGTAACCTTTGCTATCTTGTCTGATAAAATCATACTTAAAATCAACCAGATTAATCGGACTCGGTTTCGGGTCCTTCACCGTGTTGAGTGTGAACTCGGGGTTCGCTCTTGCATTTGTCTTTGTGTCTGTCCGTGTGCGTTATCTTGTGTAATTGCACATTTTCTACCTCAATCTTCTTCCTTTCCTCTTCAAGATGTCGGGATATTGGTCCCCATACCCTGTGACCTCTGGTCAATCCTCCTCGACCATATACCGTTCATCTTCACCTTCACCTTCTTCCATGTATACTCCGTCATCCACAGGAGACCCTTACCCGTGGTTGGTTCAATCTCAACCTTATTATGAAGTCAAAACTTTGACTGACTTCTCTACTTATTCCCATTTCTCACATACTCCATATTCTATACTCCAGATCCACTTCCATCTTGGGCTGATTGTACTTATTCTCGAGAGCTTGCAGGAAATAACGAATCAAATGAAGAGCAAGCCACTGCTGAGATAGATGATTGGCAAAATTATATGCAGCCGCATACTTCATTCTCACCTCATGTAGGGATCAGACAAGAACTCACATATACACATCCCGACTTGACCTTAGGGCATAACATGGTCGATCAAACATACCAAATGAAGAGGTCTGCACATCATGATTTCCCAAACTTGATTGACTTTAGTGATCAAGATTCCATTAACCAGCCTTCATTCGGAGAGCCTATAAATTCAGAAGATTGGACTCATGAGCTAGACTTATCAGTCCCCGTTTCATCATATGAGGCTCCGACCAATATTTGCCATTTGGATGGTCCATACTCGACCTAGCATTACATGCCGGAGTCTAGGTATGTTGAGTATGAGACCCCAACATCTCAGCAGTCTCCTCCAATTGAGCAGAACTCTCCCATGATTTGTCATGAGAATATTTTGGAGGATGACATTTCCAGACTTATTGAGAAAAATGAATCATTAGGTAACAAGTTGAGAGATGTCATGGAAATATTGCACTCAATTTCTGCCAGCTTGGGAATGAGGGTGGAAAAGGACATGAGTAATTTTAAAGTTGAAAACAAAGCAAACATTAGTGAACCCCCACATTTTGTACAGCTGGAGTCCATTCTATCTTCCTCTTCTACTAACCACTTGCCTTCCAATCCAGAGTCTGATCATTCATCAACTAAAAACACCAAAAAAATTAAAAATCCCCAAAAGACTAAAAAAATTGAAAAACCAAAAAATCACATAAAAATTGAAAATGAAAAAGACCTAAAAAAATTGGATCATGCCCTAAGGGAAGCACTTGATGAAGAATTGATTTTTAATCTTCCCTTAATAAAGGCCATAGATCACTTTCCCAACCTCAAACGATTTGTGAGAAGTAAATTGATGCCCAAGAGGTTGGGCAATAAGAGGACAAGGACTGAAAGACACATAGTGTCTATGGCCACCTCCTTGGTGATGGGGAGAAAGACCAAGAGCCGCAAAGTGAAGTGGTTGCCCCGAGTTGAGTGTAAAATCAAAGACACCATCTTTACCCATGCAAGGATCGATGATGACTCACCGATAAATATCCCCCCAACCTCTATGTTTGACAAGCTCAAACTCAGACCACTTAGGAAGTCGAGAGAGATCGTTCAGCTGGCTGATCGATCCATCAAAAGGTCAAGAGGTAACATTTCAGTCATCGTTACTTTCCATGGTGCTCTACTCCAGGTGGACTTCATGATCATTAACATTGAGCACCGAGGAGAGTTTTTCCAGTCTCCGATTATTCTCGGAAAGCCGTTCTAAGCCTTGTCTAAGGCGACTATAGATTGCGAGACTCGGGAAATCAATTTTACAGCATTGGGAGCGCTTCGACCTCACCCGCTCTGTACACTTTACTCCAAGGTGACCTGCACATCCGCTGACAGTCGTGACCATCGAGAGGTAGATGAGTCCCACCTCTCTACTACACATGAGAGACTGATTGTCCGGACGACCGTTGGATCAGAGACTCCCCACACCTCCACTTCATCAATTGCTTGCACCACCACCGTGACAGCTTCTAAGGAGGAGTCACGACCAGAAGCTGACATTGAGTCGGACATGATTTTTGCTGATTGTCTTGACCATTTTGATGATCTGCATAAGAGCCAAATAATGTCAAGCCAACTGAGATCACTGGCACCTTCTCGAGACACGTGCTGACCCTTCAGGAATATGCTAATCTATATGGTGACTCGTCTGATGAGGAACCCCTGGTCAGCACCGCACCACATCCTGGACCTTCAAAGGAAACAACCAAGACTAAATTGACTCCACATAAAAACACGGTTGCTCCCTCTTCTAGTCGGCTATTTAGTGAGAGGAAGTTGAGAATTGATTCCTCGCGATGTTCCCCCAAACCTCTCAAGGCACGTCGCTCTCATCTCCCTCTCAATGATTCAGGTTCTAGAAAACCGACTAAGAAAATTTCCTTCAACACTCCGGAGAAGGAAGTTTCAGAGGAATCATCATCGGGTCCGGACAAGGTGATTTATATGAGTGAGCTCAGTTCGACTGTTCAAGTCGTATCTAAGCAAGCATCCGTGTGTCGACCCACGTTGGATGATCCCTTCACCTCACTACTATTCATCTGAGGATGATTCCGACAGCGACACACTTGTATATTACCCACCTCCTCTCTCCCGCAAGAAGGTTCATCACAAACATTCTTGATCCTTGTATATTCTCACGCCTTCTTGTATATATTTCCCTCCCTCCCAGTTATTCGAATCACTTGCCCCGGCTCCATATAATTTCATTTTATGGCTATACTTAGGATGATCAGATCCTAAGTATAGGGGGGAGAGTGACCCGAGTCTCTTCAATGTTCGCTGTTTATTCTCTAGATCTCATCGGTTCTCACAATCACTCCTATCCTATACTTAGGTTGACCAGAGCCTACGTATAGGGGGGACCGATGCCCACCGTGTATACATTCCACCATTTCCTCTCTTAACCTCGCCCGCCCCATTTTTTGATCCTCTTCTATACTTAGGCTGTCAGAGCCTAAGTATAGGGGGGCGGGACGACTTCTATACTTTTTGTTATTTTAGCTCTCCTATGCTTAGCACAAGCTATGTCTTTTTCCTCGCTTTTCGTTCTCTGAGGACATAGCACATGCTATGTATAGGGGGTGTGTATATATTACATATATACTTTACCCATAGCTCGTACTTTCGCGTATTTTAGCGTACTTTTTGTATATATTTTGCAATAATTACGGGTGGGTAAAAAAATTTACTTGTTGTATAATACTTGTAAAACTTTTGTAAAATTTGAAAAAAAATTTTATACTTGTATATTGTATAACACTTGTATAATTTGTATAATACTTATAAAACTCTTGTAAATTGTTGTAACATAGGAGGTATAACAAAGTTTTGAAAAAAAAACAAACACAAAAAAAAACAAAAAAGAAAAACAAAAAATAGGCTTCTTATTTACTCTTGCATATCATCCTTGCATTAAAAAAATTTTGCATTCCATTTCATTCATAGCATGTCTTCTACCTCTCATCTGCATATCTTGCATATGTAAAGTGAAAAGCTAGTGGGTTCTGAACCAAGTTATGAGTAGATATTGAGGATGGACCTGATTTGACCTTAATCCACCTAATTTCAGAGGAACCTTATAGGAATTGGAGTTAAGATTTCTCAAGTCAAGTGACTTAATTCTTTGAGTCCGCAAGTCTATGTTCACATGTCATCTTGATTAGTTTAAGTAGAATATCTCGTGCACACGCATGATTCTTTTAGATAATGACCTAACTTGGACACGCACCATGCACGTAGCTCTTCATTGATGAGGTGGTGAGGAGGTAGAATCCTTTAGCTTGGAGTAGCACACGGGTGGAAACATCCGTCCTCCTCTAGGGAGGGTAGTGCATCTCAACCTAGTCTCGTGATGTTGACATCTAAGGATGGGATGTTGTGGGTTGCAATAATGCTTCAAAAGAAGGATAGTCTACTGTCTCAAGAGGAAAAACTCCTGATGTACATGCTGCACCTTGTATATAGTTCAAAAAAAAAAAGAAAAAAAGAAAAAGAAAAAAATGCAAGAACTCCAAAAAAATCAGTCAGGTCCAAGTGAAAAAAAACCTGTCGGAGTATGTATATCAGCAAGAAGTCTGCAACTGGATGACTTGGCTACACTGGTCAGGCATCCCGGGATAGGTAGCTACACTGGATACCGTCCATTCTTTTCTCTACCCCCTCCTCTGGAGATGGTCGCACTTGAACTTAGAAGGGAATACCTCGCTCCTTGAGGAAAGAGTTACTGGACCAGGTTATTTGAGTTACCTTGTTAGAGGAGACTGGTTTTGAGCCATTTCTGATGTGGAGAGCTATTCTACACTTATACAGTACAAATAAGAATCATAGTCATCAGAAATTTGCGTTTGGGAATTTGTTCTGACCTGACTGTTGAGGCGTCTTGAATAGAAGACTTGTGGAACTTGAAGTCTGTTAGGTCTTAAGTTCAAATCCCAATAAGGTTCCACCATACAATTAATCCAAAGCTAGAGTCAATCTCTATTTTCAACTTTTGTTCATGACCTTGGTATGGAACCCAAAATCATTACTCTCTTGCATTTCATTTTAGTTGCTCGGGGACGAGCAATGTTTAAGTATAGGGGTTGATGAATCTGTGATTCATCACTCTAAAGTTGAAAATAGAGCTTTGTTCCCAAGTAATTAGATGCATATTTCCACTTATATTGCATAATTAGCATTCATGCATGCAAGCATAATATCTGCATTTTAGCATTCATATTTGCATTAAATAAGAAGCCAAATTCACTTGTAAATAATCACATGTATATTAGATAAAACACCTTATTTGTATATATTTTATACTAACTCCAATTCCAATAAAATCAACTCTATTGTGTATATATTACTAACATTAATTAAAGAAAAATATCAAAAAAATACTAACTTGTAAAATTACCCAATAAACCCCCAAACCCAGTTGGAGACCTTCAACCTTAAAATGTGCACATCTCTCTCATACAGTGTTCTATTTAGGTCTACTCACTTTTAAAGTAATATACATTCAAAGACCTTCGAAACAAGACCAATTTCATTAAAATCGGAGCTCGTATGCAAAACCTAGGTTTTGGGCCCCTTTTGTATATTGTACATATTGACCATTTTGCCCCTGTATTTTACCATTTTATTTTCATCATTATTAAAAATCCAAAAAAAAGATTAATTTGTAAATATTCCTTTCATATTTTTCCTAACTTTATTTTGATTTTTCTCTTAATTAAAAATGACAAAAAATTACAAAAGATAAAATGCGGTATTTTATATCTATAAGGTACCACCCAAAAATATATTTTTGTACAGATGATTTCCTTTGATTTTCGGTCCTTTAAGAAAGTTGTAGATCTTGTCGAGACAAGCAACTTTCATGTTGATCACTTTTTGATCTAAGCTTTTTATTATTTCTTTTTTTATTTTTCTTTGCGTTTAGTTGTGGATTTTTCTCGGAGCGACACGTGGCAACTCCTGGAGCCACCATGTGTCGCCTCCTCATTCACCCACTTATACCATTTCCCTCCTTCATCCTGGGCCGTAGGATGAGGGGGTTCTCCATCAACGGTTGAGCTTCTTCTATGACCATTCCTCTCCCACTCTCCCTTAACTTAAGGGAGAGGCCACTTCGACACCTCCAGATCCCACCCCATCTTCTCCACTCCATCTTCCATCTCTCCCACTCTCTCCATGTCCTCTCCAACCTCCACCTTCTCCTCTTTATAATCTCCTCCACTCCTCCATTCATCCCCATCCGCCATTATCGTGAGAGGACGAGAGCTCCCTCAGCCTTCCTGGCGACATCAGAGATCCGACTCAGGTCGAGCGACGACCATTCCTTTCCCAACGAGATCCAAAAGGCTCCCCACCCCTCGTCGCAACTCCCACTCGAGCTGCTCAAGCTGCTCGAGCTCAACACCTAGCAAGTGCTTTGAGCAAAGACTAGGAGCTTCCCAGCTCCGCCTCAGGCCCATTCCATCATCTGACTCCATCTTCAGGTAACATCTTCTTCTTCTTCCTCATTACACACCCATTCTCTCTCTCCTCGATTCATCACCTTCCTCCCACTGAATCACCAAGCCATTTACACTTTCACGGATAAATCACACGTTGCGAACGCAACAGTGATTTTTCTTGATTTTTTTGACGAGCTTTCGTCAACCAATTAATCAAACATTTACGGCCCGCTAAACAAATACATGTGAAATAGGGGATTTTGTGAAATCCACTGTGCCCTCCCCCAACATCTCTTCTTCTTCCCTTCATGACGGCCGAGTCCCGCTCGAGCTCTTCTCTTCATTGCAGGTATCATCTCTGTCCCGACAACCCTTGGCCGTGTGTCGGCCGTTCCCATCACCGCCGTTTTCCTTCACGCGTGTGCACCCCCGCTGCATCTCCTCCAATCCAGACCTGCGCGTTACACCAGCAGCTGCTCGCTCCAGAGCAACCTCCTCCAGTTGGTCGCCGCCCCTCCACCGGCCACGAGCGGAGCCGCCCGCCGTAGCCCGTGCCTCCACTCAACGCGTGCCGCCACACGTGCCATGTCCCAGCCCCAGCGGCAGCTGTCCGCCCGTCCTCCAGGCCGCGCGCGCCTAGCCGCCCCAGCTCCACATCCGCGTAGCCCAGCTCCAACCGCCCGCTTGCCTCCGCGCGGCTACCATGGCCGCATGGACTCCAGTCGCCCCCACGGCACCACCCTCGCCACGTGGACTCCAGCCGCCCACCTCCTCCGAGCGTCCTCTGCTTGCGAGCTCCACATGCAGTCTCCCCTCCTCGCCGCGCCACCGCCCGCGTGGCTTATCGCCACCGCCGCCCTCCGCAAGGCCGCGCACCGACGATCCCTCTCACCTCCATCGCGCCCACGAGCGCAGTGCGCGTGAAACTCAACCTACCCTGTTCAAGCAAAGAAAACAGAGCAATCTCTCGCGGAGAATAAAGAATTGGGCATTTGAAAAGGGGACACTTGCACCCCCTTTCCAAGTTTTCAAACAAAGTTTAGGTTTTAGGAAATTGCATGTAAGTCCTTGTTTTTCATTTGAGCTCATATTTCTTTTTCTGTATTGCATTCATACTCCTGCATTTGCACATTTATTTTGTCATCATTCTATCATACATTTTTAATTCTGAAACATACATTGTGTAGCATAACTCTTGTTCTACCATTTTAGTATTTATTTGTATTTTTTGGATTTGCAGAATATTTATGGAATTTAATTTAGAAAAAATGCAATATTTTGCCCATTTTGATTGATTAATTGATTGCGCATTATCTGCTTATTACAAAATCTCTGAAAAATCATTTTTGGTAGATATAAGTCCATGCTACAACATATCCGAAAATCACACCATTTGCACATATAGTTTGTCTTAGAAAAATCATTTAGTGAAAACCTTCATTAATTTTTAATTAATCAATCGTGAAGTATTTTAATGAAATTCAAGTGATTTGGATAGCTCTTAATTAGACCTATTTGGATTAAATTTGTTTCTTAAAAATATCACCGTTTGTTAATTATTAAATTTGGTATAGTAATTTTCACTAAAGTCTATTTTTTTATTATCCGTGCACTTAAAAATTACAAAAAATGTCGAGTCACTTTTTCATTGTATCGCATAACATTTCAAAATTTGAGAATTTTTGGAATTAATTTGACCATCATTCTGATTTAACTTGTAATTTGGCCTGATTTTGCATGTGTCTTGCATAAAATACATTAAAAAAACAAAAAATATCATCCCCTGAAAATCAAACATTGGATTTTGCTAAAAATTCACCTAAGGAGACAGCTGCCTCCCTGAGTTCGACCTTGGACTTCCAACCAAGTAAAAAAAAATGCCGCTCGAAATTAATTTGACTATAATTGAAAGTGGTTTTTGATCTGCTCTCATTATCCGACTGCAACGAACGATCTCAATTAGTTTGAACATTAATTTGCTCAAATTAACAAGGGTAGTGGGATGCATTATCAAGGTGCGAGGAGAATCAATCATTAGAGATATTGGGAATATTCCGAAAAGTGGGATGCTCAAGGTGTCTGATAGAAAAGAGGAGGCAGAGGGGGTAGTAGACCTAAGCCAACAAAGGGTACTCTCTCGTTGGTCGATGTGGACCAATAAGAAAAATACCAGGAAGAAAAAACTTGTAAAATAAAAAAAGCAAACGATTGATCAATTTTTTTACAAAAACATGAAAAGTGTTTGTAATTTAATGTAGTATTTTATCCATATTTTTATTTATTTTAATGAGGTCTTTATTGTAAGTTAATATTTACATGTAAAAAATATATATAAATACTTATATTTTTGGCATTTCATTTTTATTTTATAATTATATTTTATTATTTTTTACATGTATTTTCCATATTTTATTTATTTTATACACATTTAGATATATTTATTGTATTTTTCTATGTTTGTAAGCACATTTAATTATTTATGTATATATCTATACATTATAAGTATATATAGGTATATTTTGCCCATGTATTTGCATGTATTATTTATTTTGCTTTTATTTTAAAGGTTTAATTAATTCTAATTAAGAATATGTGTTTTAAATAATGATTACAATTTTATAAAAATAAAAGAACTTGAAATATGTAAATAATAGATATATTGAATATAATATACTTGTATATTGCATAGTGGGGGCCCAAAACCTAAATTTTGCATCTTAGCTCCAAACTAAGTGAAACCCCCTTCCTAAATAGCTTATTAAAATTTATATACAATCAAAGATGACTTTAGTCCATTTTGATATAGTATGGAGAAGATACGAGTCAGTGAAGTTTTTATTTTGCCTTTTTATTTTGTGTTTCCTGGGCACATTGCGCATTATTTTTGTGTAAACTCAATTTTGTATCTCTTTATATTTTTATCTACAATATTCATGTACAAAGTTTAATAATTTGAAGTATAAATAATAAAGAATAATATAAGTGCCGAAAATTAACTATAAATGAATTAAAAATCATTGTTTCTCTACATATTTTATACAATTGATATGTCCTATATCCTCCTACTTTATTCCTTGTTGACCAAGTCATCATGATGACTGGGTTTCGGGGTCTAGGGTCACTCAACACTTATGGTGTTTCATCTATTTTCCTTTTCTTCTTTTATTATTTTATTTTTGAAGTAAATACAATAAATATACAATATTTTGTAGAATTTACCAGGCATTTATTTTGGCAATTTAATGATAAGTACATGTATTTAGCTAGGGATTTAAAGCCAAAATGAAAGAATATATGTGATGAAATAGAGACTCATCAAGTATCTTTGCTATCGTTCTGCTTCTAGAATGGTGTCCACCATATTCGAGCTTATGGTAGTGCTCGAGGACAACTGTGTACTCCTCCTGAGGAATACACCGAGACCAAATGCAATCTACTCCTACTTTGAATAAGTATGGATCTTCCCATTGGTAAAAGTAGATATCAGACATGAACTTGCCCTTCTTAATTCTTCTCCAATCTTGTGGAACCACCCCAAAGACGAGGTAGTTTACAATATCAACATACCACGGGAGAGATCTGATGCTGAGGATGGATTCATCAGGGAAGGTTTCTGTGATCGGTGCACTACCCAGTTGAGTATCTTAGCATTCTATTTGAACAGATAATCTACTACCACATTCTAAACTTCATATTTATATCTGATTTATAAGTCAAATTTCTGGAGAAGAAGGATCCATTTGAGCAGGCATGATTTAGCATCCTTCTTCTATTGGAGATATCAAATAGTAGAGTGGTTAGTGAAAACAATAACTTTTGATCCTAGAAGATAAGATTTGAACTTCTCTAAAGCAAATACTACAACCATCAATTCTTTCTCCATGGCTGTATAATTTCTCTTAGCTTAATCAAGAGTCTTGCTGGCGTAGTGAATGGCGTAGGGAAACTTGTTTGTTCTTTGTCCTAAAACAACCCCAACTGTAAAATTTGACGCATCTGTCATGATCTGAAATGGTAGAGACAAATTCTATAGATGTAGGATTAGAGCCTGAGTGATGAGCTCTTTCAGTCGGTAGAATGATTGGAGAACCTTTTGATCAACAATAAACTCGATCTTCTTGCAAAGAAGCTATGTGAGAGGTCGGGAAAATATACCGATGTCCTTGATGAATCTTTTGTAGAATCCAATGTGCACCCAGAAATGACCTCACATTCTCCATGTTCCGAGGTGGATCAAGTTTGGAAATAACATCCACCTTTGCCAGGTCAACTTCCATGCCTCTCTTGGAAACGATATGGCCTAGCACAATTCCTTCTATGATCATGAAGTGACTCTTTTCCTATAATAAAGCCAAATTCACTTCATGGATTTCTGTAGTACTCGATCTGGGTGTAGAAGACAAGAATTGAAATTGTCATTGTTTATTGAGAAATCATCCATGAAAGCTTCGAGAAAACTCCCGACCATATCGGTGAAGACTATGAGCATGCATCTTTGGAATGTGTCAAGAGCATTGCACAGTCTAAAGGGCATTCTATGAAAGTCTTACATGTCGAATGGGTAGGTAAATGTTGTATTCTCTTAGTCTTCATGGCAATCGCCACATGGTTGTAAGCTGAGTACCCATCTAGAAAGTAGAAGAAATCTTTTCCAGCTAATCTCTCAAGAACTTGACCAATGAATGGAAGAGGGAAATGGTCCTTCTTCACTGTGGCATTGATGCGGTGGTAGTCTACACACACTCACCAAGATGTTAGTACTCGGGTAGAGATCACCTCTCCTTGGTCATTTTACCATAGTGAGTCATGATTTCTTTGGAACGTCATGCAAAGGGCTCACTCATTTCGATTCGGAGATGGGATGAATGAAACCTACTTCACACTACTTCATGATTTCATTCATAACTACGTCCCAAAGATTAGGGTTTAATCATATCTGAAATTCTCGGGATGATTTGTAGTCGTCTTCAAGGTAGATGTGGTGTGAACACAAGGCCAGATTTATCCCTCAAATATCTGATACTTTCCAACCAAGTGCCTTGCAGTACATTTCTAGAACCTCAAGAAGTCGAGATTCTTGATTCGGAGTCAGCCTGCTACTGATAATGATCGGATACATGTTCTCTTTACCTACAAGGAAGGTGTACTTCAGACCTGCCGGGGGCTATTTGAGTTTAGGTAATGATGGACTCTATTCCGCGAACACTTCAAAAACTGTGCTGGTAGATGTTTGTTCTGTGAGATTCAATGAGGTGATGTCCACCTCTATCACTATTTTCTCTGATATAAATGTGCCGAACATATATGCAATGAATTCTTCATATTCGATCTGGCATGAATCTTCTTCAAATAACTAATAATTTATTCAGATATTGTCTCCCAATCAACCATGGAGCATGGATCGATTGTGCTTTATAGTCCTTCTCTGAAAAGAGGATTTCCTATGTGGTAATTACATTCAAAGAAGTATGCTGATCACTGATGTCAACAATGTCACAGTCATCTACTGGTTCTAGTTACCCTTCACTAGATGCAACTTTCTGCTCAACGATCATGTCCATTGTGACCTTGTTAGTGCATGAGCAGAAGGTGATCTTTTCAGACCCACAATCGATGGTCGCTTCAGTAATTCAAAGGAATGGTCGGCCAAGAATGATAGGAATTTAGAGTAACGGTGTTGGAAAATCCATGTCTTGGACTACAATGTCCACTGGAAAGCTCTTGTCCTGCAACGTCACAATAACATCCTCCAAAAAACCCCTAGGTTGTTTAGTGATCAATCTGTAAAGTATAGAATCATTTGAGTGGGTTTGAGCAGTACAAGATTGAATTCTTCCAGAAGTGATGATGTCATGAGGTTTAATGAAGATCTGCTATCAAGCAGTGTTTGCACGAATTTCTGATCAAATATCTTACATCTGATGAGATGCGCTCTCCTGTCATTCTCTTTCTGTGGGAGATCACTGATAACATTCACAATGACCATGGTTAAGATGTGCTTTTCTCCTCTGCTACATCCATTCTTGCAGCTCTGATGCTTCGAGGTGCATGCTTGTTTAAATCCTTCCTTAACAACTAACATTAATGGTTCTTTAGGAGAACAGGAGATTGTTGGACATGCGAGCCCATGATGAGAAATTGCGCAATAAATGCTATTGCAAATCATTCCCTGATCTGAATTGAAGAACAACTAATTTGCAGTATAGGCCCCTTAGTATAATAAGGGTCACGTACAATGGTCATCTTAATGATCATGCAACTGTTGATTTAAATGTTGAATCATAGAGGTCGGTGCTCGAATGATATCTAAAGAGTTAGATTAAGGACACATCAAGCACTGTAAAGTGATTATTAAGAGAGGATCTATAGCATGAGAAGAAGATGACAATTCTTATATAAAGGATGATATCTAACTGACCTCTTAATGCTGGTCCTTTGCATAGGAATAGAGATTCGGAGGTGTTAGATAACTTAGGTCAAAGAGCTAACATAATGAGATCGAGATAACCAAGACCTATATCGTGTACTGTCACGATATAGGCACGCATCCTCTGACCGGAGCTAGATGTGTTATGATATAGGTTGATGATCTAATCAAGGTTAATACACCGATGAGCTAGTGTGCATCAAGGGCATATGAACAATACAATCTCTCAAAGGGATCATACAGGTTCATTACTAAACCAGAAGACATGAGCTCACTCACAAGATATTGGGAATAAATTCCATTCATGGGCATCTCGCTTTGGAAGCTTGACTAAATTTATAGGTTTAATACATGCTTTCGAAAACTATAAGATAAATAGATAGGTGTGATATATGCTTTTGGAAAGTATATGATCGATGCAAACACCTTATTATCAAATAAAAAACTTAATTATAAAAACCCGAAGAAGACAATCTACATAAGATATAAAACTTCAGGTTTCCTCCAGGTCTTCCAGTATGCAGGATGTACATGTCTTAGGAATACTCGAGGGTGATATGATCATAAATGATTGTATGACCATGATGCTTCCATTCTGAGGGAGTGCTGAGCTGGATTTTAGTGACTCCACTCAGTAGAGAAATCTAATCTTAATCCAAGTGTTGGACATTGCTCTGAATGTTATTCAGATACAATGAGAAGATTAAATTCTATGAGAGGTCCTCGAGATCTAGATTTGAGATGTGATCTCAATATCCAAGTAACTGTACATGGAACGTGCAATTACCAAGCCCTTACCTCCAAGTATTTGCAGAGAAAGCACATTATTCTTGAAGGAGTTCAAGAATAATTCCATTAATGAAATGCATATTTGAGCATTGAGAAATTGATAATTAAATGTGATTTATGTATCATGAATAATATGAATCTGAATCATATTATTTAGATGCATGAGAAAGAGGGTCCAAGATAATTAAATATGATTTGATTATCATGTTTATGAATAATATCGATTGTACTATCCATATTAATTATATATTTTTGTAAATGTGATTTAAAATATATAAGAGAGAGATATTTGTAAATATTATTTATAAATTAATAGTTTATGTGAATTGAATTCACATTGGACAATTAATTGAAAATATAATTTACAATTTATTTTGGATATGTGAATATGATTCACAAAATTTCAATGGCATTATTAAAATTGTCATAAAATATTTTGTAGTTAGTTTTTTGAAATAATATACAATAAAAGGTGCTGTATATAATGAAGGATTATATGAGATACGAGATCTCTTATATTAGGAAGAAGGAGGTCCCTTCCATATTGGGAGGGTGGACAACCACACTTGAATTAGGACTCAAGGTGGTCGTCCCCCATTAGTGTGAAGGAGGCTTGCCTCCTTCCTAATCCTTCATGGTATAATTATTTAATTGAATTAATTTATATTGATGATTATTAAAAATATATTAATTTAATTTAATAATTGTTGTTGTAATTTTACAACAAAATAATGACAATTGAAAGAAACACACAACAATCTCAACCATTGGTTTTGTGTTATACATGGATTGTGATCCATGGACTCCCAATATATTATGAAAGAAGAGGCAACCCAAGATCTTATTTTACAAATAATATTAAATAATCTCTCTCTCATTCTCACCATACACGCCTCCTCTCTCTCAAGAGTGGTCGCCCACCTCTTGACCTAGAGGTAATCATAGTCGTTGGTATGTCATCTTGTTACCGCTTCGATTGCTCGTTGATCTTTGTCTTCCTTGGTGTTTCTAGTACGTAAAGAAGTCCTCGGATTTCGTGTGACGAAATAAGGAGATCCACCACTTTGGATCTACATCTTGGATTGTGAGAAGGACGTATCATCAACGTGCTAGCAAGCGTCTACTCCGTGGGGTCGGACTCGGGACATGCGGTCTCTTACGCTAGAGACTTCTCACAACCACGCTTCAATAGAAATGTTCTCGGATCTTGTGGTTTCGTCTCTTTAAAAATTTTAAATTCCACTGCCTCGAGCGACAAGTGCAACTAGCGCTCCGGATTGCATATGATGAAATCTTCACGCTTCTGTGATACACTTAAGTTTTTTTCCATTACCTTCAAGTGGTATTAGAGCCAGGTTGGGTCTCATATATGATCCAAAACCATGGGTGAGTAAGGTTTTATATTTTGGATGCGCGAGGACTCGTTTTTTTGCATTGGATGCAAGTTTCGAATTAGTTTTTTGCTAAGATAGAAACCTACTGTATGTACACTGTCTGGCCGTATTTTTTGATTATAAAAATGTATTTATAATGTCTAAATATGTCTAAAAAACAGTATCCTATTACTGATATGAAAAGTGTAAAATTAAAATTCCAAGAGTTCCAGTTACAAAATTATTTTTGCATGTAATCACGGACTTGTAAGAAATTATTTTTTACATACTATTTTCCCATTGTGAAACATGAAAGAAACATTTGAATTAAGTAGAGAATCAAACCAAAAAATCGTTGGAATTTATTACATGCGATTCCAACTCTGTTTTCCCTAGATATTCCGTATTTAGTGGAGATGCATCTGATGATGATTATATCATCAAATCTCTTTGCTTAATGTATTTATCATTCAATGCAAATCATGGAAATTATGAGACCTTGATTACATTTTGATTCCTAATAATTATGAAAATAATTGATTAAAAATCATTAGCCATTGAATGTATGTTTCATGATAACCCTGGTTTATCCTACAATAGTTGTAGGACAACTTTTACATGCAAAGCGAAGAACATGTGATGAATCTGTGATTCATGACTCTAACAGTTGAAAATAGAGCTTTGTTCCCGAGTAATTAGCTGCATATTTTAACTTATATTGCATAATTAGCATTCATGCATGCATTGATAACATCTGCAGTTTAGCATTCATATTGCATAAATAAGAAGCCAAATTCCACATAAAATATCCACCTATTATCTCCTTCGGAATAAAACACCATATGATATATACACCATTAGTTAATAATATAGGAAAAAAGGTCAGAGATCTCTTTTGTAAAACACCCAATAAAGACCTAGAATCCCTGGTCCTTAAAAGGCCCATAGTTACCTTGTACCAACCCCAAATTCGGTCTACTCACCTTCGGATGAATACACATCCAGAGTCCTTTAAAATGAGACTAATTTTATTCAATTCGGAGATCGTAGGAAGAAGTTGGGATTTTGGGCCTCTATGTATACTATATCTGTGTATATTTGTATTACTGTTTTTTTTATATCGTATTTGACCTCATCTCCATTTTTGATCAACATGAAACTTGTAGAACTCATCAAGATCTACAACCTTCATGTTTTGGGTTTTTCCAAATTCGGCCTCCTTCTCTCTCTAATTTCATTTCTACTCTCAGCCACTCACAGTTGGCCACGTGGTGCCCACTGATTGCGCTACGCGGCCCGCTCCCCTTGTCTCATCCGCCGTCGCCCACGGCCGTTGGATCTTCATCTCGATCCAACGGTTGCACTACCTCCACGTCCGCTCATATTCCTTGACCGTCTGATCTACCCTCGCCTCTCATCTGCACCGCACATTCGCGCCTTAACCTCCTCACGCCACGTGGCAGCACTTGCGCCTTCAGATCTTGCCTATAGCTCTTCGATCTACACCGTCCACTAGCGCTATAATCCCAACCGCCTGATCGAAGCCCTAATATAATCGCATCCGTCCGCTGGCGCCTCGCCTTCGATGCACCACGTGGCAGCTTTATAACCCTTTGATCACTTTGCCTCGGATCTAATCTCAGCCCCTCGTTCACGCCCAATCGTCAGCCGTTGGATTTCCAGATCCAACAGCTGAGCTTCGTCGTCAACCTCCAAATGCGACACACCCACGTACTCCACCGTTCGCAAGGGGCCACCCCCTTTCTATTCTCGGCTCCATGCAAGCCACCTTCTCCGACCACTGACGCCACCACGATGGAGGCCACTCTTCCCTCATCCTCGCCAGCTCCCTCGCTCTTCACGACTACCACCAGAGTCGCCCCAGAACGTCCACGAACACCACCTTCCAGCTACCCCTGCCGTCACCCTCGTCCTATAAATCACCCGCCTTTGGCCACTGTCACCCTATCCGCCATTCCAGAGAGATTCCCTGAGCTCCGACCTCCGATTTGGTGACAGCAATTCATTGAGACGTTGAGCGAAGAAAGGGCTTCTTCTCCGGCGAGATCCATGGCCAACTCCGCCGTGCTGCAGCTACCTCCGTGAGCTGCTCGAACTCAGGCCTCCTACCGACCTTCGAGCGAAGACACAGAAGCTTCCCGGAGCTTCTAATCACAGGTAGAATCCTCCATCGATCCTCTGATCTTCTTCTTAGTTTCTCCTTTGTTTTCTCCGATTAAATTTGCCCTCCACAATCATCTTCTCGCTCCACCGTCCTCCCTCCGAGCACCGTGACGGAGCACTGATCCTCGTGTTATCCTTAGCTTCGTCAAACGCCGCATTTCACCTTCGCTTGATCCTAGCTCCGCCACCTCGGCAGGGCTCGCTCACTGGCCATCCCCACTCCTCCATTGGCCTCGCATCTCGCTCTGCATCACTCCACGGAAACCACGTAAGCTTCGGCTATCTGCTAATGTACTGCAGGTTCTCCCTCATCGATTGGTCAGAGGTTCGTCGGAGCTGCACTTGAGCTCCTCCGCCATAGCGTTTCAGGGCATCTCCTCCACTTCGAAGATCATCAGGCGCGTCGCCAGCCATCAACGAATCTTCCAGGCTTCCTCAGAACCTACAGCAGCCTTCATCAATGACGAGAAGGCAGGGCAGTGCTAGCCCAGCATCGTCGGAGCCCAGCCTCCTCTGCCGCAGGAGGCGGAGGACCGTTGGGCACGAAATCCAGCCACCGTCCGATCCCTTCGATCGTACAGTTAAGAGCCAACCACGTCGCCTCGCTCAGCAGCCTTAGGATCAGGCGGATCCCAAGCATCTGATCACGCCACATCGCCAGAGCATCGGTGGGCCTTTGGATTCATCTTGATCCAGCGGCGATAGATCATTCACGCAGCCATCTTCATCGAGCGTCAACGACCGTTGGATCCTCTTCGATCTGACGGTTGTTGATCATCCACGTCTTCGTCTGATCGGAGCCAAGAACAACCGTCGATCTTCACCAGATCGCACGGTTTAGAGCACCCCACATTGCCCGATCCAAGCCTCCTCCTCGACCACTGGGCTCGGATCCCCAAAGCTAGCCGAGCCGCCTTCCGAGCCAACGCCCGAACCTCTAGTGTCGCCCGAGCCTCATCCCGAGCCTCCGAAGTTCTCCGAGCCTAAGGACCCCACGTGATCTACACGTGCGTCTTGGGCCAATTGCATCGAAGCCCTAAAGATTTTTCAATACTGCACTTCAGTCCCTGCCAGAGATTCCACGTGAGGAGCACGTGATCCGTGGAGAAATTTGCATCCACCCCCTTGCATTATAGATAATTTCATAAAAGTCCTTGTTAGCATGTTTTATTTTCAGCAATTTAAATTTCTGTAATTGCATTTATACCCTTGTCTTTGCACGCATATTTAGGAATGCATATTAATTCATTTTTCAAATTGGAAAATTGCACTGTGAAGTTTATGTTGTCCTCTTCATTAACATGGCATATTTTTGTAATATCACTAGAATTTTCTATTAATTAAGTGGCTCATTTTTGCTATATTTTGCCCAATTTCACCTCTTAATTATTAATAATTTTTCTGTGATCCAAAAATCCCCCAAAAATCACATTAGATTCAGGACAATTAAGTTTACACTGTGACCAAAAATCATCTCATTTGCACACATCTTGAGGCCTAAATAAATCATTTATTGATTTGATTAATTGATTTTTAATAGATCCATTTCACATGAAAATTTATGTTCATTAATTTTCCTGGATTCTTCACACTTAGATCTATCGAGGGTAATTTTGATATCTGGAAATAGTGTGATTTGGTATTTATTAAAATTAAATTAGTCAAAATCACCTTGCATTCATTTTTTAATTCATAGTTAATTCATTTAGTGTCAGAAAATTCTAAAAAAATTAGGGCAGCTTAATTTCATCATCTTTCATCATCTGGCCAAGTTTCATAATTTTTGGAATTAATTTGACCATCTTTCTGATTTAACTTGTGATTTGGCCTGATTTTGCATGTGTCTTGCATAAAATATAAAAAATAGACCAAAAAATATCTTCTCTGAAAATCATACATTAGATTTTGCTAAAAATCAACCTAAGGAGACAACTGCCTCCCTGAGTTCGTCCTTGGACTTCCAACCAAGTAAAAAAAATCGCCGCTCGAAATTAATTTAAAGTAGTTTTTGATTTGATCTCATTATCCGACTGCAATGAATATTAGTAATTAATTTGAACATTAATTTGCTCGAATTAACAAGGGTAGCGTGAGCGTTATAAAAATGGCACCGTTACCAGGGAGGCCAAGCTTAGGTTAATTTGCAGTTATTTCTGAGTGTTTGATTTTCTCTCCCAGGGTAGTCAGACCCCCGGTTTTCCTGTGAATATTTTCTATCTTTTAATTTTTGCATTTTTTGTGTTATTCTCTGACCTCATTTTATTTCTGTGCGAGGAACGCGAGGAGTCAAAGACGCTTCGAAGATTAGGCATTTTGATTTTTTGAGTGATTTGAGAGAATTTGTATTTCTATTTTTATTTCTTTATTTTTTTGCATCATTTCCAGCTGTTCCCGTTTGGGTTCTTGCGTCTGTAAAGATAGTGAAAGCGTGTCCACGTGTGCTGTGTGGTTTGAATGGTAAATTAGGTTGCACTAGCGGCTCCTCGAGCCACTTTTTGCTTGAGCTCGTAATTTTGTAGGACCACACATTACACTTAAAAGACGCACCTAGACCGCAGAACTAGTCAAATCAACCTGTGCTTCACTCACTAATAGAAGGGCTTGTCTAGGAGCGGATTTTATCGCTTGCATTTGCATATAGTGTAAAAAGTTCTCAATTCTGTTTTGCATCCTGCATAAAAAGCGAAGGGATCACTGTAAGTATTCTCTACTCAGCATACACATCATCATTTTTCGTGCATAGGCTTTTCTCGATTTCCCCCTCTGATTTTCACATTTAATTTAAACAGAAATTGGGACTGGACGATAGGCGTGCTGTGTGGTTGAACTAACAAGTGAGAACTAAACTTAAAACCTGGACTGCTAACATTATTGACCAAAAAAATAAATAAAATTGGAAAATCTATTTACGGGAGACTAATCCCCGACCTTGTTTTCAGGCTGAGTGAGGGTACTTGAGTGTGTGAACACCTTAAGGCAGAGCCCAAATCCCCACCTTCCATATCACGTTTTGACTAATCCTAGCAAATATCACAAGTTGAATTTTTAAGGTTCACTGACTAGTACCAAGTAGCCTTCGTCTGTCTCAGGTAGATAGGGGCAAAATTGTGGTACTTCGCGACAAGTTGCCAGTAACCACATGGGGTGAAGTTCCGGCCTTGTCAGCCTCCGCCTGCTTGCAGGTAGATAGGGGTATGATCTTTGAATCCATCAACTTGGGATAGGAGCGAAGAAAGGAAGGATCGACAGGAGACAGTTAAACAGGAAAGACGCATCCGGCTCTGAGCCGACTTCCCTTTAGGCCGCGTAATCCTTGCTATCTTGCTTGAAAAATCACACTTAAAATTTACAAGATTAATTGGACTCGGTTTTGGGTCCTTCACTGTGTTGAGTGTGAACCTAGGGTCTTGGATTGAATTGTTTGCTTCAGGTAGGAGGCAAATCCTATCTTCACTTAGAACTCCCATTTCTTCTCGCCAAATCAAGATGAGTGAATGGGGGGATGCCAGCTCTTTATTCACCAATCTCTCTTTGAGCCCCCCACGAAACTCCTCATCATCAACCTAAGTGCACCTTGGACCACCTAGGACTCATGACCCTCTTGAGTTCTGGTTCCCTCACACACAGGGTGGTTACTCTCAAACCAACCCTTTCCTCTCCTCTGAGCTTACCGAGGAAGACCATCGCCTCGGTAAGAATCCTTTCCTTGATTTGTCTTCTGACACCAACCTTGTTTCATACCTAGGACTAGAGGACAAGATGCCGCCTAAGCAACCACCACCGGATGAGGACCCATTACGACAGATCCTTAACCACCTCGCCACAGCCGAACAACATAATGCAGATCTCACAGCTAGAATGGGACAAATCATTGCGGCAGGAGGAATCGACTGACCAATGGTTAATGCCTATAACCTAGCAGAGAATGAGATACAAAGTTGGTTGGCACCAGCGTTTCCCGCCGAAGCATTTGAGCTCAAGCCCCACTTTCTCAGCCTGCTACCGAAGTTCAACGGAAATGCCCATGAAGAACCATATGCCTTCCTCCGAGACTTCGAGTTGGTCTGCGACAACCTTAGTCATCCTAGGGCTTGGCAGGACTACATTCGACTGAAGGCCACCCCTTTCGCCTTAGGAGATAAGGCAACACATTGGCTGAAAAACCTAGGGGTGATATGTACAACCTGGATGTAGTTCAAGGATCTATTTCTGAAGAAGTTCTACCCTCTCAGTAGGACTAACCAAATGAGAACAAAGATTGCTAGTTTCTCCCAAGGACTCAGTGAACCATTCCATGATGCCTGGGATAGGTTCAATAACCTAATTCAGAAATGTCACTGTCACGGCATTTCTAAGGCGATCTTAGTCCAGACCTTGTTCTGTGGTTTAACCCAGAGATGCAGGGGTTAGTCAGTGCCGCCTGTAGAGGAAGCTATCTGAATAATAACGAGAACACTATATGGAAGATCCTAGAGCATATGGCGGAAACCGGCAGGTCGCAGGCCACCAGGGCCTATCAGTTGTCTCCCTCAATCTTATCCAATGAGACAACTAAGAGGACTGTAGCGGATCTGACAGAGGACCTCATCTCTAGCATGGGGATGATAGCTGACAAGTTAACTATGGTCGAGCGGATCCACAAGAGGGTCACTGACCTTGAGTCTCTCTCACGTCTGCCAAAGCAAGTGGAGGAACTTACTGAGAAGGTAGCTAAGATGAAGCTACCTGCCCCTTCTGCACCCCCTGCACCTATGCACAGAGTCCATCTTGTATAGGAGCAGGCACCAGAGCCTCGGAACGGTTGGGTGGAGGATCAGACTTACACCCAGCAGGACCAACATGCACCCCCACAAGTGGAGACCGGATACGAGGAGCCTCCACAGGTGTTCGAGATCAACTGGATGTGGTATAGCCGTGACCCCGTCAGTAGACAATCGGGGATAGGGAGTGGTCAGCCTCATCGACCTGCCCCAGCTTACCAAGGAACCAGCTCCGTCCCCGCACTGTGCTTTGTTCAGTCCAGGTTCGAACAAGGGTACCAGCCTCAGCAGCACCAGCAGCAGCAACGCACATTTCAGCAGGGCCCGGCACCGTCCCACCAGCAACAGCAGTATCAGCATGGCCAGCAGGGCCAATACAGAACCTCGTCCGCAAGTCAGCATCAAGCCCAGCCCACCGAATTAGAGTCCCTCACCTTGGCAATCCAGACCCTGTCTGATAGGGTCCAACAAATCCAGAATGACTATCTGGATATGAGAACTGATCTGAATCGTGTCTCTCGTACCCAGGATCAACAGATGGCGCCAAAGACCCCAATTCCCGCACAGGTTCAGGCCAACCCGAACAACTTAACCCATGGCCAGAACCGACCTCGTGATCAGGTATATTATTCAGATAATTATTTATCTGAACATGAGATCCTTTCGTATGATAATGTGAATCATATGTCCCTCAGGAGCAGAAGGACCATGACCATACCTGATCGGGCACGGGCACCGAAGGAAGGAGCCGCCAAGTCTCTACCTGAGGAGAACTTGGAGGAAGAAGAGGAGTAGCACCACCATCACCATCGGCAAAAGAAGAGGACTTCTGGGTCCTCGAAGCAGCAAAATCGCACCAGCAGAGATTCCGACGGAACTGATGAAGAGCTCACACCTCCATCTAAGGAGGACCATCAAGAAATCGCGGAAGACGCATCACAGGTTTCGCCTCAGCATTTTCCTTTCAGTCAGAGTCAGAGTCCGAGTATGTTTAAGTGTCCGAGTCATGTACAGAACTCAGTTCCCGCTTTCAATGAAAACATTTCAGTTTCAGAACATGAGTTGGAGTCAATAATTCCTTTCCACCGAGCTCTCAAGGGTGGAAAGAAGAAAACTAAAAAAATTCAAAAAGATGACCCTGAGATGGCAGAGTTCTGCAACAAACACATCAAGGTCATAATCCCCTTTGACAAGTATGTGGAAATGACTCTTGCATTTCAAAAATACCTTAAGGTGAGATGCACACCTAATAGAGATAGCAGGAAGACCAAAAGCCGTGTTGAGAAACACGTTCTGTCAGTAGCCATGACTTGTGCAATAAAGAA
Source organism: Ottelia alismoides (assembly GCA_037367405.1). Classification (NCBI taxonomy): domain Eukaryota; kingdom Viridiplantae; phylum Streptophyta; class Magnoliopsida; order Alismatales; family Hydrocharitaceae; genus Ottelia; species Ottelia alismoides. The sequence goes on along the minus strand of JAZKJV010003074.1, from coordinate 425,365 downwards.
CTCGTTTCCAAAGAAACGAAGAGACATGGATGCACACTATGTAGTGAGTCATGTTGATGACATCACGTTTGCACGCACTTTCCTAGACAACAGATCCTCAATTAATCTAATGCCTACAGCCCTCTATGAGCGGCTTAATCTCAGACCTCTAAGGAAATCTAGAGCCCTCCTGCAATTTACTGATAAATCAATCAAGAGGTCCCAAGGAGAATTGAGGAATGTTGTGATCAAAGTCGAGGGGCAGGAATACATGGTGGACTTCACTGTACTAAATATGGAAACCCCTCGTAATTGGAGAGACTCCCATATCATCTTAGGCAGACCATTCCTCAGGACAGCAGGGGCCTTGTTTGATTATAAGATCGGGAAAATCCAGTTCCAAACTCAAGGCGGAGATGAGGAACTCAAGATGAAGCAGACTAGATGGCAAAGACCGGATTCCGAATCCAGCACCGAGTACTCTTCAACCGAAGCAGACTGCGATCATGTAGACACAGTTGGGCCATGGAGACAGAACCCAGCCAACACCAATGAGTCCCTCCCCTCCGGAGATGATCCCGTGCATGAGTCAGTTTGCGAGGTCCTCAGAAACGAGTACAGCTCAGAACTTGCATCACCCTACATCTTCGATGACTTAGAGGCCCAGCTGGGCCTGTCAATCCTTCCCTCTTTAGGACAATCGGAAGATGAGGATGACGAGTCGGACGTGGCTTTTGCCAATTGCATGGAGACCTTTGACGATCCGACTCTAGAGCCGAATAACTTGGTGGCAACAATTACAGATAAAGATCCAGCCACTTCCAACACCGAACCAGATTCGATTGAGCCAGATTTCCTAGACAATCACACTATACCTGAGCTCAAGCCTTTACCCATAACACTGAAATACGCCTTCCTTGCGGGTCTGGATAAGAAATATCCGGTCATCATCAGTTCACGATTGACCGAGGAGCAGGAATCTCACTTGCTAGAGATCCTGGAGAAAAACCACAAGGCAATAGGATGGAGAATTTTTGATCTCCACGGGATAAATCCTGCTCTCTGTTCACACCATATCTACTTGGAGAATGAAGCCAAACCCTCTTGTGAATTCCAACGTCATTTGAATCCAAATTTACGAGAGGTCGTGAAGAAGGAGATAGAGAAATGGTGCACCGCGGGTTTTATTTATCCCATCTCCGACTCTAAATGGGTGGCTCCGATCCATGTGGTCCCGAAAAGTCGGGAATTCAAATGACCACCAACGAGGATGGAGAGGAGATCCTGACGCGAGTGCCCACGTCGTGGTGCGTTTGTGTGGATTACAGACGCCTGAATGCCGCGACGAAGAAGGATCATTTATCCCTACCATTCATTGATCAGATCCTGGAGAGACTAGCGGGGAAAGAATTCTTCTGTTTCTTAGATGGGTTCTCGGGCTACAATCAAGTAGACATAGCTCCGGAGGACCAGGAAAAGACCACGTTCACATGCCCCTTTGGTACCTATGCTTTCAGGCGCATGCCCTTTGGGTTATGCAATACTCCGGGTACTTTTCAAAGGTGCATGATTGTTGTATTCACCGAAATGGTCAGTGAATTCCTGGAAGTCTTCATGGACAACTTCTCGGTCCATGGCGATTCCTTCGATTCCTGCCTTAGGAATCTGGACCGAGTCCTCAAACGTTGTTGTGAGGTCAATCTAGTGCTCTCCTGGGAGAAAAGTCACTTCATGGTGACGGAGGGCATTGTGTTGGGGCACATCATCTCCAAGAGAGGAATGGAGGTTGACCCTGCCAAGGTGGATATGATTCGACGACTCCAGCCACCAACCAACATCAAGCAGTTGCGGTCGTTCCTCGGGCATGTCGGATTTTATCTGAGATTCATCAAGGATTTTTCTAAGATTGCCCGACCGCTAACTGAGCTTTTAGGCAAAGACATGGAGTTTGTTGTTGATCACAAATGTCTTGAGGCCTTTAAGCTATTGCAAGGAATGATCATGGACGCACCTATCCTACTAGCCCCAGATTGGTCTCTACCTTTTGAGATCATGACGGATGCCTCAGATTTTGCTGTTGGGGCTGTGTTAGGATAGAGGAGGGATGTCGTCCCGTTTTCAATCCACTACGCAAGCAAAGTGCTTGATACCGCTCAGCGTAGCTATACAGTTACGGAAAAAGAGATGCTTGCGGTAGTGTTTGCCTTGGACAAGTTCAGATCTCATTTAATTGGATCCAAGGTAATCGTGTTCACTGACCACACGGCACTACAATACTTGATGGATAAGAAGGATGCGAAGGCGCGTCTTCTTCGGTGGATTTTACTTATCCAGGAGTTTGATTTGGACATCTGTGATAAACCTGGAAAGAAGAACGTAGTAGCCGACCATCTCTCTCGTCTCGAAGATCTTAATACTTCCGAGGATTCACCTATTTGAGACTCTTTCCCTGACGAGTCGATTTTTGTTGTCAACTCACTCCCATAGTACACCAACATCGTGAACTGTCTTGTCTCTAAGAAGGTTCTCAAAGATTGGTCCAAGAGCCACATCGGCCGACTGAATTCGGACGCTAGACACTACCATTGGGAGGATCCAATCCTTTTCTTTAATGGACCGGATTGTGTCTGGAGACGGTGTATTCCTCAAGAGGAATACCAAAGTGTCCTTTCTTTATGCAACAACTTACAGGCAGGAGGACACCACACCGGGAAGAGGACCGCATGGAAGGTACTTCAGTGTGGCTTTTATTGGCCGACTCTGTTTTGCGATGCCATCATCTTTGCGAAGTCGTGTCCAGTATGCCAGAGAATGGGACGAACCGTTGGTTCCAAGGATGAGATGCCTATGCAGCCTGTCATCATTTGTGATGTCTTTGACGCCTGGGGCATCGATTTCATGGGCCCATTCCCTGTTAGCCACAGATTCGAGTACATCCTTCTTGCGGTAGATTATCTATCTAGGTGGGTGGAGGCTATCCCGACTCGAGCCGCAGACAGCAGGACTGTCTGTAAATTTATCAGAGAGCACATCATCTCTAGGTTTGGGATCCCCAAAATGATGATATCAGACGGGGGTAGCCACTTTGTAAATCAGGAGGTAAAGAAACTCCTGAAGGACTATGGCATCGAACACCGTGTCGCTAGTCCTTACCACCCACAAACTAATGGTATGGCTGAGGTGTCAAATCGGGAGGTGAAAAACATATTGCAAAAGCTTGTCCACCCAGACAGGAAGGACTGGTCTCAGATCTTGGATCAGGTCCTATGGGCGTATAGGACAGCTTACAAGACACCGTTAGGAACCTCCCCATTCCGAATGGTATTCGGAAAGCCGTGCCATTTACCCGCAGAACTAGTGCACAAATCAGAATGGGCAATCAAGAAGGTCAATTGGAACACGCACCTTGGGAAGAAGTTGAGAGAAATGGATCTGAATGAGCTTGTGGAAGTCAGAAACCATGCATATGACAACAGTTTGGTGTACAAGGACAAAGTGAAGCGTTGGCATGATAGTTATATCAGACAAAAGACCTTTGTTCCTGGACAGAAGGTATGGTTGTTTAATGCAAGGCTGAAGATCTTCCAAGTCAAGTTGAAATCAAAGTGGACGGGCCCATTCATTGTTCGAACGATGCATAATAGTGGATGTGTCGAGATCTAAGATCTTGCAGATGATGCACCGACATTCCTTGTGAATGGACAACTGTTGAAACACTTCGTCGAATCCAATGAGCAGCTAGTCCATGTTGAGGAGATTGTATTCATGTGCGAGACAAAATCAACATATACACCTCGAGCCGCGCACGAGACCTTGCAGCAGTGAGCTCTAGCCATCGGCAGCATCTTGAAAGATTCAGAACGACTCATTTGTATACGCCATCATTCCTGCACATTCTATCCTTCTTCCCCGTGACTCTAGTAACCCATCCCCACCTCATTGATCACGATCTTGGACTATACCTAGGATGACCAGATCCTAAGTATAGGGGGGATGAGCCACCTGAGTCTGTTCACTGTACATCATCCAGATCACATCGGTCTTCATACTCACTTCCATCCTATACTTAGGCTGACCTGAGCCTAAGTATAGGGGGGACCGATGCCCGCATTGTATATTCATCCACTTCTCTTCTTAACCTCGTCCGCCCCATTTTTTGTCCTTCTTCTACACTTAGGTTGCCTGAGCCTAAGTATAGGGGGGCGGGACGACTTCCATACTTTTTGCTCTCCTACGCTTAGCACGAGTTATGTCTTTTTCCTCGCTTTTCATGCTCTGAGGACATAGCACACGCTAAGTATAGGGGGGCGTGTATATATTACATATATACTTTACCCATAGCTCGTACTTTCATGTATTTTCGCGTATTTTGTATATAGTTTTCAATAATTACGGGTGGGTAAAAATTGAAAATATTTTTACTTGTATATTGTATAACACTTGTATAATCTGTATAACACTTATAAAACTCTTGAAAAATTGTTGTAACGTAGGAGGTATACCTAAGTTCAAAAAAACAAAAAAACAAAAAAAGGGGGCTTCTTATTTACTCTTGCATATCATCCTTGCATTAAAAAAAAGAGTCTTGCATTTACATTCATCTACATAGCATGTCATCTACATCTCATCTGCATATCTTGCATATGCAAGGTGAAAAGCTAGTGGGTTCTGCACCAAGTTACGAGTAGATGTTGAGGAAGGACTTGATTTGACCTTAATCCACCTGATTTCAGAGGAACCTTATAGGAACTGGAGTTAAGATTTCTCAGGTAAAGTGACTTAATTCTTTGAGTCCGCAAGTCTATGTTCACATGTCATCTTGATTAGTCTAAGTAGAATATCTCGTGCACACGCATGATTCTTTTACATAATGACCTAACTTGGACAAGCACAATGCACGCAGCTCTTCATTGATGAGGTGGTGAGGAGGTAGAATCCTTTAGCTTGGAGTAGCACATGGGTGGAAACATCCGTCCTCCTCTAGGGAGGGTAATGCATCTCAACCTAGTCTGGTGGTGTTGACATCTAGGGATGGGATGCTGTGGGTTGCAATAATGCTTCAAAAGAGGGATAGTCTACTGGCTCAAGAGGAAAAACTCCTGATGTACATGCTGCACCTTGTATATAGTTCAAAAAAAAGAAGAAAAAAAAGAGAAAAAATGCAAGAACTCCAAAAAAATCAGACATGTCCAAGTGAAAAAAAATATAACTGTCGGAGTATGGATATTAGCAAGAAGTCTACAGCTGGATGACTTGGCTACACTGGTCAGGCATCCCGGGATAGGTAGCTACACTGGCTACCATCCATTCTTTTCTCCACCCCCTCCTCTTGAGCTGGTCGCACTTGAACTTAGAAGGGAATACCCCGCTCCTCAAGGAAAGAGTTACTGGACCGGGTTATTTGAGTTACCTTGTTCGAGGAGGCTACTTCTTAACCATTTATGATGTGGAGAGTTACATTTCACTTACACAGTACAAGTAAGAATCATAGTCATTAGAAATTTGCATTTGAGGATTTGTTCTGACCTGACTATTGAGGAGTCTTGAATAGAAGACTTGAGGAACTTGAAGTCTGTTAGGTCTTAAATTTAGATCCCAATAAGGTTCCGCCACACAATTAATCAAAAGTCGAGTCAATCTCTATTTTCAACTTTTGTTCATGACCTTGGTATGGAACCCAAAATCATTTCACTCTTGCATTTCATTTAGTTGCTTGGGGACGAGCAAGGTTTAAGTATAGGTTTGCTCGATATGACTAGAAACTTAGGATCCTAAAAATAGTTTTAAAGATGCATAAATCTCGGAGTAATTACTATATATAGTATAATGCCGACCAACAAAGTTGATTGATAAAATGATAAGTACATAGACATTATTTTTTATTGTTCTTAATCGGAATGGTGAAGGTGTCTAGTCTGGGTATGATGGCTTGGTTTACCAATTAGCTCCCTACATGTCAAGGAAAGGCTCTCTCCCAGCATAACTCGAGTGTACCAGTCGGATCTATATTTGAGGAAATAATAATATGAGTAAGTCAAGTTGTATTCTAATTATTAAAAAAAATAATACTTACTCGTGAGAGATTATACTACATGGTAATATCAAGCAAAACCTAAATTTGTTTGTTGGTTTAATTGGACTGATAATTGATTTAGTATGATTATTTAATTAAATCTAATAAAACTCTATAATGAATAGAGTTGTATTTCCCTTGGAATAATTAATTATGTGAATATGATACATAATAAATAATTAAAATTTGAACATGATATGGAGGATCATATAAATGACATCCATCATTTCCCTTTAAGATGAAGAGCTCCGTTGCCATGGATTGTATGTAGGAGACGCCGACCCGAATTGACAGTTCTTGCATACAAGCGTACATGGATTGGGATCTTTGCTTATCGAAAGAGTAAGGTCGTATGTGTAGTGACCCCAATATCATTTCATCATATTATTGGGGTGATATTGGATTGTGCATAGTGTGTTCTATCATGTTGATGGTTGGTTTAATTAACAACGTGTCAACATCGCCTTAGGGGGTGTGAGACCAGGTGTTAAAGATCGAATTGGGAAATGGAAGTTGGACTTGAGAGGTGAAATGTGTTCCCACTTCTTTCTATCTGAGTTACAGTTTCTCATGTTATTAGGATGTAACAAAAGTAAGAAGGAGATCCAAGATTACGCTGAGATATAATGGTAAGTATGTCTCTTACTTTGAAAGTGAATAAGGGAATGATCTTCAAGAGTTAACGAGGCAAGACAACTTTGATATAAAATCCTTAACTAAATTAAAATGTATTTATGAAAATTATCTTATTTAAATAACCCACATTAAACTAACTCAAAACTATACTCAATAATAACCACTAAAATATCATGAACTAGATCCATGATCAAGATATCGTACTTGCATTTGGACACATAATGTATGTAGTTGCAATGTACAAGTTTCCTCATAATAGTGTGGAATCACAAATTAAATAGACAATAGGACAACAACCTTGGTTTGTACGTCTCTATAATCTTGATCTCTCATCGAATGTGCTTTGGAAGTATCATGTCGATGATGATCGCAATCATTGAAATTCCTTACAAAACCTAAGAAGATGTTTTGGCATGCATATGTGCTCTCAACATTTAATCATGAATAACATGGTTCACTATCTTTTGTAGAATGATTGATCGATAAAAGATGATGTACTCAAAATGTTCGAGTAACTACCTAAACTAAAGTCTTTGGTAGTTAAGATGGATGTAGATATGATAAGTGTCATCATTCTACTGGCTGTAGTCAATTCATTCATGAACCTTCATAATATTCATATTGTATGTCTTGATATAAATGTTTAAATACTCTTATATCAAAATCATTGAGTTCAACATAAGATATCTTTTGTTTTAAGCAATGGTTGTTTATAGATGAAGGAATCACAATGGAAGCATGGGTCAGACCCAAGTGAGAAGGAAATTAAATGAGTTGTTTGCACTTCTGTTATTTCCACACATATGACTTCCAAAGAGTTAGATGAATGCCAACACTTCAACAAGCTGATGTTTTGCTGATATGACTATCTAGAATATCTAGGATCCTTAGAGAAGGACTCGGGTAGTGCATCAACATATTATACATTTACATAGATTTATTGAAATTGACTTGCTTATTAGTTAAAATCAAAGTCTAATATTTGCATCTCATTCTTCTAATAACACTTGTAATTGGTTGCATATGTTTTAGAAGATTAGAAAGTTTGATCTTGAGGTTTAATAGTCATCCATATGGATGTTGATTCAATTGTTGCAACAACCTCCATTTGGTAGATAGACTACATATTTTCAGTAGGAGAGACCTTAATCTTAGAGAATGTCTCTATGACCTAGATGTTAGAATACATTCATTGTTTTTTTCTAAATGTTGTAAATAAACATGCATTATGAAATAGACCTATCATAAAGAGACATGATGGATATATTTGGGATAATAATCTAACATCTAGAGGACTCTACTAAATTAGAAGATTGATGAATGGTTCATTAAAATATCTAAATACTAAAATTATATCATAGAGGATAAAAAGGAGGATAAAGAACATTTAGGAATGATCTAGCATCAAGTCTTGGACATAAGTCTATTGAGAGATAGACTAGTAAGATATTTAACTTTAGATTGTCTGAAGTCTCAAAACTTAGATACTTATGAATAGAGATACAAAGTAAATTGTCTGATACAACCTTTTCTGGAAATAGCGTAACATGCATATGTATTCAAGATCTCATACATATTGATATGCGTAGATCACCTATATCTTAATAAACATTAATTATATGCGATATCGATTCATGATTATTTGCAATATGATATTTCTTCTCTTTAATTTAGGAACCTTTAACATGTTCAAAGATTTCACAATTTTAGTTGAGAACCAAAGTTAGAAGGAAGATGAAATGAATTTGATCTAACCAAGGTAGCAAGTACCTATTAGATGAATTCAAGGAATACCTCATGAAGAAAGGAATATCATCCCTATCTCACTCCTCCTAATAACCCTTAACTCAATAGAGTTGTAGGGAATTGCAATTGGATCATGTATGACATGATTTGATCAGTGATGAATATTAGCATAATTACCTCTTAGTTACTTGGTATATACGTAGCTGAGACTGCAGTATATCCTTATTAATATTCCATGCATATTTAAACCCAAAAATCCTCAGAAGTTATGGTTTGGAACCTATCCTAGTGTTGGACACTTGACGATTTTGTGTTACTTGGTCCATAACCATGTCATAGATGCAAGTAAGCTAGAATCTAGCATCAAAGAATGCTACTTCATTTGGAATATAAACGATGGTATTGGATACCTAATTTATGAACTTGAGATTCTTAAAAGATTACATCTCTAATGATATGATTCTTAGAGGATGACTTTCTTAAGAATCAAGATAAAAATCAAGTAAAGGAACTCACTAAATCTTATGAAGATAATGAGGCTCCTGAAATCGAAAACTAAAAGCACAATTAAAGATGAAACACTCATACCTCTTCAAATTAGTTTGAGGGTGTTAAAACTAACTAATGGGTACGGATTCCATGTGTCAGAAAAGTCTGACAATGATCTAACTTCATATGATGAAGTTTCTAAGGATCAAGGAAAGGAGAGATGGATGTTTGCAATAAAGTCTAAAGTAGACTTCATACACAAATGTTGTGTATGGACTCTCGAGGATCCACCGATAAGGGTAAAATCTATTTGGTGTAAATGAATCTTCAATAGAAAGAGGGAACCTGATGAGAAGGTAGATACCTTCAAAGCACGGTTCATAACCAAAAGATAAACTCGAAGAGATGATATCACTTGTGATGAGACTTGCTCTTCAGTGACAATGCTTAAACCCATAAGAATATAACTAACTGTAGCTATGAAACTTTACGATAACATCCACAATATGAAAGTAAAGATTGCATTCATATATGAATTCCTCTCTGAGGATATTTGTATGAAGTAGCCCTAGGGATTCATGGTTGAAGAAGGCAAAGTGTGTAAGAGAACTCCATTAATGGACTCAAATAAACTTCTAGTACTCAGAACATCAGATTTAATGAAATTATAAAGGTAATGATTTCATACAAAATCTTGAAGAACCTTGTGAAGCTTAGTGGGTGTGCCATTGCGTTCATCGTGCTATATGTGGATAATATCCTAATCATTTGGAATGGTATAAGGATGAGAATAAGTGTTTTATAATCTGGTTGTTCCATACCTTGAGATATGATTTCAAGGATGCCTCTTATTTCTTAGGTTGAAGTTCTTCAGAAGAAAAGAGATTACGGCATTTAGACCATTTCATTAGCATTACATATTTCATATTTTGGAGAACTCCAAGGAAATCCTTTTTCACTTAAGATAGAGCAACTCAAAGAGTTGATGATATGAATGCCAAAGCTATATGTTCTAGTGCATCGGTTAAGTGCAGTTCACTATATGCTATATGTGCACAAAAGGCCAGACATCTGCAATGCTGTGGGAGTAGTAAACTACTACTAATCCTACTATGGAGATAAAACACTTATTTGCAGTAATAAAAATGCCTTCGAAGCTGATAAGACTTTTGAGATAGGGACCTCAAAGTCTAATCTTCAAGAACTTAAAACTTTATAGATAGTTATAAGACTTAAGACTAGATCTTAGTCGTAGAAGATAGGGATCTCTGTGATAAGGGTATGATGATAAGGATAATAGAAATTACTTATTGGGCCTCGCGACTCGGGTTAAGGTATCCGATCAATCTCAAGAGGTCGTTGTGACCCAAATCACAAAGCGCAATCAATCGAGAAAATCAAGACCACAATTAAGACAATCACAAGCATAAAATCCAATGAAGCCGTCTCCACTATTTATTTAACCTGGTATAGCGACCATGGTCGAACACAAGGAGCACATAAATGTAAGTAGTCGGTAATCAAAAAATAAAAGGCATATTTTTGTGTTTTTTAATTTGCAAAATTTTTTATATTTTCTAATAAGAAAACAAATAAAAAGATAAAGAAAATCAAGGTTTAACAATTTTTATTAAGAGTAAAAATGTTTAAAAATTAGAACTAAAAATGTTTTTGTGTTTTTTAAATATCTATATATTTTTGGTGATTTTGTGGTATTTTCAGTTTTTTATATGATTTTATAAAAAAAATAAAAAAAATCAAAACAAAACCATGTACAGCCTTGACCAAAAGGCGAACTTAAATATTATAAATGCCTAAATGTCCTGTTTGTGATTTTTATGATAAAGTAAATAAAAAGATCTAACTACAACAACTGAAATCGTATTTTTTTTATTTTTTTAGAATTTTTAATGATTTTTACAAGATTTTTAGTCTTTTGAGATTTTTAAGTTTTTTTTATAAAGGATAATGCAACAAAAATTACATTGTAATGAAAACACACTAAAACAAACACAAAAAAATTTATGGAATTTTTGGGACTATTTTTATATTTTTTTGGTTTTTTTAGAAAATAGACAAAACACTTTTTAGGGGTTTTTGATTTTTAGAAAATATCAAATAAAATAAAATCGAATCAAAAATTTACCAAAAATATTACACGTTAGCAGAAGCTAACGATAATTTTTGTGGCATTTTTGGAGTTGATTTAATATTTATTTGATTAAAAACAAGAGACATAGCTCACAGGGACCTACTTGCAATTATTTAAAAGTTTAAGGTCCAAATAATAATAGAGGTTAAAAGCTCAGGGGTAGATATGCAAATTAACCACCTAAATCACACACATGTAGAATAAACGGGGCACATGGTATAATTGTAAATATCCAAAAGTTTTTATTCAAAGCATAAAAGTTAAAAGTACAGGGGCATAACATGCAAATACATCACAACTCACATGCACGAGCATGTGTTTTAGGTTCAAGAGGACTAAAGTGAAAATATAAAAAACAAGGGGTCCAAACTGTAAGATGTTTATGCTACAACTTTATTCTCAAGACTAACTCAAAAGGCATAAAAGTACGGGGTAAAAGATGCAAAATACCCTTCGTAGGATGCACGTGGCACACGCGGGATGCATCATGGGCATACGACTATGATCATTGCTGGGGTAGATCTGACGGTGTAGAGAATGTCCCCCCTACGTGTGGTCGGATGCGTTAGATCGGATGGCTGAAAAGGCTGCACGGTCAGTGGCTGGGATTCAATATGGTAAGTGAAGGCCGATCCGACGATGGATTAAGATGGAGGAAGAACAACCTCCAGGGAACTTTGATCAGCAACGGGAGGAGATCCACCAAGAAGATGTCCTCACCAAGGAGGGTTGGAGTGACGTGGAGATGTTCCGCATCTAGTGGCGAGTTCTGATGCACCGGAGAACGGTCGGATGGTCGTGGAGGTGTATGGCCGCTTGGAGCTGCTCCACCCAAGTAATGAGGGAACCAGAGATGGTCTTCTACGCACGAAGTAACCAACAGAGGGCGAGATGCTCGGATACGTAGCTCCGTCGAGGTTTATTGCTTGCTAAAGAAGGGAAAAGCTTGGGGGAATGAAAGTTGATCTCCGGCAAAGATGGTAGGAGGAGATATGCGCCATAATCTTGACCTAAGGGACGAGCCTAAGGGTAATCAGGATGCGGTGTGAGGTAGAGGGTGATGTGGCGTGTCGATCTGAACGGATGGGATGCGATATCGGGGCTCCGACCGGCTAATTCGAGCACATGAACTGGCGACGGAGCTAAATGGGAAGGACGAATTGAAAGGACGAAATGAAGTGGTGTGGTAGATACCTGAGGTTCTAGATGAACTCTTGAGCTTCAGGCGGAGGTGGCAAGCGAGGTTGTGGCCTCGACAAAGCTGTGGAAGGCCAGGAGGCTTGTTGCAGCAGCATACGCCGGCCATGAGGCTGAGTAACGTGGATGCTCCACCAAAATCCAATCCGCGAGGTCCCTCGGGAAGCTGTCACTCAACCTGAGGTTTCTAAGGCTGGAATGAGGAGCGAGGCACGAGCTAGGGCTCTTTCGAGGTGGATGAGATGCTATATAGGCAGCTCGAAGGTCTAGAAGGATTAGTGAATAGCGCGAGACCCGAGAGCGATTCTGATCATCCAAGGAATCCGCTAGGAACACATAGGTCCGAGGAATCATGGGTTTAAGAATGGAGGCCAAAGGAGCATAGAGTCGGGCTGGAAAAATTTGAGAAGGAGCTCCGGCAGACAGTATCCGGATCTGACTCGGAAAGGAGGAACCGTTGACCGAAGGTCAACAATCCCAGCTGGCTAATCGGAAACTTAGGATTTACAAAATATTTACAAAATCAATAAAAAATAGTAAATGGCTTTAAAATAAAAAGTGTATAAAATAAAAAATGTTTATTATTTTTTAAACTATTTTTTGTGATTTTTTATTTTGTTTTATGAAAAATAAAATAATCTCTATACAGTATAATGTATTATATACATGTGTAATATACCTACGTATTTTGTACAATTATTTTTATTTTGTTAATTTCAATCAAATACCCCAATTTTTATATTTTATTTATTTACAACATAATTTTCGGATTAAAAAATAATTTTTATTTTATTTTTATTCTTTATTTACAGGTATATAATAAATAAGGAGTGAGACATATATACATGTATTTTGCACAGGTGAGAGAGGATTTTATTTAATTTTTATTTAATTTTTATTTTATTTTATTTTTAGAAATATATACAAGGAGGTAAAAAGAACATTTTATTTTGATTTTGTCAAAAATAATTATCTATAGATACAAACAATATATAGTATAGAGTAAGCCCTATCTCTTTCTACTTATTTAATTTTGCGATCAGGTCAATGCTTGACCTTCTCTTGGTGTTCGAGTCACTCTGTATTTATTCTAAATACCTCCTTCCCTTTTCTTTTCCTTTATTCTTTTATTTTTGCACAAATACATGCTAAATATATTGTTAACATGTGCATGCCAAATGCTAACATATTGTATTTACACCTATTTACAAGATGCTTTGCCAAGATAAATAGCTAAAATAAAAGACTAAAGAGTGAGAATCAGTGATTCATCACCCCCTATACTTTACCTTTGCTCGTCCCTTAGTAAATTCTTATTTAAAAAAGAAGTGAAAAATAGATGAAAAGAAAAAGAAGGAGAATCAAGGTTGATTATTAATTTTGTCTTCATTAAATTGAAGTATGGAGCTCAGTCAGACCATCGGATTATTAGTTTATCGGAACCTTGTTTGGACTTAGGTTTAAGACTCAACAGCCTCTAAGTTCCACCAATCTATGGTCAAGACTCCTCAATAATCCATATCAAAACAAGTCTACATACACAAACTCTAATGACATGAATCTTTTCTTGTACGAGGTAAGTGATATGTAGTTCCCCACCTTAGAAATAACAAGGCAACAACCTCCCTCGACAAGGTAACTCTAATGACCTAGTCTAGCAGCTCTTTCCTCGAGGAGCGGGGTATTCCCTTCTAAGTTCAAGTTCAACCGGCTCAAGAAGAGGGGGAAAGAAGAGAATGGGTCGTGGCCAGTGTAGCCACGTATCCCTAGGAGCCTAACCAGTGTAGATAAGCCTTCCGTTGCAAGCTTCATGAGATGAGAAGGGGTACTTGATAACGCGGGTCCGACCTGCGGTTAATGGTGTTGTCAGTGTAGAAAACCGCAGAGAGGGATCCGCGTTGATCAGACAAAAATCAACGAAAATATGAGAGAGAGAGTGAAGTGAATAGGATTCTCTCTTCTATTTTCATCTACACTAATTATTTCACTAGGTAAGTGTGCCTGGGTCGAACTCAAGGATGCAGAATATTAAAACTTCAGCTTTTGATACAAGAAAGAAATGTCAAAAATATCCTCTTTATTCTTGATTTTACAAAGAAAGAATTAAAAATCGGTTCAAAACAAACTCACGATTGTGACAATCAAAATGACATAACGAAGCCATGAAAAAAAAAATACAAGAAAAGTATCTTGGGTAGTTATAAGGCTACCCTAAAAAAATCACGGGAAAAAACTATAAAATCGAGGTCCAAACAACCCCTACAAACCAGGGGTATAACTGCAAAATAAAGTTCAATGTTTTATTACAAAACGGTCCATGTGAAGGACTAAACTGCAAAGAAAACTAAAGTTATTACATTTAGGTCCTCACGTAGGGACCTAAATGTAATATCTGGAAAATTCTGGAGTGGAAGTGGAAGTCTAGATCTTTGCTGGGTTGATGTTGCAAATTTCACATCGGTTCATGGTCAACGGTGGAGATTAGACGCGGTGGCTTGATCTGAGCCGTTAGTTGGTGACACGTGTCAGAAGCCTGTAGCTTCTGGCGTGTTCTTGTTGTTCTTGCCCTTCTCCTTGCGACTGGCTACGAAGATCTCTTCTCTGTTTTCTCCCTGGAGTTTGAAGCGTTACTTGGGCCTCCAACAGGGCCAGGAGGGAGACTCCTTCTCCTCCGAGCCCGCCTGCAGGTGAGCTTCTCCTAAGGCGGCGGAAGGCAACAGGAATTCTTCGAGGAAGACAGCTGGTCCGACTGGTCCTGGAGGATGATGGTGCTTTTGATTTCTTGGATATTCAAGCTCCAGATGGTTGAGTAAATTCTCCAGATGAATAATGGACCTGCAAACAAAGATTTGTTGCTCGGTTCATGCGAGAACCGGCCAAGAAGATTAAAGGATTTGCAAGTTATAACATGTTTCCAGAATTATTGCAAGCAGTGATATTGGAAAGAAAGAAAATGATCCTGGATTGATTCAATTTGGTTTTGAGAAGACTATGAGATGTGGCGTCTAATTATGACAATTAGAGTACCGAATGACGCGGTTAAAGGCACTAATTGATACACGAATATCGAGAAAGAATTAGTAGAAGATGGATGATTTACCTAGGAGTAGAGAGTTTATGACTCTCTGATCATTGCTCGATGGGGCAGCTTTCCCAGAGCTCTATACGTGCGATGACGTGATGCAAGGCCAGGGATAGACCTTGGAACTTCTCCCCGATCTCCAAGCTTCCTCACGGTTACCCTTGAGCGGAGCTGTCACCTCTAGGTTTGGCGGAGCATGGTGGTGAAGGTGGGACTCGGCCACCAGAACTGGGGGTTCAGGGTTGGTTAGGAGAGTTAGTTACTAATGGCAGAGTTGAGAAGCTTTTATAGACGAATCTGAAGGAGGTTAGTTGAAGATCAATGGTGGGCGTGTAGGAGGCTTGTTAGGGGAAGAGATCTGAGGGTGGAAATCGTATGAAGAAGTTAGGAGTTGGCTTGGAGAAGACGGGGAAGTTAGGTGGTTGGAACAGCTTCTGGCTGACCTTCTTGAAGAAGAAGGTCCCAGGTGATGACACATGTCAGCACCTGGTTGACCAGATTCAAGAATATCTTATTAATTAAAGCAAAAATAGTAAATGACTTTATTTTAATTAGTTATAAAAACGAAAAAGGTCTGTAATTAAGTTATCTAAATTATGATATAATTAATTTTTATAAATAATAAGTATTATACAAAATATAATTATTATAGTAATAAATAGGTATAAATAATACATAATAAAAAGATTTTGGATTTTTAATTTAATAAATAAATAATTACATATTAGTTTCATATTTTCTTAATTATTAAAATAATGAACAAGGCCTTTGTGAATATTTATGGATTTTAATAAATTAGTTTAGATATATTGATAAATATGGGTATAAGTTATGTAGTTCAATTTCATTTATAAATTAGGTATTTGGATTTTATTAAAATAATAAATAAGATTCAAAAATTCTGAAATAGATAATGGTTAAAATACAAGATCATAAAAATAATTAAAAATTATAAAATTAATAAAACTATAAATAGTATGTTCTAAATAAAATAAATAGCCTAGAAACCCCGTTGTCATTAGGTCCCAAAACCGACTTTTTGTAAACGGACTCCGATTTTAGTGAAATCACCTCCATTAATTAGAGAATGTTATTTTATAAACTTTAAATATGAGTAGAATGAAATTGGAGTTCGTATGAGAAAGTTATGATGTTCGGAAGTTGAGAATTTGTTAATTTGAAAGTTGGATTTCTTAGCATATATATAAGATAATATTTTTAACATTTTTTTTTATATTTTTTTATATATTTTTAGAAATAATTAAGAAAAGAGTTTGGTGAAAAATAAGCATATATGAATTAATTGAAATTATTGAAGATTTGATATTTATTTGATAATTAGTGAAGAATGTTTGGTATGTATATTTTATTAATTTTATGATTTTCTTTCCTTATCTCCCCCTACTTGTTTATTTGTCGACCAAATCATGTTGACTTGGTCTCGGAGGGTAGGTTATATAAATATATATTACAGCTATATTTATATTTTATAAGACATATTGTACATATATTCATATTTACAATCTGCCTTCTTTTTTTCTTTATTTTTATTCTTTTATCTACTTACATGTTTTTGATGCATAAAAGTGAATTTTTATTCATGAATTTTTTTTTGATAAAAGATGGAAATTATGGATATTTACATATATTTGTTAAGGATTTTAAGACAAAATGCAACAGAAATGTTAATGATCATGGATTCATCAACCCCCTATACTTAAACTTTGCTAGTCCCTTAGCAAACACTTATTTGAAAAGTAAGTGAAAAAGAAAGAAAGTTAGAATGAATTTATTTTCCTAAACCAATTCTTGAGAACAGACAAAGGACATAGCTCGATCGGGCCTGGAACAAGCATTTTGTCGGATCCTTAACTAGGATTAGTATTTTATCATCAACAGTCCTCAAGTTCCACAAATCCTTATTTAAGTTATCTTCATTAGCTAGTTCAGATGCACTTATTCATATCACAAACTCTATCAACTTTGAAATCAATTTGTACAATGTGTGAATTATTTTAGATCTTCCTGCTTAAAGAAACGAAGAAATCGTCCATCCCAGCTATACACTTCCATTGATTCCTCATCCAGCTACTCTTTCCTCGGGGAGGGAGGTATTCCCTTCTGAGGTCAGTTCGTGCTATGTCCACAATCGAATATACAGAGAAAGTAGAAGAATGAGAAAAGAACTGGAGTGCGACTAGTGTAGGCGCATCTCCTTGTGAAGCTCAGCCGGTGTAGCTAAGTCTCCACAAAGATGTGCATGCATTTTTGGGGGAAGCTTGGACCATTGTGGTCATATTTGTATTTGGCGGCTTCTCCTTTGAACTGACTTTGTAATTTGCTTGCAATGCATTCATCTCTTTGTGCTTCAATGGATATAGCATCTTTTATTCTGTCCCTTCTTTGAGGTCTTGGAAAAATTGTGTCACCGGGTCCTTCCCTCATTCGAAGCGACTATCGCAACCCCTATCTCTCCCATCTTTAGACGTCAATGCTGTAAAGACAAGGATAGAAACACGCTACCAAGATGGACTGCCCTTCACAGCCCCATGCAAGTCGAGCTAAGTGCAAATTGCATGTGTCCAAGATTGGTTCACTAATGTCGAGTTGTACGGATGACACCAAGTGTTCTACTTAAGCACATATGAGTTGATTTCCCAGATATGGTCTTATGGAACCCAAAGATTTAAGTCAAAGACCTAGAGAGTATAAATTCCAGATCCTAGCTAGGCTCCCTACAACGAATGTTAAAGGCCATAATCAAGCTCCAACCTTCACACTATTCCCAATCCTTAGTTATAGAAATCAAACTTATTTTGAAAAAAGCTAATGCAAATGCAATAATGTTTTGTGAATTATATTTTCTAAATTTTACTCATTTTTATGTATTTTAAGGCTTTTGTATTTTTATGAATTTTAGAACTTTGTATTTTTTATGGATTTTTTCAATTTCAATAAACAAGCATTTGTACAAGAATTTTACAAGGTATATTTTATTTGGAATAAATATATAATGTATTTTACAAATTTTACATACAGAGAATTTTATAAGGATTAAATGATTTTTACACATATTTTAATAGATAGGATTTTAAATAAGTATTAAACATATTAAATGCATATTTGAAATAAATATTTCAAATACAGATTTTACTTATTTACAAGGATTTTATAACTAATTGATAAATAAATATATTGATTTTAAATTAACCCTCACCCACTTTTTTTATGGATTTAATAGATATAGAAATTACATAAAAGTATGAGTTATGGATGCAAGAATACATACAATATATACACTCCCCCCTATACTTAGCTTGTGCTATGTATTCATAGCGTCAAAAGAGAAAAAGGAGGACATAACTCTTGCTAAGTAAAAGTTAGTGAAAAAGACTGAAGGAATAAAAGTCAGTCGACCCCCTATACTTACGATCATGTCATCGTAAGTATAGTGGAAGACAAAAAATTAGGTGACTGAAAGAAAAGAATATATAATGAAGAAATAAGAGAAATATAGAAAACGAGATCAACGAAATCACTCAGTCCCCCTATACTTAGGATAAGTTATCCTAAACATAGAAAGGAATGTGGCCAAAAATTGGAGACCGATGATTCGTGGAAAGGAAAGGATATACAAAAGATAAAGAACAAAATCGAAAACGCTAATCAATGGACAATAAGTCCCCCTATACTTAGGATCTGGTATCCTAAGCATAAAAGACGAGAAAAAATGGGGACGATTGTGGTCTATGAAGAATGTACAGGTGGTTGTGTACTCCAAAAATCGAATGGATCAAAAGTCTTTGCATAGAATGAGACGAGGTGGAAGAGTAGTCATGAGTCCTGTACAAAATAAATCACTTCAACACGGGCCAGATGATCAATAGTATCCACGAAGTGCTTCAGCATCTGTCCATTCACCACGAATGGCTCTGCACTAGGTGACACATCTGATATAGCTATGCTTCCATTGTCGTGCACCATTCGGACTATGTAGGGTCCTTCCCACTTGCTCTTTAATTTGCAAGGAAAATTCTCAATCGTTCATTGAAACAACCATACTTTCTGCCCAGGAACAAAGATCTTGTGCCGAATATGTCTATCGTGCCATTTCTCCACTTTGTCCTTATAAATGAGGGCGTTCTCGTATGCCTGATTTCGAATCTCTACTAGCTCATTCAGATCCATCTTCCTCTTGGCTCCTGCTTTCTACATATGAAGTGAAATCTCTCTGATAGCCCATTCAGATTTGTGCATGATCTCTACGGGAAAATGGCATGACTTCCCATAAACCAGTCTGAATGGTGAAGTACCTAAGGGAGTCTTGTACGCAGTATGATATGCCCAAAGAACCTGATCTAGAAGTTGTGACCAGTTCTTCATATCTGGT
Organism: Ottelia alismoides; assembly: GCA_037367405.1. Classification (NCBI taxonomy): domain Eukaryota; kingdom Viridiplantae; phylum Streptophyta; class Magnoliopsida; order Alismatales; family Hydrocharitaceae; genus Ottelia; species Ottelia alismoides. The sequence goes on along the minus strand of JAZKJV010003074.1, from coordinate 405,621 downwards.
CGTACTATTTTCTGAAGAATGGATTTTACCTCCCTATTTGAAACTTCAGCCATGTCGTTCGTCTGTGGGTGGTAAGGAGAAGCTACTATGTGATCACTGCCATAGTTCTTCACTAGCTTTTTTACCTCCTTATTAATGAAATGGCTACCCCATCTGAAATAAGAATACGTGGAATACCGAACCATGAAATAATATGTTCCTTTAGGAACTTGCACACTGTCCTACTGTCTGCAGTTCATGCGCATATAGCGTCCACCCATCTACTAACATAATCCACAGCGAGAAGAATGTACTCAAAGCCACTGTTGGAAGGAAATGATCCCATAAAATCTATGCCCCTTGCGTAAAAGTTCTCACAAATAATAACAGGTCGCATAGACATCACATCTCTAGCATTGACCGGTCCTACTGCTCTCTGACAATCCGGGCAACTCTTCACGAATGTGCAAGCATCTCTAATAAGAGTCGGCCACCAAAATCCACTTTGAAGTACCTTCTGCACTATCCTCTTCCCCGAATGATGCCCCCCTGCCTCTAAGGAATGGCACAAAGTGAGGACACTATTGTATTCCTCCTGAGGAATACATCACCTATAAGCACAATCCGGTCCCTCACGAAAAAGAATCGGATCCTCCCAATGGCAGTATCGTGCCTCGGAAACTAGTCTATCGACTCAATCCTTCGGCTAACCTGGTGGACTCTTCTGTGCAACAAGAAAGTTCACTATATCTGCATACCATGGAAGATCTGTAACTGCAAAGATACTTTTGTCTAGAAATCTCTCTGCAATCTCTGGCATGTACTCATCTGAAGGCTGCTCTATCTGTAATCGGGAGAGGTGATCAGCTAAAATGTTCTTTACCCCAGGGTTATCTTTATTGTCCAAATCAAACTCCTGAAGTAAGAGAATCCATTTAAGAAGGCGTGCCTTGGCATCCTTCTTCTCCATCAAAAATCTGATAGCTGAATGATCTGTGTAAATTGTAATCTTTGAGCCAAGAAGATATGATCTGAATTTGTCTAATGCAAATATCACTGCTAACATCTCTTTCTTTGTTACTGTGTAATTGCGCTGAGCATCATCTAAAGTCCGGCTGGAATAGTGGATAGCAATAGGAACTCCATTCCTCCTCTGTCCTAATACATCACCGACCACAAAATCTGAAGCATCCATTATGATCTCAAAGGGAAGAGACCAATCGGGTGGCTGTAGGACAGGAGCACTGATAATCATATCTTTCAATGTGAGGAAGGCATGAAGACATCTGTCATCTAATAGAAACTCGATGTCTTTGCCTAATAGTTTAGTTAGCGGTCGAGCAATCTTGGAAAAATCCTGAATGAATCTTCTGTAAATGCCAACATGCCTAAGAAAAGATCGTAACTGCTTAATGTTGGATGGTGGTTTGAGATGCTTTATGACATCCACCTTGGCAGGGTCAACCTCCATGCCTCGCCTGGAGATGACATGCCCCAACACGATCCCGTTTGTAACCATAAAATGGCTCTTTTCCCATGACAAAACAAGATCTACCTCACTGCATTTCTAAAGAACCTGGTCTAGGTGCGCTAAACAATCGTAAAATGACTCAACATAGACCGAGAAATCATCCATAAAGACCTCTAGAAAATAACCAATTATGTCTGCAAAAATGGCAAGCATACACCCCTGGAAAGTAGCAGAGGCATTACGTAATATAAACGGCACCCGTCTAATAGCATACGTGCCAAAAGGACATGTGAAAGTAGTCTTCTCCTGGTCTTCAGGAGCAATAGTGACCTGATTGTATCCGGAATAACCGTCAAGGAAACAGAAGTACTCCTTCCATGCCAACCTCTCTATTACATGGTCTATAAAAGGCAAAGGGAAGTGGTCCTTCTTCGTCGCAGCTGATGAATCTGTGATTCATCACTTCAAAAGTTAAAAATAGAGCCTTGTTCCCGAGTAAATAGAGGCATATTTCCCTTTATAATGCATAAATAGCATTCATGCATGCATACATAGTACATGTATTTTAGCAGTCCATTTGCCATTTGCATTTAAATAAGAAGTCAAAATCCCTTGTAAAATATCTACTTACCAAAATAACCTCTTCCTTACAATATGTGCTCCTTAGTTAATAATATAGGGAAGAAAACCAAAAATCCCCCTTGTAAAATAGCCAACAAAGCCCTAGAATCCCTGGATCCGAAAATACACATAAGTCCCTCACACAAACTCCGAAATAGGTCTACTCACTCTTGGAATAACACACATTAAAAGACATTTAAAATGAGACTAATTTCATCAAGTTTGGAGCTCGTATGAAGAAGTTGGGTTTTTGGGCCACTTTGTATACTACATATATGTATAAATTGTATCTGTGTATCTTGTGTATCATATTTGACCTCATTTCCGTCTTTGGTCAACATAAAACTTGTAGATCTCATCGAGATCTACAACTTTCATGTTTTGAGTTTTTCCAAATTCGGCCCCCTCTTCTTTCTACCTTTATTGTTTGGTCCAGCCAACCACAGCAGGCCACGTGGCGCCCTCTGGTTGCGCCACGCGGCCCGCATCCCTTGCCCAGGCCGCCGCAGCCTTCAGCCGTTGGATGATCGTTCAGATCCAACGGCCTAGCCGCTACCACGTAGGCCCTTCACTTTAACCGTCAGATCAAACCCCCGCCTCATCTCCATTGCCCGTTCGTGCCTCTCCCTCATCATGCCACGTGGCGCATCCTCCGCCATCAGATCACGCTCCAGTCTCTTCATCTGAGACGTTAGCCCGGCAGGCATCTGGACCGCCCAATTAAATACCCGCTGTTCATCACAGCCGTCCGCTCATGCCCCATCTCCGTTGCACCACGTGGCCGCTTCACGACACTCGGATCGCCACGACTAGATATTCATCCAGCCGCTCCATCCCGCTTCGATCACCACCGTTGGATCACAAGATCCAACGGTGGAGACTTCGTCTCCTACCTCGGGAGCCCCTCTCTCCCACGAACTCCCTAAACCTTGCTCCATCATCAGCATGGCCGAGACCCTCAACCTATAAATACTTGCCCTCCAGCCATCGTCGCACCCATCCGCCATTACAAGAGAAACCCCCGAGCTCAGAGCTCTCGATTGGTAACAGCAATTGGCCATCTCTTCGAGCGAAGACAGGTGTCTTCTTCGGCGAGATCCACGGCACCCTCCGCCGTGTCGCAGCCACCCTCCATGTAGTTGCTTGAGCTCAGGGACCCACCGCCCCTTCGAGCGAAGACCTGGAACTCAAAGACGAGCTCCAATCCCCAGGTGAACGCCTCCATCCCTTCTTGATCTTCATCTCATTTCTTCTTCGTTTTTCTCGCTTTTTATTCGCCGCCTACGGTCACCGTCTCGCCTTTATTTCACTCCACCGAGCTCCGCATCGGAGCTCTCATCTTCGCGGTTACCTTCACGCCCGCCGACGACGCATCTCACCATCCCTCGATCTCCAGCTCCGCCACTTGGCCGGAGCCCATCGCCAGATCAACTCCCTCCGCCTTAGGCCTCGCCAACCATCCACCCATCTCCACGATTGCACGCACGAGCTACGACTCTTTCTCTAACGGTTGCAGGTGCCCATCTGATCACTGGTCGGAGCTTCACCGGAGTCGTCTTCGAGCTTCGTCGCCAGCAGCCTCCGACGGCCTTCTCCAACTCCTGGGATCACCGTCGCCTTCGCCGCATCGCCACGAGTCTACTGAGATATCTCCGACAAGTCGGAGAGCTTCATCGACACGAGGAAGGACTGGCGGAGCAAAGGCCGCTTCGCTGGAGCCCCGCCATCTCCTCCGCAGGCGGCGGAGGACCATCGGAGGAGAAGTCCAGCTGCCGTTCGATCACCTCGATCGAACGGGTGTCATCGTGCCACGTCGCCTCTCAACCGAGCTTCACAGGAGTCGTTGGATCTCTTTAGATCTAACGGCGCCTAGTGAGCCACGCGTCCCCCCTCCGCAGCAGCCGAGAGCCGTTGGATATACTATCTGATCCAGTGACCGTCAGTCAGCCACGTCGCCCTCTCCATCGTGAGCCAGGAGCCGTTGGATCAACTTAGATCTAACGGCCTGAGATCTCGCCACGAGTCTTCACCGCCATCCGTTGGATCGAGCTTGATCCAAGGGTCCACAGCGCGCCACGCAGCACTGGTCCGAGCCTCTTCCCCGAACCTAGGCTCAGATCGCCCGAGCCTCACTCCAATCCTCCAGAAGCGCCCAAGCCGAGCCTCGAGCCTCCGCAGCGATCCGAGCCTAGGCCGCCCACGTGAGGAGCACGTGTGGCCTGGGAATTTTACACAGAGGTCCTTGGGACTTTTCATATTTGCAAAGAGGTCCCTGTGAAGCAGACCACACGTGAGGAGCACGTGCCTTGTGGAGAATTTGCACACCAGTCCCCTGCATTATAGGTAATTACACTTAAGTCCCTGTCAGCATATTTGCTTTATGTAATTTTGTTTTCCTGTGTTGCATATATACCCCTGTGTTTGCACGCATCACTAGGTTGCATTTTACATCATTTTTAAATTCCAAAAGTTGCATTTTGTTGAGAAACATGTCCTCTATCTAGTGTGCCACGTGTCATATTTTTGTAATTACAGTAGATTTTTTAATGAATTAATTGGTTGATTTGTGGAATATTTTGCCTAGTGACACCTTTTAATTTCTAGTTAATTTTCTATGATTCCAAAAATCCTCAAAAATTCACAGTAGCTCTAGGACAATGAACTTAACATTGCATAAATTTTCATGTCATTTGCACGCATATCGAGGCCTGAATAAATTGTTTATGATTTTCTTATTTTAATTTTAGTAAATTCATTTCACATTGAAATTAAGATTTGTCAATTTTCCTGGATCCCTTATCATTACAGCTATCTAGGATAATTTTATCTCCTTAAAAATGTGACTTGGTATTTATTAATAATTAATTAGTGAAAATCACCCTGTCTGCATGTTTAATTCACTATAAATTCATTTAGTGTCTAAAAATTCCCAAAAAAATAGGGTAGCTTAGGTTCATCATCATTAATCATCTGGCCAATTTTTAGAATTTTTGGATTCCATTTGATACCTTAATTGAATTAACATCAAATTGGCCTGCTGGTTGCATGTATCCTGCATAGAAATTGAAAAAGAACAAAAAAAATTAATTCCCCGAAAATATAACACTTGGAAAATTGCTAATAATTCACCTAAGGAGACAGATGCCTCCCTGAGTTCGACCTTGGAATTTCACCAAGTAAAAAAATTTTGCCGCTTGAAATTAACTTGACATTAAATAATAGTGGTTTTTGATTTGCCTCTCGTATCCGACTGCAATGAACGACATCTAATTAATTTGGACAATTAATTTGCTCGAATTAACATAGGGTGCGGGGCAGGTTATCAGCAGCATTCAACTTTCTGTAATCAACGCACACATGCCATGACGTGGTTACTCTCTTTGAATCTCCTCTCCACTCTCATTCTTAATCATTTGAATTCCCGACTTCTTCGTGACAACATGTTGTGGGCTGACCTATTCAGAGTTGGAGATTGGATAAATAAACCCTGTGTCACACCATTTCATAATCTCTTTCTTGACAACATCTCGTAAAATCGGATTCAACCTGTACTGAAATTCTCTAGAAGGTCTGCTGTCATGATTGAGATATAAATGATGAGAACACAAAGTAGGATTTATCCCATGAAGATCAGATACGGTCCACCCAATAGCCTTGCTGTTTCTTTCAAGAACCCCGATCAGACGAGATTCCTGCTCTTTGTTCAAAGATGAGTTGATAATGACCAGAAACTGTCGATGTGGACCCATAAGGAAAGCATATTTCATGTTTGGTGGCAATGTCTTTAGCTCTGGTAAGGTAGAGTCTGGCTCTATTGTAACCTCATTTGTATGTGTACTGGAATCTGTGTTGGTGGTAGATGTGTATGCAAAAGGATTATTCACCATCTCAATATGCTCCAGAATCGGACTACAGAAGATGTTTAAAACATCATCCGACTCGCTACCATGCTCATACACAGAATGATTAGAGGAAAATAACTCAGCTAAATGAAATTCAGTCTTTAAATCATCTAAAATGGAGGAAGCATGTAAACTCTCTGAAGTTGAAATGTCTACAAAAAAATCATCAGGTAATTGCTCCATCTGCTCATCATCATCCATGCTAAAATATAATGTACCATCAGAAGAATTGCCAACTGTAATCTCAGACCCATCCTCTAATAAGAAATCCAGGGTCTCTACTCGATACTTCACAAGGTCGTCAAGGCGAACCTTATCTATGTAATCACAAGTGGCTAAAGAACTCAAGATATCTGAATTGGCTGTAGATGCAGCACTAGATGTGTGTGACTCTCTCACCATCGCTATATGTACCTTTTCACCCTCGATGCGAAAAGATACCTTCCCTGTATCATAATCGAAGAGAGCCTTCACGGTCTCCAAGAAAGGCCTTCCAAGGATGATCGGGGTAAGGTGCAACTGTGTAGGGCAATCCATGTCTAGGACAGTAAAGTCCACCGAGAATTGCAAACCCTGTACGGTTACGATAACGTTCATCAATATGCCCCTAGGTCTCTTTACATATCTATCAACAAACTGAAGGTTTGTGCGGTATTTGTAAAGAGGACCTAACTTGAGCTTGTCGAGTAAACAAGATGGTACTAAATTGATTGAGGAACCTTTATCTAATAGAGTGTGATCGAATGCTGCATGAGAAATCTCGCATCTAACGTAATGTGCTCCTGAGTCTTTCTTCTTCTTAGGCAATTTATTCTGTATAGCACAAGATGTGGCCTTGGTCAAAACATGTTTCTCTGTACGTGAATTCTTCTTCCTACGTGTGGTACATCTATTTTTCAACTGATTCTTGAGCGTAGGAAAATGATCCAAGGCATCGTGAAGTGGAATCTTCAGGAATATGTGATCTTTCAATAATCGCTCGGTCTGTGGAGTAACAACATTATTTTTGGTATTTTTCTTTTCTTTTCCATACAAAGCATCGGAAAAAGGAACAATCTCAGGAATGACAAAATCAAACTTTTTATTCATATCAAAAGTGGAATCAACGTGTACATCAAGAGTTTCAGAATTATGTCCAAAACTCTCAAAAACAGGGAAAGAGACAGAATCATCGAGAGTATCTGCATGGTCTGGAGTGATATCGTCATCTGACTCACCCATGTCCATGTCAACTGTCTCTGCATCGCTCCCCTCTCATGGTGGTCCTCATCATCGTGGTGGTCCTCCTCCTCAGCGTCAGAGTATGTGTAATCATGGATTGGCTCTTGCTCCTCATCATGCACCCTCTACTCTACTTTATCAGGTGCTCGTGGTGATCTACCGCTCCTGAGACGAATGAAGTTAGATAAAAATTCAGGAAAAGAGATCGTACCTGTAGTGATGTCTACCTGATCTGAATGCCCCCTCTTATTTTTTGGGTTTATCTGAGGCTGGGTTGGGAGAGTGGTCTTTTGCGCGGTTAACTCATCCAGAGGATGGTTAACCTGCTCCATCTCTGTCCTATGTGCAGTCTGGAGTGTGCTCAACATATCCATGATCTGATTCAGTGCTAAGGCCTGTGAAGACATCTTAGACTCTGTGTGGTGACCCTGGTTGTCTAATCTCTCCTGCCTAGGTATGTGTTGCTGTGAGGTGTAAGGTTGAGGCAATCTTTGTGGTGTGAAAGAAGGTTGCTGCTATTGCTAGTAATGATATGTCTGTGAATGTGTAGCATGATACTGAAAAGAATGTGGTCTCTGATATGCGTGCTGGTGAGACTGTCGTTGCGTGTAAGGCTGTCAGTGCTGAAAATGTGGACATCCATGCTGTGGATGACTATACTGTTGCTGCTGTTGATGATGTACACTCGGTTGCTGAATCGGAGTGTACCATATTCCGTTGATCTCAAGAGTGTCTTGAGGTTCGACATCTATGTCTACAAAACTAGTGATCTGTCCAGAATTGGCATGAGACTGGTCCTCATGCCAATCAATCTGCGGAATCTCCGGCTCGCTCTGGATGAAATGGATCTATCGGGTGGGCGGAGCAGGTATAGATCTCTGTACAGGTTGTGAAGTTTATGAAGCTTGAGCCTGCTAATACTGAAGTAGTAGTTATGTTACCTTCTTCGTAAGATCACTCAACTGCTGAGGCAGAGATGAGAGTTTCTCCAACTCTCGCAGCGGCTGTAAGTCCTGAACTTGCTTCTGAATCACATCTACCAACGTTAACTTCTCGCTAATAAAACCCATGTTTGTGTTGGATTCAGAATCTGAAATGTTTGCCACCTTATGATGCTCTCGATGATGCGGTGGCTGAGGGGCCTTCTGGAATGCCCGAGTAAATTCGACCACTCTTGAGTTTTCTGCCATCCCTTCAAAGATGGACCAGATAGACTCGGGCATCCCGATTCAGATAGTTTTCACCACATGCGGCACTCACCATCCCCTGTATATCCGGTTGGAGTCCTCCAAAGTAGATCTGTACAAGCACCTTCATCGGTATCCCATGATGATGACATCTCTCTGTAAGATCCTTGAATCGATCCCATGCCTCATGGTTAGATTCATTCGGTAATTATGTGAAGTTGGAGATCTGACTCCTCATCATGTGTGTCCTTCAAAGAGGAAAATATTTACGCAGGAATGTGGACATCAGATCGTCCCATGTAAAAATTGCCCTCCCTAAGTGACTTAACCAGTAAAGTGCCTTATCTACTAAGTCGAAGGGAAAGGCTTTGAGGTGAACAACCTCCAACGTAACTCCTGGGTAACTAGTTGTACCACAAATCATCTCAAACTTCTGTAAAAAGGTAACCAGCTCCTCTCTAGCGTTCCCATAGAACTTGAGAAGCAAAGAGATGAAGGACGATATCAACTAGTATGGCCCTTGATTCGGCGGTAGCCGAATCCAATGGTGTAGCGTACTAGCTCCCGGTTCATACTCATCTCATAAAGTAGCGGGAACAACTGCGGGTGGTAATGGGTTCCTGGCTCCTGCTCTCAGCATGGCGATCTCAACTCGCAACTCGTTCTGTGTTTTGAATTGGTCTCGGATTTGGATATTCATCTGTTGTAGTGTGTCGAGAATCCCGGTTGTAATATCTACAATTGGATTTGGTCTTCCATCAACATGATGCTCCTCAGCTGGCCTCTCCTCTGATGGTCCTTTTCCACCAGACATATGCTTCAAATCTTCTGAAAAGGAAAACTTCTCAAAAGAACTCAGCGAAAAATCAGCTGGAGAAAGTGGCGATAGATTGAGGTAAGGGTCTGCCTCAAAAGATGAGCTGGGAGCGAGGGAGTCTAGGTCTGACTCTCCTCAGGATCAGATGGGACCAACTCGAGAAGAGGGTCATCCCGAGTTTGTGAAAATGTACAACAGACGGTGAAAGATTGAGAGCTCACGGAGTATAAGCAAAAGTCGTCGAGTCATCTTCTTTGATATCAAGAGAGTAATCAAGAGAGCATATTGTCGAATCAATAGAGATGGGAAATGCGTATAAGACGCGGTAACTCACGCCTCACGAGCAAACACAAAGTAAACTCCGTATTCACTAACACAACCTGATGATCACCATAACAGTTCGGTCGTTTATCTTGTTGGTTTTAGGGTTGTTTTAACATACAAGTATATTCACCAATTATCACGAGATGATAGGTGCCCAGAATTTCCCTGCAACACTATCTCGAGTCTTTACAAAAAACCACTTGTTCTCAGCCAGTATGGGAGTAAGTACAGACCGTTTCCGACTACCCGTGTTACTTGAGGACGGAGCCTTACACATTGTCCTCTAAACCCCCCACTATGCTATGTAAACTCGGATCGTTTCCGGCTACCAGAGCGTACCCACTGAAGAACAATGATCAGGTGTATAGACTAAATAGTATCTTGAAAGAAACACAGACTTTGGTTATATCCTTATGTGTTGTCCCTCACTCACCATATCTGGAAATGTACTTGCAGTTGAAGTGCAGGGATTGCTCTCCCAAATCAAATGATCCTTACATTTATTTTAAGGTCAGATACTTAAGCAGTCCCGATTTTATTTTTTGTTTTATATTTTTTGGATCTTTTCCAGACAAGCATCTAATGAATGTCTTTATTATTATTATTTTTTAAAAATCCTAAGATCATGTACCTAGGTTGCGAGTCCTAAAACTATTTACGAAGGCACAATCAAATAGAAGAAAAAAATGAAAACACCTAAGCATGCTCTTAGCCTCGTGAAAAACCGCAGAAAACCGTCGATGCGAGAAAACCACAGTGAGGGCCCTAATCCACCGAATGTCCGGCACTTGGTGAAGCAGACCTTGAGAAAAGGGAGGGGAGGTACAAGTCGGGACACCCTTACAGGGCCCCTTTCTACCAAATACAAAAACACGGGCAAGTGCCCCTCCTTTTTTTACAAAAAAAATACAACGGAGATCCTAACTAATTCTGCCCTCAGCAATCGAAAAGATCGGTCTCTGTACTTTCAAATGCTTTGGCTTCCCAGGAAGCCGGTTGAACCTACAGGCCCTGCAAAGATTAGTTAGGAAAAAACACAAGAAAAAACGTAAATAAATTAAAAAATTCAAAGAAACAAGAAAACCATAAAAACCGAAGAAAAAGCCGTAAATTAAATACCAATCGAAAAATGAGAAAGAAATAAAATTTGTAAAATCAATAATAACAAGAATTTTAAAAATTAGAGTTAAAACCGATGTAGAAATAATGCCTCCCCGACAACGGCGCCATTTTGATAATGCAGGTACGACCTACGGTTAATGGTTTTGTCCGTGTAGAGAATCACAGAGAGGGATCTGCATTTATCAAACAAAAATCAACGAAAATAAGAGAGAGAGAGAGAGGTGAATAGGATTCTCTCTTTCTATTTTTGTCTATACTAATTATTTTACCAGGTAAGTGTGCCTAGGTCAAACTCAAGGGGGAAGAATATTAAAACCTCGACTTTTGATACAAGAAAGAAATCTTAAAAATATCCTCTTTATTCTTGATTTTACAAAGAAAGAATTAAAAATCGGTTCAAAACTAACTCACAATTGTGAAAATCAAAACGATACAACAAAGCGATAAAAAATCTTGGAAAATACAAGAAAAGTATCTTGGGTTGTTATAAGGCTACCCTAAAAAAATCACGGGAAAATACAACAAAATCGTGGTCCAAACAACCCCTATTAGCCAGGGGTATAACTACAAAAAAAGTTCAATGTTTTATTACAAACAGTCCCTTTGAAGGACTAAACTGTAAAAAAATAAAGTTATTACATTTAGGTCCCCGCGCAGGGACCTAAATGTAATATATGGAATCTTCTGGAGCGGAAGTGGAAGTCTGGATATCCGTTGGGTTTATGTTGTAAATTTCACACTGGTTCACGGTCAACGACAAAGATTAGATGCAGGGGCTTGATCTGAGGTGTCAATTGGTGACACGTGTCAGAAGCTTGTAGCTTCTAGCGTGTTCTTGTTGTTCTTCCCCTTCTCCTTGCGACTGGCTACGAGGCTCTCTTCTCTGATTTCTCCCTGGCGTTTGAAGTGTTACTTGGGCCTCCAACAGGGATGGGAGGGAGACTCCTTCTCTCTCCAAGCTCGCATGTGGGTTAGCATCTCCTAAGGTGGAGGAAGGCAACGGGAATTCTTCGAGGAAGACAACCGGTCCGGCTGGTCCTGGAGGATTATGGTGATTTAGATTCCTTGGATATTCATGCTCTAGATGGTTGTGTAAATGATCCAGATGAATAATGGACCTGCAAACAAAGAATTGTTGATCGATTCGTGCGAGAATCGGCCATGAAGATTAAAGGATTTGCAAGTTATAACATGTTTCCAGAATTATTGCAAGCAGTGATATTGGAAAGAAAGAAAATGATCCTGGATTGATTCGATTTGGTTTTGAGAAGACTATGAGATGTGGCGTCTAATTATGACAATTGGAGTACCTAATGACGCGTTTAAAGGCACTAATTGATACATGAATATTGAGAAAGAATTAGTAGAAGATGGATGATTTACCTGGGAGTAGAGAGTTTATGACTCTCTGATCGTCGCTCGACGGGGCGGCTTTCCCGGAGCTCTATACGTGTGATGACGTGATACAAGGCCAAGGATAGACCTTGGAACTCCAATCTCCAAGCTTCCTCGCGGTCACCCTTGAGTGGAGCTGTCACCTCCAGGTCAGGCAAAGCATTGCTCGACCACTAGAACTGGGGGTTCAGGGTTGGTTAGGGGAGTTAGTTACTAATGGCGGAGTTGAGAAGCTTTTATAGACGAATCTGAAGGATATTAGTTGAAGATCAATGGTAGGTGTGTAGGAGGGTTGTTAGGTGAAGAGATATGAGGGTGGAAATCGAATGAAGAAGTTAGGAGTTGGCTTGGAGAAGACAGTGAAGTTAGGTGGTTGGAACAAGTTCTGGCCAACCTTCATGAAGAAGAAGGTTCCAGATGTTGATATGTGTCAGCACCTGGTTGGCCAGATTCAAGAAATATCTTATTAATTAAAGCAAAAATAGTAAATGACTTTATTTTAATTAGGTATAAAATGAAAAAGGTGGGTAATTAAGTTATCTAAATTATTTTACTTTTCATAAATAATAAGTATTATACGAAATATAATTATTATAGTAATAAATAGGTATAAAAAATACTTAATAAAAAGGTTTTGGACTTTTAATTTAATAAATAAATAATTACATATTAGTTTCATATTTTCTTAATTATTAAAATAATAAACAAGCCCTTTGTGATTTTTTTGTGGATTTTAATAAATTAGTTTAGATATATGAAAAAATACGGGTATAAGTTATGTAGTTCTATTTCATTTATAAATTAGGTATTTGGATTTTATTAAAATAATAAAAAGCTCCAAAAATTCTGAAATAAATCATGGTTAAAATACAAGATCATGAAAACAATTAAAAATTATAAAATTAATAAAACTATAAATAGTGTGTTCTAAATAATATAAATAGCCCAGATACCCCGTTGTCATTAGGTCCCAAAACTGACTTTTTGCAAACGGAATCCAATTTTAGTGAAATCGTCTTTATTAATTAGAGAATATTATTTTATGAACTTTATAGGTGAGTAGAATGAAATTGGAGTTCGTATGAGAAAGTTATGATGTTCGGAAGTTGAGAATTTGTCAATTTGAAAGTTGGATTTCTTGGCATATATATAAGATAATAGTTTAACTTATTTTTATATTTATATATATTTTTAGAAATAATTAGGAAAAGAGTTTGGTGAAAAAAAAGCATATATGAATTAATTAAAATCTTTGAAGATTTGATATTTATTTGATGAATAGTGAAGAATGTGTGGTATGTATATTTAATTATTTTTATGATTTTCTTTCCTTATCTCCCCCTACTTGTTTGTTTATCGACCAAATCATGCTGACTTGGTCTCAAGGGTTAGGTATATAAAAATATCTTGCAGGTATATTTATATTTTATAAGACATATTGTACATATATTCATATTTACAATCTGCCTTCTTTTCTTTTCTTTATTTTTATTCTTTTATTTATTTACATATTTTTTATGCATAAAAGTGCATTTTTATTCATGAGTTAGTTTTTGATAAAATATGGAAATTAATGGATACTTACATGTATTTGTTAAGTGTTTTAAGGCAAAATGCAACATAAATGTTTATGAATCATGCATTCATCAGTATTAAGCTTTCCTTTATTTGGCTATATACACTCGGCAGGTATTTCATTTTCTATTAAACTTACTGCTTTTTGGAGTTTTTCTTTCTTTTACACATTTTTTATGTGCGTATGTACAACATATCTACATGATGCAACATATATACATAAGGATTTTTTCCTCTTGAGCTAGTAGACTATCCTTCTTTTGAAGCATTATTGCAACCCTCAACTCCTGTCTTTAGACCTCAACACCGCCAGACCAAGTTGAGGAGCACTTCCCTCCCTAAAGGAAGATGAGAGGTTCTGCCTAGAAGTACTACCCTCGTATGCTTCCCCAAGCCAAAGGAAACCGCCTCCTCACCACCTCATCCGTAGAGAGTTATGTGTAAGGTGCTGGTGCAAGTAAAGCCATTGTTTGTGAGAGTCATGTGTATGTTGTTAAATGTTCTACTTAGGCTACCTGAAAAGTCTTAACCCTAAATCCTATAAGGTTCCTCTTAGAATTAGGTGGATTAAGGTCTTAACAAAGCTCCATTTTCCAATTTAATTCCACTCATTTTCCAATTTAATTCCAGGATAGTTCAAATGTCAAATATGATTCAGAAGAATATACAAGTATATACAAATCTTTTTATGCATTTTTTTTAAAACTATCAAAATTTTTGAAAATGTTTGAATGTATGCATGAATGCGGAAGTTTTGCAAATTATTTACAAACATTTACAGAAGGGTTTTTGCAAACATTTGTTTTTCAAACATTTTACAAACATGTTGTACTATATACATAATTTTTATACACAAGTATTTACAAACTTTTCACAAGAAAAACATTTTTACAAACATTTAAACAAAAATAATTTTTATAAATAGCTATGTATGTGCAAGAAAGAATTTTATGTACAAGAAAAATTTTGAAAATTTTGCACTTTTTAACTAAAGGATTTTATCCATTTTATTTATTTAACACATTCGCACAAAGTACGATTTATGGCTAAAGTATGTATGTAATATATACGACACCTCCCTATACTTAGCTCGATCGATGTCCTCAAAGTGAACAAAGAGCAATGAAGAAGACATATCTCATGCTTAGTATAGGAAAGTGAAAAGGAATGTTATACTACAAAGACTAAATAGAAAGAAGAGATCTCGGTGATCCCCCTACACTTAGGATCAAATAATCCTAAGTATAACAGACTATTCACTACGGGAAAATAGAGTGAGAGAATGTATCGGGTCTACCTCCCTAAACTTAAGGTAAAATATCCTATGTATAGGCAGCAAAACATAGGTAAAAAGAATAAACAGAATAATCAAAAATCTGACACCCCCTCTATACTTAGGGTAAAGAACACCCTAAGTGTAGCATAATCACATGATGCAGATGGGGTGTTAGAGTAAAGAATGAAATGATATTGACATCTGTATCTATACAAGGTGGAAGACATTGATAATCATGCACGAGATGCAAATGATGCGAGTCGAAGACCACATCTCATGCAAACTGAATCGGGGTGACGTCAACGATCAGCAGCTCATGATCTAGATATGGTTTGAGGCGCTGACTGTTTACACGAAAGGTGGACTTAGATGACATCTCAGATATGTCGATACTACCAATGTCATGCACCTTTCAGACTAAGGTATGGTCCTTTCCACTTACTCTGCAACTTCCTTGGAAATAATCTAAGCCTGGCATTAGATAACCATACTCTCTGATCTGGATCAAACTACTTATGACTGATATGGGAATCATGCCATATCTTTACTCGCTCCTTTTACTGTAGGATTCTTGAGAAGGCTGTGTCTCTAAGCTCCAACAGGGCTGCCAATTTTGCCTTCCTTTGATCTCATATACTCTTTCGATCCAATAATATATCAGTGACAACCCTTAGTTACTTGTGCTTAATCTCAACAGGTAAATGGCAGGGTTTGCCATAAACGAGACGAAAGGGAGACGTACCCAAAGGAGTATTGAAGGAAGTCCAATATGCTCACAAGATCGAGTCCAAAAGATGTGACCAATCCTTTTGTTCTGGGCAGACTACCTTATGCAATATCGTCTTGATCTCCCTATTCGATACATCAACAAGACCATTGGTCTGAGGATGATATGGAGTGGCAACTCGATGGTCTATGCTAAACTTGTTAGAAAGGGCCTTTACCTTGTCATTGATAAAGTGAGACTCCCCATCAGATATCAATACTCTAGGTACCCCAAACCACAAAATGATATTCTTCCTCAAAAATTTGCAAACAACCTTATCATCTGCGGTTCAGGCGGGAATGGCCTCAACCCAACAACTCACAATCGTCAACAACCAACATAATGTACTCGAATCTTGACTCTTAGGAAATGGACCCATGAAATAGATGCCCCATGCATCAAAAACATCACATAAGTGAATGGGTTGCATCGGCGTCATATCACACTGTCCACAAGTGCCCATCGGCTGACAGTCAGTACACCTCTTCCACGAATTTATCAGAATCCTTGAAGAGGGTAAGCAACCATAGGCCGGATTGGAGCACTTTCTGTGTTGTTCTCCTCCCAGAATGATGTCTCCTGCCCTCAAGCTTGTGGCAGTAAGTGAGGACGTTGTGGTGCTCCTCCTGAGGAATGCACCGACGCCATATGTTATCCCCTCCTTCATGATAAAGATGGGATTCTCCCAGTGGTAGGACTTGGCCTTCGCCAGGAAAGTCTCAAGTCGCTGCCTGAGCCAACCTTGTGGAACTTTCTTGGCAATAAGATAGTTCACAATATCGACATACCATGGGAGCGAGGAGATAGCAAGGATCGCCTCATTTGGGAGGTCTCTGTAATGGGATCAGACTGCTCAGAATCCTCAAGATTTTCTAATCGGGAGAGATGATCCACCACCACATCTTGATTCCAGGTTTATCCTTAATCTCAATATCAAACTCCTGGAGCAGAAGGATCCATCTAGTCAATCTTGCTTTGGCATCCTTCTTAGCAATAAGGTAAATGATGGCGGTATGATCAGTAAAGATAGTTACTTTGGATCCAAGAATATACGATCTGAATTTGTCCAGGGCAAAGACTACAACTTGCATCTCTTTCTCCGTGACAATATACTTTCGCTGAGCGGCATCCAATGTACGGCTAACATAGTGAATGGAAAACGACACTCCAACCCTCCTCTTTCCCAGCACATCCCCCACGGCAAAATCAGATGCGTCTGTCGTGATCTTGAATGGAAGAGACCATTCAGGCAGCTGAAGTACAGGAGCCTCAACAACTAAGCTCTTGAGAGTCTCAAATGATGCGAGACACTTATCATCTACAATGAACTCGGTGTCTTTTGTCAGCAAATCAGTCAATAGTCGGGCAATCCTGTTGAAGTCATGAATGAAACGTTGGTAGAAACTGACATGCCCTAGAAAAGACCATAGCTATCGCAGGTTAGACGGTGGATTTAGTTTCCTGATGGTATCCACCTTGGCCGGATCAACCTCCAGATCAAATAGATCATTATTCTGCCAAAGTGAAGAGATATGAGCAGCATCCGAAGGATTGATGCACTCTGAAGGAAGAGTTATTATGGTTCTGATGAATCCATGATTCTCACTCTTTATTCTTTTATTTTAGCTATTTATCTTGGCAAAGCATCTTGTAAATAGGTGTAAATACAATAAGTTAGCAATTGGCATGCATATATTAACAATATATATTTAGCATGTATTTGTGCAAAAATACATGGACGGTGGATTTAGTTTCCTGATGGTATCCACCTTTGCCAGATCAACCTCCAGATCAAAGAGATCATTATTCTGTCAAAGTGAAGAGATATGAGCAGCATCCGAAGGACTGATGCACTCTGAAGGAAGAGTTATTGTGGTTCTGATGAATCCATGATTCTCACTCTTTATTCTTTTATTTTAGCTATTTATCTTGGCAAAGCATCTTGTAAATAGGTGTAAATACAATAAGTTAGCAATTGGCATGCATATATTAACAATATATATTTAGCATGTATTTGTGCAAAAATAAAAGAATAAAAAAATAAAAAGGAAGGAGGTATTTAGAATAAATACAGAGTGACCTGAACCACAAGACAAGGTCAAACATTGACTTGATCGCCAAATAAATAAGTAGAGCAAGATAGAGCTTACTCTATACTATATATTACTTGTATCTATAAATAATTATTTTTGACAAAATAAAAAAAAGTTATTTTCCTCCTTGTATATATTCATAAACTAATATTAAATAAAAATTAAAAAAAATCCTCTCTCACATGTGTAAAATACATGTATATATGTCTCACTCCTTATTTATTATATAACTATAAATAAAGAATTAAAAAAAATTTACTCCAAAAATTAAGTTGTAAATAATAAATATAATGGGGTATTTGTATGAAAATAACAAAATAAAAATAATTGTACAAAATACACACCGATGCCATATGTTATCCCCTCCTTCATGATAAAGATGGGATCCTCCCAGTGGTAGGACTTGGCCTTCGCCAGGAAAGTCTCAAGTTGCTGCCTGGGCCAACCTTGTGGAACTTTCATGGCAATAAGATAGTTCACAATGTCGGCATACCATGGGAGCGAGGAGATATCAAGGATCGCCTCATTTGGGAGGTCTCTGTAATGGGATCAGACTGCTTAGAATCCTCAAGATTTTCTAATCGGGAGAGATGATCCACCACCACATTCTTGATTCCAGGTTTATCCTTAATCTCAATATCAAACTCCTGGAGCAGAAGGATCCATCTAGTCAATCTTGCTTTGGCATCCTTCTTAGCCATAAGGTAAATGATGGCGGTATGATCAGTAAAGATAGTTACTTTGGATCCAAGAATATACGATCTGAATTTGTCCAGGGCAAAGACTACAACTAGCATCTCTTTCTCCGTGACAGCATACTTTTGCTGAGCGGCATCCAATGTATGGCTAACATAGTGAATGGAAAACGACACTCCAACCCTCCTCTGTCCCAGCACAGCCCCCACGGCAAAATCAGATGCATCCGTCGTGATCTTGAATGGAAGAGACCATTCAGGCAACTGAAGTACAGGAGCCTCAACAATTAAGCTCTTGAGAGTCTCAAATGATGAAAGACACTTATCATCTACAATGAACTCTGTGTCTTTTGTCAGCAAATCTGTCAATGGTCTGGCAATCCTGTTGAAGTCATGAATGAAACATCGGTAGAAACTGACATGCCCAGAAAAGACCATAGCTATCGCAGGTTGGACGGTGGATTTAGTTTCCTGATGGTATCCACCTTGGCCGGATCAACCTCCATATCAAAGAGATCATTATTCTGCCAAAGTGAAGAGATATGAGCAGTTTCCGAAGGACTGATGCACTCTGAAGGAGGAGTTATTGTGGTTCTGATGAATCCATGATTCTCACTCTTTATTCTTTTATTTTAGCTATTTATCTTGGCAAAGCATCTTGTAAATAGGTGTAAATACAATAAGTTAGCAATTGGCATGCATATATTAACAATATATATTTAGCATGTATTTGTGTAAAAATACATGGACGGTGGATTTAGTTTCCTGATGGTATCCACCTTGGCCGGATCAACCTCCAGATCAAAGAGATCATTATTCTGCCAAAGTGAAGAGATATGAGCAGCATCCGAAGGACTGATGCACTCTGAAGGGAGAGTTATTGTGGTTCTGATGAATCCATGATTCTCACTCTTTATTCTTTTTTTTAGCAATTTATCTTGGCAAAGCATCTTGTAAATAGGTGTAAATACAATAAGTTAGCAATTGGCATGCATATATTAACAATATATATTTAGCATGTATTTGTGCAAAAATAAAAAAATAAAAAAAAAGAAAAAGGAAGGAGGTATTTAGAATAAATACAGAGTGACCTGAACCGCAAGACAAGGTCAAACATTGACTTGATCGCCGAACAAGATAGAGCTTACTCTATACTATATTACTTGTATCTAAAAATAATTATTTTTGACAAAATAAAAAAATGTTATTTTCCTCCTTGTATATATTTCTAAAAATAATATTAAATAAAAGTCAAATAAAATCTTCTCTCACATGTGTAAAATACATGTATATATGTCTCACTCCTTATTTATTATATAACTGTAAATAAAGAATTAAAAAAAATTTACTCCAAAAATTAAGTTGTAAATAAAAAATATAATGGGGTATTTCTACGAAAATAACAAAATAAAAATAACAGTACAAAATACACATCGATGCCATATGTTATCCCCTCCTTCATGATAGAGATGGGATCCTCCCAGTGGTAGGACTTGGCCTTCGCCAGGAAAGTCTCAAGTCGCTGCCTGGACCAACCTTGTGGAACTTTCTTGGCAATAAGATAGTTCACAATGTCGGCATACCATGGGAGCGAGGAGATAGCAAGGATCGCCTCATTTGGGAGGTCTTTGTAATGGGATCAGACAGCTCAGAATCCTCAAGATTTTCTAATCGGGAGAGACGTTTCACCACCACATTCTTGATTCCAGGTTTATCCTTAATCTCAATATCAAACTCCTGGAGCAGAAGGATCCATCTAGTCAATCTTGCTTTGGCATCCTTTTAGCCATAAGGTAAATGATGGCGGTATGATCAGTAAAGATAGTTACTTTGGATCCAAGAATATACGATCTGAATTTGTCCAGGGCAAAGACTACAACTAGCATCTCTTTCTCCGTGACAGTATACTTTCGCTGAGCGGCATCCAATGTACGACTAACATAGTGAATGGAAAACGACACTCCAACCCTCCTATGTCCCAGCACATCCCCCACGGCAAAATCAGATGCGTCCGTCGTGATCTTGAATGGAAGAGACCATTCAGGCAGCTGAAGTACAGGAGCCTCAACAACTAAGCTCTTGAGAGTTTCAAATGATGCGAGACACTTATCATCTACAATGAACTCTGTGTCTTTTGTCAGCAAATCAGTCAATGGTCGGGCAATTCTGTTGAAGTCATGAATGAAACATCGGTAGAAACTGACATGCCCCAGAAAAGACCATAGCTATCGCAGGTTGGACGGTGGATTTAGTTTCCTGATGGTATCCACCTTGGCTGGATCAACCTCCAGATCAAAGATATCATTATTCTGCCAAAGTGAAGAGATATGAGCAGTTTCCGAAGGTCTGATGCACTCTGAAGGAAGAGTTATTGTGGGTTTGATGAATCCATGATTCTCACTCTTTATTCTTTTATTTTAGCTATTTATCTTGGCAAAGCAACTTGTAAATAGGTGTAAATACAATAAGTTAGCAATTGGCATGCATATATTAACAATATATATTTAGCATGTATTTGTGCAAAAATACATGGACGGTGGATTTAGTTTCCTAATGGTATCCACCTTGGTCGGATCAACCTCTAGATCAAAGAGATCATTAAACTGCCAAAGTGAAGAGATATGAGCAGCATCCGAAGGACTGATGCACTCTGAAGGAAGAGTTATTGTTGTTCTGATGAATCCATGATTCTTACTCTTTATTCTTTTATTTTTGCTATTTATCTTGGCAAAGCATCTTGTAAATAGGTGTAAATACAATAAGTTAGCAATTGGCATGCATATATTAACAATATATATTTAGCATGTATTTGTGCAAAAATAAAAGAATAGAAAAAAGAAAAAGAAAGGAGGTATTTAGAATAAATACAGAGTGACCTGAACCGCAAGACAAGGTCAAACATTGACTTGATTGCCAAATAAATAAGTAGAGCGAGATAGAGCTTACTCTATACTATATATTACTTATATCTATAAATAATTATTTTTGACAAAATAAAAAATGTTATTTTCCTCCTTGTATATATTTCTAAAAATAATATTAAATAAAAATTAAATAAAATCCTCTCTTACATGTGTAAAATAATGTATATATGTCTCACTCCTTATTTATTATATAATTATAAATAAAGAATTAAAAAAAATACTCCAAAAATTAAGTTGTAAATAAAAAATATAATGGGGTATTTGTATGAAAATAACAAAATAAAAATAATTGTACAAAATACATAGGTATATTACACCTATACATAATACATTATATTGTATAGAGATTAATTTATTTTTTATAAAATTAAATAAAAATCAGAGAAAATAGTTTGAAAAATAATAAACATTTTTTATTTTTATACATATTTTATTTTAAAGCCATTTTCTATTTTTTAGTTATTTTGTAAATATTTTGTAAATCCTAATTTTCTGATTGGCAAGCTGGGATAGTTGACCTTCGGTCAACAGTTCTTCCTTCCCAGGTCAGACCCGGATACAGTTCGCCGGAGCTCCTTCTCGAAATTTTCTAGCCCAACTCCATGCTTCTTTGGCCTCTATTCTTGGACCCATGATTCCTCAGACCTCTGTGATCCTTGCGGATTCCTTGGATGATCCTAATTGCTCTTGGGTCTCGCATTATTCATCGATCCTTCTAGACCTTCGAGCCGCCTATATAGCATCTCATCCACTTCCATAGAGCCCTAGCTCGTGCCTCGCTCCTCATTCCAGCCCTAGACACCTCAGGTTGAGTGACAGATTCCTGAGGGACCTCGCAGATTGGATTTTGGTGGAGCATCGATGTTGCTCAGCTTCGTGGCTGGCGTGCGCCATCGCGACAAGCCTCCCATCCTTCCACAGATAGGTTGAGGCCACAACCTCGCTTGTCACCTTTGCCTGAAGCTCTAGAGTCCATCTAGAGCCTCATGTATCGACCACTCCACTTCATTTTGTCCCTTTGATTTATCCTTCCCATTTAGCTCTGCTACAAGTTCAAGTGCCCCGATCAGCCAGTCGGAGCCCCGATATCGCAACCCATTTGTTTATATTGACGTGTCGCATCACCCTCTACCTTGCATCGCATCCTGATCACCCTTAGGCTTGTCCCTTAGGTCGAGATTAAGGCTCAGATCTCCTCCTAACATCTTCGTCGGAGATCAACTTCCATTCCCCCACGCTTCTTCCTTCTTTATCAAGCAATAAACCTCGCCGGAGCTATGTCTCCGAGCGTCTTGCCCTCTGTAGGTTACTTCGTGCGTAGAAGACCATCTCTTATTCCCTCATTGCTCGGGCGTAGCAGCTCCAGGAAGCCATACACCTCCACAACCATCCGACCATTCTCCGACGCATCGGAGCTCGCCACAGACGCAAAACACCTTCACGTCAGTCCAACCCTCCTTGGTGAGGATATCTTCCCGGTAGATCTTCTCCCTTTGCTGATTTAAGTTTGCATAGAGTCTATTCTTCCTCAATCTTAATCCATCGTCAAATCGGCCTTCACATACCAGATTGAATCCCAGCCGCCTGACCTTGCAACCTTTTCAGCCATCTGATCTGACGCATCCGACCACACGTAGGGGGACATTCTCTGCACCATAAGATCTGCCCCGACAGCGATTAGAGCCGTACACTTACGACGCCTCCGGTGCACGCCATCTGCACCCTGTGAAGGGTATTTTGTATCTTTTACCTCCTACCTTTATGATTTTTGAGTTAGTCTTGAGAATAAAGTTGTAGCGTAAACATCTTACAGTTTAAACTCCTTGTTTTTTATATTTGCACTTTAGTCCTCCTGAACCTGAAACACGTGCTCGTGCACGTGAGTTGTGGTGTATTTGCATGTTATGCCCTTGCATTTTTAACTGTTATGCTTTGAATAAAAACTTTTGGGTATTTTTAGTTTTACCCTTGTGCGTTGTTTACTCTGCATGTGCGTGATTTAGGTGGTTAATTTACATATCTATCCTTGAGGTTTTAACCTCTATTGTTATTTGGCCCTTAAATTTTTAAATAATTGCAAGTAGTTCTATCTGTGATGTGTCTCTTATTTTTAATCAAATAATTATTAAATCAACTCCAAAAATGACACAAAATTATCGTTAGCTCCTGCTATGTGTATATTTTTGGTAATTTTTGTGACTCGATTTAATTTTATTTGATATTTTCTAAAAATAAAAAACCTTAAAAAGTGTCCTGTCTATTTTATAAAATACCAAAAAAAACATAAAAATAGTCCCAAAAATTCCATAAAAATTTATGTGTGTTTATTTGTTACATTATCCTTTATAAAAACCCTAAAATTCTCAAAAGACTAAAAATATTATAAAAATCAGTAAAAATTCTAAAAAAATAAAAAATAGGAGTTCAGTTGCTTGCTGTAGTTAGATCTTTTTATTTACTTTATCTTAATAATCACAACCAGGACATTTAGCAAATTTATTATTTTAAATTTGCCTTTTGGTCTACGTTGTACATGGTTTTCCTTTTTAAATTTTATTTTGTTTTTATAAAATCATATAAAAATCTGAAAATACCACAAAATCACCAGAAACATCTGGATATTTTAAAAAATAGAAAAACATTTTTATTTCTAATTTTTGAACATTTTAATCTTAATAAAAATTGTTAAAGCTTTATTTTCTTAATCTTTTTATTTATTTTCTTATTAGAAAACATAAAAAATTTGCAAATTAAAAACCACAAAAATATGCCCTTTATTTATAATTATCGAATACTTCGTACATTTCGTGCTCCTGTTGTTCGATCCTGGTTGCTATACATGTTAAATAAATAGAGGAGACTGCTTCATTGGATTTTGTGCTTGTGATTGTCTTAATTGTGGTCTTGATTTTCTCGATTGATTGTGCTTCGCGATTTGGGTCGCAACGACCTCTTGAGATTCATCTGATACCTTAACCCGAGTCACGAGGTGCATCATCAGAATGGCACCGTTGCTGGGGAGCACGACTTAGTAATCGCTTTTCAGTTTTCTTTTTATTCTTATTTTATTATTTTCACCTCTATTTGTTATAATTGTTTTCTGACACTCTTCTTCTTGACTTTTTGTACGAGGGACCGCCTGAGGACTCTATGGCTTTCGGTTGGAGGAGATTCGTACACGAGTAGAGGCAGGATCAGGGAATAGTTAAAGCTTTTAAAGAGTAGAGTAGCTTGGTTGTTTTTCAGCAGACTTATTATTGTAATAATACAAGGACACTCAAACTTGCTTGGACACTTGGCATATATCGGGGTCTGTTTCGTCGAGCACCGGTGTGCTCGGGGGACCTCAATGTGGTTTTCCCGCCGATTTTGATTTCCTTCACTTTTTCTTCTTCTTTGATTCTTGAAGAACTTGGCCCCTAGATTTAGGAATTTCTGTGATTGTGACGTAACTGATTAAGGCCCAATCCCTAACTATTTGCCTGCACCAATAGTCTGTAATTGGACCTACTTAATAAATCATTAATAAAAAGTTAACTTGGCTTCTTGAGAGGTCAAGTGTCGGTAGAGGTCGTATATAACGCGTGCAGGATCCGTTGTGGTGGACATCGATCATCATCAAAGACCAGACTCCGACCTCTCTCTCTCTCTCTAACCAGTTAGCTACAGTTCTTCGCGTTTAGAAATTGCCCACCTAAGGCCATTTTCCTCTTGCATCATTTAGATTAGTTTTATTTCTGTCTTTAAATTTATGCGTGGATCACCCTGCATGTAGAGTGCTGGCGACATGTACGTATCTCTTACTTTGCATGCATCATAGTATTTGATCGCGCATCGGTTTTTTAGACTTCTCCCCCTGTTTTTGGACTTCAAATAATCAGGAGATCGAAAAATTCATTAGACGATTGTTTGATTATAGAAAATACCTAAAAAGATGTAACCATAAAATTAGGACTGCTAAACAAACTTGATCCTAAAAAACACCTCATCTAAAAATTTGTCTTGGGAGAGTCATCCCAACATTGTTTAATTTGCTTGCGTGAGAGAGTGACCCGCACACAAGGCTAGAGCCATACCTGTATTTTCGTTAGACTACTGGTCTTGGGGTTAGTCGTTCTCCAGTAATGATCACTCCGGTTTGCAGTAAAGCGGACCCCGATATCCTTAACAGAGCAAGTTGATCGGGTAGCTGGTAAATGGTCCGCAACTTGTACTGGCTGGGAAAGATCTAGCTTTGGGATTGGGCCAGTCATCTGGGAGCATCGGGTTCCTACCAGCTCGCTTAATCGCCCCGCTAGACTGCATTATAACCTAATAAAAAATTTATAAGATAAAAGACCGAACCTTCACGATCATCAGCTCCACGTTGAGTAGGTAAATTGAGGGTTTGACTGCTGATCTTGTTTGTTTCCAGATTCCATCCGCCGTTCTTCTAGATGACGATGATGGGTCGGAGGTCGCTTAGGCAGGTTTGAGAGAGCCTAGACCCGCTTTTCGAGCCCGAGCATGATTCCATCATGTTCCCCCTCGATCACCCTTCTTCCAGTCCCGAGGTTCCTGAGTAAAGATTAGCACAGATATTGATTCATTTGACAACACCTGAGTTCGGATCTTTTTCCTTTGCAGAGACCCAAGAGATGCCCAACAACGAGGTGTGTCATCAGTTATAACTGTTATTGAACTGTAGTGTTAAAGAAACTGTAATTGCTTTAACAAAATTGAGTATTTGTTGCATAAGATGCAACATTCACATTGGATGCGAGCACTATTATTAGGAGATATGCAAGTACCGTAAAAGGAGATAGTGTAGTCTCTCGGGAATGGAGTGACTGATCAGCTCACAAGCTATATTTCTAAATAGCTTATTTCTAGCACATGAGTGTGGGTTTAAAGATTATCCCATTAATGTCACCTCAGGCTAGTGGGAGATTGTTGGACATGTGATCCCACAACGAGCCATTATGTAATAAATATTATTACAAAATATTCTCTGATATGAAATAAAGAACAACTAATTTGCATTATAGATCCCTTAGTACAATTATGATTATGTACCATGTCCATCTTAATGATCATACACTTGTTATTTCAAATGTTGAATCATAGAGGTTGGTGCTTGGATGATATCTAAAGAGTTAGATTAAGGACTCATCAAGCACCATCAAGTGATTATTAAGAGAGCATCTCCATCCTGAGAAGAAGATGGCAAGTCTTCTCTAAAGGTTTATATCTAAACGACCTCTTGATGCATGTTCTCTGCATAAGAATAGAGATTTGGAGTGTTAGATAAGTTATGTCAAAGAGATGACTTAATTAGAATGAGATAAACAAGACATATATCGTATACTATCACCATATAGGCATGCATCCTCTGACTAGAGACATATGTGTTACTATATTTTTTGACTATGTACATTTGGCAGACCGATAGGTTGATGATTCAATCAAGGTCAATACATCAACGAGCTAGTGTGCATACAATGGATAATGAGTAATACAATCTCTCAAAAGGATTATACAGGTTCATTACTGAATCAGAAGACATGAACTCACTCATGAGATATTGGGATCAAATTTTGTGCATGGTTGTCTCAGTTTGAAAGCATGACTGAATTTGTATGTTTAATATGTGCTTTTGGAAAATATATGATCAATATTGAGGTATGATATATGCTTTTGGAAAGTATATGATTGATACACTCCCAATGATCAAATGAGAAACTTAATGATAAAACCCTAAACAAGACAACCTAAATGAGATCTAAAACTTCAGGTTTATTCTAGGTCTTCTAGTATGTAGTATGTACGAGTGTTAGAAATACTCGAGGATGATGTGATCATAAATTATTATATAACCATGACATTTCCATTCCGAGGGATTGACGAAATTGGTTTGGATTTTAACGACTCCTGTAAGGAGAGAAATCTGATCTTAGTCCAAGTGCTAGGCATTGATATTAATGTGATTCAGATGTAATGAGAAGATTAAATTCTATGAGAGGTCCCCGA
This sequence comes from Ottelia alismoides, assembly GCA_037367405.1. Lineage (NCBI taxonomy): Eukaryota > Viridiplantae > Streptophyta > Magnoliopsida > Alismatales > Hydrocharitaceae > Ottelia > Ottelia alismoides. The sequence continues at coordinate 378,244 of JAZKJV010003074.1, read as the reverse complement.
GATATAGATTTGAGATGTGATATCAATATAGAAGTCACTGTAGTGGAACGTACAATCACCAAGTCCTTATTTCCAAGTATCCGCGGAGAAAGTGCATTATTCTTGAAAGAGTTCAAGAATAATTCCATTAATGTAGTGCATATCCTAGCATTGAAAAATTGATAATTAAATGAGATGTATGTATCATGAATAATATGAGTTTGATTCATATTATTTAGATGCATGAGAATGACGATCCAAGATAATTAAATATGATTTGACTATCATGGATATGGATAATGTGGATAGTACTACCCATATTAATTATATATTGTAAATATGATTTATAATATATTAGAGAGAGATATTTATAAATAGTATTTATAAATTAAATGTTGATGTGTATTGTATTCAAATTAAACAATTAATAGAAAATACAATTTGCATTTTTATTTGGGTATGCTAATATCATTAAAAATTTTCTATAGACATGATTGAAATTATCACAAAATAATTTGGAATTATTTTTGTGAAATAACATATAATAAAATTTTTTGTATATAATGAAGGATTATATGAGATATGAGATCTCATATAATAGGAAGAAAGAGGCCCCTTCCATATTGGGAGGGTAGGCGATCACACTTTAATAAGGACTAAAGGTGGTCATCCACCCTTAGTTAGATGGAGGCTTGCCTCCTTCCTATACTTCATGGTATATTGATTTGATTGAATTAATTTATATTGATGATTATTTAATATATATTAAATTAAATTAAATTAATTTTTGTTGTAGTTTTACTACAAAATCATGGCCATTGAAGGAAGCACAAATCAATCTCAACAATTGATTTTGTGTTGTACATGGATTGTGATCTATGGACTCCCAAAATATTATAGAAGAAGAGTCAACCCTACCTATTTTTTAACACACAATATTATTGAATCTCTCTCTCTCTCATTCCCACCATACATGCATCCTCTCTCTCTCTCTCAAGAGTGGCCATGAACCTCTTGATCTAGAGGGAACCGTCGTCGTTCCTACGCTGTCATGCTATCGCTTTGATCGTTCATGGATCTTCATCTTCCTCAGTGCATATAGTACGCAGAGAAGACCTCGGATTTCATGTAAAGAAATTAGGAGATCCATCACTTGGATCTACATCTTGGAATGTGAGAAGACACCTGTCAACAATGCGCTCGCAAGCATCTACTCCATCAGGTTATACTTGAGACAAGTGGTCTCTTACGTTAGATACTTCGATCGCAACCAAACTTCAAGAGGTAATCCTATATCTTCTATGTGGTTTAGATGAAATGATTAGAGAAGTGTTCTTGTATCATGTAGTTTCATCCCTTTAAATATTTTTTAGTTCCGTTGGCCCGAGAAACTAGTGCTACTAGTCATTTGTTGGACATGCGTGCCCATGACGAGCCATTATGCAATACATGTTATTGCAAATATCATAACATGATCTGAAATTAAGAATAATTAATTTGCATAATAGGTCATTTAGTACAATTAGGGTTATGCATCGTGACCGTCTTAATGATCATACAATTGTTGATTCAATTGTTGAATCATATAGGTTGATGCTTAGATGAAAATCAAAAGAGTATTATTGAGGACTATTCAAGCACCATCAAATGATTATTAAGAGATGATCTCCAGCCTTAATAGGAGATGATAATCCTTTCTCTAATGGACTGATATCTAACCAACCTCTTGATGTAGGTCCTCTATATAGGAATAGAGATTCGGAGGTGTTAGATAAATTAGGTCATATAGTTGACTTAACGAGATCGAGATAACCAAAGAACTATATCGTATCATGTCACGATATTGGCACACATCCTCTGACTGGAGATAGATGTGTTACAATATGTCTGAGTATGTACATTTGGCAGACCGATAGGTTGATGGCCTAATCAAGGTCTATAGATTGGTGCGCTAATGTGAATATAAAGGAATATGAGTAATACAATCTCTTAAATGGATCATACATGTTCGTTTAATGAACCGGAAGACATGAGCTCACTCATGACATATTGGTATCAAATTCCATGCATGGTCGTCTTGCTATGGTAGCTTGACTGAATTTGTAGGTTTGATATATACTTTTGGAAAGTATATGATCAATGCATAGGTATGATATATATATATATATATATATGGAAAGTATACAATCGATACCAACTCCTAATGATCAAATGAGAAACTTATTGATAAAACTATGAATGAGACATTCTAAATAAATCCAAAACACTGGGTTTATTCCAAGTCTTCAAGTATGCAGGATGTACATGTATTAGGAATACCTGAGGGTGATGTGATCATAAATTATTGTATAACCATTACTCTTCCATTCAGAGGGAATGATGAAAAAGGTATGTATTTTAGTGACTCCTCTCATAGAGAATTGATCTGATCTTAGTCCAAATGTTGGACAGTTATTTGAATGTGATTCAGATGCAATAAGAAGATCATATCTACGACTTTGATTTAATCAAACATGTGTGGGAGGTTCCTGAGATATGGATTTGAGATGTGATCTCAATATTCAAGTCACTATACGTGGAGCATACAATCACTGTGTCCTTATCTCCAAGTATCCGTGGAGAAAACGCATTGTCCTTGAAAGATTTCAAGGATAATTTCAGTGTTTATAATATATCCGAGCATTAAAAAAAATGATAATTAAATGTGATTTAATTGTCATGAATATTATTAATTTGATTCATACTATTTGGCCATATAAGGAGAGTTACCCAAGATAATTAGATGTAATTTAATTATCAAAGATGTAAATAATGTGAATGTGATTCATATTATTTGAGCAGATGAGAAAAAAAGATGCAAACAATTAAATGATATTTAATTAAAATGGATAAGAATAATGTAGATAGAATTATCCAAATTATTCATATATATTATGAATATGATTTATAATATAGAAGAGAGAGCTATTTTTAAATAAAATTTTCAATTTAAATGTTGATGTGAATTGGATTGACATTGGACAATTAACTGAGAATATAATTTGCATTTTTTCGGTTGTGAATGCGATTCACAAATTTCCAATGGTGTGATTGCAATGTTCACAAAATAAATTAGATTTATTTTTGTGAAATAATTTACAACAAATTTTGTTGCAAATATTTGGAGAAATTCTTGGAATAGGAGATTCCTTGTATTTGGAATAGGAGGATCCCCTTCCTATTAAGGAGAAGGGATGACCACCAAGTCCTATTAGGACTTCTGGTCGTCCACCCCACCATGGAAGGAGGCTAGACTCCTTCCTATTTCCCTATCGTGGATTGATTTGAAATTAATTTTTTTATTATTATTCAATATATTTAATTTATTAAATTAATTATTGTTGTGTTTTTAACAACAAAATCATGACCATTTTAAGAAACACAAATCAATCTCAACCAATTATTTTGTGTCATCCATGGATTGCGATCCATGGACTCCCAAAATTTTATATAAGAAGAGGCAACCCTAGTTCTTCTTTACGCAATTGAAATATGTTATCTCCCTCTCTCTCTCTACATGCCAAGTCTCTCTACATCTCTCTCTTGTGTTCGTCCACCATAATGCCCTAGAGAGAGATCACCATCATCGTCGCATCGTCGTTACGCTACCTTATTGGCTGCTTGTGGATATCCATGTCCTTAGGTGTGCTCTTCTCGTAAAGAAAACTTTGGATCTTGTGTCATGAGATCAGGAGATTCACCTCTTGGATTATCAACATGGATTACAAGGAGCACGCATCTCATCAACGCGCTCGCAAGCGTCTCCTCCGTCGGATCGGACTTGAGACATGAGGTCTCTTCCTTTAGAGACTCGATCACAATCACGCTTCAAGAGGTAACCCTAATATCTTGTTTATGGTTTAGATGAAAATTATTCAAGAAGTGTTCTTGGATCATGTGGTTTCATTTGGTCAAAAAATTTTAAATTCCACTGCCTTGAGCAACTAGTGCGACTAGTCGCTCCCGATCGCATATGATGTAATCTCCACACTTCCGTGATGCACTTAAGGATTTTCACATATAGTTCAACTTGTATCAGTGCCATAGGTCGGAGGTTTTGGATATGATCCATAAACCTAAGATGATAAGGGCATAAATTTGTTTTGCGATTTTTTCATCGCATTTCCCACAACCCAGTTTTGTGTGATTTTTTCACCTCGTTTAAATGTGTTTAAACTAAAAAGTATAATCAGATTATGTTCTCCATTAAATAAAGAAATTGTGGGACTTGATTTTGTGCGATTTGGAATCCCTTTGCTAAAGTTATTATAATTTTAGTGAACATGTATCCACTGTTTCAGAGATGATGGATCTTGACGTAGTTAAAGAGTTAATTATGGTTCTAATTCCCTAGAAATTTATGAACATCACTTGAGTTCTGTTATAAATCAAATTGGCAAATCAAAGAAACTTAATTTGCATAATTTGGATTTAAATCTATTGAGATATGCAAATTTTAGTATGTAGGGGTCACTACTAAAAATTACTTTCCAATCAACAACCTGGAGATTGTTATTTAATTAATTATTGGAAATTAATAGTTAATTTCCTAAAATAATTGTTGATAGATATTTTGTGAAATATTTAAAGATTATTATTTCCTTAAATAACATTACCTTAACCAAAATTGATAAGATATGGTCCAGATCACAATTGATTACATTAATCCTAACAAACATTGTTAATTGACAAGGAAAGAGAACTTGTTTAGAAAATTTCCTTATAATATTATAAAAAATGTTTTGATGAATATTATATATGATATAACTTCAGTTGAAAGATCAATTATCATCTCAAATACAAAATGATCAAATCACATTATCTTGACCTGAGGTAGATATGGTGTCTAGTAGGGGATCATTGTGGTAGCAGTTTGCTATGTGAGCGGTCTGTCCTACTCCTGTCAGAACTAGCCATGACATCGGGTAAGGAAAGAATGATGCTTGAAGCGATCGTGATGTATTTTTCTAATTATTAAAATTGAATCATATATATTTCAAGATTATACCACTTTTTAAGTAATGATCAAATTTGTTTGTTGGTTAATTGATTGGATTAATTGATTTAATATGATTAAATTAATTAGATCCAATTATACACCTTATTATGAATAGAGTTGCAATTCCCTTGGAAAAATTAATTATGTGAATATTATTCATACTAATTAAATAAAATTTGAATATGATATGGATGATCACATAAGTGACATCCATGATCTTCCGTCAAGGCGAAGGGTTCCATCGCCAGGGATTGCATGTAGGAGACACATGTCTGAAGTGATAGCTCATGCATACAAGTACATATGGATTGAGCTCTTTGCTTATAGAAACAGTAATGCCTATGCGTAGTGGCCCTAATATCGATTCCTTATATTTATTGGGGTGATATTGGATTGCGCATAGCGAGTGCTATTTCTGTTGATTGTCAGTTCAATGAATGATGAGTCAACATCACCTTAGGTATGGTAGGCCCCGGTGTTAAGGACCAAATTGGGAAATGCAAGTTAGACTAGCAAGGCAGAATGAGTTCCCACTTCTTTTTATCTGAGTTTCAGTTTCTCATATTAATAAGATGTAACAAATATAAGAAAGGAGATCCCAGATATTGCATGAGATATAATGGTAAGTATATCTCTTACATTGAAAGTGAATAAGGGAATGAACTTTCATTGTTGACAAGGTAGTACAACTTTGATATAAAAATTCCTAGATCAAAATAATATATATATATATATATATATATATATATGCAAATGTCTTATTTCAGATAATCCTCGTTAAACCCACTCAATACTATACTCAATAATAACCAGTAAATTCTCATGAATTGGATTCATGATCAAGATATTGTACTTGCAGTTGGACACATAATATGTGGTTGCAATGTGTAAGTTTCCTCATAATAATGAGGAATGAAATTAAATAAACAATAGGACAACAACCTAGGGTTTGCATGCCTCTATAGTCTTGATCTCTTATCGAGTGTGCTTTGTAATTATGATGTCAATGTTGATCGTAATTGTCAAATAATCCTTATAAAATCTAAGAATATGTTTTTGGAATACATATGTGCTCTCAACATTTAATCATGAATGACATGGTTCACTGCATTATGCGTAATGGTGACTTGATATGAGAAGATGTACTTAAAATGTTTGAGTACCTACCTGAACCAAAGTCTTTTAGAGTTTAAATGGATGTGAATACGACGAATTTCATTATTCTATTGTCTATACTCAAGTTATTCATGAAGATTCATAATATTCATACTATAAGAGTGTAAAGAAGTATGTATAAATGTTTAAATACTCTTACATTGAACTCATTTGAGTTCAACATAAGAAATCCTTTTATCTTAAATAATGGTTGTTTATAGATGAAGGGAGAGCAGTGGAAGCATGGGTCAGACCCAAGATAGAAGGATAGTCAAAGAGTTGATTGTACTTCTATGGTTTCCATACATATGACATGCAACGAGTTGGATGAATGCCAATACTGCAATAAGTCGTTGTATTGATAGTATGACTATCTAGACTATCCAAGATCCTTAGAGAAGTACTCGAATTGTTCATTGGCTTATTATACATATAATAATTGAAATTGAGTTGCTTATTTGATAAGATTAAAGTCTAATAATCGTATCTCGTTTTTTAATAACACTTGCATTTGGTTGCATATGTTTTAGAAGACTGGAAAATTTGATCTTAAGGTTTTTCGGTCATACACATAGATATTGATGCAATTGTTGCAACAATCTCTATTGGATATAGACTTCATATTTTCAGTGCGAGAACCATTAGTCTTAGAGAATGTCTCTATGACCTAGATATTAGAATACACTCATTGTTTATATTTAAATGTTAGAAATAAACATGAATTCTGGAATACACCTATCATAAAGAGTTATGATGGATATATTTAAGGTAGTAATCTAACATCTAGAGGACTCTACCAAATTATAATATTAATGAATGATTCATTAACATTTCTATCACTGGAAATTAAACCTTTTAAGATCAACCGGAGGATGAAGATCATTTTACAATGATATGGCATCAAGCCTTGGACATATGTCGTTGATGAGATCGATAGACTAGTAAGAGATGAAACTTCAGAATTTCAAATCTTACATACTTGTGAATATTATATAAAAAGTATAATGTCCAATGCACCCTTCTCCGGGAATGGTAAGATGTCAAGGTATTCATGATCTCATTCATATTCGTGTGTGCGGATCATTGAAATCATAATAAACATTAATAATATGTGGTATCTATTTATGATTATTTATGATATGAGTTTTCTTCCTTTCACCTTAGAAAGCTTTGAAATGTTTAAAGATTTTATAATTTTGATTTAGAATTGAAGTTTGAAGGAAGATGACATGAATGTGATCTAACCTAGGTAGCTTGTACCTATTAGATGAATTCAAAGAATACCATATGGAGAATGAAATATCATTCCTATCTCAATCCTCCTAATGCACCTAAACTGAATGGAGTTGTAGGGAGATACAACTGGATCATGTGTGACATGATTTGATCAATGACGAATCTTAACATAATTACCTCTTAGTTTCCATGTATATATATAGTAGAGACTACAATATATCTCATTAAAAAGATTCCATGTAAATAAATCCTAAAACACCATAAACTATGGTTTGGAACCTAGCCCAATGTTGTACACTTGAGTATTTAGGGTTACTTGGCCCATAACTTTGTCATGGATGCAAGTAAGCAGTAATCTAACACCAGAGAGTGCTACTTCAATTGGAATATAAAGGATGGTATTGGAAACCTGATTTATGACCTTGAGATTCTTAAAAGATCTCATCTCTAAGGATGTAATGATTAGAGGATGAGAAGACTTTCTTGAGAATCAAGATGAAAATGAAGTGAAGGAACTCATTTAATCTTAAGAAGATAATGGGGCTCTTGAAATCAGAAACTAAAAGGACAATTAAAGATGAAACACTCTTACCTCTTCAAATTAATTTGAGGATGTATTCCATATGTCATTTAAGTCTGACAATGATCTTACTACATATGATGAAGCTCTGAGGATCATGATATGAAGAGATGGATGTTAGCAATAAAATATAAAGTAGACTTGAGATACAAGTATTGTATATGGACCATTGAAGATCCACCTATAAGGGTAAGACCAGTTATATGTAAATGGATCTTTAAGAGAAAGAGGGAACCTGAAAAGAAGGTATATACTTTGAAAGCATAGCTCGTAGCCATGAGCTACACATCGAAGAGAAGACATTGCTTGCGATGAGACTTGTTCTCCAGTGATCTTGCTTAAACCCTTCAGAATATGGCCAAATATAGCTACATAACTTGACTATGACATCTTCAATATGGAGTCAATATTGCATTCCTCTATGAATACCTCTTTGAGTATATTCACATGAAGTAGCCCTAGGGCTTCGTGGTTGAGGAAAGCAAGGTATACAAGTTAAAAAACTCCATCTATGGACTCAAATAAATTTCTTGTAGTTAGAACATCAGATTTTTGAAATTATAAAGGTTATGATTTCATATAAAATCTTGATGAGACATGTGAAGCTGAGTGGGAGTGCCATTGTGTTCATCGTGTTAAATGTAAATGACATCCTAATCATTTGGAATGATATAAGGATAATAATAAGTGTTTGTATAATCTGATTGTTGCATACCTTAAGATATGATCTCAAGGATACCTCTTAGATCATAGTTCTAAAGTTCTTCAGAAGCAAAGAGAAGAGGGTATTGGGACCGTCACATTAGTGGTACAACTTACACATCTTCATTTACTGGAAAATTCCAAGGAAGACTTCTTTTCCTTAAGATATGGTACTGACCTATCTAAAGGGATAGCACCTTAAAGAGTTGATTATGTAAATGCCAAAGCTACATGCTCTAGTGCATTAGCTATGGGGATGTTCTATACAAAAGCCAGATATCTGCCATACAGTGGGGGTAGTAAACTATTCCTAATCCTAGTATGGAGATAAAACACTTGATTGTAGTAATAACAATATCTTCAAAGAACGCAAGATTTCTGAGATAATGATCTCAAAGTCTTATTCTTCAAGAATGTAAGACTTTATGGATAATGATCTAAAAGATATTAACAACATATGCCTTATAAGACATAAGATTGTGTCTTAGTCTTAAGAGATAGAGATCTCTGTTGCACTCTGATAAGGATGATAGAAATTACATACTGGTTATAACCATTATTGAGTTGTAGTGTCATAGACAATATAACCACCTTAAAATTTAGTATTGGTTGCACAAGATGCAACATTCACATTGGATGCGAGCATTGTTACTAGGGAATATGCAATGTCATAAAAGGACTTGGCGTAGTCTCTCGGGAACATAGTGACTGATCAACATACCTAGTTATTTTTCTAAGTAGCCTATGATTGTCACATGAGTGTGGGTTTCAAAGATTAGCCCGTTAATGGCTCTTTGGGCTAGTAGGAGATTGTTGGACATGCGAGCCCACGGTGAGAAATTATGCAAAAATGTTATTATAGATATAATTATATGATCTAAAATGAAGAATAATTAATTTGCATAATAGGTTCCTTAGTACAATTAGGGCTATGTACCCTGACCGTCTTGATGATCATACAACTATTGATTAAATTGTTGAATCATAAAGGCTGGTGCTTAGATGAATATATAAAGAGTTAGATTGTGGACTCATTAAGCATCGTCAAATGATTATTAAGAGATGATCTCTAGCTTGAGTAGGAGATGGTAATCCTTTCTCTAATATGTTGATATCTAATCGACCTCTTGATGCAGGTCCTCTACATATGAATAAAGATTCGGAGGTGTTATATAAGTTAGGTCAAAGGGTTGACGTAACGAGAACAAGATAACCAAAGACCTATGTTGTATCCTGTCACGATAAAGGCGTGTATCCTCTGACCGGAGACAAATGTGTTGCAATATGTATGAGTATGTACATTAGGCATACCGATAGCTTGATGGCCTAATGAAGGTCAATACATCGATGCACTGGTTTGCATACAAGGGCATATGAGTAATATGATCTCTCAAAGTGATCATAGAGGTTAGTTTATTGAACCGGAAGACATGAGCTCACTCATGAGATATTGGGATCAAATTCCGTGCACGGTCGCCTCGCTTTGGAAGCTTGACTTAATTTATAGGTTTGATATATACTTTTGGAATGTATATGACCAATACCTAGGAATGCTATATCTTTTTGGAAAGTATACGATCAATACCGACTCCCAATGATCAAATGACAAACTTAATGATAAAACAAAAAAGGAGACATTCTAAGTAGATCCAAAACTTCAGGTTTCTTCTAGGTCTTCCTGTATGCATGATGTATAGGTATTAGGAATACTTAAGGGTGAAGCGATCATAAACGATTGTATAACCATGCCGCTTCAATTCCAAGGGAGTGATGAAACAGGTCTGGATTTTAGTTACTCCTCTCATAGAGAAGTGATCAGATCTTAGTCCAAATGTTGGATAGTGATCTAAATGTCATTCGGATGAAATAGGAAGATCAGATATGCGGCTTTGATTTAATCAAACATCAATGTGAGGTCCCCGAGATCTGGATTTAAAATGTGATCTCAATATCCGAGTCACTACATGTGGAACGTACAATCGCCATGTCCTTATCTCAATGTTTCTGCATAGAAAGCGCATTGTCCATGAAAGTGTTCAAGGATGATTTCATTATTGATAATATATCTGAGCATTGAAAAATATGATAATTAAATGTGATTTAATTATCATGAATAATATGATTTATATTCATATTATTTGGCCATATGGGAGTTATCTAAGATAATTAAATGTGATTTAATTATCAAAGATATGGATAATATGAATGTGATTAATATTATTTGGGCACAAGAGAATAGAGATCCAAGACAATTAAATGAAATTTAATGATTATAATTAAGAATAATGTGGATAGCACTATCCAAATTATTCAAATTAATAAAAAATAGGGACCTATTTATAAATAATATTTACAATTTAAATGTTGATGTGAATTGGATTCGCATTGGACAATTAATTGAAAATGTTTTTTACATTTTATTTTGGGTTGTGAATGTGATTCATAAGTTTACAATGGTGTGATTGCAATGTTCGCAAAATAAATTGGATTTATTTTCATGAAATAGTTTTCAACAAAAGTTATTGTAAATATTTGGAGAAATTCATGGAATAGGAGATTCCATGTATTTGGAAAAGGAGGCTCCCCTTCCTTTTTAAGGAGAGGGGACGACCACCAAGTCCTATTAGGACTTGTGGCCATCCATCCCCTTATGGAAGGAGGCTAGCATGCTTCCTATTTCTCCATGGTCGATTATTTTAATTGAAATTAATATTTATTGACTATTATTCAATATATTAAATTAAATTAAATTATTTTTTGTTGTTTTCTAACTAGAAATCGTGACCATTGAAAGAAACATAAATCAATCTCAACCATCGATTTTGTGTTGTCCATGGATTGGGATCCATGGACTCCCAAAATATTATATAAGAGGAGGAAACCCTATCTCTTCTTTACACAATTGAAATATGCTCTCTCCCTCTCTCTCTCTAGATGCCAAGTCTTTCTCCCTCTCCCTCTTGTGGCCATCCACCTTAATGCCCAAGAGAGAGATCACCGTTGTTGTCGCATCGCTGTTATGTTGTTGGATCGACTGCTCGTGGATCCCTGTCTCCTTCGGCGGGTCCCGTTCGTGAAGAAGATGTCAGATCTTGTGTCACGAGATCAGGATGTTCGTCGCTTGGATCATCAACATGGATTGTAAGGAGCACTGATTTCATCAACGCGCTCGCAAGCGTCTCCTCCGTCAGATCGGACTTGAGACAGAAGGTGTCTTCCTTTAGAGACTCGATCACAATCACACTTCAAAAGGCGACCCTAATATCTTGTTTGTGGTTCAGATGAAATGATCCAAGAAGTGTTCTTGGATCATGTGGTTTCATTGGTTTACAAGTTTTAAATTTCACTGCCCCGAGCGACTAGTCGCTCCCGATCGCATGATGGGATCTCCATGATTCCGTGATGCGCTTAAGGATTTTCCCATATCCTTCAAGACTCTCGATCACATATGATGTGATTTTCAAGCTTTCGTGATGTAATTAAGGTTTTTTCCATAACCTTCATGTTCTACATATGGTCAGGGTAGGGGCTCTGTCTGGTATACTACTATCTACTGTAACGGCTACGGAGGTGACTTGTTAGGTGCCTGCATGTAATATACATGTTGGTCCTGAGGCTAACCTGAACTCAGCTGAGGCAGATGTGATGATGGTAGCTCCTTCCGCTCAGCAAGAGTTGTGGCGACTAGGCTCGTAGAATAGATGACATTGGTGGTGCTGACCAGCAGCTTCAGCTACATGGAAATCTGATTTAACTTGTCTGATGCTGGGTCCTTTGTTTGATCAAAACTAAATTCTCGAGATCTCTTGATCGCTTGTCAATTATGTTCATTTTGGACAAGTAGCTCCCGATAATGTTGAGGTTGGACCTCTCATCCTTGTCCGCTTCGTTGGATGCTTCCATATTGATGGTCTTGTAGTGGATTTGCAGTTGTCTTTGATAAGCACAAAACAAAGACGGTGCAACCTCTCCTTCAACCATTTCATCAAAAATCTACTAGACAACGTAGTTGTCGTTGTTGAAATGCGATCCACCACGAGCAGCATCAACAAGCCTTTGGATTTCTGGAGTGAAGCCCCCAAATAAGTGTTGGACCAAGATGGTCTGAGGGATGCCATAGTGGGACACTTCTATTGTAAATCATAGAATCTCTCCTAGGATTCATGTTTGGACTTGTGCGATCCCTGGGAGAAGTTGCTGATTCTTTTTCGCATCTAGTTGAGACGAACCAAAAAATAGTATTTCTGGAGGAACATAGACTTTAGTTCCTCTCAGATCATCATGACACTCCACAGATGATTGATCTAATGTAAAGCCTTGTCCTAAATGCTGAAGGGGAATGGAGTAATCTTAACTACACCTAATGGGATGTTTGGGTAGTGAGTGGTGCGACAGATGTGAGGGAATAATTGAAGATAGGGTAGGGCTCTTCATTGGTGTTCCTGTGGAAAGAGGGAAGAAGGGACATAAACTGAGTCTTCAATTCAAAATATTCATGGACTACAGGGATCTGTATCCATTATGTCATCTGACCAGTGCCAGGATTGTATGTCTCTTTGAGAGTTGGCTTGGGAGCCTTTCTCCATGGCTCATCAATGGGCCCTCACCGATATCCATCTCCTTCTTCATCATCACCAACTCTTCCTTCTCCTTTGCTCTCTCTCTCTCTCTCAAGATCATTCTGTATTTCTTTTGAAGGAAACCTAAGCAAGTGCCTGATCTGTTAGCTACTGCAGCATGGATTGTATATATGCGAGCAATTATGTATTCACAGTGTTCTTATCCGGCTATCCCAGTTCTAGCTAGTTTAGTCCCTTCCCTTTTCCATGAGGAGCCATCTCTGATTCAGACTTAGAGGAATTGATCTGAATGGGGTCGAGTGTTGGTTCTTGATTTGTACATGGAAATGCACCTCGATATGTTTGGCAAGCTATGGCACCAGGTGGAATGGATGATCTGGGATTAGGATCAATTCCATATGTATATGAATGGAGAATTTGATATGAACTGTAATTGATATCCATCCATAAGGGGTGAATGGCGGGACAAGAGTGATCATGGTTTATTTGAAGAGGGAGAAGTCAAGGAGTCTGGAGATCGGTTCGTAAGATCCGAACCAGGTCAATGGGAATCGCCTTGAATTATTGAAGATGTTGAATTCGTGTAATCGATGTGGGTGTTGGCAGGGTCCCTGCCAAACTATCCAAGATTTGATATATGTGATAGAAGTAGAATAAATGACGAAAGGAATATGATGATGAACAATAGATGAAGAGGAAAATAGTGGAAGGCTCAAAATGAGAAGAGAAAGAAGAAATAAAAATAGATAAAATGAAAAAGTACGCAAGTGCACAAGACTGGATCTTTGACCTAAATTTAATTCAAACAAACACAATAGAAAATGGATTCACTAACTCAAGACAAGTGAAGCCGCGAGAGTTCAACTTTTTTTATCTTTTCAATTTTGTTGTTATTTTCATGTAATTTAGTAGCATGTCCTTATAGGAAACTCTATGGGAGAGTGGGTACTGCCAAAAAGAATCCCATACTTTCAACTTCCTTTGTAACATGTAGCTTGCACTTTTTCAAGAGAATAAATGCTATTGGTCTGGATCCACTACTCAGCCAATGAATGGAGGAGGAAACCAACATGTGAAATCAATACTTCTGCCAAAAATAAGGTACTCGGATGCATGCCGATGAGACACACACACTCGTGAAGGCGTGGCCTACGCTCAATACTTCAGACCAAGTCAGATGCTCTACACAAGGCGAGAACACTATCGTCAACAAGGCCTTGCTCGCCTACGTATGATAGAAACACCAATACCTCATGAATCTAGTCAATAACAATGCATTATTCAGTCTAGTTTTGGCCTCTAATCCTTATGGTTCATGCCTCGCTCAGTTTGGATAGTACCTGAAAATAATGTGGTCTTTATGAACCCCAAACAATGATGGTTCGTTACGAATTTTATTTCGTTCAAAGTTTATTAAACAATCCCTATGTTTTAATTTTTTTATTTTCACCTTTTTGAGTATATTTTAGAATATTCACCTAATATTTTTTTATTTTCTTAAACTCCTAAGTGATACAAAAATTGGAGAGAAGATAAAAAAGCCATGCAAGTGGATACTAGGATGGAAATCTCACCCTAGTATCTAATGATGCATGCAAAGTAAGATGAGTTATAGTGCTTTTCAGCTCTCTCCATGAGGGATGAAAGATAGAAATCTAAATTTACACCATAGGAAAAGCAAATCGATGAAATCACCCCACGTAGGAATTGCTATTGTCATGAATAACCAGTTTGATTTGAGCTAAGTCCAAATATAGAGGCTATATGTGCATGATTATATTAGGTGTTTGGACCTATTTTACTCGATCAAGCAAGTCCTCGAAATCTAAGGGCTGGTTCACATAAAACAAAGAAAAATAAGATGAAAAAGTCAAAATGCAGAAAACAAAGAGAAATAAGTGGGAAAATAGGGAGATTAAAAGTAGAGAATGCGAGAAAAATGTAAAAAATTTAATGAGGTCCTCATATGAGCAATCACCCAGGCAATGGATCTCAAACAATATCAATGTTCAAGTGTCCTTGGGTACCTGTATTATTACAATTATGCAAAAATAAAATGTCTCTCTCACAAATAATAACAAAAAATGACACTAGTATCTGCTCCCCTCTCTCTCTCTCTATCTCTCTTCCATGCTCCCTTCAATCAGCTTGAAAAGAAGAGGTTGATCTCCTATGTTTAGAAACAGATAAACAATTATTGATAAAAGAATTAAAAGATAGAAAATAATGCAAGCTATGTGTGCAAGAGTCCTATCTTATCCATTGCTCCTCGGCAACATCATCATTTGTTCATTCGATTAGAGAGGGGTTCCTAACGTCTGGTGCTGGAGGGCTTGTGGTGTCCGACAAGTCAGATCTGACAATCGTTTTGTCGACCGCTCTCATAGTACTCGAAACGTTACTAATCAATTAAGACAACAATGAACCCACAATCAATGATAAAATCAACTAAATCTGTACGGGGTGAATTTTATCATACCCTGCAAATAAATGTATATAGCAAGCAAGTGCAAGGGTTGAATAACTAAGAGCTACGAGAATATTTATTTATTATCAATTAATGAATGTTAAATAATAAATATTTTTGTACTTTTTTTGTTCTTTAATTTTTCGTAGATGTCTAATTGTACTTAATTTTTAAGGATTTTTAATTTATGTATTTTTTCTATTTTTAAATTTTATAATTTTTATTTCCTTTTTATTTTTTTTTCTAATTTTTAATTACTTTTCTTTTTAAGGATACTATGTATATTTATTTATTTATTTATCTACCAATATGTATAATATAAGTACTATATATGATATATATATTCATAAAAATGCAAATAAGTACAATCCTAATTATTTTTGAAAGGTTTTAAAATATATTTTATAATAGGTAATAATAATTATTATAATATAATATAGGTCATAATAAGCATATATATACTCTATAGAGTTTTCAATTTATAAATACAGATATATTTATACTAAAAAATTATAAAATAAAAAGTTTTTGTATTTGAAATATGTTTCCCTATTTCTGTAATTTTTTAGATAATTTTGCTAATTTTAGGCATTTTTTTAAAATATGTCAAAACAATGACTTATAATAATACACTAAATTGTTTTGGTATTTAAAAATAGAAAATAAGTTCAAAACTCCCTATAACTATTTTTATTATATGGTATATAATATAGAGAAAATATGGAATAGAAAACTATTTTTTGGCTTTTATATAATTTTTGGTAATGTTTATAGTGTTAGGAGGGCTTTTCCATTTTTAAGGTTTCCTTTCTATATTGATTTTGTTATTTTTGGTCTCGTGTGATATTATATACTGAAATATAATATCTATTTTTTAAATTTTTAGATGAGATTTTCTATTTTTTATATTTTTATATCTAAACAAGGAATAAATAGGCTCTTTTTAATTTTAAATAAATAGAAAAAAACATGTAAATTCTAAAATAAAAATGTGGCGTGAGCAAGAACAATATAGAGCACCTGCATTGATTTTTCCAAGAATTTGCAAGCACGTGAGCTGTTTGATACAAATAAAAAGATTAAAAAAATAAATTGCACTACTAGTAGTGGCCTTTATGTAATAAAAATAATATCCAATGATGTCCATGCAAAAACACCCAACAATTACACTCAATTACAATTTTGAAAGACTAAAAAGAAATAAAAGAATATGGTGGGGTATAGTTGCAATTTTTCCAACTCACGTGGCCCACCACGTGAGGTGATCTAGCATGGACCTATATGCGATATCCAATAACTTCTAGGGGTCCATGCAATTTTTACAAAAACTTTTGAACAACATTTAATTTTTATATGACCTATTTGAAAATACAAAAAGGCATGAGGGGGTTCTTGAAATTTACCCTATAAGTGGTGTGGTATCGGGCGGTGGAGTGGGCACCACGTCGGGGCACTTAGGCAAATCGTATGGTCAAGGCAGGGTAGCTCTTCGTTAAGATTGAACGGTCCAGATTAGATATGGGCCAAATTCTTCATTTAATGATCCTGGCGCTATTTGGAAGAATAGCTAAGAACCTTGTCATAGTGGTGCTTCGATCGATATTATCTCCTCTCTCCAGACTCCTTTGATATTGTTGACCATCTCCTTGGCTTCCTGGAAGCCTTCCATGCTTGTAGATGGGCTCAAAATGATCCAGGGTCCATCAAAGAGACACTAGAACTTCAAGCCACCTGGAGCTCTGTTAAGAGCTTGGATGTCCGCTCTAGGTGGTCTCCTTGTTCAGTCACCTGCACAAAAATGAATGGGGGCTCGAGATGGTCTTCCTCGACCCTGATTTAAAGATGGTTGCACAGAGGATCAACGTGGTGATAGAGCTCCTACGATGGAAGAGGAGGGAGCTCTGTCTCCAACTCAATCTGTGCAAGATCGAGTGGAAAACAAATGTATTCGATGGAGAAGGTGTAGAATTTTTAAAATGAGGTGAATGGGCATCAGAATAGTCGATGAACACAGTGGATTTGGTTTTGGATCCTAGTGCTCCATCAAATTTAAAACTCAAAATTAAACGAAACTAAGACCTAGTTGTTTAAACTACCAACTAAGCTAAAAAGCTAAATGGAAATTTTGTTAAGAATGCAAGGAAAAGCTCCTCATACAAGCTTGAGGGCGGGGAGTAGGGAAGCTCATCGACGATGCACAATGGAGCTGAATCTCGTCGCTCGACACCTTTATCCGCACTAACAAGGCTTGGAGATTGATGTTGTCATCGAGGATACTGAACATGGAGGTCTTATTGAGGTTACATTCGTGAAACAAGAATCAAAATGGGAAAAAGCGATGGATATTGGATTATATAATCATGGTGATCTGGCAATAAGCGGAGAGGTTGCATGCAAAAGAAGTGAATTCTAGGATCTATGGAATGGGCAAAGGTAAGGGATTACAGGGGAGCAGGGCAGTGTGATGCTCGAGGAGGAAGGAACATGGAAGAAGGCTAGAAAAATGGCTAAGGTTAGATGTCTCACAACCTCTATCACAATTGGGGGTAGGGCAAGGGCTGTTGATCGGAGGTCAACAGTCGGGTGTCTTTGGTTGGTCCGCGTGGACCAACCAGAAAAATGGGATTAAAAAAGCCCTTATAAAATCGAGTAAATAATTTTTGGTCAAAACATAAAAAAATGTAATTTAATGTAGTATTTTATTCTGATTTTTATTTAATTTTACAAGTTAATTTATTAGATGTTAATATTTACATGTATATATATATGTATACATACTTGTATTTATCCTATTTTATTTTTATTTTATATTTCAGATTTATTATTATATATACGTATTATATTTTTTACATCTTTTTTAGATATTTATTTCATATTTTTATCTTATTTTACTGATGTTAGTTGTTCACTTAAATATTTAAGTACATATATTATATAGAGGTTAATGGGGCTGCCCCCTTGGGGCAAACAACATGGCTGCCCCCGCGCCATTTGCGACATTTTTTTATTTTTTTCAAAAAGTATCACCATGTATATTCATCCCTATATCCCTCCTATATGCCATTCGAATTTCGTCAGAAACAGAGACTCCAACGGCCTCCATCTAGACTGTCATTTTTTAACAGTAACACGATTTTTTAAATCGACACGATCTGATTGAGGCCGTAGGAGTCTTTGTTTCTGACGAAATTCGAATGGTATATAGGAGGGATATAGGGATGAATATACATGGTTTTATTTTTCAAAAAAATAAAAAAAATAAAAAAACATGCTGAAATAGGGGGCGGGGCAGCCATGTTGGCTGCCCCCAGGGGGCAACCCCATTAAATCCTATTATATAAGTGTATTATAGGTATATTTTACCTATATATTGAAATGTCGTTTTTATTTAAAGTATTTTTCAAGGTTTTATTTCATTTTTATTGTTTGCATGTTTTTAAAAAAATATTTACAAATATATAAAAATATAATAAAGTGAAAAATGTAAAGCATAAATATATTGAATATTATGTACATGTATTAATGAGAGCTGAAAGTGAAACTTTTGTATCTTAACTCCAAATTGAATGCAACAACTTCACTAAATAGACAATTTTTTTTTAAATAATAAAGGTGAGTTTGGTGAATTTTGAGTCTTCATGGAGAAGATACATATTTGTAAATTATTCTTTGTGACCTTTTATTATTTGTGCCTTGGGCACATTGTGCATTATTTTTGAATGAAATAAATTTTGCATTTTTCTTTGTACTTTTATGTACAATGTTCATGTATTGGGTTTATTGATTTGATGTATAACAATAAGAAAATAGAATAGGTCCCAAACGCAATAATTGGGCTGTAAAATCAAGGATTTTGTGTGGTTTTCTGTACAATTGATATGCCCTACCTCCCCCCTATTTTATTCCTTGTCAATCAAGTCATCATGATGACTGGATCTCGTGGCCTAGGGTAACTTAATGTCTTTGACAATTCATCCTTTTTATTTTCCCCTTTAATCTTTTATTTTGGCCCTAAATAAAATATTTTGAGCATAATTTATTTGTCTTTTTATTGTTTGTTATTTTGCACAAGTTAATGCTTTATACATGCATTTAGCAAAGTATTTAAGATCTAAGTGAAAGATTAAAGGTGATAAAGTGGAGATTCATCACTTGGTGTACAAGTGTAGATGGTACATAAGGGGCAGGTATCCGCATCTTGGCTACCCTCTCAGATAATTCCTCCACTTACTTTGGCAATCGTGAAAGAGCCTCAAGGTCAGTGATTCTATTGTCGATCTGCTCTACTATGGTAAGCTTATGAGTTATTATCCTCACGGTGAGGATGAAGTCATTTATCAGATCTGCTATAGTCCTCCTAGGTGTCTCATGAGATAGGCATGAGGGAGACACCTGATAGGATCTAGTGGCCTGAGATCTTCCTGTTTCAGCCATATGCTCTAAAATCTTCCATAAGACATCTTCATTTTTGTTCAGATAGCTACCTCCACAAGCTGCACTCACTAACCCCTGCATTTCATGGTATGCATTTCAGGGGTCAAATCACACACAAGGTCTGGACTAAGATAGATATGGTAATGCCATATCAGGGGAATTTCTGTATTAAATCATTGACTCTATCCTAGGCCTCATAGAATGTCTCATGGGGATCCTGAGAGAAACTTGCGATCTTTGTCCTCATTTGGTTAGTCCTACTGAGTGGGTAGAACTTCTTCAAAAATAAATCTTTGAATTGAAACCAGATCGTACAACTAAACCTTATCTCCTAAGGTGAACGAGGAAGCCTTCAGCCTGATGTAATGTTGTCCAACCTTAGGATTAATGTGGTTGTTACACACCAACTCAAAGTCTCTCGGGAATGTATATGGCTCTTCTATGGCATTCCCGTTAAACGTCGGTAACAACCCAAGGAAGTGGGGCTTTAATTAATCTGCGATTCGTCATCTTATTCATTTATTTTAGCTTAAAATCCCTTATAAAACACATGCATAAAACACTAACTCCATATTCTTACCAACTTGCATCTGTGTGTAAATATTGTACACTTCTTACTAATTTTAACCTAAAATAAATAAAGAAAGAAAGGAAAAATAAAGAAAAGAAAAAAAGGAACACTGTATACAGGCTGACCCGAACCCCGAGAGAAGGTCAAGACTTGGCCTGATCGACCGGGAATAAATTAGGGGGATATAGGGTCCTTAAGCAAAAAATTCAAAAAAAATGTATGTGTGTTGTTGTAAATACTTCTCACTTATTTTGTATATATCTGTATAAAACTAACATTAATTTATTTGTGCCTTAATTGACCTCAAATCAAATAACGTTCAAACCCAAAGTTGTAAATAAAAATGTGTTCTAATTAATAAAAATGATTGCATAATTAAATCATGTATAGAATAAAAGTAGCCACACTTGGAAAAAGCCACTAAGCACTATTTGAAAGATCAATTACGGCTCCATATGAGCTCAAATTGAAATAATCTCACTTCCATTGGTTTCTAAATTAAATTACTTTAAAATGGCTATATTTTCATAATGTTAGGAGTTACGGTTGAAAAGTCGGTTTTGTGGAGTGGTTTGTACAATTTTCCGATGTATTTTATAAATATTGTATTTGTTAATATTTGTAAATTATTCTTACTAATTATTTAAAATTAAAAATAAAAATAAAAAAATTATTTTAAAACAAAAAAGGCTAATTTCCTCATTTACCCTTGTATATAATGTCATATACGTATGTAGTGTATGTATATAGTTGCTATTTTTAATTAACCACCATAGAAAATAAAAAAAATAACATTTTTTAATTCAAATAAATAAAGTGATGAAAATTCAAAAAAATAGATAATTGTGTAAATACTTTTATCTCTTTTTATCTTTACCTCTTTTTAAATTTCATCTCTCTTATCCTTTCACAAAAAAATTCAAAAATTCATATCAATTTTCATTTCTCTTTCACCAAAAAAAATCAAAAATTCATTTCAATTTTCATCTCTATTTATCCAAAAAAATTCAAAAATTCAAATTTTATTTTATCTTTTCTATTTATATGGCTCCTTCCCCCTCATTTCAACTTGATCAACCTTTAGAGAGAGGAGCCCGATCTCCGAGAGAAAATTTTGTCGAGAAAGTTGCCTAGTCTCCAAGGCGTCCGATGACAACGAGTCGGCCTTGACGAGGCGATCACGGTCCTTTTCCGCTCCTAAGGTGAGATTCACATTTGCTTATTTTTACCTAGGTTAATCATAGTTTATTTCTCGCATTTTTTATCTTGTTGTCATTTTTTGTTTATCTAGATCTTATAATCCGCTATGATTTATTCCACCACCGACTCGATTTTTCATCTCACTTTCTCGATCTCCACACGTTCTATTTATATCGTCCACGATCTCTCAACTTCGGCCGCGTACGGTGGCTGGAGATCGGATTTGATTCTTCCATTTCTCTACGGATCCCCATTCATTTTCTGATTTGTAAATAAATAAAATAGTAAAAAAATCCATACAATTGTTTTTCTTCTCTAACCTTTGTTTTGTAGGAGAATCAAAATAAAAAAAACAATAAAATAAATTGACTATTTACATTTCCTGTTTAAAAAAATCATTTTTTTTCTTCTTCATCTGATTCTGATTACAATAGAAACAAAAAAAAATATAAAATAAAAAAAAAAGAGGGATGGTTGCCCCCAGGTACCGCCGCCCCTCCTCTACTGCCATCATTCGCGTCGCCGCACGCATGTAGCATCGCACGTGGCCATCCTCCTCCGCAAGCGTGGCAACCCACCGTGTCTCCAGGCCCGCTGCCGCCCGCGTCCTCCATCGACGCTGCCCTCCTCCATCGACTGCCTAGCTGTGTGCCCTGAGCTCCTGCCTCCGGCCTTCAACAACCCGCACCAGCCACCACGCCATCTCCAGGCGCCACCTTCGCGCGTGGCCGCCCTCCGCCATCGACAACCTCGTGCGTGCGCCCCTCCGCTTCACGCGAGGCTACAGAGCCGCCACCAGTCAACCCCTCGTGCTCCTCTGCCGCGCGCGGGCTATCGCACGAGTTCGCGCTCCCAGGTGTTGGCCGCCGCCGTGCTCTTCATCCAACATCTCCGCCACACGAGGGCGGCGCTCCCACCACCCGCCAAAGCCCAGCCCACCGATCCACGTCCTTGCCTCCTGTGCGCACGTCTGTGCATGAGCACCTGTCTCCAATGCCCTCGATGCCTCTCCGCGCGTGCCAGCAACGCGCTGCCATTCTGAAATTATGAAAGAGCCCCTACCAGATCAATTTAATTCGAGAGAATTGTGTTGAAGCCCCCTGAAGATTTTCAAAATTACAGACGTGCCCCCTGTCTGCTCAAGTCACGTGGTTTGCACACACATTTTATGGGTAAATTGTATTTTCCTCCTCGTACTTAATTTTATTTACTTATTTAATAGAAAAACATTGAATATTACGTTTTGGTCCCTATTATTCAGACTCCTAAATTTACATGATTATTCTATTGAAATAAAACTTTGTATTAGTCCAAAAATTTTGCAAAAAATATGCTTTGCTCCTGATGTGATTATCTTCCTAGCATAAATTTTTCATTGCATTTTGATTTCATTTATTATTATTAAAAATTAAAAACATGTCATTTTTCCCTAATTTAAATTAAAAAATTCATAAAAATTCGAAAATAACTCCAAAAATTCCAAAAAATTAGGGTAGTTGTATTTCCTTGTCTTTCAATTTCTGTAATAATTATTTTAAAAATCCAATAAAATTCAAAAACATAAAAAATCTTATAAAAATCATAGAAAATTCTACAAAAATAAAAAATAGTGATTTCAGTTTTTATTTGTAGATAATTCCTTCTAGTTTATCTCAAAAATAAATTCCAGGAGTTTTGGGAACTTAAAATATCTTTAAGTTACAAATTACTCTAGGTGATGCATATTTTCGTATTTTATCAATATTTGATTTTTTGAAAAATACAAAAACATCTAAAAATTCCATAAAAATTCTCAAAAATATTTCTAAACTTTTAAAACCCAAAAATATTTTCTCTGGATTTTTCTGAGTATTTTTGATAAATTGAAAAATTACAAAAGAGTTGGTGTGCGTATTTTTAACCTTGTGAATATTGTTCGTTATTTGAAAATTTAAAAAATCAAAATTTAAAATCACTAAAAAATTAAAAATCAGATAATATAAAAAAATTAAAAATTAAAAACATTAAAAAAATTAAAAAAATCAACACAGGTAGTAGGGCCACCAACCCCCGCCACCCGCACTCCAGCCGCGCAACAGCAAGTCGACCCACCATCGCATCTCCACATCGCGGCACCGCGTTGCTCCTCCACCGACCTCCGCGAGGCGGTAGCGTCGCCCGAGGCCCCACATGCGGGCCGCCATTCTCGACGTCTTCCCCTAGTGCAGATACCTCGCTCCACTTCGCTAGGCCGCCGAGAGCGGCTCTGCCCCGAGCTTTCTACGCGAAGCCGCACGGTGCGGACCCTCCTTCCAGACCTCCTGCGGTGTCTCCAGGCGCCCTGTGCCACCACGCAAGCCCAACGGCCCCCTCCGCGCTTTCAATCCGGTGCGACCCGAGCTCCATTGACACCGCCCTCCATCGACGCCGCCTGCGTAGGGAGACCTCCAGGCCCGCGTGCAAGACGTTGGTCCCCCGTGCCTCGCCTCACCTCCTGCAGTGCTTCCAGACCCGTCGGCCCCTCCTCCATCGTGCTCTGCCTTTCGTCCTTGGCCAGCGTAGCCCGCGCACCGCTCCACCGTCTGCCGTCCTTCGCGCTCCCTCGCCATTGAAGATCAACGCCACGTGTCCCTCCAGGCGCCCCACAGCTCCTCTTTGTCGCCCCTCGTTCCAGCCCGCGTCCTCCTCCGCATGTGCCCGCCTTCCCACACCTCGTCGTCCTCGCCGCTGCCCCACAGTCGGCGACCCTCCGTGAGGCGGCAACGTCGCGCCGCCCGGTCCGCCCGCAGCATCTCCGCTATATCTCCAGAACGACAGCACCCCGTACGGCAGCCGCCTCCCCGCCACTTTAGCGCCACCGCACACGCCCCGAAGCTGCTCTCCCTCGCTCCCTTCGTCCGTACGCCCGAATGTCGGCCCACCTCCGCGACCTCAGCGCGCGTACGCCATCTCCGCCCGCACCTGCTCCTCCGCGTGGAAACGTCGCCATCCTCCTCCATCTTGAAGAAACGAACAAAGAACCCTAGGTAGGGTTTTGATTAAAAAAAGAGGGGAAAATTGCATTAAAGCCCTCAAAGGTTTCAGAAATTACAAAGAACCCCCTGCCTACAAGCAAGTCACATGTCTAACACATACATACTGGGGCCCGCGGAGCGAAGGAGGCGATCCTAGGAAAGCCAAAGCACCCAAGCGATGTGGAGGTGGCTTGATTCTTCACCAAGCTGCATGATAGCGTGAGAAGAGGAGAAGAAGAATTGAAAAAAATTAAAAGAGAGAGAGAGTTTTTATTTTCTACCATTTGAACTCTTGTAAAAGGACATTCATTTGTTGTGGGGTCTGTTTCGCCAAGTGCCGGTGCACTTGAAGGACCTCACCGGTTTTGTTTTCATCGCCTTTATTTTCTTTGTTTCCCGTAGATTTCGTGAGCTACCTCTTGATTGCTTTAGTTAATTTGCTTGAGCCAGGTAATTAATTAGGTCCAAACACCCTAAACAAGAAATTTCTGTGCCTATAGAGTAGAGCGTAATTTGGACTTAGTCAAATTAACTTGTTCTTGCCTGTTAATAGAAGCTATCATCTAGGACGAATTTTTTGCATTTGCATATAGGATAGTTTATTTAAATTCTGTGCGGATCACTTGCATGCAGAGTGCTTGCGATAAGGTACGCATCTCTAACCCCTGCATGCGTCATTGTTTTTAATCGTGCATTGGCATTTCCGATCTCCTTCCTTGTTTTCACTCAAATAATTTAAAAAGGAAATTGAACACTCGATAGACGATTCTTTGAAAATATTTTAACCAAGTGATAACTGCTAAAACCAGGACTGCTAAAGAAAACTCGACACTTAAAAAATACCAGGAAAAATCATTGTTTTGGGGAGAGTAACCCCCTCATTGTTTGGTTTGCTTGAGCGAGAGAGTGACCCGCACACTAGGATAGAGCCACGCCTGAACTCTTTTCAGACTACTATCTTGTGTTAGTCGTTCTCCAGTGAGGATCTCTCCGATAGCCGGTAAAGCGGCCCGTGACATCCTTAACAGATTGAATTGATCGGGTAGCCGATAAACAGTCCGCAATTCATACTGGCTGGGAAAGATCTAACTTTGGGATTAGGCCAGTCTCTTGAGAGCATTGGGTTCCTAACAACTCGCTTTAACCGCTCTGATAGATTGTATTGTCACCAAACTCTAAAATTGACAAGATATTTGACCGAACCTTCACGGTCTTCACATTGAGTTGAGTTGGTGAACAAGGGGTTTGTATTGCATTTAATTGCTTGTGTGCTTGCTAGATCCTTCTGTGCATTTGCGCCTTTTTCTCCATATCTTTTGACTTGACTCTCGTGCTCTCCTGATCCCATCTTTTGTTTTGAAGATGGCCGACTGGAGTTATTTTAATCCAATCTTCGTGGATACCTCGTACTCTCCAGACGATCCACCTTCCTTTTTCTAGGAGGACTTTCCTCCTGATTTTTATGCATATCTGCCTAACCCATTATTTCAGGAATCGGAGGACTTTGATTTTCACCCTCCCTCATTCAACCCACCCGATCCTGGTATTTTGGAGTCACCCTTTATGATTTCCGCACTTGAGAAACTGAACCAGATGATGAAGCGTATGAATTCGAGGATTAGCAATCTATTTAACATAAATACAAGCCAGAACGTTGCTCCACTATTTGAGGATATGGATTCACTTGAGGATAATCATGAGAGCTTGAAATCGCCCAAAATACAAAAAAATGAGAAAAATTTAAAAAGCCAAAAAGATTCTGGGAGACACATTATTGATTCATTTTGTGAGAAGAGGACCCAAATTCCCGATCATTTACCAACGCATCTATTCACATCATGTCCCAACCTTGACCCTGAGGATTCCATTATACAGACTGCTCTTGGAAATCCTCATGTAAATGCTGATTCCAACCTCCTCCCTTGTATGGATGAGGTCCAAAAATTCAAAAAAATGTTGACTGAACCCGAAGTGGTGGCCACGATTCATGAGATCATTAAAGGCCCACTTGAACAGGCCATGAAAAATTTATCTACTCCTCAAAATAAGAGAAAGCAAAGGAGAAGATCTGAGCGTCACATCTTGACCATGGTCACTGCCTACGCCATCTCTCACCATCCGTATTTTGAGAAAGGGAACACTGCCACACCTCTTGTGAGTTGCTCCATATCTGACTATTCTTGTGATAACACTCTCCTCAACGACGGTTCATCAATTAATATAATACCCTTCTCTATGGTACAGTCTCTTCATCTTGGGCCTCTCAAGAAAATCGGGATGATTGCTCAATTTGCTGATGGATCTATCAAGAGGCCGAAGGGTATTTTAGAAAATGCTGTCATTCTTATTCAGGGCATGAATTTCACTTCGGATTTTGTTGTAATGCCCATGGAGACTTCCACCCCTGTGGAGCACCCTCCAATCATCCTGGGACAACCTTTCCTCACCTCTGCAGGAGCCGTTATTGATTATGGTTCAGGAGAGATTCGCTTTCGTTCTGATGTAGGGAGCGATGTGTTAATCACTACACCCACTATTGTCCAGAGACCCGCATCCCATGAGAGCCCGCCCATGTTAGCCAACCCCAAGGAATTTGACCTCGATTATAATATCATAGATTCTTGTTATATGTTGGATGATACTGAAACCCAAGAATTCCTCTTGAAGGAGGAAGACTCGGAAAGCACAGACCTTGGAGTTCCCCCTTCTGGTATGTGGAGATGCATTGATGACATCCGTGGAATTTACACGATAGACACTCTAGAGTGGAAGGCAGAATCTGAGACTAGACAGGACAAACATGATTTGACTATTTTCACTGATGAGTCCAATCCTATTCATCTTGATTCAGATGAGACCGATCAGGCCAAATTTGATTTGATTGCTTTTATAAAGGAATTTGGGCCTTTTGATAAAGATGATGATCTGATAGAGGCTCGCCAGGCTGAAATTGATCCTACTTTTTCTGATAATGATTTTGAGCCATTTTACTTTGATGTTTGCAAAACTTCCCAGTCCAGACATGACCATACTACTTCCAATAACCAATTTAGGCCTGCACAATCTGAAACCGCTGAGGATACATTCTTAGTCGATCCTACTTAGTTTATGTCTAATGATGATCCCAATATCGACCTACACCTTGTCAAATCCATACCTCAGCGGTCCCACAAGAAGGTTCGCTTTCATCCTTCTTGACCTTTGTACATCTACTCCCTTTGTATATCCTTTCGTTTTACTCTTTCTTCTCCCGTTTTATCATTCACCCCTTTTCCATGTGTGTATATATGTTACATTTAGGATGTGCTTTATCCTAAGTATAGGGGGTGAATGATTTTTGTTGTACATATCGTGTCTTTTTATTTTTGAGTCTGTAAATTCTCTTCATCGGTTTTCCCCTCTTGTACACTCCACTATACTTAGGATTACTTGATCCTAAGTATCGGGGGGATCACCGATTTCGTTTATTTTTATATTCTCTTTGAGTCGTTGTAGCATAGGAGTCTTTTCACTTTTCTATACTTAGCACGAGTTATGTCTTCCTTTTTCGCTCTCTGATCACTATGAGGACATAGTTCGAGCTAAGTAGGGGATGTCGTATATATTGTATATATACTTTAGACATAGCTTGTACTTTTAAATATGTTTATTTAGGGGTTATGTGTATAATTTTATAAAATCCACGTGTATAAAAAACACAAAAACAAAAAAAAATAAAAAACACAATAAAAAAATAAAAAAATCAACAAAAATGCACTCAATTGAAACTAGTGCGTCAGAGTATTCATCATCCGAGGAAGAATCACTTGATCCCAAGAAGGAACGAATTCTGAGAAAACAACCGAAGAAGCTAAAGAACAAGAATATCTGGAGTGCCTCCACTTTCAAATACTATTCTTCTAAGGATAACTCCAACAATGGTTATCTTTCATCTAATTCATATGTTTCATCTACTCTCCAGCATGATTTCTCTCAGGATAACACTAACAATGGTTGGGAATCATATGCTTCATCTCCTTCTGATCATTACGATCTCCCACCACAGGCTCACAAAAAGATCGGCTAAAAAACCACCTTAATCATCGGCTACCCACCCTCCCTCCCGACCCCATCGGTCTCCTTGTATATATCTTCCTCTACTCAGGCCAAGGCCTAAGTATAGGGGGGACCGATGCCATATGTACATACCATTCTCTCCATCTCACAATCGCCTCATTTCCACCCTTCTTCTATGCTTAGGCTGACCAGAGCCCAAGTATAGGCGGAACCGATGCTCATCTGTATATACTCTCCTCATTCACATATCCCAACTGCCTCATTTTCACTCTTCTTCTATACTTAGATTGTTCACAGCCTATGTATAGGGGGGCGTGCCGATCTATCTTTTTCTTTTTCACTCTCTTATGCTTAGCCCGAACTATGTCTTCTCTACGCTTCTTGTACTCTTAGGACACAGTACTCGCTAAGTATAGGGGGTGCATGTATATATAATGTGTATATAGTTTACCCATATCTTGTACTTCCACATAAGTCTATATGTAATTACAGGGTGGCTAACTAACTTGAAAAAAAACAAAAAAAAATAAAAAAAGGTTTTTGCTAATAACACTGACTGTGTCTAACCAATTTTTTTGAAATAAAAGGCTTCTTATTCATTTTTGCATAAAAAAATTCAAAAAAAAGAAAAAAAGAAAAAAAAAAGAAAATCACAAAAAGTCAAAAAATATGTGTTTACATTTCACAAACTTGCACTTCATCAAACATTACATTCATTTGCATTTGTGAAAAGCCCTTGGGTTCTGAACTGAGTTATGAGCAGAAACTGAGAGTGGTCTGTACTTCACCTTAATTCACCTAAATTTCAGAGGAACTTAACCGAGAAATAGGATTGTAGAAGCTTCAGGTCTTTGACTTCATTCTTTGAGTTCCACATAACAATGTGCAGAGTTTGACTCTTAGTGTCTAAACTGGTATCTTCATTCTAGGTATGACTCTAGAATAGGGAATCAATTTGTACTCTCGCACTATGCACTTAGCTCAACTCAGACAGGATGTTGGAAGAATATGTGAGTTTCTTTTCTGGTAGCGTGGACATCTAAAGATCGGAGTACAGGTTGAAATAAAGCTTCGGAAAAGGGATGGACGTCTGGCCACAATTTTTTCTAAGACCCCAAAATATGTACGGAAAAAAAAAGTTTCTATATCTGTAGGGGCATAACAAGATCCTTGTAGAGCTACCAAATATCCAAATACAAATAAGCCTACTACCAAATAAATATTTGACCAAAAAAAGGTCCAAGCTTCAAGAAAACCTGCAGATCTTGGTGGAGACTTGGCTAAACTGACCAACTTCACAAGGAGAGGTGACTACACTGGCCACCCTCCAGTTCTTTTCTCCTTCTTCTAATTTTACCCTCTATTTGATTGTGAACACAAAACGACAGACCTTAGAAGGAAATGCCTGACTCCTCGAGGATGGGTTACTGGAGAGGAGGTTTTCATGGTAGTCCGACATTCTGGATGGGAAGATATAAAACCTTGCATACACATGAGTTGATTGTTCAATGTTCATGGCATATGCTTTAGGAGGAGGATCGATCTAAGATGACTTCTGAGCTGAAACTATGATAATGATGTGTAGAACTTAAAGGATGTTGATTTTTAAAATTCTAAGTCTCATAGAAGTTCCACCAAACTAATAATCCAAAGGTTAGGTCTAGTTTTATTTTCAACTTCTACTCACGGTCATGGTATGGAACCCGATCTCATTTCACATCCTTGCATTTCTTTTGATGCTCAGGGACGAGCAAGGTTTAAGTATAGGGGATGACAAAACTCAGATTCATCACTCTAAAATCATTAATTAAGCTATAATCCCTCAAAATCATTAGCATTTCTTCATTTATTATGCATAATTAGCATTCATGCATATTTTGATAAGAATTGCACTTTATCACTTATTATCACACAAAATAAGAAGCCAAAAATCACAGTCTTATTGACCTGCAAAATATCCTAACTTCCTTGATTTTTAAATAATTCAAGCTAACTCCAAATGACTTGATATGATCTCCACTATATACAAATCACAAACAAGAATAAATAAAAAATACAAAAAAATCACTAACCAAAATAAGTGGACCAAAAACCCAAACCCTAGTTCTAGGATTTCTTAACTAAAACCTCAATATCTTCCTAATATAGTGTTCGATTTGATTCTTGAACTAATGTACATTCAAATACCTTCAAAACAAGACCAAGTTCAAGTAAATCGGAGCTCATATGTGAAAGTTGGATTTTGGGCCTCTTTTGTACATTTTTGTATTTTAGCGGTTTTTGACCTATTATTTTATGTACATAATTAACCTATTTTATTGTATTTTTATTTATTTTCTTTGATGAAAGTTTTATTAAAATGCGCAAAAATCCAAAACCGAACTGAGCTTGAAATCGAAGAAACTAACTAAGTCCGAGTCTTCACTAATTGTTTGTATAAAAATTATCTTTTTCGTGTTTTATTTCTTCTCTTTCTTAGTTATTAAAAATTCAAAAAATATATTAATGTGTAAAAGATTATATTATATTTTGTAATATTTTTTCCGGATTTTTATTTGGTTAAAAATGACAAAAATATTAGAAAACCATAAAATCAAGGTATTCTATATACATGGGATACCCAAAAAATTCACTTTGCACAAATAATCGATTTTGATTTTAGTATCTTCATGAATGTTGTAGATCTCATCGAGACGAGCAGTTTCGTAAAGAAAAGTTTTTGATCCAAGGTCGTTTGCTATTTCTTTTCTATTTTTCTTTGTATTTATTTTTTCGATCTTTTGTGGGGCTGACACGTGGTAGCTCCTAGAGGCGCCACGTGTCAACCATTTTTGGGATTTTTAATTTCGTTTTTATAAAAAAATAATATTATTATTAATTAAAAAGTCTCGCACGTGCGGAGCATGTGCCTCCTGTGCACGTGCCCTACACGTGCTCCGCTGACCCCTCCTCTTACTGCCATGTGGCGAGATCAGGGCCGTCCGACCTCGACCGATCGGATAGCACCTGTGCTTCACCTTCCTTCCTCATTTGCATCGTCAGTCCCAATCTTCCCCGCGGATCTTGCCGCTCTGCCACCGAATCCATCTCTGATCTCCTCTTTCCTATTTTGGTCATCCTCATCGAAATCAAATCGCCGCCGCCTCTCCAAATCAATCCCCCTCCTCGTCAATCCCCGTCATCGCCCCCTTCTTCATTTGGTCGACCTCCTCCTCCTATTTAAGCTACACCGCCGCCTCCATCCATCCCCATTCGCCGATCACACAAGCAGACAAAGAATCTCACCGACGGTAACAGCACCAACGTGCTTTCATTCAGCTGCGAGATTCGAGGACATGGTGCCTCCTCGCAAGCCTTCTCTAGGCTTCCTAGCTCCAGCCACTCCCAACGTCGTCGAGCCCCTACAGAGCTTCATCGACTTTGTTCTTCACCGATAGTTCCTATTAGTAATGTGAGCCCAGGGCGAACCATTCCTACAATATATGTTATTGTAATGTTTGATATATCAACAAAAGTTATCGGTTTATTTTCACTCCTTATCTAAAATTTAGTGAATGAATGCACTATAAGGTCCCTCTTTACAATTAGGGTTACATACCATGGCCATCTTAAAATTCATACATATGTTGATTCAATAATTGAATCATAGAGGTTGGTGTTTGGATGAATATCTAAGGAGTTAGATTGAGGACTCATCAAACACCATCAAATGATTGTTAAGAGATGATCTCCACCCTGAGTAGGAGATGGCAATCCTTTCTCATAGAGGCTGATAACTGACCGACCTCTTGATGCAGGTCCTCTACATAGGAATAGAGATTCGGAGGTGTCAGATTAGTTAGGTCAAAGAGTTGACTTAGCGAGATCAAGATAACCGAAGTCCTATATCGAATACTGTCACGATATAGGCACGCATCCTCTGACCAGAGACAGATGTATTGTTATATGTCTGAGTATGTATATTTGGCAGACCAATAGGTTGATGACCTAACCAAGGTCTAAACACCGGCGAGCAGGTGTGCATATAAGAGCATATGAGTAATACGATCTCTCAAAGGGATCATACAGGTTCACTTCTGAACCGGAAGAAATGAGTTCACTCATGAGGTATTAGGACCAATCAAATTCCATTCATGGTCGTCGTGCTTTAGAAGCATGACATGAATTTGAAGGTATGATATATGCTTTTGGAAAGCATATGATCAATACCAAATCCCAATGACCAAGATTAAGAAACTTGTTGATGAAATCCTTAAGATGACAGTGTAAAATTCATTTATATCTTCGGGTTGATCACATGTCTTCCAGTATGCGGGATAGACAGGTATTAGGAATACCGGAGGGTGATGTGATCAATAATTGATTGTATAACCATGACACTTCCATTCCGAGGGAGTGATGAAATAGGTCTGGATTTTAGTGACTCCTCTCAGTAGGGAAGTAATCTGATCTTGGTCCAAATGGCGGACATTGATCTGAATGAGATTCAGATGCAATGAGAAGATTATATTTGCAACCTTGACTAAATCAAGCATCACTGAGAGATACGTGAGATCTGGATTTGAGATATGATCTCAATATCCAAGTCACTATATGTGGAACTATACAATCGCTCTGTCCTAATATCTAAGTATCTACGGAGAAAGCGCATTATTCTTGAAAGAGTTCCAGAATATTTCCAAGGTTGAATTATATCTAAGCATTGAGAAATGGATAAATAAATGTCATTTAATTATCATGAATAATGTGAATTCAATTCACATTATCTGAATGCATGAGAATGAGTATCCAATGTAATTAAATGTGATTTAATTAATGTGGATATGGATAATGTGGATAGCACTATCCAATTATCCATGTATATCGTAAATACGATTTATAATATACATTAGAGAGAGACTTGTGTGATTTATATTTGTTGATTTATTGTTAATGTGAATGGGATTCACATTGAATAAATAATTGAAAATATAATTACATTTAGTTTTTGGTTGTGAATGAGATTTACAATTTTTCAATGGCTTGATTGATATTTTCCAAAAGATAATTTGGAATTATTTTTTTGTGAAAATTATTTTCGACAAGAGTTATAGGAGATATAATGAGATAATGAGATCTCGTGATATATTAGGAGATTGGCCAAGTCGTATCTAACAAGAGAGGACGGTTACAACTCTCAATGTGGAGAGGAGTAGTTGTCCCCCCTTATTTAGGAGTGGACCATGGTCTTCTCATTATCCTATCTCTAGTCAAAGATGATGTAATTTGAGATTAATTATATTGATTTATCAATATTAATTAATTTAAATTAAATCATTTGTTGTTGTGTTTTACCAACAACATCGTAGCCGTTGAATGGAACACAAATCAATCTCATCCGTTGATTGTGTGTTGTCCATGGATTGGGATCCATGGACTCCCAAAACCCTATATAAGAAGAGGCATGCCTTGCTCTTCGAAAGACACCGACTTGACGAAGTCTCTCTAAACCTCTCTCTCATTCTCTCGTGCCCTCTTCCTCCTCTCTCTTGGGTGGCCGTCCACCCTACCCTAGAAGGAAGAAGGCCCTCATCGTCGCCTTACGTTGTGTTTTGACGACTCTCAGTACTCCATCTTCTTTGGTGCTTCTCGCTCGTGAAGAAGACAAATGATCTCGTGTGACGAGATCAGGAGTTCCCTTGCTTGGACAACTAATTGGATTGCGAGATCCCCGCAACTCTTCCCTACGCTCGCAAGCGTCTCCTCCGAGGAGTCGGACTTGAGACAGGAGGCTTCTTCCCTTAGAAGCTCGATCGCAACCATGATACAGCAGGTATTCCGATATCTACCATGTGTTTAGATGAAATGATTCATAAATGATTTATGGATCATGTGATTTCGTCGTTTAAATTTTTTAAAATTCTGTTGCACCGAGCAACTAGTATGATTAGTCTCTCTTGATCATATATGATACGATCATCACGCTTCCATGATGCGCTTAAGGATCCTCCCGTATCTTTCACCTGGTATCAGAGCCAGGTTGACGGAGGTCTTGGATATGATCCATGAACCTACGAAAATTTCGGCTCGTTTGGGTTCGTGAAGATTTTAGCATTTCAATTTTCGCAGCCCTGTCTTGTGATATTTTTTCGTCCCTGTTTAAAATGTTTAAACATGAATCTATCACTTAATTAATGTTCAACATTAAATTAGGAAAATGTGGAATTTGAATTTGCGTAATCTGGATTCCGTTTGATCATGATATGATCGTTTTAATGACCATATGTCAACTGTTTCGGGGATGGCAGTTAGAGACGTAATTCAGATGTTAATTAATGTTTTAAAATGCCTGGAAATGCATGTTTATCACATGTTTTCTGTTTTAAATCAAATTATCAATCTCTGGAAATTGATTTTACTTAATTTGGATTTAAAATGAATGAGATATGCTATTTTTAGTTAGTGAGGGTCACTGCTGGAAATTGCATGTTTATCAAAAACCTTTTGATTGTCATTTAAGAATATTGTGAAATTAATAATTAATTTCCTATAATAATTATAGATAATATTTGGGAAATATTAGAACAATAATTATTCCCTTAAATGAGATTTTCTCAACCAATGAATGATTAGATTAGATGTAGATCACCAATTGGTTACTTGATACACTTTCATCAAACTTGTTTCTTTAATTGGTTTTGGGAATTTCTCTAGCAAATTTCCTTATAATCAAAATGGTTTTGACCATTACTATATGGTATAGTTTCGGTTGAAAAACCGATCATCATATCAAGTACAAAGTGATTGACTCGGCATTATTTTTTCCCGAGGCGGATATGGTGTCTAGTCGGGGAGCGTTGGGGTAGTAGGTTGCACCGTGTGTGGTCTGTCCTACTCCCGCCGATAATGGCCATGACAGCGGGTAGGGAACGAATGATGCATGAGTGATCATGATGTATTTTCTATCTATTAAAATTCGAATAATATGAACTTTGAGATAATACCACTAATTCAAGTAACAATCAAGTTTGATGATTGAATTAGATTGATGATTAATTTAATGAGATTAGATTAATTACATCCAATTGAAACACTCTATTATGAATAGATCTGTATTTCCCTTGGAAGAATTAATTGCATGAATATGATTCATGATAATTAATTAAAATTTGAATATGAGATAAAGGATCACATAAGTGACATCCATGGTCTCCCGTCAAGGCGAAGGGTTCCGTAGCCAGATATTGTATGTAGGAGACGCATGTCCGAAGTGACAGCTCCTACATATGATCCACTTGGATTGGGCTCTTCGCTTCTCGAAAGAGTAAGGACGTATGTGTAGTGACCCCAATATCGGGTCCTCATATTATTGGGCGATATTGGATTGCGCATAGAATGTTGTATTTCATGTTAACGGTTGGTTCAATTAACAACGGGTCAACATCACCTTAGGGATGATGGGCCCAGGTGTTGAAGATCGAATTGGGAAATGCAAGTTGGACTTGCAAGGCGGAATGTGTTCTCGCTTCTCTTTATTAGAGTTGCAGGTTCTCATATTATTGGGATGTGATAAAGATAAAGAGGAGATCCCAGTTCTTGCTTGGGATATAGTGGTAAGTATATCTCTTGCTTTGAAAGTGATTAAGGGAATAAACTTTCAAAGTTGATAAAGCAAGACTAATTTAATTTAAAATACCTTAATCAAATATCATAATTTTTGAATATATATATATATATGTTCTAATATAGTGCATTATTAATTTCAGAAAATGAAGTCCATGAACCCACTAAGCAGGCTTCTGAAGGTCAACCAGTTGACAATATCAAATTATTCAGATTGGATCCCTAATTTGGAACTTGTTCTCTCGGCTGAGCGCATAAGTTATGTGCTCACAGAGGACAAGCATGAAAGCCCTAAGACAAAAGAGGAAAAGCAATACAATGATAAGTATGATGAAGATCATGTCTTGTCTAGAAGCTACATCCTGGGTTCACTCTCAAATGTTCTTCAGAGGTAACATGTGGAGATGAGCACATGCCAGGAGATATTGCAGAATCTGAAAGATATGTTTGGTGACATAAACCGCACCCAGCGTTACAATATTATGAAAGAACTCGTTGTTGCAGGATGCAGGAAGGGACTTCAGTCCGAGAACATGTGCTCAAAATGTTTGGGTACTCGTCTGAGCTGGAGACCCTTGGGGCAAATATGGATGCAGACATGCAAGCTGATTTCATTCAGATGTCTTTGCCAAAGTCTTTCAATAATTTTGAGGTTTCATTCCACATGAACAAGTTGTACTTGACTAACGCTGGACTTCTTGCTGTATTAAAGTCTGCAGAAGACGTAATGAAGAAAAAATGGTCTCTCTGGCAGTGCAATGGTTACATAGGTCAAAGGGAAGCGCGGTCGGAAGCATGGTTCTCGGAAGGGCCTATCCCAGAAGTGAAAGAAGAAGAATCAAGGAGTTGGCTCATCTTCTGCTGCTTCCACACTGATGACATCGAAGAAGACTGATGTCTGTCACCACTGCAAGAAGCTGGGGCACTGGAAGCATAACTGTCCAGATTACCTGAAGTCTATCGACAAAGGTAAAGCCCCTGCAGGTATGAAATCTAATTTCATCATTGAAACTAGTTTTCTCGTTGGACGAGAAGAAAGTTGGGTTGTAGATTCGGGTGCTTCTGTCCATGTATGCAATTTTTTGTATTTGTTTCAGGAAATTAGGAATCTGGAAGAAGGGGAGATAGTCATCCAGATGGGATCTGATGCAAGTGTTGTAGCAGTCGTCGTCAGGACCTGTCAACTATCGTTATCTAGTGGTAGAGTCTTGGTACATAAAGAGTGTCTTTGTGTACCTGAAGTCTGAAGGAATTTGATATCTGTATCTAAACTTGTTAGAAGCGGATATTAATTCCTTTTCTATAATAAATTAGTCATAAATCATTATGATAAATATATTGTGGATGGTATTTTGACTTCTGGCAGACTCTATGAATTGTGCATTGATGAACATGTCATAAATGTTACTACCACTAATAAAAACCCTAAAAGATCCAGGGAGAATGGAAATCATTCGAATAGGATTTGGCATCAAAGCTTGGTCATTTATCTGTTGATAGGATCAATAGATTGATAAAGGATGGACCTTTAGATTTTCTACATGTTCAATCTTTGCCTACCTGTGAACATTGTATTCGTGGTAAATTGACTAGGATGTCTTTCCGTAACAAGGTTATAAGATGCGAAGGTATTCCTTGACCTAGTACATACCGATGTACGTGGTCCCTTCAGTACCACGATCCGATATGGATATCGATATTATTTGATGTTTATTGATGACCATTCGCGATACAAGTTTACTCTTCATATTACGTCTTAAATCTGAAACCTTTGAAAAGTTCAAAGAGTTCGAAGCTTTGTTAAGAACCAAACGGATAAGAAGATTAAACGGATTCGATCTGATCAAGATAGCGAGTACCTCTCAGATGAATTCAAGGAATACCTTAAAGAGAATGGAATTGTCTCCAATCTCACTCCCTGGAACCCCCAACTTAATGGTGTTTCTGAGAGACGCAACAGGACCATCATGGATATGGTCCGTTCAATGATGAGGAAAGCACATTTACCACCTAGTTTCTGGGGATATGCAGTAGAGACTGCAATTATATCCTAAACAAGATTCCTAGCAAATCCGTACCTAAGACTCCTCATGATCTCTGGTATGGATCCAAACCTAGTGTCAAGCACTTGAGGGTTTGGGGGATGCTTGGTGCATGCGAAGAACATGGAAACAAGTAAGCTAGAGTCTCGCACTAGAGAGTGCTACTTCATTGGGTATGTTAAGGATGGTATTGGATACCAGCTTTATGACCCTGAGACTCAAAAGGTTTTCATCTCTAGATATGTAAGATTTCTGGAGGATTTCCTTAAAGACAAGACAAAAATGAAGTGAAGGAACTCATTGACTCCCCTGAGGATTCTGAGTTTCCTGAACCAGAAATTGAAGAGATAAATAAAGATGAATCACATATACCTCTTCGAAGGAGTTCAAGGATGGTTGCACCATCTGAAAGGTATGGATTCCATGTGTCAGGTGAAACTGACAATGATCCTGCTTCATTTGATGAAGCACTCGCGGATCAAGACATGGATAGATGAATGATAGCAATGAAGTCTGAAATAGTCTCCATGCATAAGAATGGTGTATGGACACTAGAGGATCCACCTAAGGGGGTAAAACCCATTGGGTGTAAATGGATATTAAAGAGGAAAAGGGAACCGATGGGAAAGTAGAGACTTTCAAGGCATGGTTCGTAGCCAAAGGCTACACACAGAGAGAAGGCATCGATTACGATGAGACATTCTCTCTTGTGGCTATGCTTAAATCCATCAGGACACTACTAGCTATAGCTGCATATCTTGACTACGACATTTGGCAGATGGATGTCAAGATGGCTTTCCCCAACCAATATCTTGAAGAAGATATCTATATGGAGCAGCCTCAAGGCTTCATAACCGAGGAAGGAAAAAGTATGCAAGCTAAAGAAATACATATATGGGCTCAAAACAAGCTTCTCGTAGCTCGAACATCAGATTTGACGAAATGATAAAGAGTATGATTTTGTGCAAAACCCTGATGAACCATGTGTGTACAAGAAGCTTAGTGGGAGTGCCATTGTGTTCATCGTGCTCTATGTAGATGATATCCTTATCATTGGAATGATAGAGGAATGATGAACAGTGTTAAGATTTGGCTATCACATATCTTTGAGATGAAAGATCTTGGAGAAGACTCTTATATCGTGGGTCTGAAGCTATTCAGAAACAGAGAAAAGAGGATATTGGGATTATCACAACATGGGTACATTGAGAAAATCTTGGAACGTTTCCGTATGGAGAATTCCAAGAAAGGTTTCCTTCCCTTAAGACATGGTATCCACCTATCTAAAGGGATGGCTTCTCAAGATGTGGAGGAAAAGAAAGCCATGGTTTGATGCCCTTACGCATCGGCTGTAGGAAGCTTGATGTATGCCATGATGTGTACAAGGTCATATATCTGCATGCAGTGGGAGTGGTAAGCCGTTACCAATCTTGCTATGGAGAACAACACTAGAATGCAGTAAAGAACATATTTAAATATCTAAAACGGACGCAAGATTATATCTTGGTCTATGGAGATGGTGATCTCCAAGTCATGGGATATACAGATTCTGACTTCAGTTGATATGATGATCAAAAGTCAACATCAGGGTTTGTGTTCTTGTTGAATGGTGGTGCTGTGAGCTAGAGAAGCAAGAAGCAGGACATTAAGGCTGATTCAACAACAGAAATCGAAAACATAGCTGCATCGGATGCTGCAAAAGAGGAGGTGTGGTTGCGCAAGTTCATTCTGGAACTTGGCGTAGTTTCCTCTGATACTCCCATACCGTTACTCTACGATAACATGGGAGCCATTGCCCAAGTAAAGGAACCCATATGGCATCAAAAGAGCAAGCACGTGGAAAGGAAATACCACATCATTCGGAGATTCAAAAGCGTGGTGACATCATCATCACCAAGGTGGCTTCTACCGACAACGTTGTTGATCTCTTACCAAACCTTTGACACAGAAGGTTTCCGACCGGCATGTAATGAGTATGGGTTTAAGGATTGTACCTGAATGGTTCTGAGGGCTAGTGGGAGATTGTTAGCAATGAGAGCCCGGGGCGAACCATTACTACGATAAATGTTATTGTAATGTTTGTTGTATCAATAAAAGTTATTGGTTTATTTTCACTCCTTGTCTGAGATTAAGTGAATGAACACACTATAAGGTCCCTCTGTACAATTAGGGTTCTGTAGCATGGCCATCTTAATAATCATACAATTGTTTATTCAATAATTGAATCATAGAGGCTGGTGCTGGGATGAATATCTAAGGAAATAGATTGAGGACTCATTAAACACCGTCAAATGATTGTTAAGAGATGATCTCCAGCCTGAGTAGGAGATAGTAATCCTTTCTCATATAGGCTGATATCTGACCGACCTCTTGATGCAGGTCCTCTGCATAGGAATAGAGATTCAGAGGTGTCATATTAGTTAGGTCAAAGAGTTGACTTAACGAGATCGAGATAACCAAAGTCCCATATTGAATACTGTCATGATATAGGCATGCATCCTCTGACCGGAGACAGATATATTGCTATATGTCTGAGTATGTACATTTGGCAGACCAATCTGTTGATGACCTAACCAAGGTCTATACACCGACGAGCTGGTGTGCATATAAGGACATATAAGTAATACGATCTCTCGAAGGGATCATACAAGTTCACTTCTGAACCGAAAGATATGAGCTCACTCATGAGGCGTTGGGACCAATCAAATTCCATGCATGGTCATCGTGCTTTAGAAGCATGACACGAATTTGAAGGTATGATATATGCTTTTGGAAAGCATATGATCAATACTAAATCCCAATGACCAAGATTGAGAAACTTTTTGATGAAACCCTGAAGATAACATTGTAAAATTGATCTATATCTTTGGGTTGATCATTGGTCTTTCAGTGTTCAGGATGTACATGTATTAGGAATACCTGAGGGTGATATGATCAATAATCGATAATATAAACATGACGCTTCCATTCCGAAGGAGTGATGAAACAGGTCTGGATTTTAGTGACTCCTCTCAGTAGAGAAGCAATATGATCTTGGTCCAAGTATTGGACATTGATCTGAATGAGATTCAGATGCAATGAGAAGATTAGATTTGCGGCCTTGATTAAATTAAGCATCTCTAAGAGATAGGTGAGATCTGGATTTGTGATTTGATCTCAATATCCAAGTCACTATACGTGGAACAATACAATCGCCCTGTCCTTATCTCCAAGTATCTGCGGAGAAAGCGCATTATTTTTGAAAGAGTTCAAGAATAACTCCAAGGTTAAATTATATCGGAGCATTGAGAAATGGATAATTAAATGTGATTTAATTATCATGAATAATGTGAATTCGATTCACATTACCTGAATGCATGAGAATGAGTATCTAATGTAATTAAATGTGATTTAATTAATATGGATGTGGATAATGTGGATAGCACTATCCAATTATCCATGTATATTGTAAATACGATTTATAATATACATTAGAGAGAGATTTTGTGTGAGTTATATTTGTTGATTAATTGTTAATGTGAATGGGATTTACATTGAATAATTAATTGAAAATATAATTACATTTAGTTTTGGGTTGTGAATGAGATTCACAATTTTTCAATGGCTTGATTGATATTTTCCAAAAGATAATTTGGAATTATTTTTTTTGAAAATTATCTTCGATAAGAGTCATAGGAGATATCATGAGATAATGACATCTCGTGATATATAAGGAGATTGGCCAAGTCCTATCTAACAAGAGAGGATGGCTACAACTCTCCATGAGGAGAGGAGTAGCCGTCCCCCTTATTTAGGAGTGGACCATGGTCTTCTCATTATCCTATCTCTAGTCAAAGGTGATTTAATTTGATATTAATTATATTCATTTATCAATATTAATTAATTTACATTAAATCACTTGTTGTTGTGTTATACCAACAACATCATAGCCTTTGAAAGGAACACAAATCAATCTCATCTGTTAATTGTGTGTTGTCCATAGATAGGGTTCCATGGACTCCCAAAACCCTATATAAGAAGAGGCATGCCTTGCTATTCGAAAGACACCGACTCGACAAAGTCTCTCTACTCTCTCTCTCTCTCTCTCATTCTCTCGTGCCCTCTTCCTTCCACTCTCTTGGGTGGCCATCCACCCTACCCTAGAAGGAAGAAGGCCCTTATTGTTGCCTTGTGTTGTGTTTCGACAACTCTTGGTACTCCATCTTCTTTGGTAATTCTCTCTTGCGAAGAAGACATACGATCTCGTGTGTGACGAGATCAGGAGTTCCCTTGCTTGGACAACTAGGATTGCGAGATCCCAGCTACTCATCCCCACGCTCGCAAGCGTCTCCTCCGAAGGTCGGACTTGAGACAGGAGGCTTCTTCTCTTAGAAGCCGATCGCAACCATGCTACAACTGGTATTCCTACATCTACCATGTGGTTAGACGAAACGAATCATAAATGGTGTATGGATCATGTGGTTTCATTGTTAAATTTTTTAAAATTCCACTGCACCGAATAACTAGTATGACTAGTCGCTCTTGATCGTATATGATACGATCATCACGCTTTCGTGATGCACTTAAGGATCCTCCCATATTCTTCAGTTCCTCTGTTCAAACATCCAGCATCACCTCCACCACCTAGCCACGCTCCTCTACACGTCATCAACCATCCAGCACCTCACCGCCCCACAACCACGCCTTCATCATCGAAGCTGTGCCTCTCCTCTGCTCGCTTCCCCATCGACTCTAGCAAAGACCGACGCAACTCCACTGGCTCCAGCACTCAGCCATCGCCCTCTGCCTCAGCCTCCGGGCGTGAAGCTCAAGGCCCCCACGCATATGTGAGGCACATGCGTCGTGGGAACAACTCTGACCACCCTAGGGTCACGTGCTACACACGTGCCACGTGGGAAAATTGCAGAAGAGACCCCTGAGTTTCCGCTTATTTCACATCAGCCCCGCCACTCAAAGGTCATGTCCCTGGCACGTGACCTCTTGAGCATTTTGCAGAAATACCCCTAGGGGTTTAGGTAGTCACACATTAATACTCTTACTGCATTTATATTTATTTTATATTATGTAATATTGCAAACAAACTCTTTTTCCCCCTATATTTTAAACTCTACATGACATCATTTTATTTATTAAAATTAGCACTTTGTTCTTCAACTAATTCTCTATAATATGGCGTATGCTTGACTTTTTGTGGGTTGTGGTGATCTAAAAACAATAGTTTTTACGAAAATTTACATATTTTGCCCACTATGTGCTTGGAAATTCATATTCAATTAATAATTGCTTTAAAACTTTCCAATAATTCACGGATAAGAGAATTAGTTATTTCTTACATAGTGCCCCAAAAAGATTTGCATTTGCATTCATGATTTGACTTATAAAAATCATTTTGCATATATCAATATTAATTTTTAATAAGTATTAAATCTTGTATTTTTGAGGATTAAGATTTTCTGAGATCCATCACCTATTGATATATCTTGGATAATTTTATCTTGAAAATAATTATGTTAATATTTATTATAATTAATAATTGAAATTCACTATGTTTGCATTCATAAATCTATAAAATATTTCTCTTACGTCCAAAAATTCCAAAAAAATTTACATTGCATTCATTTCATCATTATTGACATCTCGA
The DNA here is from genome assembly GCA_037367405.1 of Ottelia alismoides. Classification (NCBI taxonomy): domain Eukaryota; kingdom Viridiplantae; phylum Streptophyta; class Magnoliopsida; order Alismatales; family Hydrocharitaceae; genus Ottelia; species Ottelia alismoides. The sequence goes on along the minus strand of JAZKJV010003074.1, from coordinate 333,968 downwards.
CCAAGTTTCATATTTTTTAGACATCACTTGATTGATCTTTACATTTTAGTCCCTAAAATTGGCCACATTTGCATTTTTATCCTAGATTGCATTAAAATACAAAAAAAAGATTGCCTCAAAATCGTGCACGAACTTTGATAGACAAAATCTAGGTTGTTCCTTTGCCTCCTTGAGTTCAACCTTGGGACTTGCCCATGTAAAATAAATAAAAACCATGCAATTGAAAATTGAATTAATTTTGTGGGTTATTTCTTGACCGATTCTGATTGCCTGCATACAATGAAATGACATTAATTTAAAAGCACGATAATTCGCGAGAATGAACTTGGCAAATACGGACTCCTCAGGGGTTCACAAGAGATGCAGTCTCAGACACCCTCGGCGTGCTTTGTATGCTGGTATTACTGATAGTACCAAGACTGTTGGTTGGGATACTGAGGAGAAGGGTGATGTTGTTGATACTACTGAGAAGGGTGTTGCTGGTGAGACACAACCGCATACTGCTTCTTTTGCTGGTATTGTCGATACCGCGGTTGTTGGTACTGGTTCTGTCTCCAATTACCATGGAATTGTGAAGACTGCTGGTGTTGTTGGTGTCAAGATTGGTTGTTATGGACAAAACCTCCCTCCTGTTGTTTGAGGGAACTGGTAGGAGTTAGCAACCTTACCTTGTTGAGGTTCACCAGGATGGGTCGCTTGTGCTTCATTCGACCATACACTGTTCACCTCTTTTATGAAAGGTGGTGGAGGGGAAAACTGTTCTGGAATGTATTGGGGCTCCGATTAGTAGATGACCAGCTGCGAATATGACTGCCGCTGCGGAGTGGGTGGCTCTAGGGCTTGAATGTAGTAGACATGTTGAACTGCTGGATGGGGCTGACTCAACTGAGGAGGGTGTGACTATGCATGTTACTTCGTCTCAGCAGGAGTGGAGGCCGATGTAGACATAGAGTTGCAGGAGCCAGTTGCTTTGTGATTTGATCTACTTTGTCCAGGTTCTGCGTTCTTTGTTCAATCACAGCAAGTTTTTCCAGATCTTGTGATCGCTTCTCAATGATGTCTACTTTGAACAAGTGGCTCCAAATAAAGCTCAGATTGGAGCTCTCATCACTATTCAGCTCGTGGGATGCTGCCATATGCACATGCTTCTGAATATTTTGTGGCTGGCACTGATAAGCACATGACAACGACAGAGCGGCCTCTCCTCCGGCTATTTCTTCGAAGATTTGCCAGACAATGTTGTCATCTTTGTTAAATTGTGACCCATCGCATGCGGCATCCACAAGCTTCTGTCTCTCAATTGTCAGTTCCCTGAAGAAGTGTTGGACCATGCCGGTCCTAGCAATCTCATGATTGGGACATTTCTCTTGCATCTTAGTAAACCTCTCTCAAGCCTCATGGATAGATTCGTGGGTGGCTTTGGTGAAGTTTGCTATGCGGGCGCACATCTGATTGATTCACCCTGGAGGATAAGATTTGTGCAAGAAGGTTGACTTCAGTTCTTCCCAGGTGGTGACGACCTTCCCCAAGTGGTTGATCCAATGAAGAGCCTTATCCCGAAGGATTAAGGGAAATTGTGTCATCTTGACTACCCCGAGAGGTATACTGGGGTAGTGAGTTGTGCCACAGATGCGCCCAAACTGTTGTAGATGAATATACAGTTGTTCATTGGCATTTCCTTGAAAGGTGGGTAGTAGCGCTAGTAGCTAAGGCTTTAATTCAAAATGGGTGTGAATGGTAGGAATCTGAACCCATTCAGTGACTTGTCCCGCCCCAGGATTGTATGTTTCTTAGAGAGTCAGCTTGGGTGGCTCTACTCTAGGCTCGTCTGCAGGGCCTCCTCCTCCACCTTCGGGCTCTTCAAATCCTCCTTGGTTTTCTTTCCCTCTCCACAAGTCATGGAGCATATCTTAGAAGGCGACCTGTGCTAAGCTACTCCTGGATAGCTTGAATAGAAGCAAGGATCTGAGCATTCACTAAGTTCTAGTCTGGCTGTGAACTCTTATGTGGATGAGGTGGTGGTTGTGATCCCTTCCCTTTTCCTCCAGGAGCCATCTCTCTCCGATCCTGAGTCTGATTCTATCATAATTTCTGGCTCTAGATTTGGCCCTCGATCTGCAAATGGAGTAATTCTCTATGTGGAGGCAGTTTGTGTTAAGGTCAACATAGAATTTCATTAAGGATGGTTGTATGTATGGAGTAAAATCTATTATCATCCAAAATGGGAAGGTGTTGGGATGAGAGTGATCCTGGTTTATTGGAGAAGATGGGGAGTCTTCAGATCGGTTCACGGAGTCCAAACCAGGTTCTCGAGAATTGCCCCAAAATTTTGGAGGTGACGAGCGCATGGATCGATGTTGATGTTGCCTAAAGCCACCTCAGCTACCCTCGTTAATTCAACCAGATTAGTGATCGAATTAAGTTTTATCGTTCGTTGCAGTCGGGTAATCGAGACTTCGTCAAAAGCACCACTCAAATTTAATTTTCGATTAAACGCAAGCGGCAGATTTATTTTACTTGGGCAAACCCAAGGTCGAACTCATGGAGGCATATGTCTCCTTAGGTAAATTTTCAGTTAATCCTGATGTCAGATTTTCAGAAGAATTTTTTTTTGGCTTTTTTATGCTTTTTTATGCAATGAAGGAAAACGAAATGCAATTTCAAGCCAAATTTAAGTTGAAACTCAAAAGATAGTCAAATGAAGTCCAAAAATTAATAAAACTTGGCTAGAAGTTGATATGCTATGAGACTAAGCTACTGTAATATTTTGGAATTTTTAGACTCTTCATGAATTAAAAAATGAATAAACTATGAATGTAGGATAGTTTTTGCAAGATTAATTTTAATAAATACCAAGGTACATTATTTTTTGATATAAAAATTATCCTAGATAGGTCTATGTGAGGGGAATCCAGGAAAATAAATAGACCTTAAGAATGATGTAAATTAGACCTACTAAAAAATTAATTAAGAAAAATAATGTTTGATTCATTCAGGCCTCGTGATGTGTGCAAATGCTTTGATTTTTGGCCAATGTAGATTAATTTAAACTAAACCTAATGCGATTTTGTGGTGATTTTTGGAGCAACAAATAATTTAATAATGAATTAAAGCATACAGTGGGCAAATTATGTCAATTTCCACAAAGATAATAATATTTAATTCTATGAAACTCACAAAATATGGCACGTGTCACAAATGGTAAAGCATAATCTCTACTACAACATGTAATTTTTGGAATGTAAAAATAATGATAAATGGATACCTAAATGTGCGTGCAAACACAGGGACCAAAATGCAAAACAGAAATTAAAATTGCTTAAAATAAAACATGCATACATGGACTAAAGTGTAAATACCTATAATGCAGAGGACATTATGCAATTTATCCACGGGAACACATGCTCCTCACGTGATGCGCCTGGCAGGGACTGATTTGCAATTTTTGAAACATGTAAAGGCCTCTATGAAATTTACCCAGCCCACACGTGAGGGACACGTGAGGAGGTAGGCTCGGGAGGTGTAGGGGGCACGGACGGAGGCACGGAGGCTCTGGAGGCTTGGGTGTGCTTCGGGTGCTGCTTCGGTTGCTCTGAGCCTAGGGTCGGGGTAGAGGCTCGGAGGGCGCTACGTGGTGAGTGATGGGCTATTAGATATGGAGAGATCCAATAGTTGCGGGAGATGGAGACGTGGTGCGCCTAGGTTCCTTCAGATCAGGATGATCCAATGGTTGTGATGGCTTTAGAAGGGGGGCGATGTGGTGTGATGCTGGTCGTTGGATCGCGATGAATCCAACGGAGCCTGGAGCTGCTGGCGAGGGCGACGTGGCTCGGATCAAAACCACCCGATCAAGGGTATCGGATGGTAGCTGCTTGTCCTGCTCCTCAGGTTCGCCGCCTCCTGCGACGGACTTGGAGGGGCTCTGGTGATGGTGTCCTGGCTCCGCGCCTTCCCCCGTGACAGGTGAAGTTTGCTAGAGACTCCTGGAGAGCTTGGAGCGATCGTGGAGGCGTGGCGTAGCGACCGACGGTCTTGGATGAAGCTGGGGCGGTCTGGAAGCAGGGGTCGATGGAGCTCGAAGTAGTTCCGGCATGACATCCGATCAGTGAAGAAGAGCGTGCATGCAGGGTTAGATCTGCCAAAAATGGAAGCTCATTCTCGTGGGATTGTGTGCTGTGCGGTGAGGCCTGGGAGCGAAGCGATGGGTGGACGGTGTTCTTCCTCTGTTGTGAAGGGCGAAGCTGTGGTCGGAGAGGGTGAGACGTGTCGGCAGGGCGATCTGAAGGTGTTGTGAAGATCAAAGCTCCAAGGCGGAGCTCAAGCGATGGTTGGTGGAGGATGCAATCAAACGAGGACGGCAGAAAAATTAAGAGAAAAACCAAAGGAAAGAAGAGGAAGATCGGAGATAAAATGGCTGAAGCTACATGGGGTTGGAGGCTCGTTGAAGCGGCTCCGGTCGTTGCTCGAGGGTCAGTAGTGGCCCTGAGCTCAAGCAGCTCACTAGAGGAGCAGCTACGCGGTAAAGAAACGCTGCAGATCTCACCGGAGGTGGACCACCGTCTTTGCTCTTTCTCGCACTCAATTGTTGTCACCAATGGGTAGATTAGAGCTCTAGGATTCCTCTTGCTATGGCAGATGGAGTGGTAGTTAATCGGAGAGGGAGTATTTATAGGGAAGAGATGGAGGTGCAGGTGATGGAGAGGGTGGTGTGCGTGGAGTTTGTGGAGCGAAGTTGAGGGTGTCATGGGGATCATGGTTGCTGGCGAGGATGGTGGAGGTCGGGGCTACGTCGTGGAGGTGTCAGTGGGTGGAGATGGTGGTCATGGTGGCGCCAAAAATAGGAAGGGGGCAGATGCGACGTGGGCGAGGAAGGCGGCTAGAGGCTGGAAGGCAATCTCTGGACCGATGGATCTTGTCATCCAACAGCCAGAACATAAGCGCAGAGAAGGTCCATGATTAGATCTGGGGATTCTTGTCAAAAGGCCGGGGGTCTAGCCACGTGGCAGCATGGGACGAAGGCACTACCGATCAGCGTAGATGAGATCTTGGAAGACGATCTAAGGGTCTGGATTTAGCAGGAATGAGAGGCATGAATGGAGGCGTGCTGGAGAAGATATGGAGGTGAAGATGCAGCCACATGGCGCTCTGAGGCTAAGGCACTGGCGAACGACGTGGATGAGATCTTGGCCCAGATCAAACGGTTGGGAGTGATGCGGCGATGAATGGCTGGGATTTGGAGGGAGATGAGGCCAATCGGATGGTCAACAAAGAGGGCGTGTGGCGCGTGATGAGTAGGGCCGCATGGCGCAACTAGAGGGCGCCACGTGGCCCAATCTGAATGGTTGAAAAAGAATATGAAATAAAAGGGATAAAATGGTCGAATTTGGGAAAATACAAAACATGAAAGTTGTAGAGCTCGATGAGATCTACAAGTTTCATGTTGACAAAAAATGGAAATGAGGTCGAATAAAGTAATAAAATACAAGGGTACAATTATACATACATATAGTATACAATGGGGGTCCAAAACCCAAGTTTTGCATACGAGCTCTGATTTTAATGAAATGGTCTCATTTTGATGATGCCTGAATGTATATTATTTTAAAAGCGAGTAGACCTAAATCGGAGGCTATATGAGAGAGATATGTACATTCTAAGGTCCATGGTCTCCAACTTGGTTTGGGGTTTTATTTATCAAGTTTACAAGTTAGCATTTTCTGGTATTTTTATTGTATTATTGTTAGTAATATATACAGTATAGAGCAGATTTATGGGTTTTAGGGTTAGTGTAAAATATATACAGATAGATGATTTTTACAAGTGGATTTGGCTTCTTATTTCATTCAGATGTGGATGCTAAAATGCTGATGTTATCAATGCATGCATTAATGCTAATTATGCAATATTGGGGAAATATGCTCCTAATTACTCAGGAACAAGGCTCTATTTTCAACTTTAAGAGTGATGAATCATAGATTCATCAACCCCCTATACTTAAACCTTTCTCGTCCCCGAGCAACTAAATGAAATGCAAGAGTGAAATGATTTTGGGTCACATACCAAGGTCATGAACAAAAGTTGAAAATAGAGCTTGACTCGACCTTTGGATTAATTGTGTGGCGGAACCTTATTGGGATCTGAACTTAAAACCTCATAGACTTCAAGTTTTACAAGTCTTTCTATTCAAGACTCCTCAACAGTCAGGTCAGAACAAGTCCTCAAACACAAATTTCTGATGACTATGATTCTTACTTGTACTGTGAAAGTGAAAGATAGCTCTCCACATCAGAAATATCTAACAAGCAACCTCCTCTAACAAGGTAACTCTAATTCTCCAGTCTAGAAAACTCTTTCCTTGAGGAGCGGGATATTCCCTTCTAAGTTCAAGTGCGACCAGCTCAAGAGGAGGGGGGAGAAAAGAATGGACGGTAGCCAGTGTAGCTACCTATCCCAGGATGCCTAACCAGTGTAGCCAAGTCACCCAGCTACAGATTTCTTGCTAATATACATACTCCTACAGGTATTTTATTTTTAGTCAGACCACATTTTTTGAACTATATACAAGGTGCAACATGTACATCAGGAGTTTTTCCTCTTGATCCAGTAGACTATCCCTCTTTTGAAGCATTATTGCAACCCACAGCATCCCATCCTTAGATGTCAACACCACCAAACTAAGTTGAGATTCACTACCCACCCTAGATAAGGACGGATGTTTCCATCTGTGTGCTACTCCAAGCCAAAGGATTCTACCTCCTCACCACCTCATCAATTAAGAGCTACATAAATTGTGCTTGTCCAAGTTAGGTCACTGTCTAAAAGAATCATGCGTGTGTACGAGATATTCTACTTAGACTAATCAAGATGACATGTGAACATAGACTTGCGAACTCAAAGAATTAAGTCTCTTGACCTAAAAAATCTTAACTCCAGTTCCTATAAGGTTCCTCTGAGATTAGGTTATACGCCCATTGCACCAATCACATCAGGGTGGAAGAACTTTCCAGCACCACAAACCTCCTCCACAACAAAACTAGCATCCACACCATGCACAAACTTGGAGGAAAAACACTTACCAGAAACCGGCATACCACCAACCATAGTATTATAAGCAGTACCCAGTTGCTCACTCATAGTAGTAATACCGTCCTTAGCATAATCATCGGTATCCTCCTCTTTCGTATCATCAATGGCTGCCTTTGTTGCACAACTATCAGAGTCAGTGATCCATGCCTGTTGAACCAACTGAGGTCACTCCTGTGAACCCAGCACTCGACTGCCTAGAACAACCTATGAAGAAAATGTTTGAGATGACCCAAAAAACTAGACGATCTTACCACAGAAAAGACAATCATCCCAGCTCAGGTCAAAGCCAATCCCAACATGTTTTGCCACAAGGAAATGGTCTATGATATGTCCTCCATTCTCATAGATTTAGGTATGCATGAAATGGTTATGTTATCCAACAATCTGACTCTCAGGAGCAATAGAGTTCTACAAACATTTGCATATGTATGGGTGAAGAATAAGGCATCTAGCTAGGAATCTTGCCATCGTCACAAGCAACACCCGTAGCTAATCTAGGAAGATAAGAAGGCGTTGAAGCACAAAGAGAAGGAAAGGTACCAGAAACTAGAAAATATAAAAATTTCAAAAAGACCAAAAAGAAGATGACAATAGAAGTTGAGTTGTGCTCGCACCGGAGAAGCCCAAAGCCAATCCAGTGAAAGCCAACAAAGTTGAAACTCTCACTTTTTGTTTTTCTCCCTCCATGTATGATTGTATACCTTCTACTTATCCATTTGTAGAATACTTTGAATGATGTAAATATTTCTTTTCTAGAAGCAATTAGAAATTCCAAAAAAAACAAAATTCAAAACTGCTCTTCTGACTCGGGTGTGATTGAGATTTTAAAGAATATCTTTTTGGAAATGCCACTAATGCAAGTCATGGAATACATGCCCAAGTTAAAGAAAGGATTGAATGAGGCATGTACAACTAATCGTCAGCCCCACACAAGTAGACGCAATCGATCTGAAAAGCACACTCACCATGGCCGCTATGAACATAATCAACAACCTCCGATCTAAGAAAAGGATTTGGGAGCACCTCTTATCAAGTGTGAGATCTTCGATCAAACTTTCGACCGTACTCTTCTTGATAGTGGTTCTTCTATCAACCTCATTCCCACATCTTTACTTAGGAATTTGGGTTGGGTTCGCATAAACTAAAATGCATGATCCTTCAATTTGTTGATCGATCGGTTAAGCAACCGAAAGGTGTGTTAGAAGACCTTATAGTAACGGTGAACGGCCTGAAATTCCTAGTGGATTTCATTGTCCTAGAGATAGACAATGTCGCACCATTGCTCCAAATTCTTATTATACTTTGATCAGCCATTCCTACGAAAAGCCTAAGCGGTAGTAGATTGTGCATCTGGAAAGATCACTTTTTGCTCCAGCAATGAGAAGATCACACTAGATATGGTCGTCAAACTCAAAGCCAAAGAAACCACACCTGACCAGAGGGATACTGAACCATTGACCAAGACTGACTGTGACACACTTGTGGATCTGAATTCCCAAACCTATCTTTGGATGATATTTTAACAAAGGAATTCCTAACATTTGAGGGTGACTTGGATACCACAATCGACATATGTTCTCAATCTTATTGGGACGTATCGGAGCTAATCAAACTTTTCAAGATCCATCCTAAATTGAACAAGAGAAACTGATTGCAGATATGTTCGATGTCTTTTTATCATAATCGGAAGTAACCAAGTTGGACCTAGATTTGTTGGCACCTCATATATTCAACACAAATCCAATTTTTAAGGATATCATAAAGTCAATTCCATCCCCGCCTGAACTCAACCCACTTCCGGCAAATCTTAAGTATGCCTTCCTTGGGGGTTAAAAAGAACAATATTCAATCATCAAAAATAATAGATTGACTATGGATCAAGAATCTCGCTTGATAGAGATTCTAGGGAAAGTTCTTAAGGCTCTTGGATGGAATGTTTCGAATATCCGAGGGATCAATCCAGCCTTGTGTTTCACACCGTATTTTTTTGGAAGATGAATGGAAACTGTCCTGTGAATTCCAAAGAAGATTAAAACCTAATCTCTGGGACATAGTCATGAGAGAAATCACCAAGTGGTGTGAATCAAGCTTCATTTATCTCATCTACAAGTCTAAGTGGGGCATCCCATTGCATGTGGTGTGGTCACAAATGATCAAGGAGAGGTGATTCTAACCTGTGTACCTACTTCTTGGCGTGTCTGCGTTGATAACAAATGCCTAAACTCAGCTACCAAGAAGGATCACTTTTTATTGATGTTCATTGATCAAGTGATTGAAAGATTGTCATGGAAGGAGTTCTTTTTCTTCTTGGACAGGTACTCAGCCTATAACCAAGTGGCAGTCACCCATGAGGACAAAGAGAAAACAACTTTCACTTGTCTGTTTGGCTCCTATGCCTTCAAATGGATGCCCTTTAGATTGTGGAAAAACTTTCCAGCACCACCAACCTCCTCCACAACAAAACCAGTATCCACACCATGCACAAACTTGGAGGAAAAACACTTACCAGCAACCGGCATACCACCAACCATAGTATTATAAGCAGTACACATTTGCTCACTCATAGTAGTAATATCGTCCTTAGCATAATCATAGGTATCCCCCTCTTCTGTATCATCAGTGGCTGCCACTGTAGCACAACTATCACAATCAGTGACCCCTTGCCCGTTGAACCAACTGAGGTGACTCCAGTGAACCCATCACTCGACTACTTAGAACAACCTATGAAGAAAATGTCTAAGATGAACAAAAAACTAGACGACCTAACCATAGTAAAGACAATCATCCCAGCTCAGGTCAAAGCCAATCCCAACATGTTCTGCCATAAGGAAATGGTCTATGATATGTCCTCCATTCTCGTAGATTCAGGTATGCATGAAATGGTTATGTTATCCAGCAATCTGACTCTCAGGAGCAATAGAGTTCTAAAACCATTTGCATATGTATGGGTGAAGAATAAGGCATCTAGCTGGGAATATTACCATCGTCACAAGCAACACCTACGGCCAATCAGGGAAGATAAGAAGGCGTTGAAGCACAAAGAGAAGGAACGATACCAGAAACCAGAAAATATAAAAATTTCAAAAGACCAAAAAGAAGATGACAATAGAAGCTGAGTTGTGCTCGCACCGGAGAAGCCCAAAGCCAATCCAGTGAAAGCCAACAATGTCAAAACTCTCACTTTTTGTTTTTCTCCTTAATTTTTGATTGTATACCTTCTACTTATCCATTTGTAGAATACTTTGAATGATGTAAATATTTCTTTTCTAGAAGTAATTAGAAAATCCAAAAAAATAAAAATTCAAAACTGCTTTTCTGACTCGGGTGTGATTGAGATTTTAAAGAATATCTTTTTGGAAATGCCACTAATGCTGGTCATGGAATACATGCCCAAGTTAAAGAAAGGATTAAATGAGGCATGCACAACTAATTGTCAGCCCCACACAAGTAGACGCAATCTATCTGAAAAGCACACTCACCATGGCCACTATGAACATAATCAACAACCTCCGATCTAAGAAAAGGATTTGGGAGCACCTCTTATCAAGTGTGATATCTTCGATCAAACTTTCGACCGTACTCTTCTTGAAAGTGGTTCTTCTATCAACCTCATGCCCACATCTTTACTTACGAATTTGGGTTGGGTTCGCATAAACTAACATGCATGATCCTTCAATTTCTTGATCGATCCGTTAAGCAACCCAAAGGTGTGTTAGAAGACCTTATAGTAACAGTGAATGGCCGGAAATTCCTAGTGGACTTCATTGTCCTAGAGATAGACACCGTCGCACCATTGCTCTGTGACACACTTGTGTATCTGAATTACCCTAACCTATCTTTGGATGATATTTTAACAAAGGAATTCATAACATTTGGGATGACTTGGATACCACAATCGATATATGTTCTCAATCTTATTGGGACGTATCGGATCTAATCAAACTTTTTGAAGATCCCAAATTGAACAAGAGAAACTGATTGCATATATGTTCGATGTCTTTTTATCATAATCGGAAGTAACCAAGTTGGACCGAGATTTGTTGGCACCTCATATATTCAACACAAATCCAATTTTTAAGGATATCATAAAGTCAATTCCATCCCCGCCTGAACTCAACCCACTTTCGGCAAATCTTAAGTATGTCTTCCTTGGGGGTGAAAAAGAACAGTATTCAGTCATCAAAAATAATAGATTGACTATGGATCAAGAATTTCGCTTGATAGAGATTCTAGGGAAAAATCATAAGGCTCTTGGATGGAATGTTTCGAATATCCGAGGGATCAATCCAGCCTTGTGTTTCACACCATATATTTTTGGAAGATGAATGTAAACTATCCTGTGAATTCCAAAGAAGATTAAAACCTAATCTCCGGGATGTAGTCATGAGGGAAATCACCAAGTGGTGTGAAGCAAGCTTCATTTATCTCATCTACAAGTCTAAGTAGGCCATCCCATTGCATGTGGTGTGGTCAAAAATGATCAAGGAGAGGTGATTCTGACATGTGTACCTACTTCTTGGCATGTCTGCGTTGATTACAAATGCCTAAACTCAGTACCAAGAAGGATCACTTTCCATTGATGTTCATTGATCAAGTGATTGAAAGATTGGCATGGAAGGAGTTCTTTTTCTTCTTGACAGGTACTCGGCCTATAACCAAGTGGTAGTCACCCATGAGGATTAAGAGAAAACAACTTTCACTTGTTTGTTTGGCTCCTATGCCTTCAAATGGATGCCCTTTAGATTGTGTAACACAACCTCTACATACGAAAGTTGTATGTTGGATGTGTTTGTCATCATGGTGGGCAGTTTCCTTGAGGTTTTTCTAGATAATTTCTTATTCTATGGTGACAGTTTTGATGCATGTCTTTCTCACTTAGACCGAGTGCTTAAGAGATGTTGTGAGGTGAACCCCGTACTCTCATGGGAGAAGAGTCACATTATGACCGCTGAAGGAATTGTGTTGGGCCACATCATCTCCAAACGAGGTATGGAGGTCAACTTGGCAAAGGTCGATGTAATTGCCAAACTTGAGCCACTGAAATATGTGAAGATGCGATGTCTTTTTTGAGGCATGTTGGATTTTATCATAGATTCATCCAAGACTTCAGCAGGATTTCCCGACCTCTGACTGAACTTCTGAGCAAGGAGTCGGACATTATGGTTAATGATAAAGTCCTCCTTGCTTTCAATCAATTGAAAAATCTGGTTACTCAAGCATCTGTCTTATAGCCACTTGATTGGTCTCTCCCATTCATGATCATGATAGATGCAGCTAATTTCGTTGTTGGGATTGTAATTGGACAACATAGGGATGGATTCCATTTGAAATTCACTATAACAACAAAATATTAGATGAGGCCCAAAAGAACTACACTGTGACTAAAAAAGAGATGCTAGTTGTGATTCACCTTAGAGAAATTTAGATCATACCTTCTAGGATCCAAGGTTATAATTTTCACTGACCACTCTGCCATTGGGTATTTACAAGAAAAGAAGGATGCCAAATTACATCTTCTCCGTTGCATCCTTCTACTCCAGGAATTTGATTGGAAATAAGGGACAAACCTGGAGTTAAAAATGTGGTAGAAGATCACTTATCTAGAAATTGAATGGCTATGTATTCCCGTAGGAGATGCACCAAGCTCATACATATTTCCAGATGAGTAGATATTGAGTGTCACCTCACTCCTCTAGTATGTCGATATTGTGAACTACCTTATATCTGGGGTGGTTCCACAAGATTGGAACATATACAAGAAGGACAAACTTCTGTCTGACATCCATTTCTATCAATGCGGAGATCCGTACCATTGCAGGGAAGGGGCGGATTGTATCTGGTGATGATGCATTCCTCAAGATGAATACACTAGTGTCCTCGAGCATTGTCATAAGCTCGAAGCAAAAGGACACCATTCTAGAAATCAGATGGCAGCTAAGGTATTGTAGTGTGACCTCTGGTGGCCTACACTATCTAAGGATGTATCCGTATATCTGGAAGGATACATTGAATGTCAGAAAATAAGAGGGACCCTTGGTTCCAAAGACTCGATGCCTCTCAAGTACGTTCAGATCTCTGATGCTTTGATGCTTGGGGCATTTACTTTGTGGGCATGTTTCCCAATAGTCATGGTTATTTCCTTCATGTTATCGATTACGTGATCGCTGGGTGAAAAGCTATTCCCGCCCGAGCCACTGATAGCCGCACTATTTGTTGCTTCCTCAAGGACAATGTTATCTCATGGTAAAAATTCCCAAAATCTTGATATCAGATGGAGGTAGTCATTTTATGAATAAATAAGTTGGTAAAGTTTTGAAGGAGTACGATATTGACCATCGTGTCACCTTTCCTTACCACATACAGTCAAATGGCCTAACTGAATTGTCTAAGAGGAAGATCAGGACTATATTGCAGAAGCTTGTATGAACTGATAGGAAGAACTGGTCTCAACTTCTTGATTCCATTCTCTGAGCTTATAGCACGACCTACAATCAAAATGTCTCCTTATCGTCTTGTTTATGGGAAGCCATGCCACCTACCTATCGAACTCATTCATAAATCCTTGTGGGCAGCGAACATCAGCAATATCAACTCAAAGAAAAGTGGTCAGAACCGCAAAGAAGGTCAGAATAGACTCTTGGATTTATGTGATTATGCCTATGACAATAGCTTGAGGTACAAGGAGAAAGTCAAACACTGGCACGACAACCACATCCGAAGAAAGACTTTCGAATCAGGTCAAAAGGTTTGGTTGTTTGATGTAAAATTACGGATATTCCCAAGCAAATTGAAGAGCAAGTGGAAATGGTTGTATCTTGTGAAAAGTATGTGACAATGGAAGTATTTTGATATCAGAGTTATCATCTATCATACAACCATTCATTATCGATGGGTAGTTGCTGAAGCCATATATAGAGCACGATACATTCATGTGTGTGGTCGACTCTATCATTTGATGAAGATCCTATAGCATCCATAGATTCATATTAAGAGCCATCTAAAAACATTTTTTTGATTGATTCATTCTTTTGACATTTATTTCATTCTTTCATTTATCCATTCATCCCATTCATATGTGTTATACCTAGGATATGCTTCATCCTAAGTATAGGGGGGTTGAGTGAGTCGGGTTATTCTTTCATTATTCTCTCGCTTGCCTCCCAATTTGTTGATATTATTTTCTCTACTTAGGGATATTTTAAACTAAGTATAGGGGAAAATAAGTCAAGCTACTGATTTTGTACATTCTAATCCTCGATGATTCATGTTTTGTGTACATCCTACTATACTTAGGATTAGTTGATCCTAAGTATAGGGGAGATGATCGACTTGTTATTCATTTATTGAGTTGTTGTAGTGTTGACTTTTCCATATTTAGCATGAGTTATGTCTTCCGTTGTTGCTCCTTGGTCACTATGAGGACATAGTTCAAGCTAAGTATAGGGGGATCGTATACAATATATATACGTTAGCCATAACTTGTACTTACGTATTTTGAATAATATAGCTAACAAACATTGGGTAAGGGTAACAAATAAAAATATTACAAATCTCTTGTAAATGTGTGTGAAAACTTTTTAAAACCTATTTGAAATTTTTTTGGTTTGAAAAAGTTTTACAAATGGTTTTGAAAGTGGTTGCGAAATATTTTGAAAAACTTTTGAAAAATTATTGTGAAATATTTTTCAAACCATTCAAAAACACTCATTTGTAAATTTTTGTGGATGTTTATAAATGTAATAACCCATTCCAAAAATCCCTAAAAATTTGATAATTTTCCAAAATCGTAAAAGTTGCAAAACTTTTTTTGAAAAATCCATAAAAATTTTAAAAAAATTGTTTCGCAAAAATACCTTCCAAAAACATAAAATTTGCAAAACTTTTTTTGAAAAATCTGTAAAAAAAATTTAAAAACACAAAATTGTTTCACAAAAATACCTTGTACTACATTTACATTTTTCAAAGTAATGTTTATGATTGAACTAGTCTAAATGAAGCTTGAAGAATAGAGCTTGGTTTGCACCTTAATCAACTTAATTTTGCAAGAACCCTATAGGAACTAGAATTGAGACTTATCAAGTCACCTTGACGTAATTGTCTGAGTCCACTAGACTGTATTTACATGTCTTCTTGCCTAGCCCATGTAGAATATCTCAAGACATGCACATGACCCTTGTCGATAATGGTTTCACTTGGACAACTGCACTTTACACATAGCTCAACTCGGATGAGGTGGTGGAGGGTAGAATTTTGAGGTTGGAAAAGCACACATGCGGAAACATACATCACCCCAATAGGTGACCAGTGCCCCCCAACCCGATCTAGTGGCATGGACGTCTAAAGACAGGAGGTTGTGGGTTGCAATAAAGCTTCAAAAGAGGGATAATCTACTGGCTCTAGAAGAACAACTCCATATGTAAATGCTACTGAAAATAGTATAAAAATGCATTAAAGAAAGTACTCCTCAAAAAGAGATGGGCCAAAAATCAAAGAAAAATCATTCCTGTCGGAGTTATGTATGAATAAGCAAGGCTTAGGCTTCACATGTCAAAGTCAAATGTCATGCTATAGCTAGGAGACTTGGATACACTAGTCAAGCTTCATAGTATAAGTTAATACACTAGTCATGGTTCATTCTCTTCTCTACCCTCTCTTCTTAGAGCTGGTTGTACTTGAACTTAGAAGGAAATACCTCGCTCCTTGAGGAAAGAGTAGCTAAATTGGGGTATTATTGTTACCCAGCTGAGGGAGATTGTCTTTTACCATTTCAAATGAGGGAAGCTACATTCACATACACTGTAACAATAAATTCATAGTCATAAGAGTTTGTGTAGGGAATGATTTGTTCTGACCTGACTTACTAAGGAGAACTGAACATAGGATTTCGGATCTTGAGGAATGCTCACTAATAATAAAAAGGTCTAATTAAACATTGGACTTTGATTTTATGAAGATAAATTTTAAAATGATCACTATTTTCACTTATTTATTTTCATTTTCTTTACTTCTCTCTTCATCACTTATTTTCCTGATGTGTTTACTAAGATTTAGAAGGTAATTATAAGCGGTGATGAATACCCATTCCTTCACCTTTTTTCCTTTATTTTATCTTTAATTCCCCAGTTAAATACATGTAAATACATCTAACTTGTATAAATTAACACACTAAATGTTGTTTGTAAATAGTACATAAATACTTATATTTAAATCCAAAATAAAAGAATAAAGAAAAATAAAGGAAGTATAGTTATTAATGATAGACCTTAAATCCTGAGTCCAATCTAATATTGACTATGTCGATAAGGAATAAAGTAGGAGGGATAAGGGCAGAATAACACAAGCAAAAAGACATGGAAACCTAGAACCCTATGCGTTTAATTCATTGTATGTATTCCATTTTTACACTATTTTATTCCTAATAATACATATATCAAATAAATATTTTTTCAACACAAAACATGTACATAATTATGTATCGAAAAATATAAATATAATAGTTAATAAAAATATACATAGTGTACATGGTACATATAAATGAAAAATGCAAACAGAACTTCATTAATCAATATCTTCTCCATATGAATAAAAATTCATCAAACTCACCTCCAATATATTTTAAATTAATTTATCTATCTAATTAAGGTGGTTTCATTTAAAATGGAGTTACGATACAAAAGAGCACCAATATTCGATGCATAATAACAAATGTTGGAAAGAACGAATCATTCTTTCTTAGATTTAAAAAAATGTGGTACATAATAACAAATCTAGGAACAAATAAGACTTTTTTTGTAATTTACCCAAAGAGCCCTAATCATAGCATAAAAGGAGGTTACGGCGAGGCGCTTTAGTTCTTTTTAGTGCCAGAAAATCGTAAAAGCCGTTATTCCTGTGATCTTCAATCACCGTGCTTTGTACGATTGTCTTTCTTGTTCAACCTTTATGCATCTTCCTTCAAGTTCTCCGTAAAGGACTCTTTTCTTCTTTCGCTTTCTTCGTCCACATGTAATGGTTTTCACGGAAAAGAAAAGGTAAAGATGTAATGTCTTTTGCTGAGAAAAATGTCATCTATTTTCTAAATGTACTTTATTGTTTGTGTATATAGTGTAACACAACAAGTGAAAGAAAACTTTAAGTACATTATACAAAACACACATGTTATCTATACATATTCCTGAAAGATTAAGTTAGGATGACTTTGCAGCAGGCCGTTTGTCCAAAGCTCGATACATGTGCGAATTGGGTATGTAGGCCCTCAATTCATTGGCTGGTCTACTGACTTGGTTGATGAACAAAGATTCAAAAATGAGGACACACTGATTGACCTCTTTCAAGTGATCTTGACAACCCAATTTGTGTTCCAACTCAAGTTTGAGTATGACAAGCTAGGCACATAAGTGCCAATTTGGTTATCATTTTATGTGAGGATAAATTGGTGATGAATCTGTGATTCATTAATCCTAAAATTAATTACATAATAAATTAATAAAAATACAAGTCTCAATGAAATTGGACTAATTATGCATCTTTTCATCTTGTAAATAAGTTCAAGACATAATCCAAAATTAAGCCGTAAAAATAAGAAGTTGAATATTGTATATATTCTTATTAGCCAAAATTTCCTTGATTTTTAATAAATTCATGTCAACTCCAATTGACATCAAGTCAACTCCATTGAGTACAAGCATGTCAGGAAAGCTCGGGTTCGATGAGCTAGACTCGAACTCAACTCTATAAGAGTGTTTAAGATGAGCTCGAAAAGCTATTGAGTACGAGTTCGAGTCAGATAAATGACTCGTTAAGGTTATTAAATCATGTTCGAGTTGAGCACGACTCTACGACTTACTCGTCTCGACACCAATATTTGATTTTATTAATTTTTTTGTGTATTTTCCATTCCATATAGGTATATATGATGTCTAAATGAGGAAAAAATGGTGTGGAATGAGCATGTTATTTGGAGCTTTGTGATGTTTATATGTAATATGTTAATTTTTTATAGTTCTTATTAAATGCACATGTTACTGTCAAAAAAAACTCAAACATTACTATAATTAATGAGATTCCTAATAAATTCAATTTCTTCTATAAAGAAAGGTCTCAAACAATGAATATAAATCAAAGCTACAAAAATGCTCATTAAGAGGCTCATAAGCCAACTTGAACTGAATGAGTTTGAGTTCACATCAACATTCTTCTTGGATTCAAAACTTATCGAGTCTGATCTCGAGTTTGAGTTAGGCTATCGAGTTTAAGTATGTGTCAAGGCCAACTTGACTCGTTCAACTCAAAGACACCCATACATATTACTAATCTAAATAAATAAAAAATGTTAAAAAACCACCACTCTTACATATGTCAACACTAGATTGGAGATAAACAATCGTAAAGTTGCATATCTTTCTCATAGTCTCTTGTGTACCCATATCTTCATATACTTTTTAAAAACATGTAGTCTCTTGCGTACCCATATCTTCATATATTTGCATTTGTAATGTAAAAAAAAACACTACTCTTATATAATTTCTTAAAACATGTATTATACACATATCTTCATATATTTACAAAAAAAATCCAAGAAGTATACATATTTTATAATAATTTACCCATACCCACTATTTAATTCCAGATAAGTCAAAATATGAGCTATGGGAAAAGTAAATAAGTAATATATACATCCCTCTATACTTAGCTTGTGATATGTCCTCATTGCACTAGGTGACAAAAATACATAGCGCTTACTAAGCATAAGTTGGTGAAAAAAAGAAAAAGAAATGCCCTCCTCCCATACTTGGGTTTTTTGGAGACCAAAGTATAAAAGAAAACCAAAAAGAGATGGTAGAGGTCCATGTAAGAATAGATAAAGGGAGTATATTATGCACAACATGCATCCCCCACACTCTACAATACCCCCTCAGCTTATACTTAGGCTCAAGTCAACTGGGAGAGAAATAAAGAGAAGGAGGATGATGAGGTAGAGGTAGAGAAAATATTATGGTCGAATAGAGAACTAAATCTTCTGGGATGTTGAATCTTTTAATGCTGCTAATGGCTCAAGATCCCTGGAGCAAGGAATTTTGTGGGGCTATAAATGTGGCCTCTTAATCTTTACCATACATGAATACAATCTCCTCCATATGGATTGTGTAAAATGATCCATTGACATTTCCCTATTTGACACTTCTGCAATACCATTATATTGTGGGTGGTATGGACTTGCGACACCATGCTCGATGTCGTAGTCCTTCACAAGCTTCTTAGACTCTCCATTCACAAAATGGCTACCCCCATCTGATATTAGTACTTTGGGGACCCCGAACTTGGAAATGATATGATCTTTCGCAAACCTGCAGATGATCCGACTATTTGCAGCTTGAGTTGGGATAGCCTCCACCCATCTTATCAAATAATCTACCATGAGAAGGATGTACTCAAAACCATGTCTAACTGAAAATGGGCCCATGAAATCGATACCTCAAGCGTTGAAAACATCACAAATGACGACTGGCTTCATTGACATCTCATCTCTGGAACCAATGATTCCTCGCATTTATTGGCATACTCGGCATAACTTTACACAATACTGTAATAGCTTCCACACATTCAAATCATTAAAATTGTCGCAAGATAATGTATCTGGTGATTGAGATAATATGGCCGGTTGTTCATAGAAATTGGATGCAATCCAAGTCCTCTATTCCATGGATCTGATACCAATTGAAGGAAATAAATAAACTATTTATGAATTTCGCATCACAAAAATACGAAAAAATAGCAAACTATTTGCATCAAGCATTATATGTTCATCGTATGAATAAGAAATTTCATCACAACGGTTTGTACTTTACGAAGCCATTAAATTAGGGAAACTATTTTTCTAACAAGGTTTATAATATTCTAATGAATATTAATATGAGATCAAGGTTACCTCTTGAAGTGTGAACCACTAAAGCAAGAGACCTCTCGAATCAAGTCCGATCTGCAGTGTTTCTCTCGTGGCAGCGGAGATGAATCGCATTGCTTCCCATAAACTTGGACGTTGTCTTCACGAACATGACTTCAAGAAGAGGCGTGTATGAGTTGTTTAGACTTAAGACTCTTCTCTTTGTCTAAATCATGAATTTCTTAAGGGACTAGTCTCTCTAAAACTCAAATGAATAAACGAGAGAGTCTTACTCTCCTTTTATACACATTGTCCAAGTATATTGAAGAGTCTTCTCTTCAATAGGCATGTGCAATGATGACCCTTGGATTTTTGATTAAGGGATTAATACCAAGTCCTTGTTCAATAATTTAATTATCTCCTAATTTATCTCCAATTAATTTAAGTAATAAATTAAGCAACAAAACAATGAAGAGTTTGATTCAAGGACTCTTTGTAGTGGAGCCATGTGTCAATAAACATGCCCAAAAAATTCCATATATAGAATGAGATCGTTTCTATTTGTTAGTTTATTAATCAATAAATAATGCAACAATATTAAGAGCATTACTCTGAATAGGATTTAATATAAAGGCTCCATGTGTGAAACCATTATACACGCCCCATCTTGACTAAATATAGTTATGGTTGTTACTTTTTATTATCAATCAATTATCTTGATAATCACATTATCATTATTGGAGGAAGTATGGAAATAATCCCTATAACTTATGAATCACATTCACAATCACAAAAAAGTGTAGAATCCAATTTCATCTACGAAATTATTTTGAATCAAATTCACACATAATTTCACGCCTTGAAAATATTATACAAATCTTATTTACGTATATATTATTTACATGAATCATATTCATATAAATATTAATTTTTGTGAATCATCATTCACATTAATTAATGAAATATATTTTTTTAAATCAAACACAAAAATATGCAATAATAATGATTATTATAACATTGACATCTTTAAGTATGAGTCCCGATCCAATTAGAACTCGTGAGATACAAATGTAGATACCCAAAGATAATATCGGAGAGATCATACTATACATGTGTAGTGACTTAAAATATGGATATCAATCCAATTTTAGGGTCTATAATATTTTTAGCATGAATTGATATACTCTTATCAATTGAGCTCGAGTGGAATACTTTACAATCTAAATGAGCTCAAATGCAAGCCACAGTGTGTGAGCTTGAGAAAATATCGGTGAGCTAAACCTAGCTTCCTTGACCATTTCTAATCACAAACCATTTGAAGCTTAGAAATGAGTTCAATGATCTTATATATTTCCATTTCCATGACCATTTCTGTTTCCAACATTTGAAAATTGGAATTGGAACTGGAAATTAGATTTAAATGAATTGAGATTTAAGCCAATTAATTCTCAAATCATCAAGCTAAATGGAGCCACTAAAATGCATCATGTTTCATCACTCCCTCGGTATGGAAGTGTCATGGTAGTTGATCCATTATGATAAAGTTAACCTTGAGTATTTCCAATACTCATTCATCCTTCACACAAGAAAGACTTTGATATATCTGAAGTTCAAACCATACTTTGATTATCTTCTTCAGAATAAATCAATAAAATTTTCATTTCATATTTAGAGGATAATATTAATCATATACTCTCCAAAATCATATATTAATATTTCGAATTTGTGTCTTATTTCATAAATAGGCAACCATACATGGTATTCATTTTTATACCATATTATCTCGTGAGTGAGCTCTGTTTCCCGATTCATCAATTATGGAATTTGTGACCTTTGAGAGATCATACATCTCATATATCTTAATATGCACACCAACACGTTGGTATATGGACCTTGTCTAGGTCACTAACTTATGGTCTGCCACATGTGCATACTTAGGCATATAGATGCATATCTATCTTAGGTCAAAGGATGTATGCCTAATTATGACAGTTACAATTCATGACTTATTTTATCTTAAAATCATCAAGTCAACTCCTTGACTTGATTATTCCAACACTTCCAAGTCTCTATTCTTATGTAGAGGACCTACCTCAAGAAGTCGGTCAGAAATCAGTCTATAGAGAAAGATTGTCATTTCTTTCTCAGAATGGAGATCTTTATCGAATATCATATGTTTGAAGTCATATGTGTCATCCAGCTGCATGATTCTGAATATGGCCATGGTATATAACTCTAATTGTACAAAGAGACCTTATTAAAAATGTATTTATATTTATTTATTCATTTCATTTCAGATGGACATGATAAAACTATATCTTTTATTGCATGAATGGGTCGTCAAGGAGCATATAAGTCCAACAATCTTCCACTATCCCTTAGAGCCTTTCATGTACAACTCTCAACCACATATTCATTACATGATGATCGAAGACCTTTTGAGTCAACGGCTTGGTTAGCAGATCTGCAATGTTATCGGCAGAGGCAACCTTGGTGATCAAGATATCACCACACTTCTGGATCTCTAATCTCTAAAGTAAGAGATTGTCTTGTTTAAGCCCGATCCGACGAAGATCGCACTTGTGGGCATGTTGATGAGACATGTGCTTCTCACAATCCATGTTGATGATCCAAGCTTGAAATCTCCTGATTTCATCTCACAAAATCCGACGCCTTATTTACGAGTGAAGCTCATCAAAGAAGATGGAGATCCACAAGCAATCGATCTAGTAGTACAACGGCGCCACGACGATTGTTGGTTTCTCTAGATCAATATGTGAATGGCCACATATTGAGAGAAAAAGAGAGTGGAAGGCTATGAGAGAATATGGAGAGAGAGAGAGAGAGTCGTTGTCTTCTTAATATGTGTAAAAGAAAAGGCTAGGTATACACCTTCTTTTATACTAAATTGGATGGTGGAGATGCACTCCTAATTCAAATCAATGGTTGAGATTTTATTGCAAAAATTTACAACAACAATTAATTTAATTTAAAAGAAAATAAATGTGTTGTAAATAATGATAATATATTTAGATTAAATTAAATCAATAACCTCCCAAATGAAATAGGACTAGAGATCCTCCTTCAGTGGAAGGGGAAATGAGATAGCCTCCTTCCTCTAATACATGGTGGACGACCACCTTGATAGGAGAGAGGACATCTCTCTCCATTCCTAATGTAATCTCATTACATTAAGTCTTATTTCATGGAATATTTTGTAAACAAAATGTCACTAGATATTTATTGCAATTTGTTTGTCATAATTGCAAACAAAAATTATTGACAATTATGAATCGAATTCTACCACCCAATAAAATGAAAATTACATTTACAATTAATTGTACAATGTGAATCCAATTCACGTAAACATTTAATTCGTAAATCTTATTTACAACTAACTCTCTTTAATATATTATAAATCATATTTATAATATTTATGATTAATATGGATAGTGATATCTATATTAGTCTTATCTTTGATAATTAAATCATATTTAATTATCTTGGATATCCAATCTCATGCGCCCAAGCAATATGAATTACAGTCACATTACTCACATCTTTGATAATTAAATCATATTTACTTATCTTAGATAACTCTTCTCATATGTCCAAACAATATGAATCATACTCATATTATTCATGATAATTAAATCATATTTAACTCTCAATTTTCCTCAATGCTCAGATACATTATCAACAATGAAATTCTCCTTGAACTCTTTCAAGAATAATGTGCTTTCTCCGAGGATACTTGGAGATAAGGACATGCCAATTGTACGTTCTATGTATAGTGACTTGGATATTGAGATCATATCTTAAATCTAGATATCGGGGACCTCTCAAAGATGTTTTCTTTAATCAAAGTCGTAAATCTAATCTTCTCATTGCATTTGAATCCCATTCAGATCAATGTCTGACATTTGGACTAAGATTAGACTACTTTTCTATTAAGAGGAGTCACTAAAATTCAAACCGGTTTCATCACTCCCTTGGAATGGAAGCATCACAGTTATACAATCGTTTATGCTCACATCACCATCGAGTATTCCTAATGCTCTTACATCATGCATACTGGAAGACCTTGTAAACCCGAAACTTTAGATCTAATTTAGATTGTCTTCTTTAGGGCTTTACCATTAAGTTTCTCATTTGATCATTGGGAGTTGGTATCGATCATATACTTTCCAAAAGCATACATCATACCCAGGTATTAATCATATACTTTCCAAAAGCATATATCAAACCTACAAATTCAGTTAAGCTTCCAAAGTGAGATGACTGTGCATGGAATTTGATCCCAATATCTCATGAGTGAGCTAATGTCTTCAGGTTCAGTAATGCACATGTAAGATCCCTTTGAGAGATCATAATACTCATATGCCCTTGTATGCACACCAGCTCACCAGTGTATAAACCTTGATTGGATCATTAATCTATCAGTCTGCCAAATGTACATACTCAAATATATAGTAACAGATCTAGTAACGCATATGTCTCCGGACAGAGGATGCAAGCCAATATCGTGACAGTATATAACATAGGTCTTGGATCATTAAGTCAGCTCATTTACCCAACTTATCTAACACCTCCGAATCTCTATTCCTGTGCAGAAGACCTGCATCAAGAGGTCGGTTAGATATCACCCTTTTCGAGAAAGGATTGCCATCTCCTTCTTAGGATGGAGTTCCTCTCTTAATAATCACTTGATGGTGCTTGATGAGTCCTCAATCTAACTTTTTAGATATCATCCAAGCACCATCCTCTATCATTCAACATTTGAATCAACAGCTGTATGATCATTAAGATGGTCATGGTACATAACTATAACTGTACTATGGGACCTATAATGCAAATTAGTTATTCTTCATTTCATATCATGGAATGATTTGCAATAACATTTATTTCATAATGGCTTGTCGTGGGCACGCATGTCCAATAGTGTTTGCTTCTTCGATGCCACTAGGGTTTGCTTACGTTATGGCACCCATCTTATCGCAGAGCAATAGGATGGGAGATTCTGACGAGGAAACTAGGCCAAGTTCCAAGATGAACTTACGCAACCACATCGCCTCTTTAGCGCATCGATGCATCTATGTATTATACTTCGGTTGTCGAATCAGTTGTGGTGTCCTGTTTCTTACTTCTCCGTCTCACAACACCACCGTTCAACATGAATAAGAACCCTGCGATTGACTTCTTGATTGGAAGGCCGAATTCGTATACTCCGAGACTTCGAGATCATTATCTCCATAAACTAAGATGCGATCTTGAGTTCTTCTTAGGTACATGAAAATGCTTTTTTACTGAAGTCCAGTATTTCTCTCCATAGCAAGATTGGTAATGGATTACCACTCCCATTGCATGGCAAATATATGATTTAGTACACGTCATGTCAATCATCAATTTTCCCATAGCCGATGCATAAGGGCATCCGACCATGGCTCTCTTTTCTTCAAAAGTTTGAGGAGCCATCCCTTTGGACATGTGAATACCATGTCTTAAGGGAAGGAAGTCTTTCTTTGAATTATCCATACAACATTTTCCCAAGATTTTCTTGATGTATCCATGTTGTGATAGTCAGAATATCCTCGTTTCTCCATTTATGAATAGTTTAGACCCAAGATGTATGAGGCATTTCAAAGGTCTTGGACAACTAGATCTTAACTCGCGTCATCATCCCTGTATCATTTCCAATGATAAGGATGTCATCTACATAAAGCACAATGAACATGACGGCACTCCCACTAAGCTTCTTGTACACACATGGCTCACCTGGATCCTGCACAAAATCATAACTCCTTATGGTTTCATTGAATCAAATGTTCCAACTATGAGAAGTGTATTTGAGTCCATAGATGGATTTCTTTAGCTTGCACACTTTTCCTTCTTCATCCATGAAGCCTTGGGGTTGCTCCTTATAGATACCTTCTTCAAGTTATCCATTGAGAAAAGCAGTATTGACATCCATATGTCAGATGTCATAGTTCAGATTTGCTTCTATAGTAAGCAATGCTCTGATGGATTTAAGCATGGTCACATGAGAGAATATATCATTGTAATCAATGTTCTCTTTGTGTAACCCTTGTCTATGAATTGTACTTTGAAGGTCTCTACCTTCCCATCAAGTCTCCTCTTTCTCTTGAAAATCCCAATGGGTTGACCCATTTAGGTGGATCTTTAAGGGTCCATACACCATTATTTTGCATGGATTTCATTTCTAGCACCCAACTATCCATGTCACAATCACCCAAAACTTCATTGAATGAATTTGGATCATCATCAGACTCTTTTGATACATGGAATCCATACCTTTTAGGTTGTCTTACAACCCTAGAACTCTTTCTAAGAGGTATAGTCATGTCATTTTCAATTATCTCTTCAGCTACTGGATTAGGAACTTTATCGGTCTCACTAGATTTGATTAGTTCCTTAACTTCATTATTTTCTTAACTTCTAAGGATCTCATCTTCTAGAGATTCGGTATCTCTAGAAAAAAATACTTTTGAGTCTTGATGAGCCCATAAATACTCTATTTAATAGTGTTGGATTGTTGTAGTACTCGAGCAATTCAGATCTATCAAAAATGAAGATCGCATCTAGAGATAATATGGAAAATCAAGTGTCGATAAGATCGGATTTATTTATTTTACTTGGTAAGTACCAAGGTCGAACTCAGGGAGGTATAATGAGGGTCTAAGATTAATAATTAAATAATTTAGAAATTAGGTTTTAGATGAATATTTTTGTTATTTTTCTCTTTTTCACTTTTTATGGGGTTTTAATTGAGAAGATGTAATTAATTCAAGAGGAAATTTGATGCATGAGTTTTGTGAAATAATTTTAATGTAGGAAAATAATGTTATGTTGTGCAATGTGAGAAAAAATGCATTTTTATTGATTTTTAAATGATGTAATGATATGACGCAAAACGACAATGTGAAGTGAACATACAGGAAACAAGTAGATCCTAGAAGCAACCAATCAAAGTAGAACGCCCTCCAAAATAAGCTATGATTAATTTCCCAACATAAATCCCCTAATTCAATGCACAATTTATCGATAATAAATATAAAAGAATTAAGGTCCTCAAGACTAACAAAAGGATCCTTAAATAATTAATGTCAAATAATGTCTCAATAATTGAAGTTCAGTTTTAATATGAAAGACAATGAATCATGGATCAAACTCATAGCAAAATCATCGAAATCTGATAAATAGTGTTCAAGATATAACTAATTGAAGTTTAGGGATTAAATTGTCATTAAAATAAAGAAATAGTTTGCAGTTATACCCTTGGAGATACTATTTGGTAATTATGCATAAAAAGGACATCTTCTACAATTTATCCTTGGCGTAGGTATATGTTTAGTTCCCAGACCCAAGAGGGTCTCAATGCAATTTCTCCACCAGGGAACGCACTAAGCATGTGCCTGAAGGATATGGTTAGAATCCTCAAGCGCATCACGGAAGCATGAGCGTCGTATCGAATACGACGAGGAATGACTAGTCGCAGTAGTTGTTCTATGCAGCGGAAATTAAAAAATTTTCATGCGACGAAACCACATGAACTAGGAACACTTCTCGGATCGTTTCGTCTAAACCAAAAACAAGTAATAGGATTACCTATTGAAGCGTGGTTGCGATCGAGTCTCTAAACGAAGAGACCTCCTGTCTCAAGTCCGATCCGACGGAGGAGACGCTTGCGAGCACGGGGATGAATCGTGTGCTTCTCGCAATCCATGTTGATGATCCAAGCGGCAGATCTCCTGATATCCACACGAGATCCGACATCTCCTTCACGAGCGAGGCGCACCGAAGGAGACGGAGATCCACGAGCAAATGATCGGGCAGAATAACAACGACGATGCGACGATGGAGAACCTCTCTAGGGCATCCATGGTGTACGGCCATGAGAGGGAGAGAGAGAGAGAGAGCAGGCGTGTAGAGAGAGAGAGGGAGACTTATGTTCTCTTGGTGTAAAGAAGAGCATAGGGGTGCCTCTCCTTTTATAATATTTTGGGATCCATAGATCTCAATCCATGGACAACACAAATCCAATGGCTCTCATTGATTGTGTTTCTTTCAATGGTCAAGATTTGTGTTGGTAAAAACCAATAACAATTAATTTAATTAAATTAAATATACATTGAATAAATCATCAATATATAAATTAATTTAAAATAAATCAATATAGGAGATTTAGGAAGGAGGCATGCCTCCCTTCCAGAAAGGGGGTGGCGGCACACCTTGAATCCAATTCAAGGAGGCCGTCCATCCTCTTTAATAGGAAGGAGACACTCCTCTTCCTTAATCATGACATCTCATATCTTATGAAAATCTCCATTATTTACAACAACTATTGTTGTAAATTATTCACATAAATAATTCATAATTATTTAGTGAATATTGCAATCCTGTCATTGGAAATTAGTGAATCACATTCACAACCCAAAATGAAATGTAAATTACATTTTCAATGTTCAATGTGAATCCAATTCACATTAACATTTAATTAACAAATGTAAATCACAAATAGCTCTCTTTTATATATTATAAATCACATTTATAATATACAAATAATATGGATAGTGCTATCTACATTATTCATATCCATGATAATTAAATCACATTTAACCATCATGGATCTCTATTCTCATGTGCTCTAATAATATGAATCACATCCACATTATTCACATTTTTGATAATCAAATCACATTTAATTATCTAAGATAACTCTCCTTATAATATGAATCAAATTCATATTATTCATGATAATTAAATTACATTTAATTATCCATTTTCTCAATGCTCAGATACATATGTCAACAATAAAATTATCCATGAACTTTTCTAAGGATAATGCGCTTTCTCCGTGAATACTTGGAGATAAGGATAGGGTGATTGTATTGTTTCACGTATAGTGACTTGGATATTGAGATTACATCTCAAATCCAGATCTCGGGCCTCCCATAGATGCTTGATTAAATCAAGATCGCAAATCTAATCTTCTCATTGATTCTGAATCACATTTAGATAAATGTACAACATTTGGACTAAGATCATATTACTTCTTTACTGAGAGCCATTTCATCACTCCCTGGGAATGGAAGCCTCATGGCTATACAACCGTTTATGATCACATCACCCTCAGGTATTCCCAATACCTGTACGTCCTGCATACTGGAAGACCTAGAATAATCCTGAAGTATAAGATCAATTTTACACTGTCTACTTTAGGGATTTATCATTAAGTTTCTCATTCGATCATTGGGAGTTGGTATCGATTATATACTTTCCAAAAGCATATATCATACCCAGGTGTTTATCATATACTTTCCAAAAGTATATATCAAAGCTACAAATTCAGTCAAGCTTCCAAAACGAGACGACCATGCACGGAATTTGATCTTCCCAACATTTCATGAGTGAGATCATGTCTTCCGGTTCAATAATGAACCTGTATGATCCCTTCGAGAGATCGCATTACTCATATGCCCTTATATGCACAACAGCATGTCGGTGTATAGACCTTGGTTAGGTCATAAACCTATTGGTCTGCCAAATGTACATACTCAGACATATAGTAACACATCTGTCTCTGGTCAGAGGATGCGTGCCTATATCATGACAGCATATGATATAGGACTTTGGTTATCTCGATCTCGTTAAGTCAACTCTTTGACCTAAGTAATCTGACACCTCCGAATCTCTATTCCTATGCATAGGAACTGCATCAAGAGGTCGGTCAGATATCAGCCTAACTGAGAAAGGATTGCCATCTCCTACTCAGGCTGGAGATCATCTCTTAACAATCATTTGATGGTGCTTGATGAGTCCTCAATCTAACTCATTAGATGTTCATCCAAGCACCAGCCTCTATGATTCAATATTTGAATCAACAGCTGTATGATCATCAAGATGGCCATGGTACATAACCCAAATTGTACTAAGGGACCTATTATGCAAATTATTTATTCTTCATTTCAGATCAGGGAATTATATTTGCAATAACATTTATTGCATAATGGCTCACTGTGGGCTCGCATGTCCAACAATCTCCCACTAGCCCAAAGAGCCATTAATAGGCTAATCATTTAAACCTGCACTCATGTGACAATCATAGGCTATTTAGAAAATAGCTAGGTAAGCTTATCAGTCACTGTGTTCCCAAGAGACTACGCCAAGTCCTTTTACGGTACCTGCATATCCCCTAGTAACAGTGCTCACATAAAATGCGAATGTTGCATCTTATGCAACCAATACTCAATTTTGTTATAGTGTCCTTGACACTATAGCTCGATAATTATTTTAACAGTATGTCCATAATCCTTATTAGAATACCTTTATTCCTAGAGATCTCTATCTCCTAAGGTATCAACAGTTAAGACCTTTTAGATTACTATCTATAAAGTCTTAATTTATAGAAGATAAGACTTTGAGATCACTATCTCAAAAGTTTTGCCTTCTATGAAGATATTCTTATTACTGCAATCAAGTGTTTATCACCGTAGTTGATTAGTAACAGTTTACTACTCCCACTGCATGGTAGACATCTGGCTTTTGTACACATCTAGCATACACCTGGTTTCTTGGAACTGATGCACAAGGGAAAGCAGTTTGCATTCACACCCTCAACTCTTTGAGGTGCTATCCCTTTAGATAGGTCAGTACCATATCTTTGAGGAAAAGAAACCTTTCTTGGAATTTTCCAAAAAATGGAAATGTCCAAGGTGTACTATTAGTGTGACTGTCCCAATACCCTCTTCTCTTTGATTTTGAACAACTTCGGAACTAAGATCTAAGAGGTATCCTTGAGATCATATCTCGAGGTATGGAACAACCAGATTATAAAACACTCATCCTTAGATCATTTCAAATGATTAGGATATCTACATTTAGCACGATGAACA
This sequence comes from Ottelia alismoides, assembly GCA_037367405.1. Classification (NCBI taxonomy): domain Eukaryota; kingdom Viridiplantae; phylum Streptophyta; class Magnoliopsida; order Alismatales; family Hydrocharitaceae; genus Ottelia; species Ottelia alismoides. Next base: position 303,086 of record JAZKJV010003074.1, on the reverse strand, counting down.
CAATGGCACTCCCACTAAGCTTCACATGGTTTATCAAGATTTTATCTGAAATCATAACATTTATAATTTCATCAAATCTTATGTTCCAACTACAAGAAGCTCATTTGAGTCCAAAGATGGAGTTCTTTAGCTTGCACACCTTGCTTTCCTCAACCATGAAGCCCTGGGGCTACTTCATATGAATATGCTCATAGTGGTATTCATAGATGAATGCAATCTTGACTCACATCATGAAGATGTCATAGTCAAGTTGTGTAGCTATAGTTAGCAATATCTGATGGGTTAAAGCAAGGTCACTGGAGAGCAAGTCTCGTCGCAAGTGATGTCTTCTCTTCAGTGTGTAGCTCATGGCTACGAACCGTGCTTTGAAGGTCTCTACCTTCTCATCAGGTTCCCTCTTTCTCTTGAAGACCCATTTACACCTTAATGGTTCTTACCTATATAGGTGGATCCTTGAGGGTCCACATACAACACTTGTATATGAAGTCTACATTAGAATTTTATTGCTAACATCCATCTTTCCATGATATGATCTTCAGAAGCATCATCACATGAAGTCAGATCATTGCCAGATCCATCCTCAAACTTATTTGAAGAGGTATTAATGTTTCATCGTTAATTGTCTACTTAGTTTCTGATTTTAGGAGCCTCATTATCTTCTCAAGATGAAATGAGTTCCATTTACTTCATTTTTATCTTGATTCTCAAGAGAGTCATCCTAAAAGAATCATATTCTCAAAGATGAGATCTTTTATGAATCTCAAGGTCATAAAGTAGATATCCAATACCATCCCTTTATTTTCCTAATGAAGTAGCACTCTCTGGTGCTAGATTCCAGCTTTATAGCATGGAACTTTGTAAGGACATATAATGTAGTCTCTACCACATATATATACCTGGAAACTAAGAGATAATTATTCTAAGATTAATCATTCATCAAATCATGTCATACGTGATCATTTTTATCTCTCTACAACACTATTGAGTAAGGTTCATTAGGAGGATTGAGATAGGAATGATATTCATATCTCCACAAGGTATTCCTTGAATTCATCTAATAGGTACATGCTACCTTGGTTAGATCAAATTCATTTCATCTTCCTTCAAACTTTGGTTCTAAATCAAAATTGTGAAATCTTTGAACATTTCAAAGGTTTCTTAGGTGAAGAGAAGAAATCTCATATCACAAATAATCATTAATAGATATCTCATATCCATAATGTTCATTCTGATATAGATGATTCACATACATCAATATGTATGAGATCCTTAATACCTTGACATCTTACACCTTTCCCAAAGAAGGGTGTATTGAACATATTACTTTGAATACAATATTCATAAGTATGCAAGCTTTGAAATTTTAGACATTCTAAAGTTTCATCTCTTACTTGTCCATTGATCTCATCAACATACATATGTCCAAAATATGATGCCAGATCATTGTCAAATGATCTTTATCTTCCTATTGATCTTTAAAAGTTTAATTTTTCAGTATTAGAAGTCTTAATGAACCATTCATTAATTTTCTAATTTATTGGAGTCCCTTCGATGTTAGATACTATCTGAAATACCCCCATCATAACTCTTTATGATAGGTCTATTTCAGAATTCATGTTTATTTCCAACCTTTAGAAAAAAACTATGAGTGTATTCTAATATCCAGGTCACAGAGCCATTCTCTAAGACTAAGGGCTCCCACTAAAAATATGAAGTCTATTGATCCAATGGAAATTGTTGCAGCAATTACATCACTTCCAACATGGATGACCATTAAACCTTAAGATCAAATTTCTAATATTCTAATACAAATGCAACCCAATTTCTAGTGTCATTAGAAGATTGAGATACAATTATTAGACTTGATCTTATCAAATAAATAAGTTAATATTAATGATTATATGTAGATTAATCTGATTTACTATCTGATTCCTTCTCTAATGATTCTAGATAGATTTGATAGTCATACTATCAACACATCAACTTATTGTAGTATTGGCAGTCATCCAACTCTTTCGATGTCATATGGAAGTCACAGAAGTACAATCAACTCTTTTGATTATACTTCTTACTTGGGTCCAACCCATGCTTCCACTGCGCTCCCTTTATCTATAAGCAACCATTGCTCAAGTCAAAGGATCTCTTATGTCGAAATCAAAAATTTCAATATAAGAGTATTTCAACATTTATACAAGCTTCATTCAATTCATACAATATGAATATTCTGAAGCTTTATGAATGACTAAAGTATAGATAGTAGAATGATGACACTCATCGTATCTACATCCATCTAAACTCTTAAAAACATTGGTTTAGGTAGGTATTCAAACAATTTTTTATACATCATCTCTTATAGAGCCACCATTGTGCATAATGCAGAAAACCATGTCATTCATGATTATATGTCGAGAGCACATATGTATGCCAAAACATCTTCTTAGATTTTATACGGATTATTTGATAATTACGATCATTATCGACATGTCACTTCAAAAAGTACATTCGATGAGATCAAGACTTATAGAGATATACATACCCTAGGATTTTAGTCCTATTATCTATTTAATTATCATTCCGCATTATTATGAGGAAACTTGTACATTGTAACCACATACATTATGTGTCCAATTGCAAGTACAATATCTGGATCATGGGTCTAATCCATGATATTCTACTGGCTATTATTGAGTATAACATTGAGTGGGATTAAAGAAGGATTATCTGAAATAAGAAATTTGCATAAATATATATAAATATATATTACTTTGATTTAGGAATTTTTATATCAAAGTTGTCTTGCCATGTCAACAATGAAAGTTCATTCCCTTAATCACTTTCAATGTAAGAGATATACTTACCATTATATCTCAAGCATGATCTGGGATCTCCTTCCTTATCTTTGTTACATCCCAATAATATGAGAACGAGTAACTCAGATAAAAAGAAGCTGGAACACATTGCGACTTGCAAGTCCAACTTGCATCTCCCAATTCGGTCTTTAACACCCGAGCCCACCACCCCTAAGGTGATGTTGACCCGTCATTAATCGAACCAACCGTCAACAGAAATACAACTCGCTATGCGTAATCCAATATTGCCCCAATAATATGAGGACCCGATATTGGGGTCATTACGCATACGTCCTTACTCTTTTGAGAAGTGACGAGCCCGATCCAAATGGATCAAATGCAGGAGCTGTCACTTCGGATAGGCATCTCTTACATACAATATCTTGCGACAGAACCCATCGCCTTGACGGGAGACCGTGGATGTCACTTATGTGATCCTCCACCTCATATTCAAATTTTAATCAATTACTATGAATCATATTCATATAATTAATTCTTCCAAGGGAAATACACATCTATTCATAATAGAGTGTTTTTAATTTGGATATAATTAACTTAATCATATTAAATTAATTACCAATCCAATTCAATCAATAAACTTGATTTTACTTGAATATATGGTATTATCTCAAAATACGTATTAATTTGAATTTTAATAATTAGAAAAATACACATGATCTTTCAGGCATCATTCGTTCCCTACCTGTTGTCATGGCCTGTACCGGCGGGAGTGGGACGGACCGCATCCGGTGCAACCCGCTACCCCAGCGATCCCCGACTAGACACCATATCCGTATCAGGAAAAAAATAATGCCGAGTCAATCACTTTGTACTTGAGATGATCATCGGTTCTTCAACAAAAATTATACCATATAGTAATAATCAAAATATTTTTGATTATAAGGAAATTTGCTAGAGAAATTCCCAATCCTATTCAAGCAAGGAGTTTGATGATGTGTTTCCAATATGATCTAGATCAAATCTAATCAAATTATTGGTTGAGACCAAGTCAATTAAGGAAATAATCATCATTCAATATTTCTCAAATATTTTCCATAATTATTTCATGAAATTAACAATTAATTTCATTAATTGACAATCACATAGTTCTTGATTAGGACTGTAATTTCAACAGTGACCCCTACTTAGTAAAATTAACATATCTCAATCAATTTAAATCTAAATTAGACAAAATCATTTTAAAAGATTGCTAATTTGATTTAGGACAGAACCTAAGTGATATTTCACGTATTTTGAGGTGGATCAAAACAATAATTAACTCATTAATCATGTTAAGATTCGCAGTTCCTGCAACAGTGAATACATGTTCATTAAAACAACCATATCTCGAGCAAACGAAATCCAAATTACGTAAACTCGGATCCTATGGTTTCCTTATTAAATGAGTAACAAAATAAAAGTTTTATTTTCGTGTTTAAACAATTTAAACAGGTACTAAAATAATCACTAAACAGAGATGCGAAATTGAAACGCGATAAAACTTTCGCAACCCTAACGAACCCAAGTCACCTTCGGTTTTATGGATCGTATCCAAAACCGTCGACCTCAGGCTCTAATACCACTTGAAGGATATGGTTAGAATCCTCAAGTGCATCACAGAAGCGTGAGCATCGTATCGAATACGACGAGGAATGACTAGTCGCACTAGTTGTTCTATGCAGTGGAAATTAAAAAAATTTCATGCGACAAAACCAGATGATCCAAGAACACTTCTCGGATCGTTTCGTCTAAACCAGAAACAAGTAATAGGATTACATCTTGAAGCGTGGTTGCGATCGAGTCTCTAAGCGAAGAGACCTCTTGTCTCAAGTCCGATCCGACGGAGGAGACGCTTGTGAGCGCGGGGATGAATCGCGTGCTTCTCGCAATCCGTATTAATGATCGAAGCGGCGGATCTCCTGATCTCGACACACGAGATCCGATGTCTCCTTCATGAGAGAGGTGCACCGAAGGAGACGAAGAACCACGAGCAGATGATCGGGCAGCATCACAACGATGCTGCGACGATGGAGAACCTCTCTAGGACATCCATGGTGGATGGCCTTGAGAGGGAGAGAGAGAGAGTAGGCGTGTAGAGAGAAAGAAAGAGAGAGAGATAGAGAGAGAGACTTATGCTCTCTTGGTATAAAGAAGAGCAAAGGGGTACCTCTCCTTTTATAATATTTTGGGATCCATGGATCTCAATCCATGGACAACACAAATCCAATGGCTCTCGTTAATTGTGTTTCTTTCAATGGTCAAGATTTGTGTTGGTAAAAACCAACAACAATTAATTTAATTTAATTTAATATACATTGAATAAATCATCAATATATAAATTAATTTAAATCAAATCAATATATGAGATTTAGGAAGGAGGCATGCCTCCCTTCCATAAAGGGGGTGGCGGCACACCTTTAATCCAATTCAAGGAGGCCGTCCATCCTCTTTAATAGGAAGGAGGAACTCCTCTTCCTTAATCATGAGATCTCATATCTTATGAAAATCTCCATTATTTACAACTATTGTCGTAAATTGTTCACATAAATAATTCATAATTATTTTGTGAACATTGCAATCATGCCATTAGAAATTAGTGAATCACATTCATAGCCCAAAATAAAATGTAAATTACATTTGTGAATCCAATTCACATTAACATTTAATTAACAAATGTAAATTACAAATAGCTCTCTCTTATATATTATAAATCACATTTATAATATATACAAATAATATGGATAGTGCTATCCACATTTTTCAAATCCATGATAAATAAATCACAATTAATCATCTTGGATCTCTATTCTCATGTGCTCAAATAAATATGAATCACATCCACATTATTCACATCTTTGATAATCAAATCACATTTAATTATCTAAGATAACTCTCCTTATAATATGAATCAAATTCATATTATTCATGATAATTAAATCACATTTAATTATCCATTTTCTCGATGCTCGGATACATATCTCAACATTAGAACTATCCATGAACTCTTTCAAGGATAATGCGCTTTCTCCCCGAATACTTGGAGATAAGGGCAGGGCGATTGTATTGTTACACGTATAGTGACTTGGATATTGGGATCACATCTCAAATCTATTTCCCGGGCCTCCCATTGATGCTTGATTAAATCAAGACCGCAAATCTAATCTTCATATTGAATCAGAATCACAATCAGATCAATGTCCAACATTTGGACTAAGATCAGATTACTTCTCTACTGAGAGGAGTCACTAAAATCCAGACTTGTTTCATCACTCCCTAGGAATGGAAGCGTCATGGTTATACAACCATTTATGATCACATCACCCACAGGTATTCCCAATACATGTACATCCTGCATACTGGAAGACCTAGAATAATCCTGAAGTATAAGATCAATTTTACAATGTCTACTTTAGGGATTTATCATTAAGTTTCTTATTCGATCATTGGGAGTTGGTATCGATCATATACTTTCCAAAAGCATATATCATACCCAGGTGTTGATCATATAATTTCCAAAAGTATATATCAAACCTACAAATCCCGTCAAGCTTCCAAAGCGAGACGACCGTGCATGGAATTTGATCTTCCCAACATCTCATGAGTGAGCTCATGTCTTCCGGTTCAGTAATGAACCTGTATGATCCCTTCGAGAGACCATATTACTCATATGCCCTTATATGCACACCAGCGCGCTGGTGTATAGACCTTGGTTAGGTCATCAACCTATTGGTCTGCCAAATGTACATACTCAGACATATAGTAACACATATGTCTCCGGTCAGAGGATGCGTGCCTATATCATGACAGCATACGATATAGGACTTCAGTTATCTCGATCTTGTTAAGTCAACTCTTTGACCTAACTAATATGACACCTCTGAATCTCTATTCCTATGCAGAGGACCTGCATCAAGAGGTCGGTCAGATATCAGCCTAACTGAGAAAGGATTGCCATCTCCTACTCAGGCTGGAGATCATCTCTTAACAATCATTTGATGGTGCTTGATGAGTCCTCAATCTAACTCATTAGATGTTCATCCAAGCACTAGCCTCTATGATTCAATATTTGAATCAACAGTTGTATGATCATCAATATGGCCATGGTACATAACCCTAATTTTTCTATGGGTCTTATTATGCAAATTATTTATTCTTCATTTCAGATCAGGGAATGATATTTGCAATAACATTTATTGCATATTGGCTCACCATGGGCTCGCATATCCAACAGTGCTTGCTTGAAAGCAGGGGTCTTTGTTGGATCTCTAAGAACTTCGAGAGTGTTGGTGCAAATTTCCCCTCTACACACGTGCGCCTTACGTGGGAGGGGGCCTCGGTCCTCCCGACCAGTAGTACAACTTTGAGGACCTTGGTGGAAGGTTGGGCGGAGCTCGGGTGATGTCAATGGCAGAGCTCGGGCTTGAAGGGTGAATGATTCTTGAGTTTGACGACGAGCAAGGCATGAAGGATGAATGAGTCTTGAGTTTGACGATGAGCAGGATCTTGTTGAGTTATAGGCATGCTGGAGTTGGTCCCTTGGATGTCCTCGACTTGGTCAAAAAAGAGGGAACCTCCTGGAGACGGTGATCGAGGAGCTCTGGAGGCAGTGAAGATTGTCGATCCACAACTGAGGGAGTGGCTCCTCCTGAAGGCAAGAGACGTGAAGGTCGTTTGAAGCATTTTGTGGATACATGGTTGATGGAGTGAAGTGCAGAGGCACGAGATTGGTGGATAATGCTTCTGGTGAGGTGGTGGAAGGAGCAATCGATGAGGGGTTACGATGAGGTAAAATGGGAAGGCTTAGGGGGAAGGCAATGGAGTCTAATGAATTCGAGGCCAAAGGGGGTTGCGATGCGAACGATGGCTATGGATAAGGAGTTGGGTTCAGTTGAGAAGAAAGTTGAAAAAAAGAAGTCAATGGATGAATCGAGTGGTCACCTGAGATTGGAGTGGATGAGTCCAACTCCAATCATGGCCTCTGAAGGTGGTGTTGCCTTTGAAGCTACTACTGTCGACTGGAAGGAGCAGCAGAGTAGATGGCTCCTATGGATCGCGCCTTGAGGGGGATTGTCGCCAGAGGAGATAGGTGCTATTGACGGGTTCGAAATTCACTGTGTTTATTTTATAAATTCGCTATGTTTGATTTTGACATTTCGTTGTAGGCGGCAATCGGAATCGGTCAAGAAAATAACCACACAAAATAATTTAATCAATTTTCAATCACGTGGTTTTATGTTTATTTTACTTGGGAAAGTCCCAAGGTCGAACACAAAAAGGCAAAGGAACAACCTAGAATTATGTCTATCAAAGTTCATGCACAGTTTTTGATGCAGTCTTTATTTAGGAATTTTTAATGAAAAAAAGGATGCAAAAATGCACCTTTGGCCTATTTTAGACTAAAATGTAAATTACGCTCAAACGATGTCCGAAAATATGAAACTTGGCCGATATGATAATTACGATGAAATGAATGCATTGTAATTTATTTTGGAATTTTTGGATGCAATTTTAATTTTTTTATGAATTTTTAAATGCAAACATAATGAATTTCAATATTTAATTATAATAAATAATAAACCAAATTATTTTCAAGGAATAAAATATCTAAGATCTATCACTAGGTAATGAACCTCAGAAAAACCCTAAACCATGAAAATAGTAGTTTTAATACCTACTAAAAATCAAACACTAAAATATACAAAATGATTTTTACAGGGTAAACTATGCATGCAAATGCGATTCGTGTTGGGCACAATGTCAAGCACAATTAATTCTACAAAATATGATTTTTCGGGAATTTTCAGAGCAATGTTAATCAAAAATAAATTGCAGAGCAAGAAATGGGAAAATTATGCAATTTTCCAAAAATAATTAAGTATTAATTAACCATCGATCACAAAAATATCCACAATTTGTCAAACTGTAGAGGATTAGTTGAGGAACACAATGCTATTTTCGGATAAATAAAATATGCAATGTAGAGGTCTAAAACAGACAGGGAATACAAGGAAATAAATGCAATATTTAAATAATTAAAAATAAATATAGAAATTGTAGGGGGACCTAGATGCAATTACCGAAAAGTTGGGGGTCTTCTTGCAAAATCTCTAAAGGGGCACGTGTGTGGCACGTGCCCTCCGGTCAGCGGGGGCTGTGGCATGAATAAGAGATTCTCCAAGGGCCTGGTTGCAAATACCCCGCTGGTCACGTGGTTCCCACGTGCTGAGGTGGTATGGATATAGGCTCGGGCTCGGGCCTGCACGTGTTGCTTTCTGTGTGCCTCGGGTTGCCTGAAGCTGCTGGCGTGTTGTTCGGCTCGGAAGTAGGCTTGGATTGGATCTATGCTGTCGATGATGTCGAATGGATCCGACGCTCTGGATCACTACAGATGTGGACGGTAAGAATCTGAGCATCTCTGTGTTCGAACGGTGGGTGATTGGCCGACAAACGGCCAGCGGTCGTCGGAGTAGCGGAGGAGCGCTGGTGTCCGACGAGGGTTGGCGATGAAGGCGAAGCCATTCGTAGTTGATGTGGTTGGCGAGGCTTGCAATTTATAGGATGAAGCCGTAGCACCTGGACGAGTGATCGGAGAAAAAGCTGGGAAGTTGAGGGCGAGGCCGGTTGGAGGTTTAGTCGATGAAGACCACCGGAGGGTGCGTTGTCGATGGCACGAAGGAGTGTCAGAGACGAAGGGGATGAAGAAGGTTGTCGGAGGAGATCGTTGCCGAGGAAGGCATCGTGAAGGTGGTAGTGTAGTGCGGCTATATTCAATGTCGGTGGCTCTACGGTGGTCGCTGGAGCTGAGCAGTAAGGCGGCGGAGGCTCACTTCTACAACGGCCACGGAGGGGCGGTGGCCGGATCTTGTTGTGAAGATGGAGAACCGGCCATGTCATAGCCATCCTCCTTGCAAGATAGGTCGTCGGCGGATGAAGAACATGGCGGCGGGGGTGTTTCTTAAATTGGAGGGGTGTTTTGCTGGTGATGGAAATAGGTCAGGGATTTTGGGGTTTAATCAAAGATTGGTCTAGGTGAGATCGGGGACTGAGGTTTGATTGGGATTCAGAGATGCTCATCTATGGATGGAAAGGGGAATTGGATTCGTTTGGGGTTTGATTGGACGAAGGAGGTGTCCTGTGCTAATCACGGGACGACGACGATGATCCGGGGGGCGGCGGAGGTTCTGTATTGATCGAACGATCAGAGGTAAAAGGGGAAGGCGGCGCGGTGAAATCCGCAGCAACGGTCGCTTAGAATTGGGAAAGTTGTTATTTGGGGAAGACGGCCAGCGACCGTCCGATCGGCCGAGATTGGACAGTCCAGCGGCTGCCACTTAGCGATTGATGGGGATGAGGTGCGGCGCACGTGCTTGGAGCGTGCCTGGGAGTACATGTCTATTTATTTTTTAATAAAAAAGAATAAATAAAAATGCCAAAAATGGTTGACACGTAGCAGCTCTAGGAGCGGCCACGTGTCAGCACCACAAAATTCCAAAAATAAAAACATTATAAAATACAAAATAAATAGCAAATGGCCTCGGATCGAAAAAGTTTCTTCACAAAAGTTGCTCTTTTAGATGAGATCTACAACTTTCATGAAGACCTCAAAACAAAATCGATCAAATACATAAAGTGATATTTTTGGGGTATCCCATGTACATAGAATACCTTGATTTTGGGTTTCGTAATTTTTTTGTCATTTTTAAACCAGATAAAAATCCGGGAAAAATATGGTGAAATCTGAAATAAATATTTACACTTTAATCTAATTTTTTTGTTTTATTAATTCATAAAAAGTTGGAATAAAATAAAATATGAAAAAGACGATTTTGGTACAAACGGTTAGTGGAGACTTGGACCCAATTTATTTTTTTGATTTCAAGCACAATTTAGATTTGGATTTTTGTGCATTTTAATAGAACTTTTATCAAAGAAGACAAACGAAAAAGAAACAAACTAAAATAGGTTAAATATGTACATAAACTAGTAGGTCAAAACCGCTAAAATACAAAATGTACAAAAGAGGCCCAAACCCCAACTTTCACATATGAGCTCCGATTCACTTGAACTTGGTCTTGTTTTGAAGGTAATTGAATGTACATTAGTTCAAAACAGAGTAGGATTAAAACAAACACTGGATGAGGAATATTTGAGGGATTTAGTCCGGAAATCCTGAAACTAGGGTTGGGGTTTTCGGTCCACTTATTTGGGTTAGTGATTTTTTTGTATTTTTCATTTATTCTTATTAGTGATATGAACACAGTGGAGGTGGTTTTGGTTATTCGGAGTTAACATGAATTAGTTAAAAATCCGGGAAGTTAGGCTATTTACAGGTCATTTTCGGCTTGGATTTTTGGCTTCTTATTTTGTGCATAAATAATGGATAAAATGCAATTCTTATGAAGACATGCATGAATGCTAATTATGCAGAATAGATGCAGAAATACTGTTGATTTTGAGGGATTTGAGCTTAATAAATGAGATTTAGAATGATGAATCTTAGATTCATCATCCCCCTATACTTAAACCATGCTCGTCCCTGAGAGCATGAAAAAGAAATGCCATGAGGTGAAATGATATTGGGTTCCATACCAAGACCATGAGATGAAGGTGAAAATGAAACTAGACTCAACCTTTGGATTATTAGTGTGGCAGAACTTCTGTAAGACTTAGAATTTTAAAATCAACAGCCTTCAACTTCTACACATCATTGTCACAGTTTTAGCTCAAAAGTCATCTTAGATCGTTCCCCTTCCCAAAGCATACCCTATGAACATTGAACAATCGACTCATGTGTGTGAAAGGTTTTAGCTCTTTCCATCCAGAATGCCGGACTACCATGCTCCTCTCCTCTCCAGTAACTAATCCTCGGGGAGTCAGGTATTGCCTTCTAAGGTCTGTCGCGATGTGTTCACAATTAAATTGGGGGAGAAGTTAGAAGAAGGAGAAAAGAACTGGAGGGTGGCCAGTGTAGTCACCTCTCCTTGTGAAGCTGGCTAGTGTAGCCGAGTCTCCACCAAGATCTGCAGGTTTTCTTGAAGCTTGGACCTTTTTTGTCAGATATTTATTTGGTAGTGGCTTCTTTGTATTTGGAATTTTGGTGGTTCTACTTGGATCTTGTTGTGCCCCTATGGATATAAAATCTTTTTGTTCCATACATTTTTTGGGGTATTAGAAAAAATTGTGCCCAGCCGTCCATCCCTTTTCCGAAGCATTATTTCAACCCGTACTCCGGTGTTTAGATTTCCATGCTACCAGAAAAGAAACTCACACAGTCTTCCAACATCCCGTCTAAGTTGAGCTAAGTGCATAGTGCGAGAGTACAAATTAATTCCCTATTCCAGAGTTGTACCCAGAATGAAGAGACCAGGTTAGACACTAAGAGTCAAACGTTGTACATTGTTTTGTGGAACTCAAAGAATTAAGTCAAAGACCTGAAGCTTCTAAAATCCTATTTCTTGGTGAAGTTCCTCTGAAAATTAGGTGGATTAAGGTCAAGTCCCAGACCACTCTCGGTTTCTGCTCATAACTCAGTTCAGAACCCAAAGACTTTTCACAGATGCAAATGCATGAAATGCAGGTGTGTGAAATGCAGACTCTTTATTTTTTTGCGGAATTATTTATGCAAGGGATTTTTGTTTTTTTTTTTTTGCAAAAATGAATAAGAAGCCATTTTTCAAAAATTTGGGTTGGTCACAATTAGTGGAAAAACTCTTTTTCTTTTGTTTTGTATTTTTTTTTCAAATTAATTACCCACCCCGTATATACATATAGACTTACGCGAAAGTACGAGATATGGGTAAAATATATACAAAGTATATATGCAGACCCCCCTATACTTAGCGAGTGTTGTGTCCTCAGAGCACAAGAAGCATAAAGAAGATATAGCTCGGGCAAAGTGTAAGAGAGTGAAAAAGGAAAAAATATATATAGGTCTGCCCCCCTATACTTAGGCTGTGAACAGTCTATGTATAAGAAGAAGAGCGGAAAAAATGAAGCGGTCGGGATATGTGGATGTAGAGAGTATATACAGGTGGGTGTCGGTTCCCCCTATACTTAGGCTCTGGTCAGCCTAAGTATAGTAGAAGGGTGGAAGTGTGGTGATCGGGAGATAGGAGAAGGGATGGTAAATACATATGGCATCGGTCTCCCCCTATACTTAGGCCTTGGCCTAAGTAGAGGAAGAAGTTGTACAAGGAGACCGATGTGGTCGGGAGGGAGGGCGTGTAGCCGATGATTAAGGCGGTTTTCAGATGATCTTTTTGTGAGCCTGTGATGGGAGATCAGTATAACGAGACGAAGATGTAGCATATGATTCCCAACTATTATCAATGTCGTCCTCGGAAAAATCATGATGGATAATGGATGAAGTGTTTGAGTCAGATGAAAGATAGCCATCATCAGAGTTATCCTCAGAGGAATAGTATTTGAACGTGGAAACACTCGAGATATTCTTGTCTTTTTGTTTCTTCAATTATTTCCTCAGAATTCGTTCCTTCTTGAGATCAAGCGGTTTGTCCTCAGATGAATACTCAGAAGCACCGATTTCAGTCAGCTCATAAGAAATAATTCCAGTGTACTTGAAGAGGGCAGGAGAATCAGCTTTGGATGAATAGTAGTTAGGAATGGGAGTTGTCCAACGAGAGTCGAATTTTGGATCCTTGCAAAGATATGGTTTTAGAGCTGCCGAACAGACTTCACTCATGTAGATTACCTTTTCCGAACCTGATGGGGGATCATCAGTTGATTCCTCTTCCGAAAGGTCAAAGGTGACTTTCTTTTTCTTGCTTCGTAAAGGTGTCGGTTCACTTGAGTATCCAGATGAATAACCATTAGAATTCTTCTCCTTGGTCGGTGTTCGTCCTGCTTGTTTGTTCTTAGTCTTCTTAATGTTGGTGCACTCTCGATTTAGGATGATTTGGTCAAGGTATTAAGAGTAGGTTGCCTCAGGGTGCGACCATGCATATATCTCGGGATCATAGAAGAACTTTTTGTCTATTTTGAGATCCGTGGGAATTGAAATATTGGGAAGAGTCTCTGCATGCTCGTTCTATATTAGTTTGACATTGGAGAATTCCTGTGTCAAGTTGATGTGATCAAGGTAGTCAGAATAGGTTGACCCAGGGTGTGACCATGCATAAGTCTCCGGATCATATGATTCATATACTTGATTCTGCCTGGTAAGAGCGGCTGGGAATGGAGCAGGGGGGAGATTCTCTAAACCAATAGTTTCATCAACAACCACTATCTCAGGTGTAGCAGCGGGGTAGAGCTCTTCTACCGCTTTATGGTTCTGGTTGTTGGGGACTTCGTGGGTTGCCTCAGAAAATCGTGGTTCCTCAAAGATTGGGTCAGGTTGAAGTGCTTCCAATGCTGTAAAATTGATTTCCCGAGTCTCACAATCAATAATTTCCTTAGCCAATGCTATCAATGGCTTTCCAAGAATAATTGGAGACTGGATGAATTCTTCTTGATGCTCAATATCAATGATCGTGAATTCTACTTTGAGAAGAGCACCTTGGAATTTCATGATGACAGAAATGATTCCTCTTGGCCTCTTTATCGATCGGTCTGCTAATTAAACAATCTCTCGTATTTTCCTGATCGGTTTGAGTTTGAGTTCGTGGAATACAGAGGTTGGGAGGATACTGATCGATGAATCGTCATCAATCCAAGCATGGTGAAAATCGTGTCTTTGATCATGCAATCAAATCTGGGCAATCGCTTCACCATGCAGCTCTTGGTTTTTCTCCTCAATACCAAGGAGGAGGCCATTGACAAGATATGTCTTCAGTCTTTGTTCTTATCTTGCCCGAATTTTTCATAATTAATTTGTCCATTACAAATCCTTTAAGGTCGGGAAAGTGTTCAATGGCCTTTATAAAGGGAAATTCAAAAATAAATCTTTTCTCTAGTGTTTCCCGTACAGAAGGATCCAAATTCTTCAGATCTTATTCAGTCTATATTTTTATAAAATTTTCTGGATTTTTGATTTTTTAGTGTTTTTGAATATTCCAATTTTTGGTATTTTCTATGTGGTGTGGTGATGTGGTGAGTTCTTCATATGAGCAGGAGCTTTGATGTCCTGAGTAAATGTCAGAGGCATAGTCATTCCTAGGGGTGTAATATGCAGAGGTGTTGATGTCGGAATCGTCCCTAGGTTTCTGAATATCCTCAAAATTTTCAGCATGAGATCCAATCATTCCCTCATTCATTTTTATATCTAAGCTCCCAAAGAGTGAAATTAGTCGGTCGACAAAATTGTGAAATCTATCCTTCATTAATTGGAATCTTTTATTTATCCTCGAAATATCATCCTCGAAAATCTGTTCATGATCAATCATGGGAGCAGTCGGTTGGTGTTCAATAATTTCATCTTCCATTTTCCTGTATGTGCTGAGAGGAGAGTTTCTTTGAATATCCGATATATGATCATTATTTTCTGAAATCTTCTCCTCAAAAATTATGGAAGGAGTCTTCTCAGTGGAAGGATTTTACGGGAATGTGTAGGTCTCGTACTCAACATGCCGTGACTCGGGCATGTAATCCTGATCTGAGTAGAGTCTACTTCCATGGTCATGATTGATCGTATTCTCGAATAATGGAGTCATACATGGTACATATGTATCGATATCATCAATGTGGTCCTCTGTATGTATAGGTTGATCAAATGAGTGATATTCGGGTTGGTCAATCGGGATTTCATCATTGCGGTCAATCCAACACTGATGATCGTTAAGTGTGGGTCTTTCCATCTGGATTTGGTTTCTCGGTCAGTCATGGGACTCAAAGGTATTTTGATCTTGAAATGGTTCATCAGCGAGAAACCAAGAATAAGACGGTTCAGTCCAACATGGTAGGTGATCATGTGTGGTCGGATGATTCGAGTAGGAATTCAATGAGGGGGATGAATTCATCTGTGGGTGAAAGTCTCCCCCAAATGTTGGAGTATTATTGAAAGAAGAGGATTTAGTTGATTTGGGCCTAACCTAGACAAATTCGTTTTCATAGTATAGCTCTGATGGATTTTCAGATAAATGCTCGACCATTTTTGAAAGAGTTGAAAGCAATGATGGTTCAGGTTTGCAATGATTTAAAAGTTCCATGATGAGGATTAATCAAGAAAGGAGAGAGATGATTGCACGGGATAGTCAAAAGAAATTTTATCAAACGTGTGGCCTTTGATCTTTGATATCAGTTCACGCACACCAAAGCAAACACAAATAAAACCCCGGGTTCACCAACACACACAATGAAGCCGTAAGAGTCCGGCTATTATCTTTTAAATTTTAGTTGGTGATAAATCAATCTTGGAAAAAATTTAGCAAGCTATTAGGTGCCAAAATTTTCGTAATGACTGTCCCAAATTCTTACGACTAGTTACACCTACTTTCAGCCAGTATGGGACTAAGTACGGACCGTAGAACGGGTACCCCTTACTTGAGGACGGAGCCTTACACACTGTCCTCTAAACCACCCACTCTACTAAGGAAATTTCAGACCGTTTACCGGCTACCCGTAGATCCTCACTGAGAAGTAGCTAATCATTTTTGATAGGATCAGTAGTCAATATAAAAATCCGGTTTAGGGCTCTAGCCTTAAGTGTCGTCTCTCTCTCACTCAGAAAAATAATAACATCCAAGGTCGGCGTTGCTCTCCCGCAGAATTTCTTGATTTTATGGGTTATTTTGAAATCAGCTATATTTAGCAGTCCCAATTTTAATTAGGTAATCATTGAAGAGTTAAATGAGCACAAATACATGTCTATTGTCCAGTCCCAATTTTCTTTTAAATTTATGTGACAAAACAAGAGGGAGAAGTTCGGGAAAAACCGATGCACGCGAAAAATTATGATGTATGCTCAGTTAGAAGACTTACAGTGAATCCTCGCAATCTCCATGTGGGATGCACATACAGAATTGAAAAAATATTCTAAATGCATGCAAGCCGATGAAAAACCGCACCTAGTAGAAAGTTCTATTAGCGGGGAAGAATTGAGTTAAATTTGGCTAAATTGAACAATTTAATGTGTGTCTCAATTAATAGTGAAGTGTGGCCTAATCCTACCAGCACAATCAAAAAAATTAAAATGCTTTGAGTGTCGTATGTCCAGGTCTATCGTAATTGCCACTCAAGTCGAGCCCCACTCTCACCGGAGAGTGAAATAGGCCACGACACACCACAGAACAAAGTTTAAGGTCTTTTTACACACGCAAGAGTCCGAACAGACACCGCCGTAAATGAGAAATAAAATACAGAAATTAAATTACAGAAATTAAAATCCTAGACTCTACGCTCTCTCACAACTCTACTCAATCTTAAATTAATTGCTGCTTTTTGGAAGTCGGTGAAGATGCTTCGGCTTCTTGAAAAACCGCTCCACGTACACCGGGTACCTTGCAAGAAAATAAGAGAGAAAATGTAAGAGAGTGACTCAAAAATAAATCAAAAATAAAATGAGAAAAATAAATGTTGAATATAAAATAAAATAAATTTCAAGAAAAAATGGAATTTATAATGAAAAATTCGGGGGTCAGACTACTCGAATGCGGAAAATCGAATGAAAATTTTCAAAACACAAAACTAAGCCAATTGCCTCCCCGGCAATGGTGCCATCTGACGGGTCCGAAATTTACTGTGCTTATTTTATGAATTCGTTGTGTTTGATTTCATCGTTTTGTTGTAGGCGACAATCGGAATCGGTCTGGAAAATAACCACACAAAATATCTTAATCAATTTTCAATCGCATGGTTTTATGTTTATTTTACTTGGGCAAGTTCTAAGGTCGAACACAAGGAGGTAAAGGAACAACCAAGAATTATGTCTATCAAAGTTCATGCGCGGTTTTTGATGCGGTCTTTTTTGGAATTTTTAATGCAATAAAGGATGTAAAATGCACTTCCGGCCTATTTTAGGGACTAAAATGTAAATTATGCTCAAACAATGTCCAAAAAATATGAAACTTGACCGAGATGTAAATTATGATGAAATAAATGCACTTTAATTTTTTGGAATTTTTGGATGCAATATGAATTTTTTATGAATTTTTAAATGCAAACAGATTGAATTTTAATATTTAATTATAATAATTACTAAACCTAATTATTTTCAAGGAATAAAATTATCTTAGATCTATCACTAGGTAATGAACCTCAGAAAAATCCTAAACCTCAAAAATACTAGTTTTAATACATATTAAAAATCAAACACTGAAATATATAAAATGATTTTTACAAGGTAAACTATACATGGAAATGCGATTCTTTTTGGGCACAATGTCAAGCACAATTAATTCTACAAAATGTGATTTTTTGGGAATTTTTAGACAACGGTTAATCAAAAATAATTTTTATAGAAAGAAATGGGAAAATTATGCAATTTTCCATAAAATAATTAATTATTAATTAACCATCGATCACAAAAATATCCACAATATATCAAACTATAGAGGATTAGTTGAGGAACAAATTGCTATTTTTGGATAAATAAAATATGCAATGTAAAGGTCTAAAACATACGGGGAATACAGGAGTATAAATGCAATATTTCAATAATAAAAATAAATATAGAATTGCAGGGGGAAGCAAGATGCAATTATTGAAAAGTTGGGGGTCTTCTTGCAAAATCTCCAGAGGGGCACGTGCTCTGGTCGGCGGGGGTTGTGCCGTGAATAAGAGATTCTCCAAGGGCATGGTTGCAAATACCCTGCTGGTCACGTGGTTCCCACGTGCTAAGGTGGTCTGGATATAAGCTCGGGCTCGGGCCTACACGTGTCGCTTCTTGTATGCCTCGAGTTGCCCGAAGCTGCTGGCATGGAGTTCGGCTCGGAAGTAGGCTTGGATTGGATCTAGGTCGTCGATGTCGATTGGATCCGACGCTCTGGATCACTGTAGATGTGGACGGTCAGGATCTAAGCATCTTTGTGATCGAACAACGGGTGATTGGCCGACAAACGGTCGGCGGTCGTCAGAGTAGCGGAGGAGCTCTGGTGTCTAGCGAAGGTTGGCGATGAAGGCAAAGCCATTCATAGTTGATGTGGCCAGCGAAGCTTGCAATTCAGAGGATGAAGCCGTAGCACCTGGACGCGTGACCGGAGTAGAAGCTGGGAAGTTGAGGGCAAGGCCGGTTAGAGGATTGGTTGATGAAGACCACCGACGAGCGCGTTGTCGATGGCGCGAAGGAGACGACCGTGTCGGAGATGAAGGGGATGAAGATGGTTGTCAGAGGAGATTGTTGTCGAGGAAGATGTCGTGAAGGTGGTGGTGTAGTGCGGTTGTATTCGATGTCGGAGGCTTTACGGTGGTCATCGGAGATGAGCAGTAAGGCGGAGGAGGCTTGCTTCTGCAATGGCCACGGAGGGGGTTGGCCAGATCTTGCCGCGAAGATGGAGAACCAGCCCTGTCACAGTCGTCCTCCTTGCAGGATAGGTCGTCGGCAGATGAAGAACATGGTAGCGGGGGCATTTCTTAAATAGGAGGGGCGCTTTACCGGCGATGGAAATAGGTCGGGGATTTTAGGGTTTAATCGAAGATTGGTCTGGGCGAGATCAAGGATTGAGGTTTAATTGGGATTCGGAGATGCTCAACTATGGATGGAAGGGGGAATTGGATTCGTTTGGGGTTTGATTGGCGAAGGAGGCAGCAGGTGCTAATCGCGGGACGACAACGATGATCATGGGGGCGACAGAGGTTCTGGATTGATCGGACGATCGGAGGTAAAATGGGAAGGCGGCGTGGTGAAATCTGCGGTGACGGTCGCATAGAATTGGGAAAGTTGCGATTTGGGCAAGATGGCCAGCGGTCGTCCGATCGGCCGAGATCGGACGGCCCAACGGCTGCCACGCGGCGGCTGAAGGGGGATGAGGTGCAACGCACGTGCTTGGCACATGCTTGGGAGGCATGTGCCTCGCACGTGCGTATATTTTTTTATAAAACGAATAAATAAAAAATGCAAAAAATGGCTGACACGTGGCAGCTCCAGGAGCTGCCACGTGTCAGCTCCACAAAATTCCAAAAATAAAAACATTGTAAAATACAAAATAAATAGCAAATGGCCTCGGATCGAAAAAAGTTTCTTTACAAAAGTTGCTTGTTTCGATGAGATCTACAACTTTCATGAAGACATCAAAACCAAAATCGATCAAATGCACAAAGTGATATTTTGGGGGTATCCCATGTACATAGAATACCTTGATTTTTGGGTTTTGTAATTTTTTGTCATTTTTAAACTAGATAAAAATCCTGAAAAAAATATGGTAAAATCAGAAATAAATATTTACACTTTAATCTATTTTTTGGATTTATATTAATTAAGAAAAAGAGGGAATAAAATAAAATATGAAAAAGACGATTTTTGTACAAACGGTTAGTGGAGACTCGGATCCAATTTGTTTCTTTGATTTCAAGATCAATTTGGATTTTGATTTTGCACATTTTAATAAAACTTTTATCAAAGAAGACAAATGAAAAAGAAACAAACTAAAATAGGTTAAATATGTACATAAACTAGTAGGTCAAAAACCACTAAAATACAAAATGTACAAAAGACGCCCAAAACCTAACTTTCACATATGAGCTCCGATTCACTTGAACTTGGTCTTGTTTTGAAGGTAATTGAATGTACATTAGTTAAAAAGTGATAGGATTAAAATGGACACTGGATAAGGAAGATATGAAGGATTTAGTCCGGAAATCCTGAAACTAGGGTTAGGTTTTTGGTCCACTTATTTGGGTTAGTGATTTTTTTGTAGTTTTCATTTATTCTTGTTAGTGATATGAACACAGTGGAGGTGGTTTCAGGTAATTTGGATTTAACATGAATTAGTTAAAAATACAGGAAGTTAGGCTATTTACAGGTCATTTTCGGCTTGGATTTCTGGCTTCTTATTTTGTGCATAAATAATGGATAAAATGCAATTCTTATGAAAACATGCATGAATGCTAATTATGCAGAATAGATGCAGAAATGCTGTTGATTTTGAGGGATTTGATCTTAATAAATGAGATTTAGAGTGATGAATCTTAGATTCATCAGCTATCACCACCTATTTCTCAGCTATCTCTCTCTCTCTATTCTGAAAGCAGACAGAAGAATGGAGTATTAACAGATAATTGGAAAGGGAGGAGGCAAGGTGATTAAATAGGATGAAGGAGGAGCCGAGTCGTGGCCGGAGATAACATAGATGATGTCTAGATTGAGAGATTGGATAGAATCTGTTAGGTTTGGGTTTCGATCGGAGATGGAGAGGGAATAAGGCTAAGGGATGGGTGGTTGTGTTTCCACATAGATGAAGAAGGGTTTGGATCATGCGTATGGTCGTTAGGGTTCTGCTTCCAGGTTGGTCGGAGAGAAGGGATCGGGGAGAGGTTGATGCGCAAGGGGTGCGAGGCGGATTTCACAGAGTTGGTTGGAGAGGATGACGGAGTCATCGGTGGAGAAGATAGATGGCGATAGGTCTCCACCATTGAGGATAAGGATGCATGTGATGGAGGGGAGATGGATGGCAAGGTAAAGCAGCCACGGATGGCACAACAAAGGCAAGGGGACCGGCACAAAGGTTGTTGTAGAGGAGGAGAACACATGCGCATTGCGAGTGAGGAAGAGGAAGAAGACCCTCACGTGCTCTGCACGTGAGGTGAAGGGCTGGAGGGTCTCACATGACTAGCGCGTGGAAAGAGAAAAGAGGCGGCGGGATGACTAGGCACCAGGTGGACCAATGCGAGGACACCACGTGGCTTGTTGACAATTGATCAAGACTTAAAATGCACGATTAAATAGATTAAATGTAGAAGATGAACTCCAATGCAAAAATGACGAACATAAAAATGTTCCTCTAATCATGATCTAAATTGATCATGAAGGACTTAGGTGCAAATGGAATGTGGTGTGTAAGATACGAAATATTTTTTGATATTTTATATGTATAAAATACCATTTTTTTTAAATTACTTATGACAGATAAATGCATGAAAAAATAAAACATGCTTTGGAATAATGTAATGGACTCAAATGATATTTTTTTAGAACTTTTATGGGTCTCGAATAGGTTAGAAAAGATAAAGAGGTTAATTATGTGCAAATGGATTAGGTGAAGAGGCTTGAGTCAGAACACATCGTTTTTATTACCTTTCTGATTTTTTTGAATTTTGATTTTTATATGATTTATTAGAAATGAATAAATTAGATAAATGAAAGAGAAAATAGTTAGAATGAATGAAATATGCACATGAAATGATAGGTCAAAATCAACAAAAATGTACATTGTGCAAAAGAGGCCCCAAACCCACCTTTCACAAATGAGCTCCGATTTTTATGAAATTGGTATTGTTTTAAAGGTATTTGAATGTATATTACTTTAAAGTGAGTAAAGTGAAATCGGACATTGTATGAGAACGATATCAATGTTTTAGTCTGTCTGGTCTGAAATTAGGGTTTGGTTTTCATATATACAAATTAGTAATTTTTTAGGATGTTTCATGGATTAAGGTTAGTGATATGTGCACAATGGAGTTAGCTTTATGTCAATTAGAGTTAGAATGGATTAACTAAAATGCATGAAGTTTGATAAAAATGTGAAGATGATTATGAATGCATGAATGTATGATAATTTGTGCAAATTAATTATGAGCGCGTGACAGTTAATTTTATGAAGTTAAGATGTAAATGATCATGAATTCCCAGGATGAAGCTCAATTTTCATCTAATTAGAGTGATGATTAATGGATTCATCATCCCCCTATACTTAAACCTTGCTCGTCCCCGAGAAACTAAAGATGATGTGAAATGAGATTGGGTTCCATACCAAGATCATAAGAAAAAGGTGAAATGGAGCTAGACCCGACCATTGGATTAATTGTTTGACGGAACTTCTGTGAGAATTAGGGTTTTAAAATCAGCAACCCCCAAGTTCTGCATATCATTGTAACAGTTTCGACTCAGAAGTCATCTTAGATCAATCCTTCTCCCAAAGCATATCCCATGAACATTGAACAATTATCTCATGTGTGTAAAAGGTTTTAGCTCTTCCCATCAAGAATGCCAGACTACGATGCAAACCTCTCCTCCAATAACTCGTCCTCGAGGAGTCAGGTATTTCCTTCTGAGTTTAGTCGTGTTGCGTTCACAATCAAAAAGGGGGATAAATTTTTAGAAGAAGGGGAAAAGAACTTGAGTGCGACCACTGTAGTCACCTCTCCTTGTGAAGCTGGCCAATTTAGCCAAGTCTCCACCAAGATCTGCAAGTTTCCTTGAAGCTAGGACCTTTTTGGTCAAATATTTATTTCATAGTTGGCTTCTTTTGGTATGGATTTTTGATAACTCTGCATAGATCTTTTGTGCCCCTACAGATATAGAATCTCTCTTTCCGCATATGTTTTGATGTCCTAGAAAAAAAATTGTGCCCAGTTGTCCATCCCTCATCTGAAGCTTTATTTCAACCCGTACTCTGGTCTTTAGAAGTTCATACTACCAGAAAAGAGACTCACACAGTCTTCCAACACCCCGTCTAAGTTGAGATAAGTGCTTATGAGAGAGTACATATTAATTCCCTATTCAGAAGTCATACCCATAATTAGAGGACCATGTTAGACACTAAGAGTCAAAGTCTTCTCATTATCATGTGGAACTCAAAGAATTAAATCCAAGATCTGAAGCATCTAAAATCTTATTTCTCGGTGAATTTCCTCTGAAAGTTTGGTGGATTAAGGCCAAGTCAAGACCACTCTCGATTTCTGCTGATAACTCGGTCCAGAACCCAAGGGCTTTTCACCAATGCATATGCGTGAAATGCTGG
Organism: Ottelia alismoides; assembly: GCA_037367405.1. Classification (NCBI taxonomy): domain Eukaryota; kingdom Viridiplantae; phylum Streptophyta; class Magnoliopsida; order Alismatales; family Hydrocharitaceae; genus Ottelia; species Ottelia alismoides. The sequence continues at coordinate 279,448 of JAZKJV010003074.1, read as the reverse complement.
ATGAAGTGCAGATGCGTGAAATGCAAACACATTTTTTGTCATTTTATTTTTTTGTTTTTTATGATTCTTTTTTTCTAAATCAAGAATGATCCCCACCCCATAAATAAAATGTAGATTTACGCGAAAGTGCGAGCTATGGGTAAAATATATATACAAAGTATACACCATCCATACTTAGTGAGTGTTATGTCACAAAAAGTGCAAAGAAGCCATAGCTTGGGCTAAGCGTAAGAGAGAAAATAAAATAGTGAGTATGGATTAGTGATGAATACACTCATGAGTAAATACGGGTGGCATCGATTCCCCCTATCCTTTGGCCTTGGCCTAGGTATAGTAAGAAGATGTACAAAGGAACTGATGGGGGCGGGAGGGAGGTTGGCCGATGATCAAGGAGGTTTATGGTCGATCTTTTTGGAAGCATGTAGTGGAAGGGAATAATGATAGAAAGAAGATGAAGTAGGAGTTTCCCCGTTGGAGTTATCTTCAGAAGAATACTACTGAAGTGGAGACACTACAACTATTCCTACTCGTAAGCTGCTTTCTCAGAGTTCGCTCAGTATTAGGGTAAATCGATTCGTCGTTGGATGAATACTCTAATGAACAAGTATCAGCCAGGTCATAACAAATTGTTCTGGTATATCAAATGGGACAAGAGGAGTCGGCCCTAGAAGAATAATGGTGAGGAGCAGGGAAAGTCCGACATGGGTCGATGTATGACTTCTTGTTTTGATAAATCTCTAGATCATATTAATTGGGCTCACTCATATACATCTCCTCATCCGGACTTGACGAGAAATTCTCAAAAATTCCTTCCAGGGTAATTTGAAGGTAACTCTCTTAGTCGGTTTTCTAGAACCTGAATAATCAAGAGGAAGTTGAGAATGGTACTGCTCAAGGCGTTCAGAGGAACGCCTTGAGGGATCCATGCTCTTCTTCTTCTGACCAAATAATCAACTAGAGGATGGAGCAACCGGTTTATCAGGATGGGTTAATCTAGTCCTGGTTGTCTCTTTTGGTGGCGGTCTAGGAAGTGAGGTGCTGACAATCGGGTCCTCATTAGATGAATAATCATTGTAATATCTCGTCAGTGGGCGTCTAGCGTATGATCTATCTGTGGAGCTCCAAGTTGGCTATGCTTGTGTGGAATCACAGTAATGATCAAGGAAATCTGAAATAACTGTGTCTAGGTGCGGTGATTCGGATGTGTCTGGTTTGGTAGAAGATGCTACTTTTTGATGTTCAGAAGTTTTGGTGACATAATATATTCCCTGAGTCAGATCTTTGAGTGGTGCAAGTATTTCATTAATTGCAACTGCCTCATAAGTTTGACCACTCAAATAATCGTGATAATCCTTATAAATATGATCCGATTCCTTATAAGCTATTGTTTCTGGGTTTATCATAGGAGCATTGTCAGGGTGATTCTTTATAAAGGTGTGGTGAGACTCAAAGTTTAGTTAAACAGTCGGTTTCTCGGATGTCTCTCCTAGAGTTTGTGTCTGTATTTCATGAGGAGAGGTTTGATCATGTGAAGTGGTAGTTCCCTGATCACAGCTATTGGTTTCATGTTCAGTTATCTCAGGGTTAGGTGTATCCTTGAGATTTTGATCATTTTGGCTATGGTTCAGAAATCTGATGTCTTGAGTCTCGCGATCGATAGTCGCTCTAATAGAAGCTAAGAACAACATTTCCATAATAATGGGAGACTTAGGCAACTCTCCTTGGTGCTCAATGTCCAGGACAATGAAGTCCACTCTATGTTTTACACCTTGGAAGTTCATGGCAACAGAAACGATTCCTCTTGATCTTTTTGTGGATCGCTCAGGAAATTGAACGATCACTCTGGTCTTTTTGAGTGGTCCGAGTTCGAGTCCGTCAAACACGGACTTTGAGAGGATGTTTAAGGTTGAGTCGTCGTCAACCTGATCATGGGTAAATTCTATGTTCTCAATTTCACAAATACCCCTAGATAATTGTTTGACTTTGCGGCTTTTTGCTCTTTTTAGTCATCACCATTGAACTAGCCATAGAGATTAAATGAAATTCAGTTCTAGATCTCTTTTTGCCCATCTTCCTCGGTGATAATCGACTCTTTACAAATCTTTGAAGATCGGGCAAATACTCTATGGCCTTGATTAATGGAAGCTCTAAGATTATTCTTTTACAAAAAACTTCCATATCCATATTGTCCTCTCTTTTTTTAATTTTCTATTTTTCTCTTTTTTTGGTATTTTTTATTGGAGTCAGTATAATGGTCAGTGGACTGGTCAGATACTTGTGGTACATGTGGTGTATTGTTTGAAAATTTTGCATTGAATGTGTCTCGTGTTCGCTCTGTGTGGTCCTTACTTCTCCTTAGATTTTCAATAAGTCCTTTACTATTTGGATGACATTATCAAGTTGTTCTGTCAAAGCATCTACTCTCTTATTGATTTGAGCTATGTTATCCACTATCATCACATGACTTGGAGATAAATAACTATTCTTGACATGCTGTGACTCAGGCATGTATTCTTGAGCCAATTAATAGTAATTCTCAGTGGTGTTGGTTGGGTCATGAGTCATATTTACTTGACTCTGGTTCTTGTAGATCTGGTCAAACGGATTGTATATGGAGAGAGAGAGAGTCATTTCGACTAGGGGATTGTTTCAACAGTGAATTCTTAATCATAACTGGGAGTCGTGTTTCTTTATCAAATTCGATTATGTTCATGTCCATCCACGAATTTGCTCTCTTCATTATATCTTCATAATAATCATTCGGTTCTGCGGGCGGTTCAGGTCGTAAATATTCAATCGAAGAAGGAGTGGGGCAGAATGAGGGTGGAGTGTATGATGGCTAGGGAGAACTTACTTAATGGGAGGATTCTTCTGATATGGAAAAGAAGACGAAGATGGTAGGTATTTTGCTGTGTAAGTGTGACCCATGGAGTATGGTATGAATGCCAAAATTCTGACATCTTCGATAAGGACTATGAAGATGATTAGTGAAACCTCGATTTTGTGTGTGCAAGTGCACTGTCTTTGAATTCAATACACAATGCAAACCCCAAAATTCACCAACTCACACAGTGAAGGCCATGAAAGTTTGACCGTTTATTTGTTCGAATATAAATTGGTGATTGCGCTCTTAAGTGAGTTGTTAGGTGCCGGAAATTCTTCTAAAGATTGGCCTGAATTCTATGGCTAGTTGCATCCACTTTCAGCCAGTATGGGTGTATGTACCGACCATAAAACGGCTACCCGTGTTACTTTAGGACGGTGCCAATTGCATTGTCCTTTAACCACCCACTCTGTTAAGGGAGACCGTAGTTTCTTCACTGAGAAGTAACTAGTCATTTTAGAATCAATAGTCAAAATGAAGATTCCAGAGCTTCGCTCTATCCTAAATGTGCATCCCTCACTCACTCAGAACAATATATGAATACAAGGACAAGGTTACTATCCCGCAAATAATGATATTCAATTTTATCTGATTTTAATTAGTCGATAATGCTAGTAGTTCCCTTGTTTTAATTTGTTTATCACTTTGAATTTTGAGTGGAGATCAATTCATTTCTACGGGGGGGTCCCAACTTCCTTTAATTCCTATGTGAATGAAAATCAAGGGAGAATTGAAAAAGCCATAGCGGGAAACATGATGATGAATGTTGAGTCAGATACTTACAATGCTTCCTCGCAATCTTCATGCAATATGCTAAACAGATTGAAATTTCCTAGAAAAATAAATCTAATGCATGCATGGGAAATCAGAGCTAGAACAAGAATTTCTATTAGCGAGTGATAGAACAATTTAATTTGGCTGAATGAAAATTGATCTATTGCGTATAATTAAATGCAATGTGGTCCTAGTCCTATGAGCTCAAAAAATCCTAGTAGCTCTAATAGTCGCAGTGCAATCCTAGGACTACGAACCACTCAAGTCGAGCTCCACCCTCATCGGAGAGTGAAACAGGCCGACACACCACAGAAAAAGTCTAAACTCTTTACATATGCGAGAACCGATCGGGAACTGCTGGAAATGAGACATTAATTACAAATAAATAAAATAAGAACATTATCTCTCTAAAACTAAGAAAATAAATTCTTTGTGTATCCTAGTAGCTTCGAGTTACATCAGCTTCCAAGAAAGTTGCTCCAAGTCCACTGGGTACCTCACACAGAAAATAAAAGATCAAATATTAGAGAAGATTTCAAAGAAATGTAAAAAAATGCTAGAAAATAAATGGAGAAATAAATACAAGAAAATCTGTGGTCAGACTACCCAGGGATGGAAAATCTAAAATTTTAAATTATTAAAAATTAATCCTAAATCATATACCTCCTCGGCAACGACATCATTTAAGAACCCATAAATGCCTATTTAATAGTGTCAGCTTGTTATAGTACTCAGGCAATTCAAATCTATCAAAAATAAATATTGCACCTAGAGATAATATGGAAAATCAAGTCTTGATGCAATCAGATTTATTTATTTTACTTGGGTAAGTCCCAAGATCGAACTCAGGGAGGTATAATGAGGGTCTAAGATTAATAATTAAATAACCTGAAAACTAGGTTTTAGATTAATATTTTTGTTTTTTTTTCTTTTTTCACTTTTTATGGGTTTTTAAATAAGAAGATGTAATTAATTCAAGAGGAAATGTGATGCATGAGTTTTGTGAAATAATTTTAATGTAGGAAAATAATGGTATGTTGTGCAATGTGACAAAAATGCACTTTTATTGATTTTTAAATGATGTAATGATATGATGCAAAATGACAATGCGAAGTGAGTAGATAGGAAGGAAGTAGATCGCAGAACCAACCAATCAAAGTAGAACACCCTCCAATGATTATTGTAATCAATTAATCACAAAACCCAACATAAATCCCCTAATTCAATACATAATTATCGAAAATCAATATCAATGAATTAAGGTGCTCAAGACTAACAAAAAGGATCCTCAAATAATTAATATCAAATAATGTCTCAATAATTGCAGTTTAGTGCTTAATATGAAAGACAATGAATCGTGGATCAAAATGACATCAAAAACGTCGAAATCTGATAAATAATGTTCAAGATGTGAGTAAGTGAAGCTCATGGACTAAATGTAATTAAATAAAGAAATAGTTTGCAGTTATACCCTTGGAGAGATCGTATGGTAATTATGTAAAGCCAAAGGACATCTTCTGCAATTTACCCCAAGCGGGGGTATATGTGTAGTTCCGAGACCCAAGAGGGTCTTAGTGCAATTTCACCACCAGGGCATGTGCGACGAACGTGCCTGCTTGAAAGCGAGGCTCTTAGTTGGATTTCTAAGAACTGCGAGGGTCTTGGAGCAAATTTCCCCTTCTATACATGTGCACCTCACGTGGGAGGGGGCCTCGGGCCTCCCGCCCAGTGATACAACTTCGAGGACCTTAGAGGAGGGTTGGGTGAAGCTCGGTGATGTCAATGGAGTAGCTCCGGCATGGAAGTCGAATGCTTCTAAAGGTTGACGACGAGCGTGATCTTCTATAGTTGTAGGCGAGCTGGAGTTGGTCCCTTGGAGGTCCCCGACTTAGTTGAAAAAGAGTGAACCTCCTGGAGACGGTGATCGAGGAGCTCTAGAGGCAGTAAAGATTTTCGATCTGCGACTGAGGGAGCAGCTCCTCCTGAAGGTGGGAGAGGTGAAGGTCGTTCGAAGCGATTTGGGGATACGTGATCAATGGAGTGAAGTGCAAAGGTGCGAGTTTGGTGGGTGATGCTCCTGGTGAGGTGGTGGAAGGAGCTATCGATGAGGGGTTGCGACGAGGTAGAACAAGAAGGCGCAAGGGGAAGGTGATGGAGGCTGATGATTCGAGTTCGAACAGGAGTTGCGATGCGAACGATGGCTATGAAGAAGGAGTTGGGTGCGATTGAGAAGAAAGTGTCAGAGAAGAAGTGAATGGATGAATCAGATGGTCACATGAGATTGGAGTGGATGAGGCCAACTCTGATCGTGGCCTCTAAAGGTGGCATTGCCTTCGAAGCTACTGCTGCAGACTAAAAGAAGGAGCAATAGAGGAGATGGCTCCTCTGGATCGTGCCTTGAGGGGGATTGTCGCTGTAGAGACAGGTGTTGTCACGTCCTGTTTCTCAATTCTCTCTTTTTTTTCTGGAAGCAGACAGAAGAATGGAGAATCGACGGATAATCGGAAAGGGAGGAGGCAATGGGATTAAATAGAATGAAGGAGGAGCTGAGTCCTTGCAGGAGATAACGGAGATTTGGGTTTTGTTATGAGATGGAGAAGGAATCGAGCTAAGGAAAGGGTGGTTGGGTTTCCACAGAGATGAAAGGGGGTTTCGGATTGTGCGTACGACCGTTAGGGTTCTACTTCGACGTTGGTCGGAGAGAAGGGATCGAGGAGAGGATGACACGCAAGGAGTGCGGGGTGGATTTCATAGAGTTGGTTGGAGCGGATGAGAGAGTCATCGATGGAGAAGATAGATGACGATAGGTCTCCTAACATTGAGGATATTGACGCATGTGATGGAGGGGAGATGGACAGCAAGGTAAAGCAGTCACGGATGGCGCAACAGAGGTGAGGGGACTGACGTAGGTGGTTGCAGTAGAGGAGGAGAACTCACACGCATCACGTGTGAGGAATAGGAAGAAGACCCTCACGTGCAAACACGTGCTTCGCACGTGAGGTGATGGGCTGGTGGGACTCATGTTACTAGCACATGGAATGAGAAAAGAGGAGGTGAGATGACTAGGCACCAGGTGGACCAATGCGAGGATGCCAAGTGGCCCGTTGACCACTGACCAACTTAAAAATGCATGATTAAATAGATTAAACATAGAAGATGAACTCCTATGCAAAAATGACCAACATAAAAAATGTTCCTCTAATCATGATCTACAATGCTCATGAAGGACTTAGGTGCAAATGAAATGTGGTGTGCAAGATACAAATATTTTTGTGATATTTTATGTGTATAAAATATCATTTTTTGGTTTGCAATTTTTATTTGATTTTTTGATGATAGATAAATACGTGCAAAAATAAAACATGTTATCTAATAATGTGGACTCAAATGACATTTTTTGGAATTTGTATGGATCTTGAATAGGTTAGAAAAATTAGGGAGGTTAATTATGTGCAAATGGATTAGGTGAATAGGCTTGAGCCAGAACACATCATTTTTATTACCTTTCTGATTTTTTGGATTTTGATTTTTTTTGATTTATTAAAAAATGAATAAATTAGATAAATGAAAGAGAAAATAGTTAGAATGAATGAGATATGCACATGAACTTATAGATAAAAATCAGTGAAAATGTACAATGTGCAAAAGAGGCCCAAAACCCAACTTCCACAAATGATCTCTGATTTTTATGAAATCGATTTTGTTTTGAAGGTATTTGAATGTATATTACTTTAAAAGTCAGTATATGAAATCAGACACTTTATGAGAAAGATATTAGGGTTTTAGTTCGTTTGGTCTGAAATTAGGGTTTGGATTTATTTTTGATGTAAAAGTTAGCAATTTTTAGGATTTTTCATAGATTAATGTTAGTGATATGTACACAATGGAGTTGATTTTATGTCGGAGTTAGCATGGATTATCTAAAAATGCATGAAGTTAGGTAAAAATATGAAGATAATTATGAATGCATGAATGAATGATAATTTGTGCAAATATCTATGAGTGCATGAAAGTTAATTTTGTGAATTTAAGATGTAAATGATCCTAAATTCTCGGGAAGAAGCTCTATTTTCATCTAATTAGAGTGATGAATCATGGATTCATCAAGTCTCAGAATTATAAAGTTGGTATCCAATATCATTCTTTATGTATCCAATGATGTAGCACTCTCTAGTGTGAGATTCCAGGTTGCTTGCGTCCATGTTTTCAACATAGACCAAACAACCCCAAATCCTTTGGTACCATACAAAAGGTCGTGAGGGGTTTCAGGTACATATTTAAATGAAATCATGTTTAGGACATACTTTACAGTCTTTACCACATGTCCCCAGAAACTTAGAGGTAAGTTTGCTTTACTCATCATTAATCTCTCCATATCCAACATGGTTATGTTGTGTCTCTCAACAACTCTGTTGAGTTGAGAAGTAATGGGAGGAGTGAGATTGGAACTAATTCCTCTCTCTTTAAGGTATTCTCTAAATTCATCTGAGAGGTATTTACCACCTTGATTAGATCGAATTCGTTTTATCTTCTTTCATTTTTGGTTCTCAACCAAAGCCATTAACTCTGTAAACTTTTCAAAGGTTTCATGTTTGTGATACAACAAGAAGGCAAAACTGTATTGTGAATGGTCATTAATAAAGGTGACGAGACACGAAAACCCTACTATAATTTATGTGAATTATCGTTTAATTTTGTCGTTTCGTTGTAGGCGGGAATTCAGAATCAATCAAGAAATAACCACAATAATTTATTCAATTTTATAACGACATGGTTTTATGTTTATTTTACTTGGACAAATTCGAAGGTCGAACTCAAGGAGGCAAAGGAACATCCTAGAATTTTTCTATCAAATTCGTTCATGGTTTTTGAGGCCGTATTTTTTTGTTATTTTTAATGTAATTTTGGGATGCAAATGTAAATGAGGCCAATTTTATGGACTGAAATGCAATTTTCAATCAAGCGATGTCCAATACGAAATTTGGCCGACATGTCAATATGATGAAATGAATGCACTATATTTTTTTTGGAATTTTTTGAGGCAAGATAAATATTTTATAAATTTATAAATGGAAACAAAGTGAAATTCAATAATTAATCATAATAAATATTAAAACTATTTATTTTCAAGGGATAAAATTATCCAAGATCTAACACTAGATGATTGATCTCATAAAAATCATATACCTAAAAAACACGAGATTTAATACCTATTAAAAATTAAAGATTGAAATATGCAGAATGATTTTTATAGAGCAAAACATGCATGCAAATGCAATTCTTTTTGGGCACAATGTGAAATACAACTAATTCTATGATCCGTGAATTTTAGGCAATTTTTCGGGCAGTGGTTAATTACTTATGGTTTTGAGGTACAAGATGGGTAAAATATGTAAATTTCCACAAGAATAATATTTACTAAATAACCATAGACTATAAAAATATCACAAGCATGTCATATTGTAGAGAATTAGTTGAGAAACATCATGCAATTTTTAAATAATAAAATGATGCAATACAACAACTCAAAATAAAGGGGGAAGACATGGATCTCAATGTAAATTACAATAATTAAATTAAAAATAAAAAAGTACAGAGAGGGACTGAAGTTGAATTACCAAAACCCTGGGGGTTCTACAAAATTCCCAAGGGACACATGTGCAGCACGTGCGCTTGGGGCGCTTGGACCTAGGTGTAAATGGGCAGACTGGAGGAGGGGCCTTCGCAATTTTTCCAGTAGGTCACGTGCAATGCACGTGACCTCTGGGCTGGGGCTGCTTCTTTAAATTGGAGACCTCTAGAGGGGTTGGCTGCAAATGTTCACAGACAGCACGTGAGAAGCACATGACCTCCTGGGGACTTGAACCCGGCAGAGCGGCGGAGGAGTGGGGCAACTTTGGAAGACGGCTAGAGGGTGAGACGCAGGCGCTGGGCATCGATGGAGCGGTGTCCTAGTGGCGGAGGAAGGGCGGTTCAGGGCTGAGGCGCTCCACGGTGGCTCCTGGCGCGGCGGAAGCACAGACGACCAGAGTAGAATGCTCCTGGCTCCCGCCAGGAGACGTCATTGAAGGGTGATGAAGATGCAGAACTTAAAGGATGCTGGAGTTGGCGTGGTGAAGCTTGGGCGACGAAGCGCTGGCTCAATGGTGATGGTGTCGGAGCAAGGGCACGCGTGGAGGCAGCGTGCAACGAGCCCTTGATGGCTTGGATCTCGTCGGAGGAGGTGGGGGAACCGGGCTGTCACCACCGGTGCTCCCCTCTTGCTTTTGGTGTGACTGGCAGATGAAAGAGACAAGGCGTGGTGGAGGTATTTAAATAGAAGAGGAGGAGGGTGATGAAGATGGAATGTTGGCGGCGATGATCGATAATTTGATTGATTGGGGCGGGAGGGATTCACTTGGGAGGAAGACAGCAGGATCTGATTGGAGTGCGGAGTGGCCTATGTTCGGCCGAAAGAGGAGGATATCGAGGGCATGATATGCGAGGGTGGTTGGCCGTAGAAGGAAAGGGGAGAGGCGAAGAAGGAAATCGCGAAGCAACGGCAGTGGCGCCCGCTCCTGATTGGAAAATGGGGGAAGGAGGAAGAGAAGCAGCGATCGTCCGATCGACCGAGATCGGACGGCCGAGATGCTACTACATGGCATCATTTTATTTTATTTTTAAATTTTTTATTATTTTTTTATAAAAATAAACGAAAATATATTACTCTAACTATTAGTGGGTTTTTCCATACTCTTCGATACATGGTCTTCTCTCCCACTCCCCACTATTGATCTATCCTCTTTTCTCTCTCTCCGCTCTCTCTTTCCCCACTGTCAATATATTCTCCTTTCTCTCTCTCTCTCCGCTCTCTCTTTGCCCTATCGATCTTTCCCTCTTTTCCCACTCTCTCTTCCCAATCCAGAATCTCTCATTCCACTATTACCCTCTCTCTCACTATCGATCTATCCATTTCCCTTTCTCTCTCTCTGCTCTCTCTCTCATTCCCCTATTGATCTATGCCCCTTTTCCCACTCCCATCACTCTCCCCACTCCCTCTCTCTCTCTCTCTATCTTGCCCCACTCTTCTCCCACCCAATACATTACTCTCTCTCATCTCCTTCTAGATTTAATCTTATATTACATAATTAAATAATGGCAAAGCATATAACATATAAAGTTTGAAAAATATATATTAGCATTTTCTTTTTAAAACTATTATTTTAGAAATATGGAATGCAGGTTTTCAAAAATTACTCTTGACTCCTTTTATTTATAATATTCATTGTTAATGTATTTCTTTGATAAGTATTTCTTAGATACATTGAGAACTCCTTCCCTTCATTAACTAATATGAATCGTTGATTATTGGGATGTTCATGTTCTTCCCCTTTATATATTTAAGTGAGGGATTTAGATTATTTTATGTCTTTGTGTATTTTAAAAAAAATAAAGTTAATGGAGTATGTTCATTTCTTCTTGCTTTAATTTTGTTCTGACATTAATTTTGAAAAACTATCAAAATTCTATTTTTTTTACTTTTAACAAGTAACTTAATGCTATTATTCTTGGAATTTTTCATATACCTTTACAAATATCACATATTTATTAGCAAAAAAGTTAGTATTACAAATGATTTGAACTTTGAATTTGCTCGAGAAAATACCATTATTGTATTTTGACAATCCTAAAATAAAAATCATGTTATAGAGTTTCAATTTTCTAATTTAATATCATTGCCAGTCGGAATTTTTTTATATATGATTGTCATTCATTCGATGTCACTCAGGTACTTTATAATCTTCATGCATGTGGGTTTTTTTGCATATATCTATCTATAAGTATTCCATTATACAAATATGATCCTCTATGCTAGAATGTAAATAACTTCACATGAAACTACTAATGTTATATGTATATATATATATATATATATACACACATAATCACTTACTAAAATATTTTATAGACACCTTTATAAATATTGATAATAAATATGCATATTTTATGGCATCTTCTCTGCAAAAAAAACCTATACATATTTTAATTACATTTACATCTCTATATAATTGTCTGACCTTATATTTTAAATACATAAATGCCAACATAATAGATGATTTTTAACAAATATATTTGATCCTTTTAAATTTCAAAGTACATTTGATTGTATAAGTTCACTTTTATATTATATGTATACATTTATTCACACCAAACAAGTGTATAAGAGGTTTCTTACATGATACTTTAAATTATGACAGGCCTTCTAAATGAACATTATATTAATAATCATTTTATATGGATTTTTTCTCAATCAATATGTATATATCGGTATAGTTTTAGAAAAAAATAACCACGTTTATTCCCTATGTTATATAGTCCAGAACATTATTTTCATACATAAAGTTTTATAATCAAATGTAACTAATGAAAGAAAGATATTAGTAAAATAAGATAACTGATAATAAAATTATTGAGATAAAGATTATAGTTAACGGGACAGGTGGGGAAATTGAGAGAGAGAGCTGTTGAGAATAAGTAAAATAGAAATACATATTCCAACAAGAAAATATACGTCACTTTTTATCTCTCTTTTTTTTCCAACTCTCTCCTCTCTCTATATATTATTTTACAGCTATTTTTTTCAAATTTAGTAATTTATTTAAATTAAAATTTTATAATCATTGTAACATAATAAAATATCTACATTAGATTTTACCTACAATAAAATATTTTTATTTTTATTGTAGGGAAAATCTAATGTAGATATTTTATTATGTTACAAAAATAAATACGTCACTTTTTATCTCTCTTTTTTTACCCACTATCCCCTCTTTCTCTCTCTCTCCATTATTTCAAAGTTAGAATTTTTCTAAAATTAGTAATTTACTCAAATTCAAATTTTGTTGTCAATGTGGGAAAAACCTATGTAGATATTTTATTGTTGTACTAAGATTAAATTATACTTATATGTGATGTAAAATTATGAAAAACAATATTAATTTAAAAATAATTTTAGACAAAATTAATTGTGAAATACAATACTAATTAAAAAATAATTTAAAACAAAAAAATTTGTAGATATAAATTTTATAATAAATTAATAAAAATATAATTTGAAAATAGATTCAAATTGATGCTTAAGTTATTATGTAATACAAATATTTCAATAGATAATAAAAAATTTAACTTATGAATATAATAATCAAAGAATTATAATCAATAGTTTGTTGATAAAAAATTCTAAATAATCTCAAATTATATAATAGTAATTTTTAAATATAATGCATACATAACTTATTTTTCCTCATCTTTTTGAAATTAGGGCGACATATAAATATTAGATTTCATTTTAATTATATCCATGAAAGAATGGATTTGAAATCTTTTCACATTATTTCTTATACATTTATAAGTCTATAGATTACTAAAGTATATTTAGACTATCATATATCGATTAATTACTATACAAATAATAACTTAATTATACCTAATATCGAATATATAAAATATATCAAGAAAAAATGGATGAATATTTTTATTATAATAATTTTAATAAAAGTATAAATATAAATAACAATTTAATCCAATATTTTTTTAGTAAAATATATTAAAATTCTTAATCAAATATATAAATATGTTAAAATAACAGTTTATACATATACATGTTACATGATTTTTTTCTTAAAAAAATATTATTTTTAGTTGCTTTCTTCTGTTGTTTTATTATTTTCCTCTCAAACAATTCCTATGTAAATTGTTACATTACTTTTTGATTTGATGCATATTCAAAATTTTCTACACCTATTATTTCTTTCCCAAAAAAATTACTTAAGCTATACATATGAGTTCAGAACAGTTGTATTTCAAAAATCAACGTCTATAACATGCATTCTTACTAATTGCATTATTAAATTTATTTACCATTAAATTTTATAGTATTTATTAAATTTCTCTATTATCATATGATCCTGTCGTGAAGCGTGGGTATGATCCCTAGTAAAGGCTAAATTTGAGTGATACGTGATAGCTCCAGGAGCTACCACGTGTCACCACTAGAAAAATCGAGAATAAAAGAATAAGAAAAATAAAAAAGAAATAGCAAACGACCTTAGATTAAAAATATTTCTTCACAAAAATTGTTCTTCTCGACAAGATCTACAACTTTCATGAAGGGATCAAAGCCAAAATTGTCCATTTGCACAAAGTGATATTTTTGGGGTACTCCATGTACATAGAATACCTTTTTTGTTTTCTAATTTTTTTGACATTTTAAAATAGATAAAAATCCGGAAAAAATATGATAAAATAAAAGATAAATATTTACACATCAATATATTTTTTTGGATTTTTATTAAGTAATAAAAGGAAGAAATAAAATAAAATGCGAAACTACAACTTTTGTACACACTGTTAGTGAAGACTCGGACTCTGTTAATTTCTTTTATTCAAGCCATTTTCAATTTGGATTTTTGCTCATTTTAATAAAACTTTCATCAAAGAAAATAAATGAAAAGGAAATAAATTAAAATGAGTTAATTATATACATAAAATAATAGGTCAAAAACTGCTAAAATACAAAATGTACAAAAGAGGCCCAAAACCCAACTTCCACATATGAGCTCTGATTTATTTGAACATGGTTTTGTTTTGAAGGTAATTTAATGTAAATTAGTTCAAAAGTGACTAGAATCAAATAGGACACTGTATGAGGAAAATATCAAGGTTTTGGTCCAAGAATCCTGCAATTAGGGTTTGGATTTTTGGTCCACTTATTTAGGTTAGTGATTTTTTTGTATTTTTCATTTATTCTTGTTAGTAATATGTAGACAATGGAGGTGATTTCAGGTCATTTGGAATTAGCATGAATTAGTTAAAAATCATAGAAGTTAGGCTATTTTAAAGGTCAATTGGACTGAGATTTTTGGCTTCTTATTTTATGCAATTATGAGTGATAAAATGCAATTCTTATTATTACATGCGTGAATGCTAATTATGAAGAGGAAATGAAGAAATGCCAATGAATTTTAGGGATATGAGCTTAACTAATGTCTTTTAGAGTGATGAATCTAAGATTCATCACCCCCTATAATTAAACCATGCTCGTCCCTGAGCATCTAAAGAAATGCAATGAGGTGAAATGAGATTGAGTTCCATACCAAGATCATGAGCAGAAGATTAAAATGGAACTAGACCTGACCTTTAGATTATTAGTTTGGCAGAAATTCTATGACACTTAGGTTTTTAAAATCAACAGCCTCCAAGTTCTACACATCATTGTCTTAGTTTCAGCTCAGAAGTCATCTTAGATCAATCCCCCTCCCAAAGCATACCCCATGAACATTGAATACTTGACTCATATGTGTGAAAGATTTTAGCTCTTCCCATCTAGAATGCCAGACTACCATGCAAGCCTCCTCTCCAATAACTCGTCCTCGGAGAATCAGGTATTTCCTTCTATGGTCTGTCGCACTGTGTTCACAATCGAATAGAGGGAGAAATTAGAAGAAGTGGAAAAGAACTGGAGGGTGACTAGTATAGTCACCTCTCCTTGTGAAGCCGGTCAGTTTAGCCAAGTCTCCACTAAGATCTGCAGGTTTTCTTGAAACTTGGACCTTTTTGGTCAAATATTTATTTGGTAGTGGCTTTTTTATATTTGGATTTTTGGTAGCTCCGCTTTGATCTTATTGTATCCCTACGGATATGGAATCTTTTTTTCCGTACATGTTTTGGGGTCTAAAAAAATTATGCCTAGGCATCCATCCCTTTTCCGAAGCTTTATTTCAACCCATACTCCGATCTTTAGATGTCCACGCTACTAGAAAAGAAACTCACACAGTCTTCCAACATCCCGTCTGAGTTGAGCTAAGTGCATAGTGCGAGAGTACAAATTAATTCCCTATTCCAGAGTCGTACCCAGAATGAAGAGACCATATTAGACACTAAGAGTCAAACACTGCACATTATCATGCGAAACTCAAAGAATTAAGTAAAAGACCTAAAGCTTCTAAATTCCTATTTCTTGGTGAAGTTCCTCTGAAAATTAGGTTGATTAAGGTCAAGTCCAGACCACTCTCGATTTGTACTCATAACTCGGTTCAGAACCCAAGGGCTTTTCACAAATGCATGTAATGCTGGATGAAGTGCAAGTGCATGAAATGCAGACATTTTTTTAGGACTTTTGTGATGATTTTTTTAATTTTAAATGGAAAAATTTTTATGCAAAATTGAATAAGAAGTTTTTTTAAAAATTTTTGGTTGGACACATTCAGTTTTAGTGGCAAAACTTGTTGTTTTTTTTGTAGACTACCCACCCCGTAAATACATATAGACTTATGCGAAAGTACGAGCTATAGGTAACATATATACATAGTATATGCACACACCCCTTTAATTAGCGTGTGTTGTATCCTCAGAACACAAGAAGCGTAGAGAAGACATAGCTCAGGCTAAGCGTAGGAGAGTGAAAAAGAAAAAGAAAAAGATAGAAGTCGACCCGCCCCCTATACTTATACTGTGAACAGTCTAACTATAGAATAAGAGCGAAACTGAGGCGGTCGGGAGATGTGAGTGAGGAGAGTATATACAGATGGGTATTAATTCCCCCTATAATTAGGCTCTGGCCAGCCTAAGTACGGAAGAAGGGTGGATATAGGGCGATTGTGAGAAGGAGTTGATAAGGAGAATGCTATATACAGGTGGCACCGGTCCCCCCTATACTTAGGCCATGGCCTAAGTAGAGGAAGGAGATGTACAAGAAAATCGATGGGGTTGGGAGGGAGGGTAGACGATGATTAAGGCGGATTTTGGTTGATCTTTTTGTGAGCTTGTGGTGGGAGATCATAATGATATGGAGAATATGAAGCATACGATTCCCAACCATTGTCAGTGTTATCCTCAGAGAAATCATGCTGGAGAGTAGATGAAGCATTTGAATCAGATGATATCCATCCATCATCGGAGTTATCCTCAGAAGAATAATACTTGAAGGTGGAGGCACTCCAGATATTCTTGTTCTTAAGCTACTTTAGTTGTTTTATCAGAATTTATTCCTTCTTGGGATCAAGCGATTCGTTCTCGGATGAATATTCAGAAGCACCAGTCTCAGCATGGGAATAAGATATTATTCCAGTATATTTTGTGAGACCAGGAGAAATGGATTTGAATGAATAATAGTAAGGAACATGAGTCGCACAATGGCAATCGGTGTTTGGATTCTTACATAGATAGGGTTTTAGAATTGACGAACAGACCTCACTCATGTAAATTACCTTGTCCGGACCTGATGAGGAATCATCAGACGATTCCTTTTTCGACATGTCAAAGGCAACTTTCTTTTTAGATGAAGGAGCAGCCATTTTATTTTGTGTTGTCTTAATGTTGGTGTACTCCTGAGTTGGATTGAATTGGTCAAGGTGGTCAGAGAAGATTTCAGCCGACTCAGGATGTGCCCATTGTCGCGTCCCCGTTTCCCGGGTCGTCTAATCCTCCCATATCCGGATCTTGTTACTCAGCAATAATTTATTCAGCAATCACAACTAACATTCAGAAATATACTGCAAATAAAAATACTCGAAAGAAAGTATTTCAACACTTTTCCATTCACAAAATATAGTTCAGATGATACACTGTCCCACTATAACCATTTACATGTACATCAGCTCGAAAGGAAAATACACAAAATATTACTAACTACCTTAAAGAGTAAAGCTACTGTGGCTGGCTGGATGTCTAGTATGTAAGCCGGATGAATTTTAAAGTCCTTGCGATTGCTCACCGATACCTGTTGGGTTTTCCATAAATCATAGGATAAAAATTAGCGAATGCTAAGTAACGAAGAAGAGAAAAGCAAACAAATTGTGTAATTTTTCAAAACTTGATATCACAAAAATTTCATTCCTTTTCATTAACTTAAGTCCTATTCCTTTCTATTCCACATCAGGGATTAGTCCAGGGGAACCCCACCATTCTTGGACTCCGAAGCTGTGGAGGCTTCAGGATTGGAGATTGTGTTGATCTTGGTAAGCTTATGCCGCCGCACGTCGCCTCAACCAATCCTCCAATACTACCCTGACAATTTCCTTTTCTTTTATTAAACATGGTCTCAACCCTCAGCCTGAAAGAAACAAAAGAGCACACCGTCCTCGAGGACTCGGTTGCTTAAAACCTCAGGCTAACATTTAATAACCTAGCGGCTTTAAATACATGTTATCGTAACCCAGCTGCTATTGAACCACCCGTGACTCCACATGGCACGACCACATCTTCCGTCGTTCCAACCCGAATATATTGGCTCCCGGCACCACGCGTTGCAAAACATTCAATTTGTGCGCACTTATCATAACAGGGCAACCGTGTACCACCTAGGTAGGGAAGTGCCAATACGGGTTCCTTCCGACAACCTACAGGTTGCATGCCCGACCTGTAGTACTACTCCCAGTCATCCTTATCGGGACACAAGATCCTTTTTGGGATCCAACTCAAATCACACCAATTCACATGATGTAATTCTTTTGTTACGTCTTTGATTTGCCTAAACCGCAATACTTAGTATCGACTCACATATATATTATTCATAACCATATATATACTCCTATTTATGCCTATTTTAACTCCCAAACCCTAACTTTCAGAGCCAACGCATCAATTTGATGCGTAAATCTTATTTTAGTGGGAATCACAAAGCAATTCTTCAGACTTTTTCAAAAATAACCAAAATTAGGGTTCCTCGTAGCAAAGAATACAAAATCAATAATTTCAATAATTTCGTATGAAAACCCAACAGCAAAAGGAAGGATTTCGTTACCTAATCGAGCTCTCTCTCGTGTATGTAAGGCTTTACCGAGTTTCGTTTTTAGAAAGGCTAATTTAAGGCTCCTGAAAAGATCGAATTTCATTTTTTCGTATCAAAACGCTAAGAACATGTTAAGAACACGAAGAACGAACGAAGAACGCGAAGAACGCGAAGAACACGAAGAACGTCAAGAACATATTTTCTATTAGAATTTCGGCATAGTTTTCCCTTATATCGGGATATATTTCTCGGAAAATTTCGGCAGAGTTTCCCCTTATATCGGGATATATTTCTCGAAAAATTTCAGCAGAATTTCCCCTTATATCGGGACATATTTCTAAATAAAAACGAAAAGAGTTTCCTCTATAAAATCAATCGAGAGGAAAATAACAATGAAACTGAAAGAATATACTCAACAACAAGAGATGAAGAACCGGTAGACACCACACATCTTAGGTGAGTGAACGTGTGACGAATCACAGGGTCACTGACGTGCACAGCCGCCCGCACCAAAGTAGGGTATTACACAGATTTCTCCATCAAAATAACTATAAAAGCATAATACAAAGAATAGAAACATAAATGACGGAGAATCGGTAGACACCACGCGTCTTAGATGAGTGAACGTGTGACGAATCACAGGGTCACTGACGTGCATAGCCGCCCGCACCTAAGTAGGGTGTTACACAGATTTCTCCTCGAACCACAACAGGAAAACGAATCGGAAAGAAATATGAATCAAAAACAAAACTTGGAAGAACAAGAGTATGAATTGAAAGCCTAGCTTACGAAGCAACTAAGAGAGGATAATACAGTTCTTCTCCTCGTTCTCCTGGCAGCGCTTCGCTAGCGCTCCTCCCTCGCCTCCCACTCCTCCTCCCAACCTCTCGACCCTAGCCCTTGGGGTGGTGGTGGTAGTGGAAGTTGTAGAGAATGAATGGGTAGGGGGGTCTATTTATAGGCCCCAGAAAACCACTAACCATGGTAGAAAACCATGGTTTAGACCTTAACCATGGTTTAGCGGCCCATGGTTTTGGCCCATAGTTTTAGCCAAAACTTATCCCAAACTTGGAGCTTAAGTTAGAACATTCTAGAGGATTCTAGATTCACTAATGACGCTTAATTAACACTAATCGTGATTAACTTTCACTAATCGCGATTTAACTTTCGCGACTTACGCTTATCTTTTGTTAACTGTTGATTAGTGTTTACTAATGATCATTAGCGGCTTTCAATCGTCATTAATTTATTTAATCATGTTTAATTAGTCTTAATGATAGTCATTATGGATTAATGACATCTTAGCCTTCCTTACTTCTCTTTCTTCCGAAATTCATAACAAATCGAAACGAAGTCCGATTCACACGAAACAAATTCTGTTGGTTTCCTCTTTACGAGCCGGATCTTATTATATAGGATCCGAGATATGCCAAGTTCAAAGCTTTACAATTATAACAACCTTAAAGGAAGTCTCGTCCTCGAGACTAGAAATGCAGGTATAACAACCTTAAAGAGGATTGAAACCATAACAACCTTAAAGAGAATGAACGTCATGTCATTTAAAATGAACGTATACATAATTTTATCATTCAAACAAGTACGGATATTTCTCTCTCATTTCTACCTCAGGTTCCCATGTGGCTTCTTCAAACTCTTGGTTTCGCCACAATATTTTAACTAGAGGCACCTCTTTGTTTCTCAACTTCTTGATATCCCTTTCAAGTATTTGCACAGGTATCTCTTGGTATGTCAAGTCTGGCTCAACATGTAAATCATCATAACTTATCTTATGCTCTGGATCCCTAATGTACTTTCTCAGATTTGATACATGAAATACACCATGTATTGCCGAAAGATGTGGAGGAAGTGCAAGTCTATAGGCAACTTTTCCAATCCGTTGAATAATTTCAAAGGGACCCACGAACCTGGGTGCTAACTTCCCACGCAAACCAAACCTCTGAACACCCTTCATAGGTGATACTTTGAGAAATACAAAGTCGCCTACCTCAAATTCAAGGTCTCTTCTCCGGGTATCACTATAACTTTTCTGGCGACTCTGAGCAGTTAATAGTCTTTTTCTAGCAAGTTCTACAGCTTCCCGTGTCTCCTGAAGTCTATCTGAATCATAAAGGTTCTTTATTCCGACCTCTTGCCAACACAAAGGAGTAGTACACTTTCGTCCATATAGTGCTTCAAATGGTGCCATGCCAATACTTGTATGGTAACTATTATTGTAGGTGAATTCTACAAGAGGCAAATGTTTAATCCACGATCCCTTCCATTCTAAGGTACATGCTCGTAGCATATCCTCTAGTGTTTGAATCGTACGTTCTGACTGCCCATCTATTTGTGGATGATATGCTGTACTCAAGCATAGTTGTGTACCTAGGGCTTTCATGAAGTTCTCCCAATAGTGTGAGGTGAATCGTGAATCTCGATCAGAAACTACTTCCTTCGGGATACCATGGAGGCGAATCACATGTGTAATATATAACTCAGCCAGCTGGTCTGGAGTGAAAGATAAGCTTATCGGAATGAAGTGTGCTACCTTTGTCAGACGATCTATTATAACCCAGATACTATCTTTACTACCAGTCGTCTGAGGTAAGCCAGTAACGAAATCCATGGAAATGCTTTCCCATTTCCATTCAGGTATAGGGAGGGGTTGCAATAATCCTGGTGGCTTTTGGTGTGAAGCCTTTACCTGCTGGCAAGTGAAACATGAATTCACAAACTCAGCAACATCTTTCTTCATTCCCGGCCACCAAAAGTATGAATTAAGATCCTTATACATCTTCGTAATTCCTGGATGAATAGATAATCTAGAACAATGAGCTTCTCGTAAGATGTCTTTCCTTAGTTTAGGTGTGTTTGGTACACAAACTCTGTGATGATTATACAGTAAACCATCTTGTATCTGGAATACCTCTATCTTATTCTTCTCAAGTTGTTGTTTTAAGTCTTTGAGGACTGGATCATCCTCATGTCCTTTCTTTATTTTATCCCATATTTCTGGTTTGTATCGATGAGGAATAGTTATAGTATCAGCACTACTATCAAATGGTTTCCATTCACTTAACGTTGATAGTAAACCCCAGAAGTGGATAACACTCACTAACCCGGGTGAATAAGTTCTTCTGCTAAGGGCATCTGCTACGACGTTCCCCTTACCAGGGTGGTAGGAGATAGTGCAATCATAGTCTTTAAGTAACTCTAGCCACCGTCTCTGTCTCATATTGAGTTCCTTCTGATCAAATAGATATTTCAAGCTTTTATGATCGGTGAAGATTTCAAAAGTAATACCATACAGGTAGTGTCTCCAAATCTTTAAAGCGAACACTACGGCAGCTAATTCAAGGTCATGTGTTGGGTAGTTCTTCTCATGTGTCCTGAGCTGTCGTGATGCATACGCAACTACCTTACCATGTTGCATAAGAACCACCCCAAGTCCTTCTTTTGATGCGTCAGTGTACACTGTAAACCCTTCACTCCCGTAGGGTAGAGTAAGGATTGGTGCAGATGTTAGGCATTCTTTCAGTGTCTGAAAACTAGCTTCACATGTATCAGACCATAAGAATGGGACCTCCTTTTGAGTTAGTCTAGTCATTGGCAATGCTATCCGTGAAAAGTCCTTCACGAATCTTCTATAATATCCAGCTAAACCCAGAAAAGATCGTATTTCTGTGACAGTCTTCGGGCGTTCCCAACACATCACCGCACTAACCTTTGTAGGATCAACTGATATACCTTCCCCAGAAATAACATGGCCTAAGAAAGATACTTCAGATAGCCAGAAGTCACATTTGCTATATTTAGCATACAGTTTGTTCTTCCTTAGAGTTTCAAGTGCCTTCCTGAGATGATGTTCATGCAGATACTTATCCTTTGAGTAAATAAGCACATCATCAATAAAGACTACTACAAAGTGATCTAAGAACTCCTTGAATACTCTATTCATGAGATCCATGAAGGCTGCTGGGGCATTTGTTAGTCCAAAAGGCATAACTAAGAATTCATAATGCCCGTATCTAGTTCGAAAAGCTGTCTTGGGAATATCTGTATCTTTAATTTTCAACTGATGGTATCCAGATCTTAAATCAATCTTGGAATACACAGTTGAACCTTGTAACTGATCAAAGAGATCATCTATTCTTGGCAGAGGATACTTGTTCTTTATTGTCCTCTTGTTTAGTTGTCTATAGTCAATGCACAACCGCATCGAGCCATCCTTTTTCCTAACAAATAAGACAGGTGCACCCCATGGTGAAGTACTAGGACGAATGAATCCTTTATCTAACAGTTCTTGCAATTGTACCTTTAACTCTCGTAACTCAGCTGGTGCCATCCTATATGGAGGGATAGAGATAGGCTGAGTATCAGGTATGAGAGAGATTTCAAATTCAATCTCTCGCTCAGGTGGTAATCCAGGTAGTTCCTCTGGAAATACATCAGTAAACTCGCAGACTATAGGCACATCTTCTATCATTCTTTCTGACCCTGATGTAGTGGATACATAAGATAAATAACCTTGTCACCCTTGCTCTAACAACGGTTGTGCCTTCAATGTAGAGATATATTTGATATTATCATTGGATGTCTTTCCAATGAACTGGAACTCTATCGAGTTAGGAAGGTGGAATGTTACTGTCTTCTGGAAACAGTCAAGACATGCATGATGCCTTTCTAGCCAATCCATTCCTAGTATAAGATCAAAGTCCTCCATTTCGATTAGAAGTAGTGAAACAGGTAACTGATGTCCCGCTATCACTACTATGCAATTATCCAACATTTTTCGGATTATAAACACTTGTCCTCCCGGTCCCTTGATCAGATAGGACTGTTGTACTTCTGCTGGTTTCTTACCCAAAGTGGGTACTAACCGTCGAGCAATAAATGAATGTGAAGCACCAGAATCAAATAAGGCATGTACTGAAAAGCCATGAATAATAACGGTACCTCGTACGACTGTGCCAGAATTGTAGGCTTGTTCTTCAGTAATTGCATTGAGCTGGCCATTAGGAATAGGCAATCTAGAACCCGCAACACTTTGTGGTGGTTGTTGTGTAGGAGACGCTCCTTGTGAGCCTCGACCTCTACCATGTCTTCCTCCATGTGTTGCTCCATTGCTCGAGGTGGATGCTATACTATTAATTGGGGTTGATTTAAACCCTGAACCTCTCAACTTCGGACAATCTTTCTTGATGTGGCCTTCCTGATGACAGTAAAAACACACACGTGCTCCTGTTTGAGCTGAAGATCCAGCCACAGAGGTGCTAGCTCCTGCTGCTGAGTCGCGAGGATATAGTGGAGGTCTAGAGAAACCCCTTCTTCCTGATAATTCCTGACCCAAGGTCTGTGGTGAGCTTATATTGGAACTGGCTGGATGATAGCGACGATCTCTACGATTATAATGTGCCTTGCTTTTGGATGGTCCACCATTAAAGTGGAAACTTCTTCTTTGGCGATTTTCATCCCTCTCCATCTCAATACGAGAGGCGATGTCCATTGCTTCATCTACGGTTGTGGCTCTAAAACCAGCAAGCTTTTCTCGTAGATCTCCCTGAAGACCACTAACAAATTTGGTAAGACACTCTTGTGGTGAAGCTTCTAGAGCTGGTGAGTACCGTAGTAGCTCAGTAAAGTGGATATGATAATCTCGTACAGTCTTAGAACCCTGATTCAGAGAAGCCAACTCTCTCCTCTTTAATTCTTCCCAATGAGAGGGACAAAAGTGAGCTCGGAACCTCTCTTCGAAGATATCCCATGGAACAGGATCTGCTAATTTCTTGGAAATGGCTCTCCACCATCGTCTTGCATAGTCTGCTAAGGAGTAATCAGCAAAGTGCACCCAAGTATCTGCTGGTGCGTGTATTATTCTCAACATCCTACTGACGTCATCAAGCCATAATTCAGCCTCGGCAGGTGTCTCTACACCTTTGAATCGAGGAATTTTTCCCTTTCGGTAATTATCTAGTAATGTTTGGTGTCTAAGAAGGGCCTTCTCCATTGCTCCTTCAACCGGGGTAGGAGCAGACTCAGTTGAAGGATGGTAACTAGATTCTTCCTCAGAAAGATGAACAGAACCTTTAATCCTAGCATCCGCAGGCTTAGATGCCTCGGGTCTCTCAGCCTGTGCATTGAGCCTCTCCTCCAATGCTTGTTGCCTTTGCCCCATGTCTTGGAGCATTGCCATCATAGCCGCTAATTGTCTAGACATGTCTTGGTCTGCCATGATCCTGAGATGAGTCAAGGTCAAAGGTCAGATCCTATATGTCTTAGCATGATGTACATAAGGAACAATGACTTGTGAATGGTACTGCAGTCATTTATTAAGATCAAAGGATCTTAATACAACCTTAGTTTCTGAATACCGCTCATAGTTATTAATTACTAAATAAATTACTGGAGTAACCGTGCTCTGATACCAATCTGTCGCGTCCCCGTTTCCCGGGTCGTCTAATCCTCCCATATCCGGATCTTGTTACTCAGCAATAATTTATTCAGCAATCACAACTAACATTCAGAAATATACTGCAAATAAAAATACTCGGAAGAAAGTATTTCAACACTTTTCCATTCACAAAATATAGTTCAGATGATACACTGTCCCACTATAACCATTTACATGTACATCAGCTCGAAAGGAAAATACACAAAATATTACTAACTACCTTAAAGAGTAAAGCTACTGTGGCTGGCTGGATGTCTAGTATGTAAGCTGGATGAATTTTAAAGTCCTTGCGATTGCTCACCGATACTTGTTGGGTTTTCCATAAATCATAGGATAAAAATTAGCGAATGCTAAGTAACGAAGAAGAGAAAAGCAAACAAATTGTGTAATTTTTCAAAACTTGATATCACAAAAATTTCATTCCTTTTCATTAACTTAAGTCCTATTCCTTTCTATTCCACATCAGGGATTAGTATAGGGGAACCCCACCATTCTTGGACTCCGAAGCTGTGGAGGCTTCAGGATTGGAGATTGTGTTGATCTTGGTAAGCTTATGCCGCCGCACGTCGCCTCAACCAATCCTCCAATACTACCCTGATAATTTCCTTTTCTTTTATTAAACAGGGTCTCAACCCTCAGCCTGAAAGAAATAAAAGAGCACACCGTCCTCGAGGACTCGGTTGCTTAAAACCTCAGGCTAACATTTAATAACCTAGCGGCTTTAAATACATGTTATCGTAACCCAGCTGCTATTGAACCACCCGTGACTCCACATGGCACGACCACATCTTCCGTCGTTCCAACCCGAATATATTGGCTCCCGGCACCACGCGTTGCAAAACATTCAATTTGTGCGCACTTATCATAACAGGGCAACCGTGTACCACCTAGGTAGGGAAGTGCCAATACGGGTTCCTTCCGACAACCTACAGGTTGCATGCCCGACCTGTAGTACTACTCCCAGTCATCCTTATCGGGACACAAGATCCTTTTTGGGATCCAACTCAAATCACACCAATTCACATGATGTAATTCTTTTGTTACGTCTTAAATTTGCCTAAACCACAATACTTAGTATCGACTCACATATATATTATTCATAACCATATATATACTCCTATTTATGCCTATTTTAACTCCCAAACCCTAACTTTCAGAGCCAACGCATCAATTTGATGCGTAAATCTTATTTTAGTGGGAATCACAAAGCAATTCTTCAGACTTTTTCAAAAATAACCAAAATTAGGGTTCCTCATAGCAAAGAATACAAAATCAAGAATTTCAATAATTTCGTATGAAAACCCAACATCAAAAGGAAGGATTTCATTACCTAATCGAGCTCTCTCTCATGTATGCAAGGCTTTACCGAGTTTCGTTTTTTGAAAGGCTAATTTAAGGCTCCTGAAAAGATCGAATTTCATTTTTTCGTATCAAAACGCTAAGAACATGTTAAGAACGCGAAGAACGAACGAAGAACGCGAAGAACGCGAAGAACACGAAGAACGTCAAGAACATATTTTCTCTTAGAATTTCGGCATAGTTTTCCCTTATATCGGGATATATTTCTCGGAAAATTTCGGCAGAGTTTCCCCTTATATCGGGATATATTTCTCGGAAAATTTCAGCAGAGTTTCCCCTTATATCGGGACATATTTCTAAATAAAAACGAAAAGAGTTTCCTCTATAAAATCAATCGAGAGGAAAATAACAATGAAACTGAAAGAATATACTCAACAACAAAAGATGAAGAACCGGTAGACACCACACATCTTAGGTGAGTGAACGTGTGACGAATCACAGGGTCACTGACGTGCACAGCCGCCCGCACCTAAGTAGGGTATTACACAGATTTCTCCATCAAAATAACTATAAAAGCATAATACGAAGAATAGAAACATAAACGACGGAGAATCGGTAGACACCACGCGTCTTAGATGAGTGAACGTGTGACGAATCACAGGGTCACTGACGTGCATAGCCGCCCGCACCTAAGTAGGGTGTTACACAGATTTCTCCTCGAACCACAACAGGAAAACGAATCGGAAAGAAATATGAATCAAAAACAAAACTTGGAAGAACAAGAGTATGAATTGAAAGCCTAGCTTACGAAGCAACTAAGAGAGGATCATACCTTTCTTCTCCTCGTTCTCCTGGCAGCGCTTCGCTAGCGCTCCTCCCTCGCCTCCCACTCCTCCTCCCAACCTCTCGACCCTAGCCCTTGGGGTGGTGGTGGTAGTGGAAGTTGTAGAGAATGAATGGGTAGGGGGGTCTATTTATAGGCCCCAGAAAACCACTAACCATGGTAGAAAACCATGGTTTAGACCTTAACCATGGTTTAGCGGCCCATGGTTTTGGCCCATAGTTTTAGCCAAAACTTATCCCAAACTTGGAGCTTAAGTTAGAACATTCTAGAGGATTCTAGATTCGCTAATGACGCTTAATTAACACTAATCGTGATTAACTTTCACTAATCGCGATTTAACTTTCGCGGCTTACGCTTATCTTTTGTTAACTGTTGATTAGTGTTTACTAATGATCATTAGCGGCTTTCAATCGTCATTAATTTATTTAATCATGTTTAATTAGTCTTAATGATAGTCATTATGGATTAATGACATCTTAGCCTTCCTTACTTCTATTTCTTCCGAAATTCATAACAAATCGAAACGAAGTCCGATTCACACGAAACAAATTCTGTTGGTTTCCTCTTTACGAGCCGGATCTTATTATATAGGATCTGAGATATGCCAAGTTCAAAGCTTTACACCCATGCATATGTCTCAGGATCATAATAGAAATCCTTTTCCATGGTGAGAGCAGTGGGAGATGGAACAATGGGGAGAGTTTATGAACTACTGGTTAGTGCATGTCCCACATACTCATTCTCAATTGACTTGATGTTTGTGCATTCATGTGTCTCATCTACCGCTTGATGGTCATGGATGTTGACGGCTTCATGGGTTGCCTCAGGATATTGCGTTTCTACAAAGATTGGGTGAGATCGAAGTGCTCCCAATGCTGTAAAATTGATTTCCCGAGTCTCGCACTCAATAATTATCTTATCAAATACCGGCTTTCCGAGAATGATCAAAGACTGGGTGAATTCTCCTTGATGCTCAATATCAATGATCGTGAAGTCCATTTTGAGCAGAGCACCCTGGAATGTAATGATGACTGAAATTGATCCTCTCAACCATTTTATAGATCGATCAACCAGTTAAACGATCTCTCTTATTTTCCTGATAGGTCCGAGTTTAAGCTTGTCAAATCTAGAGGTCAGGAGGACATTGATTGGTGAGTTGTCATCGAGAGCATGGGTAAATATTGTGTCTTTGATTCCATAGTCAAATCTGGACAACCGCTTCACTTTGTGACTCTTAGTTTTTCTCGTTATTATCAAAGAGGTGGCCCTTGATAAGATATGTCTTTCAGTCTTTGTTCTCGTCCTGCCTGACTTTTTCATCATTATTTTGCTCATTAAAAATCCTTTAAGGTCGAGAAAGTGTTCAATGGCCTGTGTCAAGTGAAGTTCAAACATCAATCTTTTATCCAGTGCTTCCTGTAAAGCAGGATCCGAATTCTTCAGATTTTCTACACTTTCAATTTTTATGATTTTTTCTGGTTTTTTTATTTTTTGTGTTTTATAATATTTCGATTTTTTGGGTATTTTCTGTGTGGTGTGTGGTGTTTTATGTAGATGATGAGAGGTTTTGATTTGACAAGAGTCAGAATCAGAGTTATCCGTAGGGGAGTAATATGCATAAGTGTCGCTATTAGAGTCATCCCTATGATGAACATAATCTATGGGTTTCTGAATATCCTCAGGTCTTTCAACAGCAGATCCAATCTTTTCATCATCCACTTTTATATCTGAGCTACCATAGAATGAAATTAGTCGGTCGGTGAACTTTCTAAATTTATCCTCCATTAATTCATACCTCTTATTTATCCTCGAAATATCATCCTCCAAAAATGTTTCATGATCAATCATGGGAGCAGTCGGTGTGCTTGATTTTGTGATCCAGTCATTTCATCTTCTATTTTTCTGTATAATCTGAGAGGATATTCTCTTGGAATATCCAATATATGATTATTATTTTCTGAAAATTTTTCCTCAAAAATTATGGAAGGAGTCTGCTCAGTGGAAGGATTTTGCGAGAATATGTAGGTCTCATACTCAGCATGTCGTGACTCAAGCATGTAATGCTGGTTTGAGTAGAGTCTACATCTATGAACATGATTGATCGTATCCCCAAACAATGGAGTCATATAGGGTTCATATGTGTTGATATCATCATTCTGATCCTATGTATGTGTAGGTTGATCGAAGGAGTGGTATTTGAGGTTGTCAATGTGGATGTGATCGTCACGGTTAATCCAACACTAATGATCATTAGGTATGGGCCTCTCCATCTGGAGTGATTGGGTTTCCATATTATTCCCTATGGTCAAGGAAAGATGTAGTTTTGTGTAGTGATGACCTGTCCCAACAAAATTGTGAGGAAAGAATGAAGTTGGTTGGGGTCAATATTGTTACGAGTTGTTTTTTTCGATGTTTTGTTCTTAAAATGGTTCTTGGGTTTTAGAAAGAAATCTGGCATAAGTCGGGTCATTTCAAGATGGAAGTGATTCACATGCAGGAAAGGCCGGGGGAGATGGGATATATGTAGAAGTAGATAAATCGGTCAAAGATCAGGGTAAAATAGTTTTGAATTCGAAGATTGGTCCAGATTCATTCGAGGGTCAAAGTTTTTCACGAATGTTAGAGGATTCTTGACAGAAAATGGTTTAGATGCTTTGGGTCTGACCGATACAAATTCATTTTCATAGTATAAATCAGATGGGTACTCAGACCATTGTCTTGTCATCTTCAAAAAAGGTGGATGAGTGGTCATGATAGATCTTGGTTGAAAATGTTCAAGTGTACGGGATACTCAACAGTAGAAACCCAAATTTTAAATAAAGGAGAGTGATGGCACAGGTGTGTGGTTTGATATTCGAGATTGGTTTACACACACCAATGTAAACACAAATCAAACCCCAGGTTCACCAATCACACAATGAAGCTGCAAGAGTTTGGCAAATTATCGTTTCAATTTTAGTTGGTGATAAATTTAATATTGGAAAAAATTTAGCAAGCTGTTAGGTGCCAAAAATTTCTTAAAGACTGGCTCAAATTCTTACGACTAGTTGCATTTAATTTTAGCCAGCATGGGTGTAAGTACGGACGGTAAAACAGCTACCTGCGTTACTTAAGGACGAATCCTTACACAGTGTCCTTTAAACCACCCACTCTGCTAAGGAAATCTAGACCGTTATTGGCTACCCGTATTTCCTCACTGAGAAGTAGCTAATCGTTTTAGAATCAATAGTCTGAACAAAGATTCCGGAGATGGGCTCTAACCTTAAGTTTCGTCTCTCGCTCACTCAGACAAATTAATGAATCCAAGGTCGGGGTTGCTCTCCCGCAAGAATTCTTGATTTTATATGTTAATTTAGTCGGCTTTTCTTAGCAGTCCCAATTTTTAATTAGACGATCATTGAAAAATTAGATTTGCACAAATGCACGTCTACCGTCCAATCCCAATTTCCTTTGAATTTTAAGTGACAAAACAGGAGGGAGAAATTTGGGAAAAGCTGATGCACGTGAAAAATGTTGATGTATGCTCAGTTAGAAGACTTACAGTGATTCCTCGCAATCTCCATGTGGGATGCAATACAAGAATTGAAATTATTCCAAATGGATGCAAGCTGACAAAAACCGCACCTAGCATAAAGTTATATTAGCCATGAAGAATTGATTTGAATTTGACTAAGTTGAATGATCTAATGTGTGTCTCGATTAATGTGAAGTGCGATCCTAGGTTCTACGAGCACAATAAAAAAATCTAGAAGCTCTAATAGTCGTGTGTATGGATCTAGCCTACGAGCCACTGAAGTTGGGCCCTACCCCCACCAGAGAGTGAAACATGCCACGACACATCATAGAAAAAGTTCAAGGTTTTGTTACACATTGGAGAGTCCAAACGGACATCACTATAAATGAGCAATTAATTACTAAAATTAAAATTGCAGAAAAATAAATCCTAGACTCTACGTTCTCTCACGACTTGACTCGATCTTAATTTTATTTGTGGTTTTTTGGGTGCCAATGAAGATGCTTTAATTTTTGTGAGAAATTGCTCCACGTACGTCGGGTACCTCGCAATAAAAATAAGAGAGAGTGTATGTAAGAGAGTGACACAAAAATTAATTAAAAAATAAAATAAGAAAAAATGTTGAAAAAATAAATAAAGTAAATGCAGAAAAAAAAATTATGGAAAATAAACAGTGAAGATTCGGGGTCATACTACCCAAATGAGGAAAATCGAATACAAAAAGTTTTTAGACAAAAATCTAAGTCATTTGCCTCCCCGGCAACGACGCCATCTGACGAGACACGAAAACCCTAATATAATTGATGTTAATTATCATTTAATTTTGTTGTTTCATTGTAGGCAGGAATTAAGAATCAGACAAGAAATAACCACAATAATTTATTCAATTCTATAACGGTGTGGTTTTATGTTTATTTTACTTGGGCAAGTCTCAAGGTCGAACTCAAGGAGGCAAAGGAACAACCTAGAATTTATTCTATCGTGCACGATTTTTGAGGCAGTATTTTTTTGTTATTTTTAATGCAATTTTGGGTTGCAAATGTAAATGAGGCCAATTTTAGGGACTAAAATGCAATTTTCAATCAAACGATGTCAAAAAATTACGAAATTTGGCCAACATGTCAATTATGATAAAACAAATGCACTGTATTTTTTTTGGATTATTTTAATGCAAGATAAATATTTTATAAATTTATGAATGTAAACAAAGTGAATTTCAATAATTAATAAATATTAAAACTATTTATTTTCAAGGGATAAATTATCCAAGATCTATCACTAGGTGATTGATCTTAGAAAAATCCTAAACCATAAAAACACGAGAATTAATACCTATTAAAAATTAAATATTGAAGTAGGAAAAATGATTCTTATAGGGCAAACCATGCATGCAAATGCAATTCTTTTTGGACACAATGTAAAATACAACTAATTCTATGATTCGTTATTTTTTGGCAATTTCTCGGGCAGTGGTTAATTAAATATGAATTTTGAGGCACAAGATGGGTAAAATATCTAATTTCCCACAAGAATAATAATTATTAAATAACCACAGACTATAAAATATCGCAGGCATTCCATATTGTAGAGAATTAGTTGAGAAACATCCTACATTTTTTATATAATAAAATGATGCTATAAAGAAGTTCAAAATAAAGGGGGAACACAGGGGTCCCAGTGCAAATTACAATAAATAAATTCAAAATAAAAAAATACAGAGAGTGACTAAAGTTGAATTACCAAAACCCCGGGGGGTCTGTAAAATTCCCAATGGGCACGTGCAGCACGTGCCCTTGGGTGCTTGGGCCTTGGTGTAAATGGGCAGACTGGAGGGGGGCTTCGCAAATTTTCCAGTAGGTAACATGTCGCACGTGACCTCTAGGCTGGGGATGCTTTTGTAAATCAAAGACCTCCAGAGAGATTGCTGCAAATGTTCTCAGGCGACACGTGAGAAGCATGTTACCGCCTGGGGACTTGAACCCGACGGAGCGGTGGAGGAGCGGGGTTGCTGTGGAGGACGACTGGAGGGAGAGGCGCAAGCGTTGGGTATTGATGGAGTGGTTTTCTAGTGGCGGAGGAAGGGCAGTTCAGAGCTGAGGCGCTCCACGGCGGCTCCTGGTGCGGAGGAAGCACAGATGATTAGAGTAGAAGGCTCTTGGCTCCGGCCAGGAGGCGTCGTTGAAGAGTGATGAAGATACAGAACTTGAAGGATGCTAGAGTTGAAGTGGTGAAGCTTGGGCGGTGAAGCGTTGGCTCAACGATAATGGCATTGGAGAAAGGGCACATGCAGAGGCAGCATGCGACGAGCCCTTGATGACTCAGATCTCGTCAATGGAGGTAGGGGAACCGGGATGTCACCACCGATTCTCCCCTCTTGCTTTTTGCGTGACCGGTGGATGAAAGAGACAAAGTGCAGTGGAGGTGTTTAAATAGGAGAGGAGGAGGGCGATGAAGATGGAATGTTGGCGGCGACGATCGATAATTTGATTGATGGGGATCTGATTGGGGCGAGAGTGATTCGCGAGGGATGAAGACGACGAGATCTGATTGGAGGGCAGAGTGGCTGATGCTCGACCAGAAGTGGAGGAAATCGAGGGTGGGATATGCAAGGGTGGTTGGCCGTAGAAGCAAAGGGGAGAGGCGACGGAGGAAATCACGGAGCGACAATGGTGGTGCTTGCTCCCGATTGGGAAAGTGAGGGAAGGAGGAAGAGAAGCAGCAATCGTCTGATCAGCTAAGATCGGATGGTAGAGATGTTGCCACGTAGCGTCATTTTATTATATTTTTTCTTTTTATTTTTAAAATATTTTTTATAAAAATAAACGAAAATAAAGGCTAAATTTGAGTGATACGTGGCGGCTCCAAGAGCGGCCACGTGTCACCACCAGAAAAATCAAGAATAAAATAAGAAGAAAAATTAAAAGGAAATAGCAAACAATCAGATCGAAATATTTTCTTCATGAAAGTTGTTCGTCTCGACAAGATCTACAACTTTCATGAGGGATCAAAACCAAAATCGGCTATTTGCATAAAGTGATATTTTTGAGGTACTCCATGTACATAGAATACCTTGTTTTTTGGATTTTCTAATTTTTTATCATTTTTAAGCCAGATAAAATCGGAAAAAATATGATAAAATAAAATATAACTATTTACACATTAATCTATTTCTTTGGATTTTTATTAAGTCAGAAAAGAAATAAAATAAAATGCGAAAACTACAACTTTTGTACAGATTGTTAGTGAAGACTTGGACTCTGTTAATTTCTTTGATTTCAAGCTCATTTTCAATTTGGATTTTTGTGCATTTTAATAAAACTTTTGTAAAAGAAAATAAATGAAAAATAAATAAAATAAAATGAGTTAATTATATACATAAATAATAGGTAAAAACTGCTAAAATACAAAATGTACAAAAGAGGCCTAAAACCCAACTTTCACACATGAGCTCTGATTCGCTTGAACTTGGTCTTGTTTTGAAGGTAATTGAATGTACATTAGTTCAAAAGTGAGTAGAATAAAATCAGACACTGGATGAGGAAGATATCGAGGTTTTAGTCCAAGAATCCTACAATTAGGGTTTGGGTTTTTGGTCCAGTTATCTAGGCTAGTGATTTTTTGTATTTTTCATTTATTCTTGTTAGTAAATTTTAACAATGGAGGTATTTGAGGTAGTTTAGAGTATGGATGAATTAGTTAAAAATCAGGAAAGTTAGGTTGTTTTATAGATCAATTGGACTGAGATTTTTGGCTTCTTATTTTATGCAATTATGAGTGATAAAATGCAATTCTTATTATTACATGCATGAATGCTAATTATGCAGAATAAATGAAGAAATGGTAATTCATCTTAGGGATTTGAGCTTAATTAATGTCTTTAGAGTGATGAATCTGAGATTCATCATCGTTGCCAGGGAGGCAAAGGTCACATAGTATTGACGTTTATTTCGAGCCACGGTACGAAAGGGACCACATACATCAGTATGTATTAAGTCCAATATACCTTCACATCATTCACCTCTCTTAGTGAAGGGTGTCCTAGACATTTCCCATGAATACAATGTTCACAAGTTGGTAAATCACGTACTTCTAGAAAATCCAAAGGTTTATCCTTTACTAGTATATTGATCATGTCAATAGTTACATGTCTGAGTCTTTGATGCTAGATCATAGTTAAATGATCTCCATCCTCCCTTGATCATTTTGAAATTATAATATTATTATTTGTATTAATATTATCAGTGGTATTGACATTCATAATACAATCATGCATATTCAATCCATAGAGTCCATATGTTGTTAATAAACTATCAGCATAAAATTACCATAATGACTCATGATAAGTTTATTACAGAAAAGGAACGAATATTGATGTCCAGCTCATTTAGATACATATAAAAGGTTCCTTCTAACAACAAGAACATAGAGGCATTCTCTAAAAATCAGGACTCTTCCACTTGATAATTATAGTTGACATGTATAATGTATCTCCATTTCATCACCCTTATTTTTTCATTTTGGTATTAAATCCCTAGTGAAATGCATGTAAATAGCATTAATTTGTACAAAATAACACTCAAAATTTGACCAACAAATATTATATAAATACATATATTTAATCCCAAAATAAAAGAATAAAGGAAAGACAATAAAAAGAAATGAAGTGTCAAATATAATGTATGATCCTAACCTCGAGACCAAGTCATCATGATGACTTGGACGACAAGGAATAACGTAGCGGAGATAGGGTGGCAAACTGTACAAAATATACTCAGAAACCCTAACTTAATTTATCAACGAATAACATTTTGTACCCTATTTTATTATTCATTTTATACATCTCAGATAAAGAAACCATCAACATGAACATTGTACAAAAAATACAAGGAAATGCAAAATTAATTTCACATAAAAATAATGCACAGTGTGAGTGGGACACATATAACAAAAAGCCGCAAACAAAAGATCACAAACTTGTATCTCATCCATACAAACTCAAAATTGACCAAACTCACCTTTATTTTTCATAAAAGTAAATTATCTATTTAATGAATGTTGTTTCATTTAAAATGGAGTTAAGATGCATGAGTCGGCTTTTGGGTCCCCATTATGTTGTATATTTGTATATAAATAATCAAGAATTTGATCTTTATATTTTTATTCTTA
Source organism: Ottelia alismoides (assembly GCA_037367405.1). Taxonomy (NCBI): domain Eukaryota; kingdom Viridiplantae; phylum Streptophyta; class Magnoliopsida; order Alismatales; family Hydrocharitaceae; genus Ottelia; species Ottelia alismoides. The sequence continues at coordinate 243,746 of JAZKJV010003074.1, read as the reverse complement.
TTATATTTTTATATACTTGTAAATATTACATAAATAACATTAAAAAATAAACATAAAATAAATGCATTAAAATACATTAAAATAAATAAGGAATTAAAATATACAGGTAAACTATGCCTATAATATATATACCTCGTTTTATTTAAGTAAATAAATAAAATCAGACAATTAAAATAACAATATGTAAAGGTTTTTTTTAATGTACTATAAATATATAAAATATAAAATACCAAATAAAAATAAATATTTTAAATACAAGTAATTATACCTATGTATCTACATGTAAAAATGAACACATGATAAATAACTTTGTAAAAATAAATAAAAATCATAATTCAATACTACATAAATAAATAAACATTTTTTATATTTTGACTTAAAATTAATAAAAACATTTAATATTTTTAATCCATTGACAAGGGAATTTCCCATATAATTTTCTTGTTGGTCCACGTGGCCCAACCAGATCTCTCCTTTTGTTGATTGTGGGTCAGTTGTATATCTCCCACCTGTCTGCCTTGTCAGAAGCTCACGGCCGCCCTTCTTCTCTCATTTTCTTGGCATTCCTCCATACCCCCTTCCTCCTTGAGACCTCCACCTTCCTGCTCCTCCCTCATCCCTAACGCATGCCCTAGCTCTAGTTCCCACCTACCACCCTTCTTCCTCACGCCATCACCCTCCCCTTTTTGAAAAAAACTTCTATCTATAAATAACCCTCCTCGTCGACCTTTTTATTTTGATCTGAACTTCCCGTCATAACCCCAGTAGGAGACACCTGTACCAAGCCTGTGGTGACAATGCGAGTTTCCAGGCCTTGTCGGCAAGAATAAGAGGTAGAGAGTAGTGATCCAAGGTCCTGCTGGAGCTCCTCCAGCGAGCCTGATGAATCTCCATTTCATCACCTTAATTCTTTCATTTTGGCCTTTCAAATCTAGCTAAATGCATGTATATATCATTATTTTGCATAAATTAACATTCTTTATTTATTGTATAAATATTGTATAAAATACATTGTTTAAAGCCAAAAAAAAGAATAAAGAAAAAAAGGAAAAAGAAATAAAATGCTAAAGATATTTTATGACCTTAAACCCTGAGACCTAGGCATCATGATGACTGGGACGGCAAGGAATAAAGTAGGGGGAAGATAAGGGTCAAAAACACAATAAAAACCAAATTTTTATTTTTCAATAATTCATTTTGGAACCTATTTTATTCTTTAGTATTTATACCTCAAATAAGGAAACTTTACATACCTCAAATAAATAAAATAGTAGATAAAAATCTATAGAAAATTATAAAATTTACTTTGCATAAAAATAATACAAATTGTACATTTTATACTAAGAATAAAATTCCAAAACTCAAATTTCCTATACCCACATCTTCTCCATATGAACTCAAAATGAACCAAAATCACTTTAATTGTATATAACATTTAATAAGCTATTTAACGAATGTAGATTCACTTAATTTGGAGTTAAGGTGTAAAAGTTTGGTTTTGGACCCCTATTGTACAATATATCTAAATAAAATATTCATTTTATTTATTCTTTACTGTTTTTATTATTTTTTATTTTTATAAAATTTTAAATATTTTTATAATACATGTCTATATTTTATATAAAATAAAACCATAAAAATATAATAAAATAAAATAATATATAAAAATACATAGATGAATATACTATACTTATACCCTATAATAAATACTTCTATTTATTTAAGTGTATATACTATATCAGAAAAATAAAGTGAAAATATATTTGTATATATCTGATGAATATCCATTTCATCACCTTTATTCTATCATTTTGGCCTTAAAAACCCGAGCTAATGCATGTAAAAAGCATTATTTTGTACATATTAGCATTAATTATTTATTGCATTTATTGTGTAAATAATATTGTTTTTAATGCCAAAATTATAGAATAAAGAGAATAAAAGAAAAGGAATAAAATAGCAAAGGTATTTTCTGACCCTAAACCCTGAGACCAAGTCAAGAATTGAGTTCGTCGACAAGGAATAAAGTCGGGGGAGATAAGGGTTGAAAATACAAGAAAAATCCCATTTATTCATCCATCAATAATTCATTCTTGACACCCATTTTATTCTTTATTATTTATTCATCAAATAAAGAAATTTTGTACATGAATGTTGTAAATAATAATGTAAATAAACATATAAAATTAAGTTTGAACAAAAATAATATACAATGTTTATTTTATACACAAAATAAAAAGCCCAAATCTTAACTTCACTCAAAATGTACCAAAATCACCTATAATTATATATAACTTTTAATAAGCTATTTAATGAAGTGGTTTCATATTTTTTGGAGTTAAGCTGCGAAAGTTAGTTTTTGGACCCTCATTGTACAATATACCCGAATAAAATATTCAATTTCTTCATTCTTTATTATTTTCAAAATTTTATATTTTTATAATTTTATACATATTATTTATAACATATGTAAATATTTATAACAAAATAAAACCACAATTGAATCATTAAACTAAAATAAGTATATAAAATATATAGGTAAAATACCTATGTTAATACTTGTAAATAAATAAAAGTGAAATCCATTCTTTCATTATTTATTCATTTATATTTTTCTGCTCTTGCAAATATTATTTATATTTTATTAAAAATATAAAGCTAAAATAAAATCCAAGAAAATACATCAAAATAAAATTATAACCAAATACGTAGATGAAATACCTCTATTTATACCTATATAATATACTTATTTGAAGATACAAATAACATCATAGAAATATAATAACAATATATTTATGAACCTAAAAATAAGTTATAAGTATATAAAATAAGGGCATAAAATTATAAAATAAAAATAAAAATAGCTAAAACATAGATGAATATACCTACAAATATACCCCTAAACATTAACTGCTAAGAAATGACATCAAAAAATAAATAAATCATAATAAAATATTAGATAAAATAGTAAGCATTTTTTATTTTATAATAATAAATTAATAAAATCATTTATCATATTTAACTAATTATTTTTCTTTAATTAGCATAGTTTTGTCCTATAGCGCGCTTGCATGGACCAATGGCATTCTAGGACCGTTGATCTCCGGTCAACTTCCCCTCCAGGACTTCTGATTCGTCAAAAATGTCAACTCCTCAGTTTCCATGCTTTTTTCCCGTTCGATTCATCAATCCATCATGTTCGATCCCTTCACAAGATTTGCTCCTGTATATTCCAGGATTCACGCCCGGCACTTCGATTACTTGTACATAATTGCAATTGTCGCCAAATCGCCCTTGAATAAGGGTGCTCCTAATGTTTATAAATAAACTCCTCCTGCTTCCTCTTGCATTTTGGTCACTTTCCAACCTCTAAATCCCTTCGACTCCGGCAAAGCGAGCATCTTGGTGACAGCTGGAGGTCCCCTGCAGTCTGAAGCGGACGATGGAGGGCGAAGGTGCACCCACGGCGGTCATCCAACCACCTCTGATCCCTACCCTCACCGGTAGGTAAGAGCTTCCCATTTCACTTTCTTTAGATAGATATCGATTCCTACATTTTCTTTCCGCATTTACTTTAGGGTTTAGATCTTAGTTTTAGATTAATCACTCGATTCGTAGTTCGTCGGAGCGGATCGTTTTCATCGTGCCTTGCTTGTTCTCCGCCACGCCTTCCACCCTCACTTCGTTCCCATATGTCTTCTTATCATCCCATGCACTTCATTCACCCATATCAGCCCCTGATCTGGCTCACCAGATCCCATTCCTCCTTCACTCACCGGAGATCCGCCATCCGACCCATCTACGCTTCCATTCCCCCCGCTCACTAGCCAAGGCACTTTGCCCTTGGCCTTGCTTATTATCTGTGCCGGTCAGAAGCTCAAAGGAGCCCTTTTAGGCTCAATTCGATTCGACCTGAAGGTCTCCAGGTTTCCCATTTTCCTCGAGCTCGCCAGGCCTCTCCTTGGAGTCATAGATCTTCTAGCAACCATCTGCAGCTGTGGAGAGCCTCCCAGGACATGAAGAGCCAAGAACTATCGTCAGATACCGTCATAGGAGGGAGGAATCAAGGATCGAAGCTTGGAGGTAGGGACCTTCGTCCCTGTTCTTCGAGCGAAGCAACAGCCGTTCGATGGAGCACCCCCCCACCCTACCCCTCTGCTCCAGATCGTATCAGAGGCGTCCAATCATCAGAAGCCTCAGTCGTTAGATCACTCTCCATGTTCTAATCCCATATGTCCAGTTGTGAACCGATACCAGCCGCGGGGATGGCGACACATGTTTAAGTGGGCATCATCAGACAGACCGTCCACTCTCCCGCTAATAGGGGTAATTTGCAAATCCTCCCCAGCTCTTTGTATTTATTAAACAGTCTTGTAAATAAGATGTAAAGTTTAAAATAACATGGACATATGCATGTATGCCCTTGTACTTATTATATTTTCTCTTGGGTCCAGTCCAGCTCAGCTCATGTGTCGTCCCACGTGAGCTGTGTAAATTACAAGGAAGCCCCTACAAATTTTGGTATTTATTTTTAGTCCAATAAAATTTTTAATACGTTGTATATTTTTTGGGAAAATTTTACTTGAGCCCCTGGATTATTTTATTTGCAATTATACCCCTACTAGTTTATGAATTTTGGTGTTTGAGTTTCATTTATTATAAATAGCACCCTAGCTCCTAAAATCGTGCAAAAATAGGGTTAGATGTCTAGTAGCATATACTTTCAAGCCATATATTATTTATATTTTTGGGCATTTTAACCATTTATTTAAAATCAAAAGGAGCCCATTTTTTCGGTCTAGCTTATAAAATACCAAAAAATATTAAAACTTGTTGAAAAATAAAAAAAAAATATATGTTATTTATTTTATCATATTTTAACTCCAAAAAAATCATTAAAATGGAAAAAGAAAACTCTTAAAATCAAAAAACCCCAAACACCTTTATAAAAATAAAAAAATCATTAAAAAATCCAAAAATTCATTTTCTTTCTATTTTATAACTTGCTTTATATAATTATCTATCTATTAAAATTAATTTCGATGGTTTTGGACTTAATGTGCTATTTTTAATATCCATTTCAATTTCGTCCTATTATGTCATCCCTGATTTGGGATATTTTGTCTTTAAAATCTGTAAAAATTTGCAAATATCCTAGAAAAAATAGAAAAATATTATAAAAATATATAAAACCAAAAGATAATGTATTTTTTGTATTTCATTAGTATGTAAAATTATATTATCCTATATGGCATATATAGCCTTATATGTATTATATATCTTTAATAAAAAGAAAAAATATAAAAATATAAAAATCAAAAAATATATCTAAAATAAAATAAAATAATAAAAAATCAAAAAATAAAAACCCACAAAAACTATAAATGGACAAGAGAATGAAAATAGTTTTTTTTACGCATTACCTCACACAATATACCGTTTGCTCCCTGAGTTCAACCTCTACACACGCTTACACCTGTACACATGTGCTTTAGAGTTATAATAAATTTTAACTCCACTTTTTTATATTCATTGCTTCATTATATATTGTGGGTAAATTGTTGATCGATTGAGGTTTCATCTGAGGCTGCTTCGATGACTGTCGGTTCGCCTCGTGGATTGACATGACTTCGGCTAAATATATGTAGTCAGTTTCTAAATAATTTATAAATATATATATTAAGTATCTAAAATAATAAAATATAAATTACAAAATAAAAATAAAATACACATTATATAAGTAAATATACTTATAATTATACTTGCAAAAAGTAAATTACAATAAATTTATACATAAAATAAATAAAAATCAGATTTATATACTATATAAAATAATAAACACTTTTTGTTTCGTAATTAAAATTTAGTTAATCATTTATTAATTATTATAGATTTTAGAAAACCTTTTCGATTCCCTTTTTTCTGGTTGGTCCACGTGGACCAATCTGAACATCCCAGAAGTTGACCGCAGATCAACTGTACATTCAGCCTTCTGACAGACCTGACGACCAACCCAACTTCTCCCAATTATCACGCATCTGCCATACCTCTTCTACCTCAAATCATTCCATCACTCTGATCCTTGATCCTCCACTATTCACGTCGGCCTCCCTTCCATCATCATATCTTCCTCCTTCACACGCTACCACCCATCCAAGTTCGCAATATCCACGCCTATTTCTTCTACCTTCCTTCGCCATGTTGCAGGTTGTTCCTTTTCTCCCCACACTCATCCCCTCTGATCCTTCCCAAACTCTGTGATAGTTGGCTCCTGAGTAGATTCACAGCGAGGAGGTGTGGCAGAGGCATGGTTCCACCACCTCCAGTAAAACCTCATCATCGAGATTCTGTCTCTCCATGCTTAGGCGAGATTGAGGCGTTATTTCCCATTTTTCTAGGTAATGTTATTTCATGTCTTTAGTTTTTGCAGTTCATTTGACGTTTTATCCAATGCTTTAGTTTAGATTTGGACCGATTAGGATTCACCGGAGCTATAGAAGCTATGACCATTGTCCACCGTCTACAACTTCTTTTGAACACCCCTACCACCGCATCTGCTTATCCCTTCCATTTCTCTACCCTTCTCACCCACCCAACCACATGGATTGATCTAGCCGCCCGTGCTTCCTCCTTCTCCCGTCGTCAAAGCACCACCATCCCACCACACCACTATCGATCTCGCTCAATAAGCAGGGCAACGCCACCACCATGGTGTCCCCTTCTTTTCGTTGCTGGAATTAACTCCAAAGAACCCCTTTTGGGGATGAATTGAACTTGCAAGAAGCTCCAGGAGGTCGGTATGCTTTGATATCAAGGGCTCTACCACTAAGCCCCAGATCTTCCTTCCACAACCTTAAACTCGGGAGTTCTTCCAGGAATCTCTAGGCTGCATCAGAAGTTGAATCCAAATTTGGATCGAGGAGTTACAACTAGTTAAAGTCCTCCCATGTAGAGTTCTTCCCATGTTCAGCCAGGAGGGCCCCGATGAACGTGGGATTCACTTTTTTAATAGTTGATAATTGTTGTAGTATAGGAGGCAAATTCTCAATGAAAACCACAAACTTTGAATGTTGTGAAATATTTTAGCATGGCAAGTCTATCAGGGTCAAACACAGGGAACGACGATCTTTATTTGTGTGGTCTTAAAATAAATCAAATAATTAAATAATGGCTCGATTAATTTCTGTGCCAAGAAATTAAGAGAAAATATGCTGATGATGCAATACGAAGAAAGTTTAAACAGAGCGGATGAATTCAGACAGGATCTGTGATTAAGATTTGTAATCCAAATAATGTTAATCAATATCCTCAAGTTTTATCACAAAACAAATAAATATCAAATCTAAAAATATTTATCAAATTAACTCTAGAAGCAGGTAAGAGAGCAAATAGACATATAGTTAATTCTGCAATTAGTGAAATCACACAATGATTTTATGTCCATAGTTTCTTTAATTTAATTCACAAGTAAATCAAGTTCTAATCACATAAAATATTGTGAATTGCATTCATTTATGCTCAATTGAATCCCCTGCACAGATTAAATCCTCAAATTAAATGATCAAAAATTACGAGATGGATGAGGGAAAATCTCCTTAAAAATATCTATGCAATTTAATAATTTCACCTTGATTTTCCCCCTAAATAGATTAATTTCTCAAAATAATAATAATCGTGAATGGTAAGAGAATAAATCTATTTAAAATTCCTCAACCGAATCCCTGTAAACGAGACTGTCAATTTTCTTAATAAAATATTGCACAAAACATCAGAAATTAGCTTGCATATGTCAAATAAAGATCCTCAAATAATGACCATAACTAAACATCCTCATATCTATCCACAAGATATATAATATTAAAGAGCACATCATGAGCTTCAAAATGACATATTATATGCTAAAATCAGAGTTCGTATGCAAAAGATATGATAAAATGAATTTATAGGTACTAAAATGTAAATAAAATAGAGTTTTTCCTTCAAAGTAGTCCCTGGAGGGACTTATATGTAATTCAAGAAAATTGGAGGGGTGCCTCAACAAATCACCCAAGATGCCATGTGCAGGGCACGTAACCTGGTTGGTGGGGGCTCTTTCTACAAATTCTAGATCATTGAAGGGTGTTTATGTAATTTACATCTCACGCAAGTACGTTGCACGTACACACGAGGTTCGGGTGGCTGACGGTAGGTTCGGTGGAGGTTCGGCTTGCCCGAGGCGGAGGTTCGGGACGAGGCGAAGGCTCGGAGGTCCGAGGCTTGACGTGGCAGCGGAAGGCAGTCTGGAAGGCCCGCGCCTCGAGGCTAGGGCCAAGGCTCGAGACGGAATGCATGGCACACGTTGGTCTGTAGGATCAAGGGCAATCCCTTTAACCAACGGCTGTGGAGTCGGGAGAAGGGCCTCCGTTGTGGTGCGGAGAGCGACGAAGGCGCGATGGCCGTCGCGGCCCAGGTGGAGAGGCGTGGGTGGTGTTGCTGGTGTCACTACGGGGCGATGGTGTAGTGGCTGGAGTGGTCTAGTTATGGTTGAAGACAGGGCACTTCGGGCAGAGGTGGAGATCATAATGAAGCTTCGTGGGTAGAGATGGTGGGCGCCTTAGGAGGTGTGTGGGTCGATTGTGCACCTAGAGTCGGTGGAGCGTACGGTGGGCACGCGGAGGCGAACGGCAGAGGATGGAGCTACATAGGCGAATGGAGGGGCTCTCTGCAGTGGTGAGGTTGCTTGTGCGGTGGTAGAATAGCAAACAGGAAGATGATTGGACGGGGAGGTTTCTCCAGAAAGTGGAGGAGCAAAAGCTCGCTTCCAGGTTGTCACTCGAGCCACCGCGAAGTGGAAAGATTTGCAGCTCAAGGAGTTGCGGTAGGGGAGAAGAATCCCCCTGGATCGCACCGATGAAGAGATCGATGCCAGCGAGTACGAGCCCTCAGTCACAGGCCTCGTCTCTAGCTCCCTCTCTCTCTCCTTTGCAGATGATGGCGGATGGAATGAAAGGCCGATGAGGGGAGGGGTTTGTAGGGAGGCGCGGAGGGGTTTACATGCACGACCGGAGGAAAGTGAAGGCGGTGAGGTGCAACGCAGGGGCCACGCATGGCGGAGGAGGGTAGCGGTAGGGGGTTTGACCGGGGAAAACAACGACCGAAGGGTGGAAGGGGAGGGGTTGGCCATGTGCCTCGCACGTGACCTGTGGTAGAGAGAATGGGTCACGTGCTAAGCACATGACCTAGAGAAAGTGTGTGAGTATGGGTGCCACGTGGCACGCCCAGGGGCTGCCACGTGGCACCCCAACAAAATTTCAAAATTTAAAAGGAAATAAAAAATGAGAAGAAATAGGAGTTGACCTCAGATCGAAAAATTTTCTCTATGAAAGTTGTTCGTCTCAATGAGATCTACACCTTTCATGAAGGAACCAGGACCAAAAGAGGTCATTGTACAAAGTGGTATTTTTGGTGGTCTCCATGTGTAAAGAAAACCAGCATTTTGGGATTTTGCAATTTTTTGATGGTCATAAAGGAGGGTAAAAATCCAGAAAAAACACGATAAAATACAAGACACCTAATTACACACTAATCTAATTTTTTTGGATTTTTTATAAATAAGAAAATATGGAAAAATAGAAATATGAAATACGAGATTTTTGTACAGACTCACAAAAGACACTCGGACACAGTCAGTTTCTTTGATTTCTTTCTTGATCTAGATTTGGATTTTTATGCTTCTTAATAATACTTTCATCAAAGAACACAAATGAAGAAGAATTAAAATTAAAAGGGCTAATTATGTGCATAAAAACTCAGGTCAAAATAGCAAAAAGATAAAAAGCGCTAAAGAGGCCCAAAACCCAACTTTCACATATGAGCTTCGAATTTTACGAAATTAGTCTTGTTTTTTTGGTATTTGAAAATGGAGTACTTTAAAAGTGAGTAGACCAAAATCGAACATTGTATGAGGGTGATATGCACGTTTTAGTCCTTCAAATGTGAAAAATGGTTTTGGGTTTATTTGACATTTATTTGAGCTAGTATTTTTGTATTTTTTATTTAATCTTGTTAGTAATATCTACACAATGGAGGTGGTTTGGGATCAATCAGAATTAGGATGAATTAATTAAAAATATGGAAAGTTAATGGCTTTTTTAGGCTAATTTACACTTGGATTTTTGATACAATTATGCATGATGAAATGCGGACATTATTAACACATGTATGAATGCTAATGATGTTATATTAATGATAAAATGCAAATGAATTATGGGTAACAGAGCCTAATTGAAACATTTTAGCATGGTGAATACGTGATTCATCATACCCCTATACTTAAACCATGCTCGTCCACGAGCATCAATGAATGAATGACTTAGTTGGATAAATCCCTGAATGTGCGTGTGATTTTCAAGGCTCAATTCATCGAATTCTCTTAATTTGAGTGATCCTAATCTTCTGGGCTCAACCACGCTTTAATCAAAAGGAATCCAACTTCTCTAATTCAGACTCTCTATTTGTACGTATAATATAAGGATATGATTTTTAGTGTGATGCATTTCATGAGAGTCGAGTCGAGGCATCACTCGATGTTCCAGTCCAGGAGACTCTCCTCTAGACTTAATCCTCAACACTAGGGAATACGTCTATTCTTGCTTCATTCAACCGTCTCATTAGTTTGTCATACCTGAAAATGTAGATGGATGGCCAGATGATGGAGGGCATGGGATTGTGTCTATTTTTCTCTCCCTCACATTGGAACAAGGGGCCTCCCGAGTGCCTTATTACTCAACACATGTATTTTTAGCTTGTTGATCAGTGTATCCACCAAGAGAATTTGGAGTCGTCTGCACTTGTTTTTCTAGGAGTACACTAGGATGTGTCTCTTTTGAGTACGTAAGATACCTTCGACACCCAGACTTGTATTACTATATGATGCAGAGCCCTTTTATGGTGCTAGCCTGACTTCTTGGTCCTAATTAGCGCTTGGTCCATGTGGACACTTTGAAAATGGTTGGGAGCGCTCGCCACTGGTGGAAGCTCATTTGTAATTTGACCTTTGGAGGATAGAGATTTTCTTTGAATATTTCTTCCTTTTATTTTCTTTTTGGCTAGCTCCACTGCTTTTACCAAAAGTTAGCGCACACTAATCAACAATTAAATTAAGTTTCATTACACCCTAGACATAGGAAAATATCAAGAGATAGCATATGAACTTGTTCATATACTGATCGGATTTTGCTGACACTCAGGTTTCTTGAAGCTTTCATTAACTTTATCCCATCCTCGAGCATCGTTAGATCGAGTCTAAACTCAAATCTTCAGTCCTAGTTCCTCAAGTGATAATTCAACTCCTCTCATTAGTCATGAAGTTGTGAAAGTGATGTGCTGATCATATTCTTTTAAAGAGTAGAGATGAAGAGTGCAATATAGCGCTCAAATCTTTCAAACTAGGGAAGTGTGGATAATTAAGTTCAAAACCCTAATGACTATGGTTGGCTAACTCAGACTCTCAAGATCTCAGAAATCAAGTGTCCTCAAATCCTTAAGCCTTGAGTGATAGTGAATGTGTTAGGAATATACCAACCAAGGAATGCATGAGATGCTTGATGAAATGCAAGACCATGAGTGGGAAAAAAATTCAATGCAAAAGGGTTTTTTATTATATATATTTTTTTGTATTTATAAATATATATTTTAAAAAAAAACCAAGTATTATTTACAGAAGGCATTTTGTACATAATATACACTACTTGTACCCATCCCCGATGTTAGATGAAAACCATTCAAGTACGAGCTATGGATAAAGTAAGTAGAATATATACAAATACACCCCCTATACTTAGCTTGTGCTATGTCCTCATGGCACAAAGTGAAATGTCGACCTAGCTTGTACTAAGTATCGATGGGCTAAAAAGAAAAAGAAGTCGACATGCCCCCCTATACTTAGACTTTTGAGGGACTAAGCATAGCAGAAAGCATGAAATGAGGCAGTCGAGGCTGAGCGGAAAGAATAGAAGTGATGTATACATAATGGTACCAGTCCCCCTATACTTAGGCTCAAGTCAGCCTAAGTATGATCGGATAATTACAGATGGGAAACCGGGTAGATTTACGGATGTACAAGATCAAGGAGGTTTGCTACGGACCTTCTTGCTGGAGTGCGGTGGAAGATAATATGGAGATAGGGAGGGTAGTGAAGAGGGGTGGATGAAGAAGACCAGTCATCATCAGAGTCGTCCTCAAGAGAATAGTAATTGTATGCAGAGGATCTCCAACTATTGTCAATCAGAGGTAAGTGCCCTTGGATCAGAGCTGTACTTATTGCACTTACTTGATGAACCACTTCAGGACTAGATGAGGACTTTTCAGAAATCACTTGATGTCTAAGGTTAAAGGTGACTTTCTAGGTCGGTTTGTTTCCTTGAGAAGCATTGGGAGCAGGATGGACAAAGTTCTTCTCCCTTTCTTGAGTAACTGGTGTAGCATTTATGATTTCTTTATCAGATGAATCCTCATAAAAGTCGACCAATTCTTGTAGGGTCATATGGTGCTTCAGGCAAGGGAAATTGATCTTCGTGATTTTGTGAGTTATGGCAAGGGATGTTGATGTCATTTCATGATAATCATGACTTTTGATGACATCGGAGGTTTCCTGAGTCAGTTCCTTGTATGGTTCAAGTATCTAGTGAATTACTACCGACTCAAAGATTGGACCGCATAAATAGCCATGGCATTCCTCAAAAATATGGTCCAACTCATCATAAGCTTTAGAATCTTGATTCCTCAAAGGAGATGTATTAAGGTGAGAATCAGATGTTTGTCCAACAGTCGATCTCTCAGGTGACTCTCCTAGGGTTTGTATATGTGTTTCGTAAAGAGAGATCTGATCATGTGATGTGGTTGTCTCCTGATCTCGACTATCGATTTTAAGTCGGGTTTCCTCAGAATCGGTCATATCATTGAGGGTTTGTTCATTGTGATCCTAGTTCGAAAATTTGATTTCCTGAGTCTCGCAATCTACAATCACCTTAGCAGAGGCTAAGAAAGGCTTTCCTAAAATGATAGGAGACTCAGACAACGTTCCAGGGTGCTCAATGTCAAGGATAATAAAGTCCACTTTGTGTTTGTCACCTCAGAAATTTACGACGACCAAAACAATCCCCTGTGGTCTTTTGGTGGATCGTTCAGGCAATTGAACGATCATCCTAATCTTTTTGAGTTGTCTGAGTTTGAGTTGGTCAAAGATAGACTTGTGGATGATGTTTAATGTAGAATCGTTGTCTAACAGAACATGAGTAAATAAGGCATCCTCAATTTCACAGGTGATCCGAGTCCACCGCTTGACTTTGAGGCTTTTGATTTTGTGATTCATCACCAAAGAGCTGGCCATAGATATGACATGATATTCGGTCCTTGATCGCTTTTGCCCATATTTTTAGAATTTAGATGACTTTTCACAAATTGCTTAAGATCGAGCACATATTCTATGGCGTTGATCAATAGAAGCTCTAAGATCAGACTCTTGTAAAATGCTTCCATTTCAGAATTGTCCACTTTTTTATAATTTTCTATTTTTTTATTTTTTTGATTTTTTCTGTGACATGGTCAGTAGTGGGGGTCAGAGGTCAATGGTGGTTATTCTTAATTGTGAGTCACGTGATTATTATGTTGTTCGCTTGGCGGTGGCCTCACTTTTTCTTGATTCTGCATAGACTAGATGAGATCATATATTTTCTCAATCAAAGTATTTGCTCTATGATTGATCTGAGCAATCTCAGTCTCAAACATCTCATGATTTGTGATTGAATAATCATTCTCCATATGTCGTGATTCTGTCATGTAACCTCGAGTAGAGTATTGATTGTTCATAGTCATTATAGTCCGGTCATGAGTCACATTTCCTTGACTCTGGTTTTCTCGGAGATTGTCGAAGGAAAATTAATCGTACTCAAGAATATAGTCAACTTGAGTAGGGGATGGTTCAAGAGGTTGTGATATCATAGTAACCGGAATCGTGTTAATCTATCAATATAGGTTACTCTTTTTTTCATCCTCAATTATGCTCTCTCTCTCTCATGTCCATAAGATTGTCAGAATGTGAGAGAGGTCTATTGCATGAAGAAGAGTGGTCATAGGGTGGGATGTAAGGGAGGGAAGAGAATGATGGCTTAGGGGGACCAAGTTTGAAGAGCACGTTCCCCTGAATAATGTGATAAGAAGGATATCGGAACATGGTCGTGGAGATCGGGTAGGAAGACCAATGTGCCGACATCTTCTAAGAGAGGGATGGAATGATTCGTTGACCATGATTTGCTTGCAATTGCAAGGTCTTTGACCCACACAAATCAAACACAAAACAAACACGTAAATTCACCCACTCAACATTGGTGAAGGCACGTTAGGGCTTGGCCGCTTATCTTTTCAATTTTAAATTAATGACAAAGCAATCTTAAAAATTTAAGCGGAGCTGTTAGGTGCCGAAATATTTCAAAAAGACTGTCTCGAGTTCATACAACTAGTTGCACCTACTTTCAGCCAATATGGGTGTAAGTACGGACCGTTAGACGGCTACCTGTATTACTTGAGGACGGATCCTTTCGTAGTGTCCTCTAAACCACCCACTCTACTAAGGGAAGTCGGATCGAAAAATAGCTACCCGAAACCCTCACCGAGAAGTAGCTAATTATTTTTAAAAACAGTAGTCTGAATGAAAATTTTTGATTGTTGGCTCTTTCCTAAGTGTGTGATCTTGTCCTTACAAACAATGAGTGGGTTTCTCTCTACCAGACACAAGGATTAGTTTTATGTCAAATTTATTTACAGTCTCCTTAATTAGCAGTCCCAATTTTAGATTAAGGTTATCACTGAAGTTTAGGTGAGCACAGAAATTCACACCTAACAAGCAGTCCCAATTCCTTTAATTCCTAAGTTGTAAAACTGAGGAGGGAGAATCAAAGAAAAAGCCAATGCCAGCGTAAATCAATGATGCATGCTTAAGAAGAAAACTTACAGTGACTCATCACGTTCTTCATGCGGGATGCAATACAAAGAATTTAAAATTCATACTAAATGATATGCCTAGAGGAAATCACCCTAAGCAGATAGTTATATTAGCGGGAAAGAATTGATTGAAATTTTTTGGCTAAGTCGAACAATCTATAGTGTGTCTAGTTAGTGAAGAAGTGTGGCCTCAAAATACGAGCACAATCAAGAATAAATAAATAAGCGTATATGTGCCTAATTCCTACACCACTCAAGTCGGGTCTTAGCCACACAGAAGGGGTTGAAAAAGACCCGACACACCACAGAGAAGTTCAGTCCTGAATTATTGCAAGAGTTCAAAGAGAGGGACCATGAGAATAATGCAGGAAATTAAATCTAGACTAAGATCTCTCTTACAAAAAGTTAAAATTCAGTCTTCTTCACAGATTATTGATTATATCCCAAAACTTCGCTCTGAGTAATCTGTGAAGAGAGAAGTTGCGGTTAGTATCAGAAGTGAGAAAAAAGAATGACATGCAGAAAATAAAAAAATTGACACAGAAATTATTGTCATAAAAATTAATTTTAGAAAATAATTTAAAACCCTAAAAATTTGTCATTCCCTAGCAAGACGCCATTTGATGAACGTAGAATCCACATGTTTAATAGTTGATAATTGTTGTAGTATAGGAGGCAGATTCGGTTCAGCAAAAACCACAAACTTTGAATTTTGTGGAATATTTTAACTTGGCAAGTCTACTAAGGTTGAACATAGAGAACGATGATCTTTAGTTGCATGGTCTTAAATTAAATTAAATAATTAAATATTGGCTCGATTAATTTCTATGTCGGGAAATTAATAGAAAATATGTTGATGATGCAATATGAAGAAAGTTTAAACAGAGCGGATGAATTCAGCACAGGATCTGTGATTAATATTTTTAATCCAAATAATGTTAATCAATATCCTCAAGTTTTATCACAGATCATATAAATATCAAATCCAAAAATATTTATCAAATTAACTCCAGAAGCAAGTAAGAGGGCAAATAGACATATGGTTAATCCTGCAATTAGTGAAATCACACAATGATTTTATCTCCAAAATTTTCTCTATTTTATTTCACAAGTAAATTAAGTTTTAATCACATAAAATATTGTGAATTGCATTCATTTCAGCTCAATTGAATCCCCTACACAGATTAAATCCTGAAATTAAATGATCAAAAATTACGAGAGGAATGAAGGAAAATCTCCTTGAAAATATCTATGCAATTTAATAATTTCTCCTTGATTTCCGCCCTGAACAGATTAATTTCTCAAAATAATAATAATCCTAATTGGTAAGAGAATTAATCTATTTAAAATTCCTAAACAGAATCCCTACAAACGTGACTATCAATTTTCTCAATAAAATATTACATAAAAAGTCAGAAATCATCCTACATATGTCAAATAAAGATCCTCAAATAATGACCATAATTAAACATCCTCAGATCTGTCCAAAAGATATATAATATTAAAGAGCACTGCATGAGCTTCAAAACGACATATTATATGCTAAAATTAAAGTTCGTATGCAAAAGATAAGATAAAATGAATTTGTGGGAACTAAAATGTAAATAAAATATGGTTTTCGCTTCAAAGTGGTCCATGGAGGGACTTATATGTAATTCAAGAAAATTGGAGGGGTGCCTCAGCAAATTGCCCAAATGCCATGTACAAGTCACGTGACCTGGCTGGCGGGGGCTCTTCTGCAAATTCTGGATTATTGAAGGGTATTTATGCAATTTACCCTCACGCATGTGTGTTGCACGTGTGCACGAGGTTCGGGCGGCGGACGACAGGCTCGATGGAGGTTCGGCTTGCCCAACGCGGAGGACTGGGCTGAGGCGAAGGCTCAGAGGTCTGTGGCTTGATGTGGCGACGGAAGGCAGTCCGGGAGGCCCGAGCCTCGAGGTTGGCC
This sequence comes from Ottelia alismoides, assembly GCA_037367405.1. Classification (NCBI taxonomy): domain Eukaryota; kingdom Viridiplantae; phylum Streptophyta; class Magnoliopsida; order Alismatales; family Hydrocharitaceae; genus Ottelia; species Ottelia alismoides. The sequence continues at coordinate 226,819 of JAZKJV010003074.1, read as the reverse complement.
GAGGCTCGGGACAGAACGTGTGGTGCGCGTTGGTCCGTAGGATCAAGAGCAATCCCTTGATCCAACAGCTGTGGAGTCAAGTAGAGGGCCTCCGTTGTGATGTGGAGAGCGACGGAGGCACGGTGGCCATCACGGCCCCAGGCGGCAAGGCACGGGCAGTGTTGCTGGTGTCACCGCGGGGTGGTGGTGCAGTGGATGGAGTCGCGTGCGGAGATGGTGGGTGCCTCAGGAGGTGCGTGGGCCGGCTGTGCACCTGGAGTCGGTGGAGAATTCGGTGGGCACATGGAGGTGAACGGCGGAGGATGGAGCTACAGAGGTGAACGGAGGGGCTCTCCACGGTGGTAAGGTTGCTTGTGCGGTGGTAGAATAACAAATAGGGAAGATTGGACGGGGAGGTTTCACCAGAAATTGGAGGAGCAAAAGCTTGCTTCCAAGTTGTGGCTCGAGCCGTCGGCAATGTGGCGAGCTTAGCGGCTCGAGGAGTCGTAGCAGGGGAGAAAAATCCTCCCGGATCGCGCCGATGAAGAGGTCGTCACTAGCGAGCACGAGCCTTCTGTCACAGGCCTCGTCTCTAGCTCCCTCTCTCTCCTTTGCAGATGATGTCGGATGGAGTGAAAGGTCGGTGAGGGGAGGGGCTTTATAGGGAGGCGTGGAGGGGGTTACATGCATGTCCAGAGGAAAGTGAAGGCGGCGAGGCGTAATGGCAGGGGGCCGCGCATGGCGGAGGAGGGTAACGGCAGTGTGTTTGATCGGGGAAGACAACGACTGAAGGGAGGAAGGGGAGGGAGCAGGTCACATGCCTCCCACGTGACCTGTGGTAGAGAGGATGGGCCACGTGCCTAGCACGTGACCTAGAGAGAGTGGGTGAGTTAGGGTGCCACGTGGCACGCCCAGGGGCTGCCATGTGACACCCCAATAAAATTTCAAAATGAGAAATGAAAAGAAAATGGAAAAGAAATAGGAGGAGACCTTGGATCGAAAAATTTTCTTCACGAAAGTTGTTCATCTCGATGATTCTACAACTTTCATGAAGTAACCATGAGCAAAAAAGGTCATATGTACAAAGTGGTATTTTTGGTGGTCTCCATGCATAGAGACCGACTTTTTGGGATTTTGTAATTTTTTTAGTGGTTTTAAAAGAGGGTAAAAATCCAGAAAAAATACGATAAAATACAAGACACTTAATTACACACTAAGCTATTTTTTTGGATTTTTAATAAATAAGAAAATAGGGAATTAAAATAGAAATACATAATACGAGATTTTTATACAGACTCACAATGGACACTCAGACACAGTCAGTTTCTTTGATTTCAGCTTGATCTAGATTTAGATTTTTGTACCGCTTAATAATTTTCATCAAGGAACACAAATGAAGAAGAATTAAAATTAAAAGGGTTAATTATGTACATAAAAACTCAGGTCAAAATAGCAAAAAGATAAAATGCTCAAAAGAGGCCTAAAACCCAACTTTCACATATGAGCTTTGAATTTTACGAAATTGGTCTTGTTTTGAAGGTATTTGAAACTGAAGAAATATAAAAGTGAGTAGACTAAAATCAGACATTGTATGAGGGAGATATGCACGTTTTAGTCCGTCAGATGAGAAAATTGGTTTTGGGTTTATTTGACACTTATTTGAGTTAGTAATTTATTTGTATTTTTTTTATCTTGTTAGTAATATCTACACAATGGAGGCGGTTTGGGGTCAATCGGAGTTAGGATGAATTAATTAAAAATACGAGAAGTTAGTGGCTTTTTTAGGCTAATTTACACTTGGAATTTTGATGCAATTATGCATGATAAAATGTGAATATTATTAACACATGTATAAATACTAATGATGTTATATTAATGATTAAATGCAAATGAATTATGGAGAACATAGCCTAATTGACCAATTTTAGAATGGTGAATACGAGATTCATCAGGCCCCTTGCCATTAGATCTTGGGTGCCTCCCAGATTACACGATAACGGTTATATATGTTCCTCCACCGACCGTCAGATCTGATCCGTGCTCTAATCGTGGGCATAGATCCGCGAAGGAGTATTGTATGCCCCCAATTTGCCATGTGGAAAAGTGGACAAAGCAGCACTGCACGATCAAGCGCTTGAGGGGGTATATTACCTAATCTCCCCTTATTTTGTTTATTTTTGTATCATCATGTATTTATTTAAGTAGTTTAAAACTTGTTGTAAAGATTGTGTAAGGAGCCTTGAGTTTTTTTTTGTATATTTCCAATTGGTCCTTACTAGGTCACCTCGCATGCTGTCCCACATGAGGTGGTCATTTTATAGAGAAGACCTTGCAACTTTTTGTATTTAAGTTTAGCATTTAAATTTCAAATTCTAGTTGTAACTTTATGGGTATTTTGTACTGTATACCCTACCTTTATTTTTAGTTGCAATTATACCCTTTCTAGTTTATATATTTATGTGCTTGTTTTCCATTTATTAAAAATATCAAACATTATCCAAAAATTATGAAAATTTTAGGGTTAAGTGCCAGTTAACATACTCTTGCACGCCATATTTTTTATTTTACATTTTAGGAATTTTGTTGATTCATTAAACATCAAAATAACACGATTTTGTCCCTACTTGACTTAAAAAATATAAAACAGTAATTACAATTTCCAAAAAAATATATATATTGTTTATTATATTATTTTATAGATACATAATAGAAACCACTTAAGAGAAATAGAAATTTACTAAAAACTAAAAAGCACAAATATCCTATAAAAAACATAAAAAATTCACCAAAAATTAAAAAATATTTATTTCTATCTCTGAATTTTCTTTATATTATATTTTATTATTTAAAAATAGTTTTGGAAAATTTTGACTTTATCTAGTATTTTTAATTTCCTAAATAATTCAATCTATTTATTTTATCCCTATTTTGGGATATTTTTTGCTTTAAAAATATAAAAATTAGAAAAAATATCTAAAAAAATTAAAAATAGTATAAAATATATAAAATTCAAAAACATTTTATTCTATAATTTTTATTTAATTTTAGTTGTATTTACAAATATATTTCCCTTTTTTGTATATATAGTTATATATTCCTATATTATATATTGAAAAGAAGAAGAATATAAAATTTAGAAAAATATATATAAGAAAATAAAAATTAACAATTAAAAACAATTAAAAAATCATAAAGATTAAAATCCATAAAAAATTTATAATTGAAAACCTACATAAAAATACAATAAATAGACAGAAGAAGGATAAATTTTGGATTTGATTTCCCAATCTATCACGTTCGCTCCCTTTGTTTCGACACTCTACATACTTGCACTATACACATATTTTGTAGAGTTAAATAAAATATATTTTAACTCCACACTCTTTGCATTTCTTTACTCATTGATTGTGGGTTAATTGCTATCTGATGTAGGGTTTCATGTGCGGTCACTACAACGATGCTAATTGTGTTTGATTCTGTCCCTTGCAGAAACCCTCTTCCACAAATGATATTGTTGTCGGGGAGCAATGTCGTATAGATTGCATATCTTTGTTTGTTTCTTCTTGTCTTTTTTGTGTATTTATCTATTTATTTATTTGTCATTTTATTTGATATCATTTGTGAGATGTCTAACCCTCTTCCTTGTTTGAATTTGTTGCGAGGGACCGTAAATGGAGGGAAGTACTCCTAGGAGCACCTACGCACCCACGCGAAGCAGAGTCGACTTTCTGACCTAGCCGGAAGGAGAGAGCGACAAAGGAAGACTTGGAGTAATTTTGAAGATAGTGCACTTTGTCTTTTAGTCATTTTATTTTATTTTGTAATTCAAGTGAGAGAGAGACACACTTAATTGCAATAATTCAGACTCTTTAGGATTCTTCACACTTCACGAGGTCCACTACATGGGTGATTGTTCACCTGGGGGCCTCATCGATTTTTTGTGGTTTTCGCTTTTTATTTTTCTTTGTTTTTTGCTTTTATTTTCTTTGTTTTGTATGATTGAGCCCTAGTTTAGGACTTGCCTGCTCGATAGATTAAGGTCCAAAGCCCTAATTAAAATTATGTGTACATATTGTTTGCTTTTTATCTAGTCAAATTGAATAGTTGATTATTTAGACTTGAGACCATGCACCGAGAGAGGCACCATACAACGCTTGCTGGACCCTTAGTGGCAGGCACTGAGGCTGTCTCGAAGATCGTACCCTAGGTTTCATATCTAGATAATTAGCATCTAATGCTTCAAACTAATAGCAATTACTATTCTAGGACGATTTCTTCAGCTTGCATTGCATACAATATATGTTTCAATTCTGCTTAGCAACCTGCATGAAGAGAGTTGGAGGCAAGATGAGCATTTTTATTTTATCATACATCATTGATTACAGCTTGCATTGCTTTTCCAACTCCCCCTCTAATTTTGACAACATAAGATACTAAAGGAATTGATCCCTCATTAGGACTATGCATTTTTATTAAAAATTCAAAAAAATGATAACCAATTAAGATGAGACTGTTAATTTTACTCGACCCTAAAATTAAAAAGAAAAAACTTGTCCTTGGGAGAGTAACCCCCTCATTGTATTTGCATTTTATTCTTGATATGTACACACTAAGGATTAGTGCCCCAAACCCATGCCTACCCATTGTATAACTTTTTAAAAATCACCTAACTCTAAAAATTGAGAAGATAAAAATAATGAACCTTCACCGTCATCATTGTGTTGAATCGATGAATTGAGGGGTTTTTGTTAGTTTATACTTGTGTTGTTTGTGTGAATACTTGATCTTCTCCACACATTTGTGCCTTTTCCTTGTATATCTTGACTTGACCTTTGTGTTCTCCCAATCATTGCCTTTTGTTTCGAAGATGACCGATTGGAGTTATTTTTATCTGGACTTTGCAGATCCTTCTTACTCTCCAGTCGGTCTACATCCATTTCTCTTGGAGGACTTTGTTCCTGATTTTTTTGTGCATATCCACCTCATCTACAGTCTTAGGCATCAGATTTTAAATTTTACCCACCACCATCACCCTCGCATTTTTCACCACCTCACCCACCCGAGACTGAGTTGTTGGAGTCACCTCTCATGGACACCGCTCATGAGTATATGACTGGTTAGTGGAGCAAATAAATTCGAGGATAGATGACCTCACTAGCCTAAATAATAGCCACACTGACGCTTCACAGTCTGGATTTATGGATTCGCTTGAGGATACCCATGAGAGCTTGCAATTGCCTAATATACAATAAATTAGAAAAAAAATAAAAATACAAAAAGAGTCTGGGAGATACCTTGTAAAGTCAGCTTGTGAGGAGAGCGTACCCTTGCCAGATCCTATACTCACACACACATCCACTCTAGTTCCCACCTTTGCCCCCGAAGATGACACTGTACAGACTGATCTTTGTCATCCTTGTGTAGATGATGATTCTGATCTCTTCCCTTGTATGGAAGAGATAGAAAATCTCAAAAAATGTTGACCAATCCTGAAGTGGTGGTAGTTATTCATGGTATTTTTGAGGCCCCACTTTGACAGGCCATGAACCAACTATCTGCATGTAAATCCAAGAAAATAAAGCGAAGGAGCATATCTGAGCAACACATTCTGACCATGGCCATTGTCTATGCCATCACTCACCATCCACACATTAGGAAAGGGTTACACCTCTTGTGAGATGCACTATTTCTTACTATTCTTGTGATTACACTCTCCTTGACGTCGGTGCTTCGATCAATATAATACCCTTCTCGATGGTACAATCCCTTCACTTAGGGTGTCTCAAGAAGACCAGGATGATTTGCCAGTTTGTTGATGGATCAATACAGAGGCTGAAGTATATTCTAGAGAACGTTATCGTTCAGATCAAGGGCATGAGATTCGCTATTGATTTTATTGTATTTCCCATGGAGACCTCCACCTTTATGGAGCATCCTCTAATCATCTGAGGATGACCTTTTCTCGCCTCTGCGAGAGTCATTATTGATTATGGATATGGAGAGTTCGCTTTCGTTCTGCTAACGAGAGTGTTGTCTTGATCACTACACCCACCACTGATCAGAGATCCACATCTGACGAGAGTGTACCCATGTTAGGCGACCCCGAGGACTATGACATATATGTTGATATCAAAGAGGTTTGCTTTACCATGGATGAGATTGACACCCGAGAATTCCTCTTTCGGGAGGAAGACTCGAAAAGCATAGACCTTGGAGTTCCCCATTCTACTGCATGGTTATGTATTGATGATATCTGCAACATTTACATTTACACCATAGAGACCATAGTGTAGAGGGAAGACTTATTAGAGTCTTCACAAACTGAACTTGACCTTACTACTTCCACTGACGAGTTTGTGCCTTTTCATTTTGAGATTTGTGAGACTTCACAGGCCGGACTTGACCTTACTACTTCTATTGATGAGTTCATGCCTTTTTATTTTAAGATTTGCAAGACTTCCAAAGCCGAACCTAACCACACTACTTCCACCGATCAATTCGTGCCTTTTCAATTTGAGACGGTTGAGGATCTTCATCAGGTCGATCCTGATGGGCTTGTGTCTGGTGATGACCGACGAATCAAAAAATGCCCTACTTAATTGATGTGAATTATCGTTTAAATATGTCATTTTGTAGGCAGAAATTGGGAATCAGTCAAGAAATAACCACAATCAATATTCAATTATAATAAATATTAAACCTATTTATTTTCAAATAATAAAATTATCCAAGATCTAACAGTAGGTGATTGATCTCAGAAAAATCCTAAACCTTGAAAATACGAGATTAAATACCTGTTAAAAATTAAAGATTGAAATCTACAAAATGATTTTTATAGAACAAACCATGCACGTAAATGCAATTCCTTTTGGTCACAATGTGAAATATAATAAATCCCCTAATTCATAAATTTTTGGTAATTTTTCAGGTAGTGCTTAATTAACTACGATTTTCCAAGCACAGATTGGGTAAAATATACAATTTATCACGAGAATATTAATTATTAATTAACCATAATCTAAAAAATCACAAGCATATCATATTGTACAGAATTAGTTGAGAAACATCTTGTAATTTTTATATAATAAAATGATGTAATATAGCAGTTCAAAATAAAGGGGGAACACAAGGGTCTCAATGAAAAATTACAATAATTAAAATAAATAAAAAATTGCAGTCAATTGACTGAACAGAAATTACCTAAACCCCAGGGGGTAATTGCAAAATTTCCTAGAAGGGGCATGCAAAGCACGTGCCCCTAGGTTGGCTGGACCTGGATGGATAAGGCAGGAGTGGGATGGCCTTATTGCAATATTTCTAGCAGGTCAAGTGCGATGCACGTGACCTTTGGGTTAAGGTTGTCCCTTTAAATAGGTGATGAATACTCATTCATCACTATTTATTCTTATATTTTAGCTACAAAAACCTTTGCAAATGCATGTAGATATGTGTAAATACAAATAATTACCAAAAGCATGCATTGTGTAAAAACTAATAATTAGCATGTTTTTGTGCAAAAATAAAAGAATAAAGATTAAAAAGAAAAAGAGGGAAATATTTAGAATAAATATTGAGCAACCTAATCACAAGGGAGGGCTCAGTGTGGGCCTGACCGCATAAAATCCAAAGTAGAGAGAGATAGGGGCTCATGTGTGTAAATATCCCTGTAAATATCACAAAAATATTTTCCTCCAAAAATAGAATAAAAGTGTCTTGTACATATTTGTAAATATTTATAAATATAAAATCAAAACAAAAAAATTAAAAAATTAAAAAGAAAAATAAAAACATTCACATATTCACCTTGTACATAGTCCACTCACCTATATTTATTTAACCTTATAAATAAATAAATTAATTTCTATAAAAATTTGTATATATTCTATCTTTTATGTTGTAAATAAATAAAATAAAAATCATTAAAACAAAAATAAAATAAAAAGAACAAAATTAAAAACCAAAAATAACCTTGTAAATATACCATGTATATAGATGTATATATCTATTTATTTCACCCTTGTATATAAATAATAAAAATAAAATAAAGATATCTTTTTATTCCTAATTTTATGCTATAAATAAATAAAATATAAAATAGGGATAAAAATGTATAAAAATAACTAATTAAAAATCAAAAATCAAAAACCTATATTGTATATATACATATATATAGCCCTATTATGTAAATACCCTATTTTTATTTTGAAAAATTAATTAAAAATCACCAAAAAATAGAAAATAATTAAAACAATGATTTTTCATGTTTTAAGTTTTCTTTAATTCAGCCATTTGATATTTTTAAATGAATATTCAAATAATTTCCACGTGGCCAGTCCCCATTGGTCCACGGGGGATGTTGACCCCCCGGTCAACTCCCCCCTGTGGACCACTTCCCACGGGTCGTGACGCCCGACCCGACTTCCCCGATTTTTTGCGTCACGACCCGACCTCCATCCACCCAAACCCAGGGTCCAATAAGTCCACGCCAGATCCGACACCCTCGCTGGGATGCCCGCCTCGGGGTCCGCGCTCTGAGCTGCCCTAACCGATCGACTTTAGCAGGACCCCTGACTGTATAAAATCCGAGCTCCGCCTCCATTTTCCCGATATTTTGGCTCCCCACCTTACCTTCCCAGGACCTCCACTGCCATCCTCGAGGTGACAGCTCGCCGCTGGTTGTGTCGCAGAGAGGAGAGGGTGCCCGGACCTCAGATCTGGCGTCTTCGCGCCGCCGTGCTCCGCCTGAAGGTAGAGCTCGAGCCTCGGGCCTCGACGACCCGCAAGGCGACGACCCAGAGCTTCCAGAGCTCACGCCCAGTCGATTCATCCGCCCAGGTAGCCTTAGTTGTCTTTCCTTTTCTTTGATTTTGATTTTGCCCTAAATTGCCCAGTTGCCATTCACCTTCGATTCCAGCCACCTCCGCCTTCCATTCGATCATCGGACCATTCCACCACGTTCACCTTCTCCCCGCGCACGTTCTCCACCCATCCATTCAACCCAGCTCGCACAGGAGCTGGGGTTTTGAGTTCCTCCACCGTTGCATCGCCAGAGCTCGACCGCCCTGCTGCACCGATCATCTCCACCACCGCTAACGGGGTCGAGGCATTTTACCCTCGACCCGCGAGTTTGTTGCACACCTTTGTAGGTCCCAGGAAGCCCATCTGAGGGCTTCGACATCCAGGTGCACGAGCTCGACCTCCTCCGGACTCGCCTGAGCTCCCCAGAGCTCCGTCGAGCCATCGGAAGGTACCAGTAGACGCGGAAGGCCTCCACGCTCCTTCTCCGATCATCTGTGGCCTTCGAGGAGTAGTCCAGCGCCTGCATGAGCCCGGCAAAGTTCGCCGGAGCCCAGTTCCTCCTTCATCCTCCCCTGTCGTCCAGTGCACCTCCAGCTCCAGTTTTGATCTCCACTGTCCATTTGAGGAGCTGCCAGCACCGTCGATCTGTGGAGGCGTGATCGTGACCGTTGATCGTCGAGGTTTAGCCCCAGCGCATCTGAGCCGATGGATCACCACGTGGCACGCATCTGACGGTCTACGTAATAAAGGGTAAATATCACCTTAGGCCCTTAGTTTCTGAGTAGTTTAGATGTAGTCCTGTAAATATTTTTGATTTTATTTGCGTTGGGTTAATTGCATAGTGGACACTGTTTTATCTGGTATTTACATGTATGCCCCTGCCTGTAGTGGATCACGTGCGTCGACACGTGTTTTGTTGGGTTAATTGCATGTATGGACCTCCAGTTCTAGGGTGTTAATGAATGATTTTATAGTTTTATTAATTGCAGATATACCCATGTGCGTGATTTTTTTATAACATGTGCGTTTATTAGTGGGTATTTTACAATAAGGCCCCTGGACTTTGAATACATGTTATTAAATAGTCCAGGAACCTTATTTTCTTTGCAATTAGGTCCCTGAGTGCCCAGGTCACGTGCCTCGCGCGTGTTTTCTTGGAAATTTTGCACCGGACCCCCTGGAACTTCTTGTATTTGCGTACAGGTCCCTATGCACTGTACCTTAGTTTTGATTTTTAATAAAATATCAAACCAACTCCAAACGTGATGAAAATTGGACACATGGCACCTGCCATAGTGTAAATGTTTCTCCTATTTTTGGGGACATTTTTTATTTCATTTACTATATTAAAAAAATCAAAAACACGCATTTTCTTTACTGTCAAAATTAAAAATTCACAAAAAAATATTAAAACATCTCTAAAAATTACAAAAACATTAGACAGTAGTTGTTTTGCCTTGTTTGATTTTATGGCCAATTTTAGTCATTTTTGGATATATAAAACTCATAAAAATTGAAAAACACTAAAAACTCTATAAAATTCTAATAATTAATTTAAAAATACAAAAATAATAATTCCAGTGCCTAAATTTTCCTTATACTTTCTAGTTTGTAGGAAAATTTCCTTCAGACGTTGATAGGGCTTTATCTATTTTATATTGGCTCTCCAAGTCTGACTGGACAACACCTTTATTTCTTTATCTTGTTTGATTTTTAGAAAATTCAATAAACGTCATAAAATTACCAAAAATTAACCAAAAACAGTAAAAATCATAAAAAATATAAAAATATTTTTATTTGAAATTTTGAGTGATTTTTGAGTTCCTTAATAATTGCTTGAAGTTGGTTGCTTTATTGCTTTCTTTATTTTATTTATTAATTAAAAATCCAAAAAAATTATAAAAATTAAAAATCCACCAAAAACACTTTGATTGTATTTTATTCCCTTTTTAGACTACTTCGTAGGCCGCAAGGCCATTACGTGCTCCTTGTGTTCGACCCTGGTCGCTATACCAGGTTAATCTAATAGCGAGACCGCTATTGTTGAGTTTTGACGATTTTATTTTTTTGATTAGTGGTCTATTTTTCTCGATCGACTACGCTTGGTGACTTGGGTCGCAACGACCCTTGATTACCTTTTACCCGAGTGATTAGGCGTGTCGTCAGAATGGCACCGTTGCCGGGGAGCACGGCTTAGTAGTCATTTTTTTATTTTTCATTTTCTTTTCATTTTCTTTTTCACGGCTTCCGTAGCTCTTTCTGAGTCCGCGGCTTTTCGCGGCTTCTTATTTTTCATTTATTTTTGTTTTATTTTCTTTTTCTTTTCTTTTACTTTTATTTTTGCTTATTTATTTTACTTTTGCACATATACACCTGTGTAGTTTTTCTGTTATTATTTGATTATTATTCTTGGTTGGACACTTTGTTTCTTTCTTGCGAGAGCCCGAGGACCGAGGCAGCGACTTTCGAGAAGCCGTCGCAACCACGGGATTCGGAGGCGGCTCCCTTCTGCACGGAGCCGCAGGAGAGCGTGAGAGAGAGACTGAGTGGGAGAGGAGTAGTTTAGATTTCATTTCGGTTATTTGATTAGAACTGTTGTAATAATACAGGGACACTCAGTGTGGACTTGAACTCTTTAGCGGGTCTGTTTAGCCGAGCACCGGTGTGCTTGGGGGACCCTTAGGTTTTTCGCGGCTTTTCAGTTTTTCGCTGCCTTTTACGCTTTTACGTGGTCTTTCTCGAGCCCTTAGATTTAGGACTTTCTGTTTGACTGTGCCGTAACTGAGTAGGATCCAAACACCTAATAGACTGTCTGCACCTATAGATCGTTAATTGGACCTACTAATAAAAGAATAATAAAAATAACTGACTCACTCCCTTCGAGCCTACGTGTCGTAGTCTGCCCTGCCAAGCGCTGCTCCTGAACCCGATGTGTCGGGAGGAGGAGGGGTAGACCGAGACCGGACTCTTGGATCGAAGGATCGGTGACCAGTTAGACGGTTCTTCGAGTAGAAGTTGCCTGTTTAGGACTCGGCTTTTTACCGCTGCACCATATAGGTAGTTTCTTTCAGTCTTTCAATTCTACGCGGATCATATTGCATGTAGAGTGCTGGAGACAGGTACGCATTTCTATCTTTGCATGCATCATTGATTTCATCGCGCATCGGCTTTTTCATCTTCTCCCCCTGTTTTTGACTTAATAATCAGGAGAACCGAATAATTCATTAGGCCTTTTGTTTTTATTGAAAAATATCTAAAATGAAAAACAATAAAATTGGGATTGTTTAAGCTATTGACCCTAAAAGACACTTGACTTAAAAATCTGTCTTGGGGAGAGCAACCCCCTCATTGTTTGGTTTGATTGTGCGAGAGAGTGACCCGTACACTAGGTAGGGCCCTCCGGTGCTACTCTCGACTGATTACCGACTTCTTATGTACGAGACAGTCGGTTGGGAGAGTATCGGGTATCTCAACAGGTCACGTAATCGCTCTGATATTTTGCTTGTTCACCAAAATAAAATTGACAAGATAATTTGACCGAGCCTTTACGGTCTTCAGCTCGCGTTGCATTGGTGAACTGAGGGGTTTGTTTGTGATCATAGTTTCTCCAGATCTCATCCGCCTTACTCGCCACATCAAGATGATGGGCAGACGATCTCTTAGGCAGCCTCTGGCTGCACCGCTTTCAGGCGCGTCTACCTGTTCATCTAGGTTGGCTCTCGAGAGCCAAGACCAGCTCTCCGAGCCCTAGTATGATTCCGCCATGTTCCCCCTCGACCCCCTTTCTTTCGGTTCTGAGAGACCAATGCCAGAGGAGAGATTAGCAGATTTATCGGCACCTGAGTTTGGATCATTTGATTTTGCAGACACCATGGCCGGTAGTTCCGATGATCGCTCTAGAGGTCCACAGCTCGAGCACTTTGTGTTGGACAAGGGTGCGATCAACTCCACCCTGATCGCCTCCCTCGAGACGGTACAACAGTAGTTGAGGGATCAGGGAGCATTCATGCTAGATATTAGGAGAGAGATGGAGCAGATGAGAGCAGAGAGAGAGCAGTAGAGAGACGGGCCGAGAATCCCGGATGATGCAGCAGCCGCAACCGCAGCATCCGCAGCAGCCGCCGCCGCAGTGGCATCCGCCACGGCAGGAGCAGGAGAGCCACCGAGACCAATGCGGGAGTTGCACAACCCCGGATCGACACTGATGCATCACTAGCTCGTGCTACCAGCTATCGTGGGGGACTTCAAGTTCCCCCCGAACACCTTGCAGCTTCTCCCCCGTTTCCACGGGCTCGCCACCGAGGAGCCCCATCTCCACCTCCAGGAGTTCCTTATGACTTGCAGTACTGTCCACGACCGTCAGGTGGACCAGGATACCATCAAGATGATCGCCTTCCCCTTCTCTTTGGCAGATAGAGCAGCCACCTGGCTGAAACATCTGGGGAAGTTCGTCTGCACTTGGGAGCAGCTCCGCACTGAGTACTTACACAAGTACTATCCACTCGGGCGGACCAATGCCACGAGAGCTTTGATCAGCAACTTCTCCATGCTCCCCAATGAGCAATTCCATGAGGCATGGGAGAGGTTCCGAGATCTGACTGATAGATGCTCGCACCACGACATTTCTAAGCCCAACCTCATGCAGAGCTTTTTCAGCGGGCTGACACCAGAGCTTCAGGGCTTGGTGAACGCTTCTTGTGGCAGGTCTTACTTCGCCAAGGATCACGACCAGTTCTGGGCTATCTACGAGGAGATGGCCGAGAACTACATGGTGATGTCCCAAACCCGGTTGTATACTCATGGAAGACCCCAACAGCCAGGACCCGTGCAGTACAAGAGGATAGCATGGGTCGACGCCGGTCCTTCTAGTTTGTCCGCAGTAGCAGCAGCACAGGCAGAGTCATCAGCTGCGGACATGGGCATCATTAGCGAGAAGTTGGATCGGATGGAGCTGATTGAGAAGAAGCAGTGCTAGGGCATCACTCAGATGGAGCAGATGGCACAGACTCTGAGCGACATGAAGACCCAGCTCATGTATCTCCAGGAGGCACAGACGGCTCCCCAACCACGTCTTCAGTCGCGAGGCGATCCAGGCAGCAGCAGCAGCTCGTCCCAGCGCTCCGGCTCACACCAGCAGCCTAGACAGGTTCACCTTATACAGGCGGAGCCGTACCGGCAGCCCAGCCCACCTACCAGTCACCACCATCTCCAGACTTGCAGATGGTGGTATACCAGCCGGATCAGCCTCTGGCAGTGCTTCCGCCACCCCAGTACGACACAGAGCCGTTGATGGATGTCAACGGGATTTGGTATGACTGCCCTCAGCCCTGTATCTGACGAGACCATCCCGGATTCCGGTGGGGGACCGGAGGTACCCAGCCCCAGCAGCAGCCGTCAGGACAGGGTGGCCAGTACAGCCATCAGAGAGAGCACCAGCCGCAGCAGCAGCCCCCAGTGTACCCACCACAGCAGCAGCAGTCGTCCTATGGTCCTCGTCCCTATCAGCAGGGACAATCTTGGAGGCGAGATCAGCCTCACCAGCAGCAGCAGCATCACCCATACCCCTCTCAGCCACAGCACCAGTTCCAGCAGCCTCACTACCAGAGAGGCTACCCGTCGGGCTCCCACGAGAGCCCCGCCTTGGATGATATAGCCCGCCTCCTCACGGACCAGCAGGCTACTTTTCGACGGGAGATGGATGAGTTCCGCCAGGAGATGCGGGACATTGTGAGAGGGAAGGCTGCCATCCCTGCCCAGATCGAGCCAAACCCCAACAGCCTGAAGCGGATATCTGAGCATGTAGCTTGTACTGAGTATACCACTCCTAGTGATGCATTTGGTGATATGACTGGATATCTGTTTAATACTTATTTTGTCACACTTAGGAGCGGTAGGATGCCAGCAGGCGGCGCCTCGTCTGAGCCACATCATGAGGATCCACCCAGAGCGTCTCACGAGGAGGAGGAGAGAAGTATTGAGGCCGCTAGAGATGATGATGGTGGTACTGATGCCACTAAGGATGCTGATTCCACCGGTGGTGCTGAGGCCGCCGTTTCACCAGTTCAAGGAGGTGGTACTGAGGCCACCCACGATGCCGAGCCAGAGCGCGGTACTGAGGCCGCGAGTCTTCCAGTTGATCCAGCCGATGGTGGTGCTGAGACCACCCGTGTTCAGTTTGAGAGTCCTGTTGTTTTTCCTACTTCTGATGTATCTCGGAACTCTGTTGTGAATAAAGGTAAAGGTTTGGTTTTTTCTAGTCCCACTTTGGTGCGTGATGTATGTGCGGATCCGGCCGTCGAGCTGTCTAGACCTTTTCCTAGTCCTTCATTTGAGAAGGACCCAGTGATCCCCTTCCCTAGAGCCCTTCAGATGGGGAAGGGGAAGAAAAAAGAAAATCCAAAAAAGAGAGATCAGGAAGAGTTCAGCCAACAGATGATAGATAGATTTCACATACAGCTGACTCTTCAGGAGGCTTTGCAGCACATCCCCCTTCTTCAGCGTTCGTTGAGAGACAGGACCACAGTCAAGAGGAAGAGGAGGAACCACCACTCAGAGATCCATGTGCTGACGAAAGCCACGTGTTTCGCGATCCAGAACCGTCTGCCAGCCAAGAGGCTAGACTCAGGAGCCCTTATGTCAGATGTCACATTAGAGAGCAGAGGTTCGACCGTACTCTATTAGATAGCGGATCGTCTATCAACCTCCTTCTGGCAGCCCTTCTCGACCGCTTCGAGTTGGGCACTCTTAGACAGAGCAGGACAGTCCTTTAGTTTGCTGATCGATCTGTCAAGAGGCCGAAGGGGTTGTTGCGAGACGTTGTCGTCACTATTCAGGGCCTGCAACTCCCCGTGGACTTCGTAGTGTTGGACATGGAGATCCCTGATTCAGTGACCGATACCCCCATTATTCTCGGTCGTCCGTTCTTGGGCACAGCCAAGGCGGTGACTGACCATGATAGCGGGAAGGTATACTTTCACATCGAGGGCGAAAGTGTACAAATAGAGACGGTCGAGGACAACCGAGCCAGAGAGAGATCATGCTCAGAGACCACTTCAGACATAGAGCAGCTGACAGATGTCGGGCTAGACATCACCAGGACTGTGATTTTGTGATCACAGATGATGAGGCAGTATGGGCAGACCCAGCAGCACAGGCCATCCTCTCATTTTCAGACACAGCTGATGCAGAGATGACAGCAAGGGAGAGCCTGGAGAGCACATTCCTGGTTCAGGATACCTTAGAGGTAGCAGAGCCAGTTCTCGGCCGCGAGACAGATTCTTGTGATGAGGGTGGTACTGATGCCACCTTGTGTGATGCAAATCCCTCGGATTCAGAGTCTGATTGGGCAGATTGTGAGGATTACATGCCAGACCTGAGTTCCACTGAGCCTACAGCTGAGGAGGAGGTAGATGCCGAGTAGAGCAAAGACAGTCCATCAGGGCAACCTTCTCCAGTTTCTGAGGATTGAGAGAGAGTTTCAGCTCTTCCATGCAGATTTGGCAGCGTTCACAGAGACATTTCAGAGGCCAGATCCACCAGCACCCAGTTGTCCAGAGCTGAAGCCGCTCCCTACTTCATTGAAGTATCGATTCCTTGCGGGTGAGCCTGAGATGTACCCAGTCATCATCTCCGCCGATCTGACTGGAGAGCAAGAATCATGTTTGATGGGGGTTCTTGAAAAGAACCGCAAGGCAATCGGATGGAGCGTAGCAGATCTCCAGGGGATAAGTCCGGCCCTGTGCTCCCACCATATCTATCTCGAGGATGAGGCAAAGCCGTCGCGTGAGTTCCAGCGGCGGCTAAACCCGAATCTGAGAGAGGTTGTCATGAAGGAAATCTCGAAATGTTGAAGCACCGATTTTATCTACCCCATCTCCAACTCCAAGTGAGTCAGCCCTTTGCATGTGGTGCCCAAGAAGACGGGCATCACTACAGTGATTAGCTAGTCTGGAGAGGAGATTTCTACATGAGTAACTTCTTGGTGGGTCTGTGTTGACTACATGAGACTCAACCAGGCCACCAAAAAGTATCATTTCCCCCTGCCCTTTATTGATCAGATCATTGAGAGACTGGTAGGGAAGAGCCACTATTGTTTTCTGGATGGGTACTCGGGATACAACCAGGTGGCCATCGCTCTTGAGGACCAGGAGAAGACCACCTTTACCTGTCCCTTCGGCACATACGCCTTCTGACGCATGCCATTTTGGGCTATGCAATGCCCCTGTGACATTTTAGAGATGCATGCTGTCGATCTTTTCGGACATGGTAGGGGAGTGTTTGGAGGTCTTCATGGATGATTTCTCGGTTTACAACGACAGATTCAACTCCTATCTTGACTGCCTAGACCGAGTACTCCAGCGATTTATAGAGGTTCACTTGGTGCTATCTTGGGAGAAGAGTCACTTCATGGTGACTCAAGGGACGGTGCTTGGCCATATCATCTCCAACAGGGGCATGGAGGTTGATCCGGCCAAGGTAGATGTCATTAGAAAACTCGCACTGCCGTCCAATTTGAGGCAGTTACGGCCATTCCTGGGGCACGTCGGTTTCTACCGACGATTCATTCATGATTTCAGCAGGATTGCCCGACCGTTGACTGACCTACTGACGAAAGACACTGAGTTCCTTGTCGATGACAAGTGTCTTTCGTCCTTTGAGACTCTCAAGCAGTGTGTTATAGAGGCTCATGTTCTCCAACCGCCTGATTGGTCTCTCCCATTCGAGATCATGATGGATGCCTCCGATTTTGCCGTGGGGGCCGCGCTGGGACAGAGGAGGGATGGAGTCCCCTTTGCTATCCACTACGCTAGCTGCACATTGGATTCCACGCAGCGGAATTATACAGTCACAGAGAAGGAGATGCTAGCCGTAGTGTTCGCCCTAGATAAGTTCATATCTTACATCATTGGATCTAGAGTAACCATGTATACTGATCACACCGCCATCCGATACCTCATGGCAAAGAAGGATGCCAAGGCCAGACTGACTAGATGGATCCTTCTACTCCAGGAGTTCGACATTGAGATCAAGGATAAGCCTGGAGTCAAGAATGTGGTGGCGGATCATCTCTCTCGATTAGAGCAGCCTGAGGAGTCTGAGCATATTGATTCCATTTGTGAGACCTTCCCAGATGAGGCGATCCTTGCTATCGCCCCACTCCCGTGGTATGCCGATATTGTGAACTTTCTCGTTGCTGGGAAAGTCCCACAAGATTGGCCCAGGCAGAGGCTTGAGACCTTCCTGGCGAAGGCCAAGTCCTACCACTGGGAGGATCCCATCCTTTACCACGAAGGAGGGGACAGCGTCTGGCGTAGGTGCATTCCTCAGGAGGAGCACCATAGCGTCCTCACTTACTGCCACAAGCTTGAGGCAGGAGGACATCATTCTGGGAGGAGAACGGCACAGAAAGTGCTCCAATCCGGCTTGTGGTGGCCTACCCTCTTCAAGACTCTGATGAGTTCGTGAAGAGGTGTACTTACTGTCAGAGGATGGGCATTTGTGGACAGCGTGATATGATGTCGATGCAGCCCATTCACTTCTGTGAGGTTTTTGACGCATGGGGCACCGATTTCATGGGTCCATTCCCTAAGAGTCAGGTATTTGAGTACATTCTGTTGGCCGTAGACTATGTTAGTCGTTGGGTTGAGGCTATCCCCGCCCGAGCCGTTGATGCCAGGATAGTTTGCAGATTTTTGAGGAAGCACATCATTACGCGGTTCGGGGTACCTCGAGTATTGATTTCAGATGGGGGGTCTCATTTCATCAATGACCAGGTGAAGGCCCTTTCTAGCGAGTTCGGTATAGACCATCGAGTTGCCACTCCATACCATCCACAAACGAATGGTCTAGCCGAGGTGTCGAACAGGGAGATCAAGACTATTTTGCAGAAAGTCGTCCGCCCTGACCGAAAGGATTGGTCACAGCTTTTGGACTCGGTCTTGTGGGCATATAGGACGTCTTTCAAGACACCATTGGGCACATCTCCCTTTCGCCTCGTATATGGCAAGTCGTGCCATTTACCTGTTGAGCTGAGACACAGGTCACTATGGGCTGTCACTGATATCCTTATGGATCCAGATAGTGTAGGAGACCAGAGGAGGGAAGAGTTAGCAGCCCTGGAGGAGCTTAGAGATACCGCCTTATCAAACAGCCTACAGTATAAGGAGAGAGTGAAGGAGTGGCATGATTCTCACATCAGCCACAAGCATTTTGAGCCTGGACAGAGAGTATGGCTGTTTGATGCGAGGCTTCGTCTATTTCCAGGGAAGCTGCAGAGCAAATGGAAGGGACCCTACTTGGTGAGAAAGGTACACGACAACGGTAGCATTGACATATCCGAGTTGTCTTCTGAGAGTACCTTTCGAGTAAACGGCCAGCGGCTCAAGCCATTTCTAGATCATGAGCCGCGGGTCGTTGATGTTGCCCCTATTCATTTTGCGTGAGATGTGGTATCTTGACTCACATCTATTGCATCTCACGCCTGATTTTCACTGTTCTTCCGACCTGTATAGATCCAGATGTCCATATCATCACATTCTGTAGTCCCACATCCCTTTATTCATCTTTTGATTAGGCTATACTTAGGTGCACTTTACCCTAAGTATAGGGGGTATGTAGGACTTTTGAGTTTTTCTTTTGATTCTTTCTATCCCTGTTTTGATGCCTATACTTAGGGATATTTCACCCTAAGTATAGGGGGGGTAGACCCTGTACATTCTCCACTCGGTTTTCCCTTTGTGTACAGCCTGCTATACTTAGGATTACTTGATCCTAAGTATAGGGGGAAAAGCTGAGATCTTCTTGATCTTCTATTTATTCATTCGTCTTTGTATATAGCCTTCCTTTTCACTTCCCTATACATAGCACGAGTTATGTCTTCTTCATCGCTCTTGACTCTGAGGACATCGTTCGAGCTAAGTGTAGGGGGGGTGTATATATTTTATATATACTTTAGCCATAACTCGTACTTTGTGTGAGTGTGTTAATAAATAAAAATGGCTAAAAATCTTAAAAAATCACAAAAATTAAAATTTTTCCTGTAAATAATCATTCTTTTATTGCACATACATAGCTAGTGTACAAATTATTTTTGTAAAAATGATTTCAAAAATCTTTTGTGTAAAGCTTGTGTAAATATTTTCTTATCAAAATTATGTATATAGTACAAATTTTTTCCAAAATGTTTTGAAAATCAAAAGTTTGCAAAAATCTTGTGTAAATGTGTGTAAATACTTTTGCAAAACTTGCACTTCATGCATTCATCCATACATGATTTCAAAACATTTTTCAAAAATTTTGCATGTTTGTAAAAATTGTGTAAATAGCATCTTTGTATATATGTATATAGTTTTTCCGGATGATAGTTGACATTTAAACTAGCCTGGAATTAAATTGGGAAATGGAGCTTGATTAAGATCTTAATCCACTTAATTTATAAGAGAACCTTATAGGGCTTAGGTTTAAGGCTTTTCAGGTCCATGGTGACTTAATTCTTTAAGTCCACTAGGCTATGATCACATGTCATCTCAATGAGCCTAAGTAGAGCACTTAACAACAACACATGACTCATAGGGACAATGGCTTTACTTGGACACCAGCACTTTGCACCGAGCTCTCTACAGATGAGGTGGTGAGGAGGCAGTCTTCCTTGACTTGGGGTAGCATATGAGGGTAGTACTTCTAGGTGGAACCTCTCTTCTTCTTTTAGTGAAGGAAGTGCGTCTCAACTTGGTCTGGTTGCCATGAGGTCTAACGACAGGAGTTGTGGGTTGCAATAAAGCTTCAAAAGAGGGATAGTCTACTGGCTCAAGAGGAAAAACTCCTTGTATATATGTTGCACATGTATATGTTGTACAGATGCACTTGAAAAAAAATGCAAAAAGAAAATAACTCCAAAAAAGTGGTGGGTCTGAGAGAAAATGACAATCCCACCGGAGTATGTATATAGTGCAATAAGCAAATCTTGAGATTCATGTCCCACCTTATGTAGCTTGCAGCAGGGAGACTTGGCTACACTGGTCAAGCTCCCAAGGATACATGGCTACACTGGCCATGGTCCATTCTCTTCTTCCTCCTCTTCTTGAGCCGGTTGAACTTGAACTTAGAAGGGAATACCCCGCTCCTCGAGGAAAGAGTGGCCAGATTGGGGTCATAGAGTTACCTTGTTGGGGAGGGTTGTCAAGTTGCCATTTCTGAGGTGGAGAGCTTATACCTCACATTCACAGGAAAAGGAAAGATTCATGGTCTTTAGGGTTTGTGTTTGATGACTTGTTCTGATCTGGATTATTGAGGAGTCTTGATTAGAGATTAGTGGAACTTAGAGGCTATTGAGTTTTAAGCTTAAGTCCAAATAAGGTTCCGACACATTAATAATCCAAAGATCCAATTGAGCTCCATACCTCAATTTAATGAAGGCAAGTTTAATATTCAACCTTGATCCATGTACATTCTTCTCTTTTTCTTTTTCTTTCTCTTTTTCACTTCTTTTTTTTCAAATAAGTGTTTGCTAAGGGACTAGCAAAGATAAGTATAGGGGGGTGATGAATACTCATTCATCACTCTTTATTCTTATATTTTAGCTACAAAAACCTTTGCAAATGCATGTAGATATGTGTAAATACAAATAATTACCAAAAGCATGCATTGTGTAAAAACTAATAATTAGCATGTTTTTGTGTAAAAATAAAAGAATAAAGATTAAAAAGAAAAAGAGGGAAATATTTAGAATAAATATTGAGCAACCTAATCACAAGGGAGGGCTCAGCATGGGCCTAACCGCATAAAAGCCAAAGTAGAGAGAGATAGGGGCTCATGTGTGTAAATATCCCTGTAAATATCACAAAAATATTTTACTCCAAAAATAGAATAAAAGTGGCTTGTACATATTTGTAAATATTTATAAATATAAAATCAAAACAAAAAATTTAAAAATTAAAAAGAAAAATAAAAACATTCACATATTCACCTTGTACATAGTCCACTCACCTATATTTATTTCACCTTATAAATAAATAAATTAATTTCTATAAAAATTTGTATATATTATATCTTTTATGTTGTAAATAAATAAAATAAAAATCATTAAAACAAAAATAAAATAAAAAGAACAAAATTAAAAACCAAAAATAACCTTGTAAATATACCATGTATATAGATGTATATATCTATTTATTTCACACTTGTATATAAATAATAAAAATAAAATAAAAATACCTTTTTATTCCTAATTTTATGCTATAAATAAATAAAATATAAAATAGGGATAAAAATGTAAAAATTTCTAATTAAAAGTAAAAAATCAAAAAACCTATATTGTATATATACCTATATATAGCCCTATTATGTAAATACCCTATTTTTATTTTGAAAAATTAATTAAAAATCACCAAAAATAGAAAAAAAATTAAAACAAAGATTTTTCATGTTTTAAGTTTTCTTTAATTCGGCCATTTGCTATTTTTAAATGAATATTCAAATAATTTCCACGTGGCCAGTCCCCATTGGTCCACGGGGGATGTTGACCCCCCGGTCAACTCCCCCTGTGGACCACTTCCCATGGGTCGTGACGCCCGACCCGACTTCCCCGATTTTTCACGTCATGACCCGACCTCCATCCACCCAAACCTAGGGTCTAATTCGTCCACGCCAGATCCGACACCCTCGCCGGGATGCCCGCCTCGGGGTCCGCGCTCTGAGCTGCCCTACCCGATCGACTTTAGCCGGACCCCTGGCTGTATAAAATCCGAGCTCCGCCTCCATTTTCCCGATCTTTTGGCTCCCCACCTTACCTTCCCAGGACCTCCACTGCCATCCTCGAGGTGACAGCTCGCCGCTGGTTATGTCGCAGAGAGGAGAGGGTGCCCGGACCTCAGATCCGGCGTCTTCGCGCCGCCGTGCTCCGCCTGAAGGTAGAGCTCGAGCCTCGGGCGTCGACGACCCACGAGGCGACGATCCAGAGCTTCCAGAGCTCACGCCAGTCGATTCATCTACCCAGGTAGCCTTAGTTGTCTTTCCTTTTCTTTGATTTTGATTTTGCCCCAAATTGCCCAGTCGCCATTCACCTTCGATTCCGGCCACCTCCGCCTTCGATTCGATCATCGGACCATTCCACCACGTTCACCTTCTCCCCGCGCACGTTCTCCACCCATCCATTCAACCCAGCTCGCACAGGAGCTGGGGTTTCGAGTTCCTCCACCGTCGCATTGCCGGAGCTCGACCGCCCCGCCGCACCGATCATCTCCACCACTGCTAACGGGGTCGAGGCATTTTGCCCTCGACCCGCGAGTTTGTTGCACACCTTTGCAGGTCCTAGGAAGCCCATCTGAGGGCTTCGACATCCAGGTGCACGAGCTCGACCTCCGCCGGACTCGCCTGAGCTCCCCAGGGCTCCGTCGAGCCATCGGAGGATACCAGTAGATGCGGAAGGCCTCCACGCTCCTTCTCCGATCATCCGTGGCCTTCGAGGAGGAGTCCAGCGCCTTCACAAGCCCGGCGAAGTTCGTCGGAGCCCAGTTCGTCCTCCATCCTCCCCTGTCGTCCGATGCACCTCCAGCTCCAGTTCTGATCTCCACCGTCCATTTGAGGAGCAGCCTGCACCGTCGATCTGTGGAGGCGTGATCGTGACCGTTGATCGTCGAGGTTTAGCCCCAGCGCATCTGAGCCTATGGATCACCACGTGGCACGCATCTGACGGTCTACGTAATAAAGGGTAAATATCACCTTAGGCCCTTAGTTTCTGAGTAGTTTAGCTGTAGTCCTGTAAATATTTTTGATATTTTATTTGCGTTGGGTAAATTGCATAATGGACACTGTCTTATCTGATATTTACATGTATGCCCCTGCCTGTAGTGGATCACGTGCGTCGACACGTGTTTTGTTGGGTTAATTACATGTATGGACCTCCAGTTCTAGGGTGTTAATGAATGATTTTATAGTTTTATTAATTGCAGACATACCCCTGTGCGTGATTTTTTTTATAACATGTGTGTTTATTTAGTAGGTATTTTACAATAAGGCCCCTAGACTTTTAATACCTGTTATTAAATAGTCCAGGAACCTTATTTTCTTTGGAATTAGGTACCTGAGTGTCCAGGTCACGCGCCTCATGCGTGTTTTCTTGGAAATTTTGCACTGGACCCCCTGGAACTTCTTGTATTTGCGTACAGGTCCCTGTGCACTGTACCTTAGTTTTGATTTTTAAAAAATATCAAACCAACTCCAAACGTGATGAAAATTGGACATATGGCTCCTGCCATAGTTTAAAATTTTCTCCTATTTTTGGGGACATTTTTTATTTCATTTACTATTTTAAAAAAATCAAAAACACGCATTTTTTTTACTGTCTAAATTAAAAATTCACAAAAAATATTATAACACCTCTAAAAATTACAAAAAAATAGACAGTAGTTGTTTTGCCTTGTTTGATTTTCTGACCAATTTTAGTCATTTTTGGATATATAAAACCCATAAAAGTTGAAAACACTAAAAACCCTATAAAATTCTAATAATTAATTGAAAAATCCAAAAACAATAATTCCAGTGCCTAAATTTTCCTTATACTTTCTAGTTTTTAGGAAAATTAACTTCAGACCTTGATAGGGCCTTTATCTATTTTATACTGCCTCTCCAAGTCTGACTGGACAGCACCTTCATTTCTTTGTCTTGTTTGATTTTTAGAAAATTCAATAAACATCATAAAATTACCAAAAATGAACCAAAAACAGTAAAAATCGTAAAAAACATAAAAATATTTTTATTTGAATTTTTGAGTGATTTTTGAGTGCCTTAATAATTGCTTGAAGTTGGTTGCTTTATTGCTTTCTTTATTTTCTTTATTAATTAAAAATCCAAAAAATTTTATAAAAAATAAAAATCCACCAAAAACACTTTGATTTTATTTTATTACCTTTTTAGACTACTTCGTAGGCCGCAAGGCCATTACGTGCTCCTTGTGTTCGACCCTGGTCGCTATACCAGGTTAATCTAATAGCGAGACCGCTATTATTGAATTTTGACGATTTTATTCTTTTGATTGGTGGTCGATTTTTCTCGATCGACTACTCTTGGTGACTTGGGTCGCAATGACACTTGATTACCTTTTACCCGAGTGATCAAGCGTGTCGTCAATAGGTTGAACTCTAATGGGGCTCGATGCAAGTTTCCCACCCCGCATGTGTGTATCATGTGGGTGGGGGTGGTGCTTTGTGCAAGCATTCCCTCCTCACGTGCATGACACGTGGGACGGCCTCGGGTCGATTATACCCTGTGACTAGACAGTGGAGTATGGCGCAGCGATGGCAATGGAACTTCACGGCAGAGGTTTGTCTGGTGGTGAGGATAGCAGAGGCAGTGTACCTTTGGTGGCCGACAAACGACCGACGGACGTCGGAGAAGTAGGTCCCACGATTGGATTATGAGGACGTGAAGTCCTCTGGTGAAGGTGATGTTGATGGTGGTGCAGCTTCGATCCTTTGGATGAAGATGGAGGATATGGCACTGGAGTTGCAGGCATTGATGAACGGAAGTGGAGGCGTTCGTTGAACGTTGGTGGATGATTATCGGGGGAGCTCGAGACGCGGTGAACAGTGGTGTCGATCAGGCGAAGGGATATACGACAGGGGGATGATGCTCAACGATAGTACACAAGAAGGTCGGCGCAAGCAGCTACTTTGCGGAGCACGCTGCGAAGGTCGGGGGGACCGGATCTCACCGAGGCAAAAGGATGTAGTGGTGTTATCACCACCATGCTCGGAGTTCCTTCGACTGCTGGAAAACGATGGATGGATGGCAATGGGGGGCGATGGTGTTTAAACAATGGGAGGGCGGTGATCGGAGATGGCAGGAGATTGGCAATTTAATTGATGGGAATCTGATAGGGGCGAGAGGGATTCGCGGGGGAGGAAGACGATGGGATTAGACGGTCCTAATTGTGCCACGCTTATTTTTTTATAAAATAATTGAAAAGTAAATAACAAAAATGAGTGACACGTGGCAGCTCCAGGAGCTGCCACGTGTAAGCTCTAGAAAAAAATTGAAATAAAAGAAAAAAATTAAAAAGAAATAGCAAACGACCTCTTGTCGAAAAATTTTCTTCATGAAAGTTGCTCATCTCGATGAGATATTTCATGACCAAAACAAAAATCGATCATTTGCATAAAGTGATATTTTTCGGGTAATCCATGTACATAGAATACCTTCATTTTTGAGTTTTATATTTTTTGTCATTTTTAAACCAAATAAAAATCGGAAAAAAATATGATAAAATCAAAGATAAAACTTTACACGTTAATCTATTTTTTTTGTATTTTTATTAATTAAGAAAATGAAGAAATAAAATAAAACACGAGAAAGATAATTTTTGCACAGACTGTTAGTGAAGACTCGGACTCAGTTAGTTTCTTTGATTTCAAGCTCATTTTGGATTTAGATTTTTACGCATTTTAACAAAATTTTTGTTAAAGAAAATAAATGAAAGAGAAATAAAATAAAATAAGTTAATTATGTACATAAAATATTAGGTCAAAAACCGCTAAAATACAAAATGTACAAAAGAGGCCCAAAACCCAACTTTCACATATGAGTTCTGATTCACTTGAACTTGGTATTGTTTTGAAGATAATTGAATGTACATTAGTTCAAAAGTGAGTACGATCAAATCAGACATTGTATGAGGAAAATATGAATGTTTTAATCCGAAAATCTTGGAATTAGGTTTCGAATTTCTGGTCCACTTATTTAGGTTAGTGATTTTTTTATATTTTTTATTTATTCTTGTTAGTCATATGTAACCAATGGAGTTGGGTTCATGTCATTTGGAGTTAGCATGAATTAGTTAAAATCAGAGAAGTTAAACTATTTTACAGGTCAATTTGGCTGAGATTTTTGGCTTCTTATTTTATGCAATTATGATTGATAAAATGCAACTATTATTAATACATGCATGAAAACTAATTATGTTGAATAAATGAATAAATGCCAATGACTTTTGGGGATTTGAGCTTAGTTAGTAATTTTTAGAGTGATGAATATGATATTCATCAATGACCCCAATATCGACGTGCACCTTGTGAGATCCATTCCTCAGTGATCGCGCAAGAAGGTACGCTTTCTGCCTTCTTGATCTCTATATCTCCACTTTTTACATCTGCTTTCGTTTTCTTCTTTCTATCTACCTTTTTTTCTCATCCACCCCATTCTGTGTGTTTGCCTTGCTTAGGAGGTACTTTATCCTAAGTATAGGGGGTGGACGAGCCAAGTGTTCATTCTTCATTCTGTTTCATTACTCTTGTTGTTGCTTATACTTAGAGCTCTTTTACCCTAAGTATAGGGGGAGTGATGTGTACATTCTTCCCTCTCATATTTTCTTTTAATTGGATTCTTTTCTTGATCCCCCCAGTTGTCTCCTCTCCTTGTCTATACTTAGGGATATCTTACCACAAGTATAGAGGGAGACATATTGAGTTGTAATGTATACATTCCCACCCTTGACCCTCCATGCATATAGAATATATTATGCTATACTTAGGATTATTTCATCCTAAGTATAAGGGGACGGTCGACTTCTCATTCATTTATTCCTTCATTTTTTATTTCGTTATTGTAGTATAGGCTATTCAATACTTAGTATAAGTTATGCCTTCTCTTTTTCTCTTTGATCTATACGGACATAACACAAACTAAGTATCGGGGGGTTGTATATACTCTGTATATACTTTAGCCATAACTTGTACTTTCGTATTTTCAATAAGTAAGGCTAAAATACAATTAATTGCACCCTTGTATAAAATTCATTAAAATTATTTGTATATACTGATTAATAAATTAAGTTAAAAATATTTTTTTTTGCAAAATGTTTGAAAAATAATTTAAAAATATTTTTGAAAAATCTTTTGGAAACTACTTGAAAAATGTTTTGTTAAATACTTTCAACCTTTATAAAAATATTTTGTTCGTAAAAATCTCTTTTCTTTGTTTGAAAAAAATATTTTGAAAATCTATTTGCAAATAGTTTGGAAAATAGTTGAAAAAATATTTTGAAAAAAATCTATATATACTATTTAAAAAATCTTTGCAAAATGATTTTCAAATTTTGTAATGTTTGTAAAAATTATTTGTCAAATTCGTTTGCAAAATAAAGTTTTCAAAATGTTTGGAAAAATCTTTTCAAATTATATTAAGAACTATGTACATGCTTTACAAATCTTATACGTATATAACTTTAAATTCCTAAAATCCATATTCTTATAAATAATAAGAAGAACTCCTGTGAAAATATATGTACAAATTTCCTTTTTCAAAAACCTTCTTATTTTGAAAAATCCCTAAAAAAATTAAAATTAAAAATCTCAAAAATATTTGCAAAATCTTTTCAAAAATTGCATAAAAATTTGCAAAAAAAATCAAAAATTCATAAAAGGTTCAAAATCAGAAAATTACATCACAAAAATATTTTATGCATTATGCATAGCATTTGCATTTTTTAGATTGAAATTGATAGTTGAACAAGTCTACGTAAAATCCGAAGATTGGAGCTTGGTTAAATCTACTTAATCACAGGAACCTTATAGTAACTGGAATTGAGATACATTTGGTCTGCGAGACTTAATTCTTTGAGACCACAAGACATAGTTCAATGTCGTCTTGGCTGCTTAAGTAGATTATTTCAGAACACACACGACTCTTGTTGATAATTACCTAGCTTGGACACCTGCACCTTACACTTTGCTTACCTCAGTTGAAGTAGTAGAGGGCAGTTAGATTTCTTGGCATGAGACACAAGCTAATGGAAACATCTGGAGTTAAACATTTATGGCCATTGTACCCCAACCCGATCTGCTTCAAAAAGGTATAGTCTACTAGCTCAAGAGGAAAAGTCCTCATGTAAATATTGTTGTATATAGTATTAAAAAATATGCAAAATCAAAAATACCAAAAGGTGGATAGGCCTGAATGAAAATAAAATGCCTACCGGAGTATGTATATATTTGTATAGCCAATAAGCAAGCTTGAGCTTCAAAGTCATATGTATCTGAGCCTGTAGCCGGATTACTTGGCTACACTGGTCAAGCATCCCAAGATAGGTAGCTACATTGGCTACTATCCATTCTTCTCTCCACCTCCTTCTTAAGCCGGTTCCACTTGAACTTAGAAGGGAATACTCCACTTCTTGAGGAAAGAGTTGTTGGATTGGGGAATTAAGGTCATCTTGTTGGAGAAGACTGACTTTTACCATACTACTGAAAGACAAAGAACAATAAACGGTGGCATATTGTGGCTTAATGTCATATTATTTTGGTCTAATAGAATTGACCATGATAATATTACCGTAGTTTGCACAACTGTACCTTATAGTTTACCGTGGCCAAAGAGTGTACTCTTTAGCCACAGTAAATTTACTGTGGCTATGTTGTTTTGGCCATGGTAATTATATATATGAAAAAAATTTAGGTCATGATTAAATAGCATGGCAAACCCATTTAAGCCACGATAACTAGAATGTCGCTTACAACACCTTGCCAAAGAGCATAGAATTTGACCGTGGTAAAATAGCTGTGGCTACAGATATTTTGCCATGAGAGTTGTACCATGGCCAAATTATTAGACTTTTAAAAAAAATCCCTATGCATGTGTCAATAAATCTTTTAACAAAACCTCATATGCCATGCATATGGTATTCAGTGTCCATTCCCTATACTATCACAATTACATGTTGAATATGCATACACATGATAAATCCACAAACAAGCTAGCATACAAACTTATGCTAAACATAAGCACAAATGTTGAAAAAGTGCATAACCCCCATGTTAACAGAAGGTTTTTAACAAAATAATAGGTAACTAAGGTCCAATTATCTAATAAAATATTAGAAGTATCTGAACTTTGAAATCTAATAATCTTAGATAAAATGTAAAGACCAATCCAAAAGTAATTGCTACTCATCTAAGGTGAAATCATCAAAATCTGCATCATCTTCTAAATCTTCATCATCATCTCTTCCTGTACCCATGCCTCTGCTCATTCCAGATGATGAACAATCTCTTTGTGATTGATGATTGTCCTTAGATGATGATGCCTCTTGTGCTCTAGCAATGATAACAACTAATTTTGTTATCTCTGCTAGCAGGACCTCTAGTTTTGTGATTCAGACATGTAAGCTACGATCTAGTTGGCCTTTACATCCATAGTACCTAGATGGATTAACACCCCACCTACTCCTCTCACGCGTCCCGGATGTTTATGCCCAGTAGCTCGTAGATATGCTGCGCCTAGGGAGATAGCAGGAGACCCATCATTAGGATGTTGAAGTTTCATCATGTGATCCTGAAGCAATGAAGTAAAAAGAATTTAAATTAATATGTATAATTAAATTGAGTATGAAAAATAATTTAATTAACTTACGTGTTTCTTTTGTAATTTCTTATCATGCCACACTCTTGAGCCATCTTTGCCTTCTCTACTTTTTGAGTATATAAAAAGATTGCATCGATCGTTATCAATGCCCTTCTTAACTTGAATTTAATTATATAAATAATTATACAAGGTAATGCATAAAGACTACTTAAATTACAAAAAATGTAATTACATATCAACTCGTGCTCTAATTGTGGGGTGTTTTTCGACTCATGCGATGAGCTGCATGCGTCAACTTTGATTGATTATTTGTATTTCTAGATTGCATTGCCTGCAACAATATAATTCCTAGAATTAGAACTTATTATTTATGGTTCATGCATTAATACGACATCGAAACATTGTCCAAGAAATGTTTGGTTCATGTATTAACTTTCAGTTTCAAACCCAATATATGTTTGCATTTGATTAAATATGACAGTTTCAAATCTAAAATCTGCTCAAATTATACATTCAACATTCCTAAATAAATAACAATTAAATGCTCGAATTGTACCTTATATTCTATAGATGTCCAATAATCAAATAAAGTTCTCCAATCTTCTTCAATTATACCTTCTTGTACGTTGGCAAACAGTTGACTTATTGGGATGCTCTCATCGAAGTACTGCAAATATAGATAACAAGTCTAAATTATAATTCTATATATTAATTTATTACGATGATAAAATTACAATGATTAAATAAATTGGTATTGTTGCATCTCTCTTAATTCCAAATCGCTAAGTTTGATGCAACTCTGAAGCATGCGAAAGAGTCTTGTCCAACTCATCGCTGCTTTCCCATGAAAATGATTCCTGCAATATATTCTGATAAGAATTTTCATATAAAAATTTGTGAACAATGTTCCTAAGACATGAATTAACCTTACCCTCAATCTCTTGATAAGTAGGTCTCGCATATCTCTTGTGGCATCTCTTCAAAAATCATGGATTGTAATTGGGATAATACTACGAGTAAGTATTCCCAACTGACTCTGAAAATGTTCACTATTTATGCCAACATCATAGTCATCCACAACATTTATAAAAAAAAGTCCTCTCCTGATCTAAGATGGTTGAGAGCTACTGCTTAAGATGCACCCCGTACTCATGGTCTTTTGGACTCCTGTGTACTTGGAGTCCCTACATCCTCCTCATTTGGAGTAGCTGATGCAGATGATGGTTTCGTAGGAGGAGTGGGTGAACGATGCTCATCTTGTGTGTAGTGATCATTAACTCTACGATCAATTAGCAGCCGACGAGGGGCCACCTAGTGTGTAAACAATAGAAAGTAATCATATCATAAAAAAGATGGACTATACTAATAATGCGATTTGTATGTTAATACAGCCTTTACTAACAAAACATTACCATGCAGATGACGGCATTATAGGAGGAGAAGGCGAATTATGCTCGTCTTGTATATTGCGATCAGGAACTCTATGATCAATTGCCAATCGACGAGAGGCCACGTGACGTGTTAAACAAAAATTAATCATATTATAAAAATGGTAGCCTTTACTAACAATATGATTCTCATGTTCATGCAGCCTCTATTAACACAACTTTTACCGATGTAGATGACGTCCTTGTATGAGGTGAGGGCGAACGACCCTCATCTGGTGTGTTGCAGTCATGTACTATGTGATTGATCGTCCATCGATGGGAGGTCACCTGCATTATAACAATCAAATACATTAGAAATATTAAATGGAAGACATTAATTATTCAAGAGTTCATATCAAAGTTAATACAACAATATTTAACTAATATTTACCGATGGTCTTGTAGGTGGAGAGGGTGAACATTGCTCATCTTGTGTGTTGTGATGATGTACTCTATGATCGATTGCCCGTTGACGGGGAGGCATCTGCATCACAACAAACCAAGATTAGTAATTTTATAAAAAAAGACATTAAATTTAAAGGAATCTGAAACAATTGAGATGGCAATTGAGATAGCAACAATAACATGAGATACCAAATATATGCATATATTATTATCTTTACTAGCTTAAATTTGCTTCTTGGTATGCTTCACTTTACTTTCCTCATCAGAATCATATATATCTTTTTCATGTACATTGCAATAGGTCCGTGGTATTATTTTGATCAGAATTATCCATCCAGATCTTTCAATATCGTCAACAAAAAAACTTGTTCAACCTGACTTGCAAGTGCAGATGGTTCTTCTGTCCCCAACATACGATTTTGATTTAAACTAATATGACAATCTTTGTTTTTACAAAACCTCTATCTTTATTGAATACATCAAATCAGTTGCATTTGAAAATGACAACACAATTGTTGTGTGTGAAACTGATGTCGATGATCTCAATTATCTCACCATAGCCATCCAAGCCTTATTGAAGATGAGATTTCACAATTACACCACACATTTGTGTTCTTCTATGTAAGTCAACGGATTTGATTCAAAATCTAAATCCATTAATCATATAAGTAGTATATGTGTGGACAAATGGTCTTTCAGCCAAAATATGCAACTCAGAAGTCCATCTACTATCTTGACAATATTTAAGTTGGTTAACTTTAGACCTAAACCATTGTAAGAAACTATGTGCATAGATAGACTTTCATTGTTCAAAATTTTGAAATAAAGCATTGTACTCTTCGAAAAACATATCAATATGTTTAATCTGCATTAGCATGTAGTATTGAGCCAAATTCATCTCATTAGCATCTAACAACTTCTGAGTTGTTCCACTTGTTGGCTTTCCATAATATGAAAGAATAGATAAAATACCATCATCGTCATTGGCATCATCCATGTCATCTTTACTTTCTTCTAAGAAGTTGAAGATATCATTTTCATCATCAAGATATAATGTCGAAAAGTTGACACATTCTTCAAAGAGATAACCCTTCACTATAGAACCTTCTGGGTGCACCATATTAAAGACACGATCTTTTAACTTGTTAAGAAATCTCTCTACTAGATACATCCATCTGTATTATACTGGTCCTGCAATTCAAGCTTCGTTAGCCAAGTGGACTATTAAGTGAACCATCACATCAAAGAATGATGGTTGGAAAATCTGCTCTATCTTGCATAATGTCTCAACAATATCAGTCTCCCACCTTATTAAAAGGATAGGATCAAGAACTTTAGAATAAATAGCTTTGAAATAAAATTTGTGCTCCATCAATGGTTCTAGTACATTATCAAGAAGACTTCTACATAAAGCTAATGGCATGAACACTTGCACATAAACATGGTTATCATGGCTCTTTAGACCGAAAACTTTTCTCTCAGTAGATTAACACATTTTGATAAATTTGTTTCATAACCATCATGAACTCGAATTGCTTTTAGAAACTATAAAAATAGTTTCTCCTTTTTCAAGTGATAATATATAGCTTGCATTGGGTAATTAAATTATATTCTCTCCAACCTCAATCGGATGCAAGCCACTTCTAATACGCAATTGTTGAAGATCCCGTCTGCTTTTAAGTGTATCTTTAGATGTGCCTGATAAATTTAAAATGCATAGAATATTTTCCATGACATTATTTTCAATATGCATGACATCTAAATTATGTCTAATCTTTAATTCTTTTCCAATATGGTAACTCTTGAAAGAATATGCTCTTTTTTCTCCAACCACTTGTTCCAGATTGTTTAAAATACCATCCAAGTGGAATGTCTTCCAAACATTGTTGCTGATCCAGTATTTCTGCTCTATTGTAATGAATGCTTCCCAAGTTCAAACATTCCCCAACTGAATTACCATTAAACTTCTTATTAAACTGCCACTTAGACTTAAACTATGTGTTCAATCCTTTTGTATTGCAGTATATCCTTTTGTATTCCACCCAGATAAATTTGCATATGCAGGAAAATCATTAATGGTCTACAAATTGTAGATCACATACCAAAAAAATTCATTTGTATATGCATCATATGTTTCAACTCCTTTGACCCACAAAATCTTCAACTCTTCGATTAATGGTTGTAGATATACATCAATTGCATTTCCAAGACCTTTATTGCTATGTATTAGTAATGGCATTATCGTAAACATAGATTTCATACACATCCACGGTGGTAAATTGT
Organism: Ottelia alismoides; assembly: GCA_037367405.1. Taxonomy (NCBI): domain Eukaryota; kingdom Viridiplantae; phylum Streptophyta; class Magnoliopsida; order Alismatales; family Hydrocharitaceae; genus Ottelia; species Ottelia alismoides. The sequence continues at coordinate 192,575 of JAZKJV010003074.1, read as the reverse complement.
ATGTGAATACGACGACTGGCCATATAGAGTAGTTATTATTCATGTTCCCAAAAGGATTGAAACCATCGCTTGCAATTTGAAGTCTAAAATTACGCATCTCACTTGTGAAATCTGGATGGATCGAATCAAATCTTTTCCACTCCTCATATCACCTGGATGTTGCATAAGACCATTACAATCATCTTTTCTTATCTTCTTATGCCATGACCCATTTTCCAATCTTTTTGACTGATAGAGGCATTGCAACCTATGAAGTAAACGGAAATATCGCATAATCTTTGTTGACTTCTATCTTTTCGTGCTATTGACTATAGAATCACAAACATCTTTCTATCTTGAACTTTTACACTTTGGACAAGATTCAAGATGGCTATTCTCTTGCCAAAACAAAATACAATCATTTGGACATGCATCGATCTTCACACAATTCATTCCTAATGTATGAAGACTCTTCTTAGCCTCATACCAACTTTGTGAATAATTTGATGGATTCTCTAATACATCAGAAATAAATTGAAGTATATCTGACATTAATACAGTTGCTTCTCGATGCTTAACTTTCAATTTGAATAGTTGTAAGATGAACTTGAATCGAGATTTCAACCTGTTGGCAATGGGTTCATCTGCTTCCATAAAAGCTTTGAGAAATTGATCCCTTCCTTTACCAATATCCTCCACATTTTTCGAATTACCTATGAATTCAATAAGTTCATATGGTTCATAGGAGTAGTAATGTCTTCATGTCTCTCTTCGAATTCTACAACTTTTGATGTTGGTTGATGCCCTTCCTCCTCTTCGTGTAAATTTCATATAATGTATCTCTACGACCACCCATTCAAAATAATGTGGTCATATACTTCCTTTCATGTATATCTCTTATTATTCATACACTTCTGGCAAGGACAATAAATACAATCCTTGTTAGATCCATATATGCATTGTGCTTGATCAGAATGAAATGCCAAGTCTAAAAATTCATGAACTCCTCGATTATATACTTCAATATCCGATAGTCATTTAATCAGCCAAATCTTGTCCATCTACATAAAGTACATCAATCCATCATTTTTTCATACATAGGAGAAACTATAAGTTATCATGTGCTATTAACAAAAAAATCCTACATAAATTTATCCAAACTAAAGATCATGATTTGTATAACACCACTGTGAACTTATCTATAGGCATGCAACACGAATCCAATGGCATCCAACACGAATCCAATTATATCAAGCAAAGATTCAATACAAACAAGAGGATTTTTTATTATATATAAAAAAATTTTGGTAACGACCAAAATATTTATGTTGAAGACTTAAACGCAAGTTGTTTGGTAATAGCTACCGAAAATGAGGATAAGTAATCAACTTCAATCTCCAAATTATATATCTCTAATGAATATGAGTACAAAATTTTAGGTTATGTAATCATGATGCAGTCAGTATCTATTTAAATGTTATTTAATGTCCACCTCTTTGTTCTCATCTTGAGCTATCATTATGAATATTTCTCTCTAAAACTTTTGATGGTCAAAAGTTACTTATGCCTTTAAATATTTTATTTGTATATATTACAGTCATCCTAGAGAGTGGGTTGTATCATAACAATACCTTAATACTAATTTATTAGGTATTTCTAAGCAAAAATCCACATCAGGAACAAGTTCGTGAATGCGGCTAAAATAAGGAGTAACTCTTTTTGAACTTCCAATGCATATATCTCTTTTTTAGATCCAAGGATTTCAAGTAGTTAATCCAAAATGAGTCAAGTTTACCTTATATATTACTCAAAAATAAACATCAAGATTCAAGTAATCCAGGAAATATATTCTTTGAGAAAACATGAAACAAAGAAGGCTAATGGGATGAGAGGTGAAGCTCAAGAAGGGCATCACTTTATAAAAAGTCTCAAGTTATTTTCATGGCAGGAATGCAGGAGAACTGGCCAGTTCATACATGGGTTGCACTTGTGCAGATGTTATGTATATATAGACTACAATCATGTTTGATTGCAAGACACCAAGTGGTTCCTTTTGGAATGAAAGAAATTTAAGAGCAAGATTTGCATGTGATTGGGGACTCCTTGATGCAATCATTCCAAATATGGAGGAACATGTTCATATGGGTCTGGTTACAACATTAGTATTAGCAACTATGGCATACTCCCAACTAGAGATTGTCTTGTATATGCCAAAATAAAGCCGGTGTAAACTAGATCGAGGCAGAAAATCACTGCTCTATAGCCCCATGATCAACACGATGATGTAGGAGAGCTCGCACATTAAGACTGAAGCATTTACATTTGTAAAGGATAGCTTGGCTTAAAACTTGCATTGCATGCTCACAAATGCAACAAAGTTTCAATATAAGTGTAGTTTAACATGCATGAAACAATGACCCAATACATAAAATAGAAGAAGATATAACATATTTTTCACTTGAAAATTCCAAATGACACGTAAAATATGATAACGATGAAGACAATAGCATGATGGATTATTCTAAGTGTGGTTGATTATAGTAGTCAAGGATAGAATAGATCCATCACCATTATAATGTGCTCAATCACATGGGCATGGGAGTTGTTCTAAAACACTGCAATAAATGATCCTAACATCCTCAGCTTTATAATAATCAACACCCTTCTTCCCTTTGTGCATTCCTCTTCCTTCCATTTCAACTTCGAATAGCAATAAGATGCTCCACTCACATCATGGTTCCCAGTTTAAGTGTGAAAAGCTGCCAACAGCAAGCTCACAGGAACCAAATCCAAACTCCAACAACCATCAGGATCAAATCCTATTCCATCCTACGCATGCTAAGGACTTAAGTTATATGTAGTTTGCAAAATCTCAATGTGAAATTTACTGTTTCCTGAAATAGGTTCACGAGGACAAGCTTATTGGAATACTATGTTACATGGATGATGAACTTGAGTTGATATGTGACGCGTACGATGAAAGGCCAAGTTGCCTCTTCAGCCAATCAACAACCATGACCCAAAAACTCACAACCAGAATATTGAACATTCACAAGTATCTGCTAAATAGAAATTCATACCCCTACGTTCTTTTACCAAATGAAAGTTAGAAATCCTGGTTTTTTTCAGTAAATAGAATTCAAAACCTCAAGTTCTTTCACTAAAGACGTTGCTTATGCATTTAAAGAATAATTAAAAGAGATTGCTAATATAGAAATGATAACTGCTAAATACAAATGTTTAAAACAAACTTTGATTCTTTTATATTCCGGTATCAGGAATCTCAAGAAAATCTCGATTTAGGTTGGTAATGGAAGGAGATGTCAGGATTTCCCATCTCGAATCTGAATAAAAACTATAAAAAGAAATAAATATAAGAGGAGAAGAATAAAATAAATCAGAAACTCTTGATGATGTCCTCAAGCCGAAGGAGGCGGTGAAATATTGGTGAGGGGAGGCAGAGCGACCCATTCAAATTTTGCGAGTAATAGTGGAGAGTGTGAGGGGAATGGTGATGAAGCAAGAGAAGAGGAGATGGAAATAGGGTTTTGGGGACACACTGATTAGAATGTTAAATAATTCATCCTTGGGGAAAGAGATTTGGGCAAAAGAGGGAAAGTGGGAACACGTAAAAATTGGGTGCATGGTGTAAAAGGTTTTCTCATTTCAGAGAGGGATTTACCCATAATAAAAATACCATGGTATCTATTCTTGGTTACGGTATTATTGTTGTGTCCAACAACAATAAACCACGGTAAGACTATTGTGCTATAATAATAATGGTCACATAAATTACCATGGCCGATAGAGATAGCCCACGGTAAAAAATCGTAGCTAATATTTTTATCCACTGTAAATTTATTGTGACATGTTTGCTTGACCAATCTATATTATTTTAGTAGTGCCGCTTCAGTCGAGGAGAGATACATATCACTCACACTGTCCAAGATAGATTCATAGTTATAAGGGTTTTCGTATGAGCTGACTTATTCTGACCTGACTATTGAGGAGACTGAAGCAGAGTTTCGTGACTCTCAACGATTTTTGTGTTTCAAATCCATTTCCCAAAAAGGTTCCGACTGCACCTTAAATCCAAGGGTCTGACTTAAGATCTTTGATTTTATGAAGACAAGTTTAAGAATTAAAATCAATCCAAGTTCTTTCTTTTCCTTTTTTTTATTTTTATTTTCTACAGTTATAGGCATAAGTATTTGCTAGGGACTAGCAAAGGCAAGTATAGGGGGTGATGAATCTCTATTTCATCACCTTTATTCTTTCATTTTAGCTTCAAACCTAACTAAATACATGTATATATCATTATTTTGCTTAAATTAACATCCATTATTTATTATATAAATATTGTATAAAATACATTGTTTAAAGCTAAAAAAAGAATAAAGAAATGAAAAGAAAAAAGAAATAAAATTCTAAAGGTATTTATAAACCTAAACACCGAAACCTAGGCATTATGATGACTGCGTCGACAAGGAATTAAGTAGGGGAGATAAGGGTCAAAAACACAATAAAAATGCTAATTTTTATTCTTCAATAATTCATTGTTGGGACCTATTTTATTTTTTATTATTTATACATCAAATAAAGAAGTGTTGGGATGTTGAGCCGGCTAAGAGAGGGCGGGGACGGCCCAAGAAGTGTTGGAAAGAGACCATGCGAAGGGATCTTTGTTTTGTGGATATAAGCCCGGGATTGACCCAAGATAGATCTGAATGGAGGCTAAGAATCCATGTAGCCGACCCTACTTAATTGTGGAAAAGGCTTTGTTGTTGTTGTTGTTGTTGTTGTATACATCAAATAAAGAAACTTTGTACAAAAAAGCTATAGATAAAAATACATAGAAAAATACAAAATTTACTTTACACTAAAATAATACAAATTATACATTTTGTACTGAGAATAAAATTCCAAAACTCAAACTTCCCGGACCCATATCTTCTTCATATGAGCTCAAAATGCACCAATCATCTTTAATTACATATAACTTTTAATAAGTTATTTAATGAAGGTGGTTTCTCTTAATTTGGAGTTAAGATGTAAAAGTTAGGTTTTGGACCCTTATTGTATAATATACTTGAATAAAAGATTTATTTTATTTATTCTTTTTGTTTTTAATTATTTTATATTTTTAGAATTGTGATAGTATATGTGCATATTTAGAATAAATAAAATAGTATATAAAAATACATATATGAATATACTATACTTGTACCCATATAATAAATACATTTATTTATTTAAGTATACATATTAAAGTAAAAATATATTTGTATATATCTAAATAATTTATAAATATATAAATTATAATTATAATTTAATAAATTATAAGATACAAAATAAATAAAATACACAGTATATAGGTAAATATACCTATAAATATACTTGGAAAAAGTAACTTACAATAAATTAATCCATTAAAAAATAAAAATCAAATTAAAATACTACATAAAATAATAATTATTTTTTATTTTATAATCAAAGTTTATTTAATTCATTTCTTAATTATTACAGATTTTCTAAAACATTTTTTATTCCTTTTTTCTGGTTGGTCCATGTGGATCAACCATAATGTCCCATAAGTTGATCACGAGTCAACTATATATTCAGCCTTCTGACAGTCCTGACGACCAAGCTGACTTCTCCCAATCACCACGCATCCACCATACCTCTTCTACATGGACTCATTCCAGCACTCTAATCCTTGATCCTCCACGATTCACGTCGACCTCCCTTCCATCATCCTATCTTCCTCCTTTGCGCGCTACTGCCCATCAAAGTTCGCCACAATCCATGCCTATTTCTTCCACTTTCCTCCGCCATTTTGCTGGTTGTTCCGTTTCTCCCCACACTCAGCCCATCCTTCCCAAACTCTTCAGCAAGGTGACAGTTGGCTCCTGAGTAGATTCATAGCGAGCGGGTGTAGCGGAGGGCTGGTTCCACCACCTCTAGCGAAACCTCGACTAGGTAATGTTATTTCATGTGTTTAGTTTTTGCTTTTCTTTAAAAGATGTTTTATCCGTTGTTTTAGTTTAGATTTGAACGATTAGGGTTCACCGGAGCTATAGAAGCTTCAGCCAACGTCCACCGTCTACACCATGTTTTGACCACCCCTACCACCTCATCTGCTTAGCCCTTCCATTTCTCCACCCTTCTCAGTCACCCATCCACTTGGATCAATCCAGATCCAGCCCACCCATGCTTCCTCCTTCTCCCATCGCTGGAACACCACAATCCCACCTCGCCACCTCTCGATCCTGCCCAATAAGCCGGGCAACCCCATCGCCTTGTCATCTCCATCTTTTTGTTATAGGAATGAACTCCAAAGAACCCCTTTCCGGAATGAACTGAACCTGCAATAAGCTCCAGACAGCAGTTCTACTTCTCTGATGTCCAGGGCTCCACCACTAAGCCTTGGATCTTCCTGCCACCACCTGAAGCTCAGGAGTTCCTCCAGGAATCTCAAGGCTGCATTAGAAGTCGAATCCAACTTCGGATCGAGGAGTTACAACCAGTTGAAGTCCTCCCAGGCAAATTTCTTCACCTGTTCATCTAGAAAGGCCCCTTGCAGTTGGATCTCGAGCGCCTCCCAGATTACACGACAAAGGTTAGATCCATGCCTCCACCGACCATCAGATCTGATTCGTTCTCTAATCATAGGAGTAGATCCATGAAGGGTATAGTGCACCCTCTGTTTGCCACGTGGACAAGTGGGCGAAGAAGTGTCGCATGATCAAGCGCTTGAGGGGGTGGATTGCAGAATCTCCCCCTCCCATTTTTGTTTATTTTTATATCATCTTGTAATTTATTTAAGTATTTTAAAACTTGTGGTCAAAATTGTGTAAGGAGCCTTGAGTTTTTTTATATTACAAATTGGTCCGTGCTAGGACACCTCGCGTGCAGTCCCATGTGAGGTTATCATTTTGCAGATAAGACTTACAAATTTTTATATTTAAGTTTAGTAATAAATTTTAAATTTTACTTGCAACTTTTGGATATTCTGCATTGTAGACCATGTCTTTATTATACACTTGTTAGTTCATATATTTTTGTGCTTGTTTTCCATTTATTAAAAAATTTGCTCTAAAAATTATGAAAAATTAGGGTTAAGTGCCATCTAGCATACTCTTTCATGACATATTTTTATTTTACATTTTAGGCATTTTACCTATTTATTAAAAATCAAAATAACACAGTTTTATTCATGTTTGACTTAAAAATACAAAAAAAATATAAAATACTAACAAAAATACCAAACAAATATAATTTCTTTATATTTTTTTATAGCTCCAAACCAAAACCATTAAAAATATAAAAAGAAAATACTAAAAATCAAAAACTCCAAAATCCTTTAAAAACATAAAAAATCACAAAAATTCCAAAAATGTTTATTTCTATCTCTGAATTTTTTATTATATATTATTAATTAAAAGTAGTTTTGAATAATTTTAACTTTTTCTAGTATTTTTAATTTCCAAAACAATTCGGCCTATTTATTTAATCCATATTTTGGGATATTTTTGGACTTTAAATATATATGTTAGTAAAAATCTAAAAATTACAAAAAGAGTAGAAAATATATATAATACAAATAGTTTTATTCTACAAATTTTTTTATTTTTAGTTATATTTATTGTATATATAGTTATATATATTCATATATTATATATTAAAAAGAAGAAGAAAATATAAAAATTAAAAATTTATAAAAAGAAAATAAAAACTATAAATTTAAAAACAATTATGAAATTTAAAACTATTAAAAATTATAAAAATTAAAATCCATAAAAAATATAATTGAAAACTCACACAAAATAATAATGAATAGACAAGAGAAGGACAAATTTTTGATTTGATTTCCCAATCTATCACCTGTGTTCAACACTCTACATACTTCCACTATACACACATTTTGTAGAGTTAAATAAAATAAATTTTAACTCCACAAACTTTGCACTTCTTTATTCATTGATTGTGGGTTAATTATTGTATGAAGTAGGGTTTCGTGAGCGGTCACTACAACGACACTAATTGTGTTTGATTAGTCGACCCTCGTAGGAATCCTCTTCAACTCTGCTCCTTGTTCTAAGAAGGTACGAGCCACTAGTTATAGCTTTTTATTTCATATTTTAATTCAGTATATTAGTGTTAGTTTTGATTTCAGCAACTAAGGCATAACATAGTTTAATTTTAATTTCTTTGATCGCTAAAGCTTTGTGCTCCAGCTCTAAATCATTGTGATCTCCCCTGTGATTCGACCCATTTCCACCTCATCTTTGTTCCCCTTCATCTTCTCCATCTTTCACCCCTTGTTTCCATCTTGATCTCGCACGGATCAAGCTTGTAAATGATTGTAAATGCTTCTCACCATGCTTGTACATGCACATATTTTTATTTAGGATTTTATTGTATTTTATCATTTATTAAAAATCAAATAGGAGTTATATATTCTCTATTCATATATATATATATATATATATCCAAAAATTATAAATCTTCCTTAAAAAATCTAAAAAATTAAAGTATACATATTTTTGCATATATTCCCTATAGACCGAAAATCATAAAAATATACAAAAACCTTAAAATTGAAAAACCCTAAAAAATATATAAAATCAGCAAAAATTTATTAAAAATCTAAAAATAATAATTTCTTTTCTATATTTTTTCTTTATATATAGTATATATTTAAAATAGTTTGGGAAAATTTCGGTACTATTATCTATTTTTAATACCCAAAAAATTCGACCTATATATTATAGTTATTTTTTATACATTTTAATACATAAAAACACATAATAGAAAAAATTATATAAAAAATCCCAAAAATAGAGTAAAATATCTAAAATAAAAAACATTATATTATGTATATATATTTAAAATTACAAGACCCGAACTATACCATATATGCTTTATAATAATTATATACTTATTATTACTACTTAATATATATATATATATATATTGTATTTAAAACCCTTTAAAAAATAAAAGGGACTGTTTCTTTATATATTAATATTTCTATATATATATATATATATATATATCTTTTATACTATTATAATATATGTAATATTATTACTACTATATTGATGAATCTCGGATTCACCACTCTAAGTCTCATTAATTAAGCTCAAGTCCCTCAAAATCATTTGCATTTCTGCATTTATTTCACATAATTAGCATTTATGCATGATTTCATAAGAATTACATTTTAGCATTAATTTCTGCATAAAATAAGAAGCCAAAAATCCAAGCCAAAAATGACATGTAAATAGCCTAACTTCCCCTATTTTTAACTCCTCCATGCTGACACCGCATAACCCAAAACCACCTCCACTGTGTACACATCACTAACAAGAATAAATGAAAAAATACAAAAAAATCACTAACCCTGTTAAGTGGACCAAAAAACCCAAACCCTAGTTTCCGGATTTTCGGACTAAAAGCCCCATAACTTCCCCATCCAGTGTCCGATTTGATCCTACTCACTTTTGAACTAATGCACATTCAATTACCTTCAAAACAAGACCAAGTTCAAGTGAATCAGATCTTGTATGTGAAAGTTGGGTTTTGGGCCTCTTTTGTACATTGTATATTTTCGCGGTTTTTGACATATATTTTATGTATATACTTTCTTTATCAATAAAAATCCAAAAAAATTAGAATTAAGTGTCTTTTATATATCTTTGATCTTTCCATATTTTTCCAGTTTTTTTATCTTGTTTAGAAATGACAAAAAAATTAGAAAACCTAAAAATCAAGGTATTCGAGGTACATGGGATACCCCAAAAATTCACTTTTTACATTTGACCGAACTTGGTTTTCATGTCTTCATGAAAGTTGTAGATCTCGTCGAGATGAGCATTTTTTGTGAAGAAACTTTTTCGATCCGAGGTCATTTGCTATTTTTTATCAATTTTAGAAATCTTTTATTTTCGGATTTTTCAGGAGCTGACACGTGGCAACCCCAGAGGCCGCCACGTGTCAGCTATTTTTCGCATTTTTATTATCATTTTTATTAAAAAAAATTAAATCACCCGCACGTGCGTCGCACGTGCCACCAGGCACGTGCTCCGCACGTGCCGCACCCCTTCCCCAGGCTCCCGCCACGTGGCCCATCCACAACCGTTCGATCATCGGCTGATCGAACGGCCGCTGGCCTTCGTCTCCTCCCCGATTCCTCCGCCCTCCGTTGACCGCCTCGCAACCACCGCGCCTCTGAGGTCGCCACCCGCTATCTTCGCAACCGCCCTTGCCCGCAACCGTCGCACCCCCCTTCTCCGATATCTCCGCACCGGTCGCCGAACCCTCGCGTATAAAAGAGCCTCGCCGACCCCGACCCCCGGTATCCGCCGATAGAGCTTGGAGGAGGCGGCTGTGACAGAGCCCCTCTTCTTCGTCTTCGACGAGATCCGGCGTCGACACAACGCCGCTGCAGCCACGGAGCTCGCCTCCGCCGCGTACTGCCCCGCTCTGAGCTTTTCGTCGAGCCACCGCTTCAACGACTGCGTCTTCACCAACTACCGCCGCTGCCTACGATTCCGCCGCGTCATCTTCTCCTCCGCATCCGTTGCTCCATCGGCAACAACGCCACCTCCAGCTATTACGATCATCTTCTCCGACACCACCTCCGCCCGTGAACGCTCTCCATCCGCCGCGCGAGCCCCCGCCGCGCATCTTCTTCTTCGACCAGCATCGCCTCCGCCTGGAGCTCCATCTTCAATGCCTACGCCTCCGCCTGGAGATCCTCCGTCAACGCCACGTCCTCTCCACAGCCTTGGCCACCAGGCTCCGCCTCTCCTCCATCGCCTCCGCTCCGCCGGGAGGGGCTGGGCTCTGCCTCCTCACCGTCCGCCTCGACCGGCCCGCCAAGGCCGAGCTCCGCCACCAGCCGTCGGGCTCGAGGTCCCCCGCACGTGCTCCGCACGTGCGTAGGAAACTTCATCAGCAAGCCAGCCCCGGGGTCACGTGCTACGCACGTGCCCCTTGGGCAAATTGCAGAGACACCCCCGGAGGTTCCATTAATTGCTCATCAGTCCCGCCTCCAGAGGGCACGTGCCAGGCACGTGCCTCTCTGGGAATTTTGCATGAAGGGCCCCATTAATTTTGGTAATTACTATTAGGTCCCCGTCTGCACTTTTATTTTTTATTTATTTATTTTATTTATATTTATTGCATTTACCCCCATGTGTTCTCCCTCTGTTTTGAACATCTTCTAGACATCATTTTATTATACAAAAATAGCACTTTGTTCATCGCTTAATTCTATACATTTTGAAATATTGTGGGTATTTTTGTGATCATCGGTTAATTAATAATTATTTATTCTGTGGAAATTAGCATAGTTTACCCAATTTACTCTCTAAAATTCATAGTTGATTAACTGTTACTCTAAAAATCCCCGAAAAATTACATAGTGTAGAGTTTATTGTGGTTAACATTGTGCCCAAAAATCTTTGCATTGGCTTACATATTTTGCTATGTAAAAATCATTTTGCATAGGCCAAGGCCTAAGTATAGGGGGGGACCGATGCCATTTGTATATACCATTTCTCTCATCACACTGCTTCTCCCGATCACTCCATTTCCATCCTTCTCTTACACTTAGGCTGACTAGAGCCTAAGTATAGGGGGAACCGATATCCACCTGTATATACTCTCCTCATTTCCTGACCGCTTTTCTTTTCATTTTTTTCCACTCCCTTACGCTTAGCCTGAGCTATGTCTTCCACTTCTTGTGCTCTGAGGACACAGCACTCGCTAAGTATAGGGGGGTCTGTTTATATACTTTGTATATATTTTACCCATATCTCGTACTTTCGTGTAAGTCTATATGTATTTACGGGGTGGGTACAAACTTGAAAGAAAAAACAACAAACAAACACAAAAAAAGGGTTTTGCTACTAACACTGACTTGCCCAAAATTTTTGAAAAAAAAAAAGAAGAAGAAGGCTTCTTATTTCATTTTTGCATAAAAGAAATCCCTTGCATAAAATGTCAAAAAAAAGAAAGAAAGTCAAAAATCAAAAAAAAATTCAAAAAAAATTTGTGTCTGCATTGCACACACCTGCACTTCATCCAACATCACATGCATTTGCATCTGTGAAAAGTCAATGGGTTCTGAACTGAGTTATGAGTAGAAACCGAGAGTGGTCTGGACTTGACCTTAATCCACCTAATTTTTAGAGGAACTTCACCGAGAAATAGGATTTTAAGAGCTTCAAGTTTTTTTTGACTTAATTCCTTAAGTTCCACATGACAATGTACAGCGTTTGACTCTTAGTGTCTAACCTGGTCTCTTCATTCTGGGTACAACTCTGGAATAGGGAATTAATTCGCACTCTTGCACTATGCACTTAGCTCAACCCAGACGGGATGTTGGAAGACTGTATGAGTCTCTTTTCTGGTAGTGTGGAAATCTAAAGATCGGAGTACGGGTTGAAATAAAGCTTCGGAAAAGGGATGGACGGCTGGGAACAATTTATTCTAAGACCCCAAAAAATGTACGGAACAAAAAGATTCTATATCCGTAGGGGCACAACAAGATCCAAGCAGAACCACCAAAAATTCCAAATACAAAGAAGCATTCTACCAAATAAAAAATCCGACCAAAAAGGTCCAAGCTTCAAGAACCTGCAGATCTTGGTGGAGACTCGTCTACACTGGCCATCTTCACAAGGAGAGGTGACTACACTGGACACCCTCCAGTTCTTTTCTTCTTCTTCTAACTTCTCCCTCATTTCGATTGTGAACACAGCACGACACCTGACTCCCCGAGGACGAGTTACTGGAGAGGAGAGGAGCATGGTAGTCCAGCATTCTGAAAGGGAAGAGCTAAAAACCATTCACACACTTGAGTCGGTTGTTCAATGTTCATAGGGTATACTTTGGGAAGAGGATTAATCTAAGATGACTTCTAAGCCGAAACTGTGACAATGATGTGTAGAACTTGAGGGCTGTTGATTTTAAAATTCTAAGTCTCACAGAAGTTCCGCCACACTATTAATCCAAAGGTCGAGTTTAGTTTCATTTTCACCTTCAACTCATGGTCTTGGTATGGAACGCAGTCTCATTTCACTTCATGGCATTTCTTTTTGATGCTCAGGGACGAGCATGGTTTAAGTATAGGGGGATGATGAATCTCGGATTTACCACTCTAAGTCTCATTAATTAAGCTCAAGTCCCTCAAAATCATTTGCATTTCTGCATTTATTTCACATAATTAGCATTTTTGCATGATTTCATAAGAATTACATTTTAGCATTAATTTCTGCATAAAATAAGAAGCCAAAAATCCAAGCCAAAAATGACCTGTAAATAGCCTAACTTCCCCTATTTTTAACTCCTCCATGCTGACATCGCATAACCCAAAACCACCTCCACTGTGTACACATCACTAACAAGAATAAATGAAAAAATACAAAAAAAATCACTAACCCTGTTAAGTGGACCAAAAACCCAAACCCTAGTTTCCGGATTTTTGGACTAAAAGCCCCATAACTTCCCCATCCAGTGTCTGATTTGATCCTACTCACTTTTGAACTAATGCACATTCAATTACCTTCAAAACAAGACCAAGTTCAAGTGAATCAGAGCTCGTATGTGAAAGTTGGGTTTTGGGCCTCTTTTGTACATTGTATATTTTCGTGGTTTTTGACATATATTTTGTGTATATACTTTCTTTATCAATAAAAAACAAAAAAAATTCGAATTAAGTGTTTTTTATTTATCTTTGATCTTTCCATATTTTTCCAGTTTTTTTATCTTGTTTAAAATGACAAAAAAATTAGAAAACCTAAAAATCAAGGTATTCTATGTACATGGGATACCCCAAAAATTCACTTTTTACATTTGACCGAATTTGGTTTTCATGTCTTCATAAAAGTTGTAGATCTCGTCGAGACGAGCATTTTTTGTGAAGAAACTTTTTCGATCCGAGGTCATTTGCTATTTTTTATCAATTTTAGAAATCTTTTATTTTCGGATTTTTCTGGAGCTGACATGTGGCAACCCCAGAGGCCGCCACGTGTCAGCTATTTTTCGCATTTTTATTATCGTTTTTATTAAAAAAAATTAAATCACCTGCACGTGCCACCAGGCACGTGCTCCGCATGTGCCGCACCCCTTCCCCAAGCTCCCGCCACGTGGCCCATCTACGGCCGTTCGAGCATCGGCCGATCGAACGGCCGCTAGCCTTCGTCTCCTCCCCGATTCCTCCGCCCACCATTGACCGCCTCGCAACCATCGCGCCTCTAACGGCCGCCGCTCGCTATCTTCGCAACCGCCCTTGCCCGAAACCGCCGGCCCCCCTTCTCCGATATCTCTGCACCGGTCGCCGAACCCTCGCCTATAAAAGAGCCTCGCCGACCCCGACCCCTGGTATCCGCCGATAGAGCTTGGAGGAGGCGACTGTGACAGAGCCCCTCTTCTTTGTCTTCGACGAGATCCGGCGTCGACCCAACACCGTTGCAGCCACGGAGCTCGCCTCCGCCGCGTACTGCCCCACTCCGAGCTTTTCGTCGAGCCACCGCTTCAACGATTGCGTCTTCACCAACTACCGCCACCGCCTACGATTCCGCCGCGTCATCTTCTCCTCCGCATCCGCTGCTCCATCGGCAACAATGCCACCTCCAGCTATTACGATCATCTTCTCCGACACCACCTCCGCCCGTGAATGCTCGCCATCCGCCGCGCGAGCCCCCGCCGCGCATCTTCTTCTCCAACCAGCATCGCCTCCGCCTGGAGCTCCATCTTCAACGACTATGCCTCCGCCTGGAGCTCCTCCGCCAACGCCACGTCCTCGCCATAGCCTTGGCCACCAGGCTCCGCCTCTCTTTCGTCGCCTCCGCTCCGCCGGAAGGGGCTGGGCTCCGCCTCCTCGTCGTCCGCCTCGACCGGCCCGCCAAGGCCGAGCTCCGCCACCAGCCGCCGGGCTTGAGGCCCGAGGTCCCCCGCACGTGCTCCACACGTGCGTGGGAAACTTCATCAGCAAGCCAGCCCAGGGGTCACGTGCTACGCACGTGCCCCTTGGGCAAATTGCAGAGACACCCCCGGAGGTTCCATTAATTGCTCATCAGTCCCGCCTCCAGAGGGCACGTGCCAGGCACGTGCCTCTCTGGGAATTTTGCATGAAGGGCCCCATTAATTTTGGTAATTACTATTAGGTCCCCATCTGCACTTTTATTTTTTATTTATTTTATTTATATTTATTGCATTTACCCCCTGTGTTCTCCCTCTGTTTGAACATCTTCTAGACATCATTTTATTATACAAAAATAGCACTTTGTTCATCGCTTAATTCTATACATTTTGAAATACTGTGGGTATTTTGTGATGATCGGTTAATTAATAATTATTTATTCTGTGGAAATTAGCATAGTTTACCCAATTTGCTCTCTAAAATTCATAGTTGAGTAACTGTTACTCTAAAAATCCCCGAAAAATTACATAGTGTAGAGTTTATTGTGGTTAACATTGTGCCCAAAAATCTTTGCATTGGCATACATATTTTGCTCTGTAAAAATCATTTTGCATATTTCATTGTGTAATTTTTAATAGGTATTAAACTCCACATTTTCAGGTTTAGGATTTTTCTGAGATCCATCACCTAGTGATAGAGATTAGATAATTTTGGATCTTGAAAATAAGTAGGTTTAATATTTATTATAATTAAATATTGAAAATCATTTGTTTGCATTTAAAATTACATAAAAAATTCATTATGCATCGAAAAATTCCAAAAAGATTACAGTGCATTCATTTTGTCGTATAAATCATCGCGACCATGTTTCATATTTTTCGGACATCGTTTGAACGTATTTGACATTTTAGTCCCTAAAATAGGCCGAATTTGCATGTTGCATCCCTTATTGCATTGAAAAATTCCAAAAAAAGACCGCCTTGAAAACCGAACACGAAATTGGATTGACACAACTCTAGGTTGTTCCTTTACCTCCTTGTGATCGACCTTGGGACTTGCCAAGTAAAATAAATAGAAAACCACTTGCTTGAAATTGATTAAAAATTTGTGATTATTTCTTGACTGTTTCCGATCGCCGCCTACAACGAACGACTCATAATTATTTCAACTCACGAACAATTAAAAACACATTCTTAACCCGGCGTTTTCGGACTCGTCATATATACAAAAATATATTATATCTTAAAAATTAAAAAATTGTAAATTAAAAAGAAAATAAAATTTTGAAAATATAATATATATATATAACATAAAAATTAAATATAATTAGAAGCTACAAAAAATTAAAAAATAGTAAAATGTACAAAATAATTATTATTGATTTTTATTAATTAATAATCAATATTACATAACCCCCTTGTTCTCAGTGGTTCGACCCCTACACTTGCTTGCTATACACATTTATTTGTATGATATGATAAATTTCACCACCGTCTTATTCATTATTTAATCTATATTGTAGGATGATTATTGATCTATTAGGTTGATTCAGGTTTCGAGAGTCGAGAGAGGTGTCCATACAGCGATTGTCGGATTCGACTTGTCAGAAACCTCGCGCCTCTAAGATCAGATGATAGGATCGTCAACTCAATTTAATTATCAAATGGTGGTGTTACGGAGGAGCAATGGATATGATAGGATCTTGTGCATAATAGCTATCTTATTATCTTTTTTTTAAATAATTATTCATCGGTGCTAATATTCTTTCTTTGTTGACTTTTCTATGAGTTCCTACTATGTAAGGGCAGTCTTAAGGAGACCAAGGCAACGAGAAGAGCGGAGACCACCCCCTTCTTTGTAGGACGATAAAAAAGAGCAGGAGAGAAGATCGAGGAGACTTAGCAAGTGCAGATGAGTAGTAGCCTAGGGTAGAATTTATTTTCTTTTGTGAGGAGACTTTAATTTTGTAAAATAACTTGTAATAATATAGGGACAGACACTCGGACATTCAGACTCTAGCAGACCTATTTTACTAGGTGATTGTTCACCTGGGGGTCTTCTCAGTTCTTCGCGATTTCTCTCGCCTTCTACTTTTCATCCTCCCATTTTTTTCACTTATTTTTATTTGTTTCTCGTGGTTTGAGTGTTTCTCTTTGTTTTTCTTTATTTTGTTGGTAAAATCCCTTAGTTTTAGGATTTTCATTTGGTGAGTCAGGTAGACTTAGGTCCACACACCTAAAAGAATTAAGTTCATATAGATCATTGGAGTTAGTCAAATTAATAAATTTGTGCTTCCTGAATAGAAGTTCATGTTAGGATGGTTTTCTCTTAGACACATATAGGATATATTTCATTTTATATGTGAATTACTTTGCATGTAGACTGCTGGAGTCAGGTACGCATTCCTATATCTAGCATTCGCATTCATTGATTTTCATGCATCGGCTTTTTCAAATTCCTTCCCCTGTTTCTTTGACTTAGGTAATAAAAGGAATCAGAAAATTCGTTAAATGATTTCTTTTCAAAAAGACCAAAAAAGTGATGACCAATAACTGCTAAATGCTAACTGAACTCGACCTAAAACTAAATGTAAAAGACTAATATCATTATTTTAGGAAGAGTAACCCCCTCATTGTCACAGGTACATTCTAGACCGAATGAGGCACACACATATAAGGACTAGAGCCCTCATCCCTGGGCTTGTTCCTTAAGCACTTGGGTCGGCTCTTGGGCTCTGTTATTACTGAAACCACTTACCTCCGACTTTAGATGAGGTGGTTCGATGTGCGATATGCCAACTTGAACACGGCCACTCTAGGTGACTTCACCTGTGAGCTTATAAATGACTGCTTGTTCACCTAACTCTAAAATAGAAAAGATAAATTACTGAACTTTCACAGTCTTCACAGTGTTGAATATGTGAATTGAAGGGTTTTGATTTGTTGTTTTGTGTGTGTGTGTATGTGTTTGATCACTCTGCACATTTGTGCCTTTTTCTATTCATGTTTTAACTTGACTTTCATGGTCTCTCTTATACCCCACCTCTTGAATACCGAGATGCCTGACTGGAGAATCTTTTATCTGGAATTCGTGGATTATTCTCATTCCACTCCAGTCGGTGCACCTCCATTTTGCCAGGAGGATATTACCCGGATTTTTCTCTTTGTATGCATACACATTGGCAGCCTTCACACTTCAATTTTCTATATCCTTTATGGCATCCTACACACCCATAGTGTCAGCCATTGGATTTTGACTACCCACCCCCACCACCACATCTCATTTCCCACCTTCACCCACACCCGATGCTGCACTATTGGATTGTCCTCACTTGGAACCCACTCTTGATTACATGACCCAGTTAGTAAAGCAAATGCAGAAGAGAATAGAATAAGAGCCCTATTGTCGCTTCACCTTCTGGCGTGAGGGAGTCACGAGAGGCCACCCTTGGGAGATCGCAGTCGCAAAAAATGAAAAACATAAGCAAAATATTAAAATCCAAAAGGACAATAATTGGAAACACCTAGCCAAGATAGATTGTGAGGAGAGGCACATGGGCCACCCAACTTGACCTCACATACACACACACACACCAAAGTTCCCACCACCCTACCACCCAAGGATGAAATTTTATAAGATGATTCTAGTTATCCTTGTATACAAGCTGATTCTGACTTCTTCCCTAGTGAGGAAGAAATAAAAGAAATTAAAATTATTGAACAACCCTGAAGTGGTTGCAGATATTCAGGATATTTTTGATGCCCCACTTCGAAAGGCCATGAACCTCTTGCATGTACCTAAAGCCAAGAAAAGGAAGAGACGTCATAGGACTGAGCATCACATTCTGACCATGGCCACTGCCTATGCCATAACTCACAGTCTTCCTAATAAGAAATGGGACCCGAGTAAACCATTCATTAGATGTGCCATTTCTGACCATCACTTTTATCACACTCTCCTTGATAATGGCGCATTGATTAATATTATACCCTTATCATTTGTTAAGACACTCAATCTCGGGCCTCTCAAGAAAACCAGGATGAATTTTCAATTTGTTGAACGATCAATAAAGAGTCCGAAGGGTATTCTTGAAAACATTTTCATTCAGATCCAACACATGAGTTACACTATTGATTTTTTTGTATTGCCCATGGAGACCTCCACCTCTGTGAACTGCACTCCGATTATCCTAGGTCGGCTTTTTCTCACTATGGCGAAGGTCGTTATTGATTGTGGATCTGGAGGGATATGCTTTATTCCCACCATGAGAGTGTGTTGATTGAGATGATCACCGTACCCACTGCCAGTCAGAAACCCACTCCTTATGTGAGTGTACCTGTGTCAGTCGAATAAGAGGACTATGGCCTAACTGTTGAGATCAAAGATGTTTGATTTACCATGGATGATATCGAGACCCTAAAATTCCTCTTCCAAAGGGCAGACTCGGAAAGCATAGACCTTTGTGCCCCCTCTTCTTGTGTGTGGTGATGTGTTGATGAGATCCGCAACATTTACACTATAGATACCTTATTGCGGTGGGCAGAGAAAGTAGAGACATCACCTGCTAGATATGACCTTGCTTCTTGCACTAATGATTTTGTGTCATTTCGCTTTGAGACCACTGAGGATCTCCACCATGTCGATCCTGATCATGCTTTTTTGGTTGTTGATCCCAATATCGACTTGCACCTTGTTAGATTCATTCCTCAATGATCGGGCAAGAAGGTAAGATTTCTACCCTCTTGAACATTGTACATGCATCGCCTTGTATATTCTCTCTTTTGTTTCTTTCATTTTATATACTATTTTCTCGTCCACCATGATCCGTGTGTTTGTCATGCTTAAGATGTGTCTTATCCTTAGTATAGGGGAGGTGGACAAGTCGAGGATTCTTTCTTTGTTTCGTTTCATCACTCTTGTTGTTGCTTATACGTAGGGATCTCTTACCCTAAGTATTGTGTTGTTCATTCTTTCTTTATTTTTTTGTTTATTTTTCACCTCTTTTGATATCCTCACTTGTCTCCTCACTTGTTGATATTTCTGTTCTATACTTAGGGATCTTTTACCCTAAGTATAGGAGGAGACATATTGAACTGTTGATTTGTTCATCCTCATCATTGATCATCCCCATTTTGTATGCAATGTGATGTTCTTAGTATTAGTTGATCCTGAGTAAAGGGGGACGGTCAACTTCTTATTCTTTATTCAGTCATTGTAGTATAGACTTTTCCTATACCTAACACGAGTTATGCCTTTCTTTTTCTCTTTGATCACTATGAGGACATAGTTCATGCTAAGTATAGGGGGGTCTATATACATTGTATATACTTTAGCCATAACTTATACTTTCGTATTTCAATAATATGGCTAAAATACTATACTGGCTAAAGGATATATAATAATTCAACTGTAAAGAATACACTATATATATGTATAAAATTTTCCAAAATTCTTTGTAAATATAATTAATAAATCGGTTTAAAAAATATTTTACAAAATGATTTGAAAAATGGTTGTAAAACATCTTGAAAAATCTTTTGAAAATCATTTGGAAAACATTGTAAAATGTTTCCAAATCTTCGTAAAAACATTTTGTAAATATTTGCAAAAATTAGTTTCATTTGTTTAAATAAATATTTTGAAAATTACTTTGCAAATTATTTGGAAAGTACTTGTAAAAATATTTTGAAAAGAAAAATCTATCCATACATTTAAAAAATATTTGCAAAATGATTTTTAAATTTTGTAAATGTTTATAAATTGTATGTAAAAAATATTTGCAAAATAAAGTTTTCCAAAATGTATTCAAATTATTTGAGAACTTTGTATATACTTATCAAATAAAATTCTTAACCTTTATATATGAAACATGTAAACAATAATCAAATGTATAAGTTCCCAGTGTAAAATCCACACTCAATTCTTGTAAATATGCACACACTCTCGTGTAAATATTTGTACATATACCTTCCACTAACCTTTATCAAAATCCCAAAAAATTATAAAATTTTCAAAACCTTATAAAATTTGCAAAATATTTTCAAAAATTGTATAAAAATCTGCAAAACCTTTTCAAAAATCTATAAGATGTTCGAAATAAGAAAATAGTTTCACAAAAATATTTTCTTGCATTGCATTTGCATTTTTCAGATTATTAATGACAATTAAACTGGTCTGGAATAAAATACGAAGAATGGAGCTTGGTTGGACCTTATCTACTTAATAACGAACCTTATATGAATTGGAATTGAGGCACTTCAGGTCTGCTAGACTTAATTCTTTGAGACCACAAGACTGGATTCATATATCATCTTGTCTGCCTAAGTAGAATATTTTGAAACACACACATGACTCTTGTTGTTAGTGACCTAACATGGACACATGCACCTTGCACTTAGTTCAACTCATTTGAAGTGGTAAGGGGTTGGATTTGTCAGCATGAGATACAAGTGAATGGAAACATAAGATGTCATAATCTGTGGCCATTGTGCCCCAACCCGATCCAATAGCGATGAGGTCTAATGACAGTATGTTGTGAGTTCTGATAAAGCTTCAAAAGAGAGATAGTCTACTTTATCAAGAGGAAAAAGTCCTTATGTAAATATTATTGTAAATAGTATTAAAAAAAGTATACAATAAAGACTCCAAAAAAAGTTAGATGGGTAAAAAGCAAAGAAAAATCAAGAATTCTCATCAGAGGTATGTATTCAATAAGAAAGCATGTTCTTCAAAGTCAAAGATACATGTGAGCCTGCTGCTAGATGACTTGGCTACACTGGTCAAGTATCCTAAGATAGGTAGCTACACTGGCTACCATCCATTCTCTTTTCCACCTCTTCTTCTTGAGCTGGTTGCACCTTGAATTTAGAAGGGAATACCCCGCTTCTCGAGGAAAGAGTTGTTGGATTGGGGAATTAGGGTCACCATGTTGGTGGAGACTATCTCTTTACCGCTTCAGCTGAGAGGAGCTACATATCGCTTACATTGTACAAGATAGACTCATAAACATAAGGGTATGCATATAACATAGAATTGTTCAGACATGCCTTTTTAAGAAGAATTGAACAGAGTTTGGTGGTTCTTGAAGGTTGTTGATTCTCATGTCTACTTCTTAATAAGATTCTGACCAAACTTAAATTCTGAAAGGTCTGGTCGAGTGCCAAACATTGACTTTATGAATATAAGTTTAAAAGTTAAAATCAATCTAACTTATTTCTTTTTATTTTCTTTGTTTTCTTTTTCTTCACTCATTCTCATAAGTGTTTGCTAGGGACTAGCAAAGGAAAGTATACAGGGTGATGAATCTCCTTTTTATCACCTTTGTTCTTTCATTTCGGCATTAAATCGCTAATGAAATGCATGTAAAAAGCGTTAATTTGTTCGAAATAACACTCAATAATTGGCTGGCCAATACTGTATAAATACATATATTTAATTCCAAAATAAAAGAATAGAGAAAAGAAGAGCAATAATAAAATAGGGTAGAAAAGCTATTCATTGATAAATTGAGTTAGGATTTCTGGGCGTATTTTGTTTAGTTAGCCACCCTATCTCCCCCTACTTTATTCCTTGTCGACCAAGCCATCATGATGACTTGATCTTGGGGTTAGGGTCATTCAGTATCTTTGATACTTTTTTTTCTTTTTCTTTAAGTAAATTAAAGAGGGCCTCGACTATACCTATGTTCTCTATTAGGGGCCTCATTTTTCAATTGTAACAAATAGGGGCTTGAACTTTCAACTTATTGGTTAAACGTCGACATATAAGGGTCGTTGAAGCTTATAGAGGCCTCTATCTGAGTAAAAAACATAAAAACGTGTCCCTCTACGTTACAATTGAAAAACAAGTCCTTTAACTGGGAATTGGGACATAGTTGAAGTCCTTTTTCTAATTTTGCCCTTTATTATTCATATTATACATCTCAAATATAGAAGCCCTCAACATGAACATTGTAGATAAAAATACGAGGAAAATACAAAATTACTTCCACATAAAAATAATGCATAGTGTGATTTGGACGCACATAATAAAAAGTAGCAAACAAAACTTCGCATACATGTATCTTCTCCATACAAACTCAAAATTGACCAAACTTAATTTATTGTTTGTAAAATTAAATTATCTATTTAATGAAAGTAGTTTCATTTAAAATAAGTTAAGATGTAAGAGTTGACTTTCGTGTCCCCATTGTGTTGTATACCGATATATAAATAATCAAGAAATTCATTCATTATATTTTTATTCTTTTTATATTTTTATATACTTGTAAATATTATTTAAATAACACTAAAAATATAAACATAAAATAAATGCATTAAAGTATATTAAAATAAATAAGGAATTTAAATATATAGGTAAACTATACGTATATTACATATACCTCTACTTATTTAAGTAATAAATAAAATCAGAAAATCAAAGTAAAAATATATAAATGTGTATTTAAATGTATTATAAATATATATAATATGTGTATATAACAATAAAATATAAAATACCAAATAAAAATAAAATACTTTAAATACAAGTAAATATACATAATATCTACATGTAAAAACTAATACTTAATGAATAACTTTGTATAAATAAATAAAAATCATAGTTAAATACTACATAAATAAATAAATATGTTTTATGTTTTTACATAATATTAATAAAATTATTTAATATTTTTAATCCATTTAACAAAGGATTTTTCTCATTGAACCTTTTGGTTGGTCCACGTGGACCAACCATATTGCTTCTTTTGTTGATCGCATGTCAACAGTATATCTCCCAGCTGCTCGCCTTGTTAGAAGCTCACGGGCTTCCTTCTTCTCCCATTTTTTTCGACATTCCTTCATACCCCTTCCTCCTCGAGACCTCCACCTACCTGCTCCTCTCTCATCCCTAACGCACGTTCTAGCTCTAGATCCCACCTACCACCCTTCTTCCTCATGCCACTGCCCTCCCTTTTTTGCTAAAACTCCTATTTATAAATAACCCTCCCCGTCGACCCTTTTTATTTTTACCCTAATTTCTCCTCGTAACCTCAATAGGAGCCAACTTTAGCAAGCCTGCGATGACAGCGCGAATTTCCAAGGACTTGTTGGTGAGGATAAGAGGCGAAGAGTGGTGATCCATGTTCCCGTCAAAGCTCCTCCGACAAGCCTCTCTGCTCCCTATTTTAAGCAGGTATGAGTTACTAGTTGCAGCCTTTTCTTTCACATTTTAATTTAGTAGATTAGTGTAGGTTTATTATTCAGAAGGTAGGGTGTGACTTAGTTTAATTTTAGTTTCTTCAATTGTTGGAGATTTGTGCTCCAGCTCTAAATCATTGTGATCTCAACTATGATCTGACCCATTTCCACCTCATCTTTTTCCCCTTCATTCTATCCATATTTTTGCCTTGTGTTTCCATCTTGATCCTGCATGGATCAATCTCGATCGAGCTCCCCTCTATCGCCATCGTTTGAGCTCATCTGCCCCGCTCATTCACTGTACGTCCGGCTTCAATACTTGGTCGAGGAGAATTGTCTCGAGTCATGGGATCTTTTTGCATAGGATTTGGACCTTGGGGAACTCCCTGGAGATGAAACTAAGCTAAACTCATAGCTCAAGGTAACCTTGTGCTCCAGGCTCCTATCGATGGGGCCTGTAGCTATTTGATACCCCATCCTGACGTAGAAGGCCCCAAGTGCCTTCTAGGTTTGTCATAAGAGGAGAAGACAACCACAGACGCTAGGAATCCATGATCAAAGATCACGCATCATCTAGTTCTTGGATGTTCTCCGTGAACACACGGGTACCGTCTGATCTTCCTCTCCTGTCAGGTTCTATCTCAACCCTTGGATCAACGGCAAAATGATGTGCCTCCCTATTGTCGGATCCTCTTAATTAGGCTAACATGGTGCAAGGAGTGGCATTCAATCGCGCCTATGGGGTACATTTCACCAAGCCTCTATCAACCTTTTGCAATTTGTGTTTAGTCTTGCAAAAAAAATTAGTTAAAAACTTTTGTAACATTTTCCAGTAGGACTCCAACTTTTTCATATTTTCATATTGGTCCCGCGCCTCACCTGTTGCTCCATGTGACGCGCTGTGAGTTTTGCATAAAAAATGTACCGACTTTTGGCATTTATACTTAGTCTCATAAATTGTAAATTATGTGTTAAATTTAGCGTATATTTTGCATGCATACCCTTGTATTTTATTTTAATTGCAAAAATATCCCTTCTGGGTCAATAATTTTATTTATGCTTTCTATTTTTATTAAATATCATTTGTGCTTATTAATTTTGGGAAAATTATACTAAATGTTTCTCACCATGCTTTTACAAACACATTTTTATTTAAACTTTTATTATATTTTCCCATTTATTAAAAATCAAATAAGAGTTACATATTCGTAGTTTATATATAAAAATCCAATAAATAAATAAACTATCTTTTAAAATTCCAAAAATTAAAACATACATATTATTCTATATACTACCTGTAGACCAAAAATCACATAAATATAAAAAGAAAACCTTCAAAATTGCAAAACCCTAAAAACTCCATAAAAATCGGCAAAAAATCATTAAAAATCCAAAAATATTGTTTTTTGTTCTTCGTTTTCTTTATAAAATATAGTATATATTAAAAACAGTTTTTTTGAAATTTTTACACTATTATCTATTTTTAATACCAAAAAAAATCAACCTATATATTATAGTTACTATTTTGTATAGTTTAATACATTAAAAATATCATAAAATATATAAAAATTCCAAAAATCGAGAAAAATATCAAAAAAAAATAAAAACATGTTTTTTCTAAATTTTGATGATATTTATATATAAAAAATTAAAAGACCCTTGCTATATTATATATACCTTATAATAACTATATACTTATTATTATTATTATTACTTTAAAAATGTATATTATATTTAAAAGCCTTTAAAAAATAAAAAACACGGTTCCTTTATATATATATATATGTATATGTCTATACATACCATATATAATATTATAATATCTATAATATTATTATTACTATATATAAATAAATTTCATCTTGAAAATAAAAAACAAATTAAAATTTTGCAAAATTAAAAAGAAATAAAAAATTAATATTTAACATATATATATCAACTAAAAATATATAAGAATTAAATATAATTATAAACCCACAAAAATCAAAAAAGAGAAAAAAAACAAAATAATAATTATTATTATTATTATTGATTTTTATTTATTAATAATAATTATACTTATCTCCCATGCTCTCAGTGGTTCGACCCCTACACTTGCTTGCACATTTATTTGTAGGGTATAATAAACTTCACCTCGCATCTTATTCATTGTCTAATCTATATCGTGGGTTGATCGTTGCTCTATTTTGTTGATTCAGTTCCGAGTGCCGAGAGAGGCGCTGATACATCGATTGTCGGATTTGACTTGTCAGACACCGCATGCCCTCCAAGATCGGACATTAGGACCCTCAACTCAACTGAATTATCAATGTCATGATAACAATTGCTACAACGGTTACATCAGATCTCATATGGATGACTATCTCCCCATCATCAAGACTGCTAATTTCCTAAAACATATGCAATAAATTGATATATGAACAAAAGCACCAGAATCAACAATTCAACCATCTTCTAGTCCTACGAGTAAGTTGGTTCAATTATGAAAGTAGATGAGTTACCTACAGGGGCATCACCTTTCCCTTCTCAAAGGTCTTCCGTAGTCTGGACAGTTGATCTTCCAGTGCCAGACTTTTTGCAGTGATGGTAGACATCCCCTTTCTTTGATGTCAGATGCGTAGAAGCATGAGAAGAGGTACCGACAGCTTGGTCCTTCTTCTTTTTCTTTCTAATTGGACCCTTCTTGGATCCATGCTTCATGACGTGCTTCCCTTTGACTTGTGCAACCATTGCATTGCCAAAAGGATTCTCTTTCTTCATGATATCCTCAATGGACCACAATGAAGCAAGCAACTCATTATTTATTAAAATAAATTTATTCATATGATAAGAAACTACAAAAATATTGAAAGATTTAGGGAGAGATAGAAGTATGAAATCATATTGCATATCTGAGTCCACCTAGCCCTCAAAGTCTCCAATTCATTGATGTCCCCAAACATTTTGAGTACATTTTCCCTTACTAGAGTCCCTTCCTGTATTTTGCAACGAAGCATTTCTTTCATAATATTATAGTGCTGAGTGTGGTTCACATCGCTAAATATTTCCTTCAAATTCTCCAACATGTCATAAGCTGATTCGATATACATATATTGCTTCTAAAGCACATTGGATAAGGAACTAAGAATGTAGCAGCAGGCCAATGTGTGGCACTCATCCCACTTCTTGTTGAAATATTAGACATTCTCGATCTGAGAATCCTTGTACTTCTTGTTAGAGAACACATAACCGATGTGCTCAATCGCAAGTACAAGATCCAAATTTCATATCCAATCCGGATAGTTTGGATCGATCAACTGATTGATCTCAAGCAACTTGTTAAATGGGTTGAGAGACTTTATATGAAATTAAAGAATAAAATAGAATATATTTTAATATCTTGATTAAGGAGATTAAATAGTTTAATAATTTAAATCAAGATTTCTCATATTTTTTGTACTTTGAAATGATTTTACCTTATTAGCTTTCAAAGCATGAAATGGGCTAACCAAAGGCCTCATTACGTGATCTGAGTCTCCATTCCATTTTCATCGCACCCCAATAATATGAGAAAATACAACTACGATGAAAGAAGCTGGAACTCTGTCTACCTTACAAGTCCAACTTGTATTCTCAGTTCGGCCTTCAATACCCTCACCCCCACATATATGGAGTTAGCATGTTGTCAATTAAGCTAACCGTCAATGAGTGAATATCATTTTACGCTATGCTCAATCCAATTCCGCCTCAATAATACGGGGAACAACATTGGGGTCACTACGCATACATCCCATCTCTTTCGAGAAATGAGGAACCCGATTCCATGGCAATTTGTATTCCGGAGTCATGTCTATGCATGAGCATCTCCGAAAATACAACCCATGGTGACGAAGTTCTTCAAAATCATAGAAGATCATGGGTGTTATCAAATGACTTAGTCCATATCATGTTTATGTTACTTATTACTCATTTTGAATCATATTCCCATGATTAATCTAAGGGAAAATGCTAGGACACACACTTATTCTCTTAGTTTAATCCAATTAAAATAATGACACTTGAGCAGTACCATCTAGGGTTTGATCCTTTTATGCACTTGATGTTTCATATAGTATTGCACCCTCACATTATGTACAATTTAAATTTTAGTTATTAAAGTACGATGTGACTCTTCATGCTACCTTTCCTTGAAACAGATCCAGCCAAGTCAGACAGATAATGATAATAGGGAGCACTTGCACTGCAAGTGCGGTGCATGGTACCAATTAAGTAACCCATTAGCATATCTACAACCTAGAAACCATCACTGATTCAATCCGAGACAACCAATTGGTACATATTTTACTAAGGAGATTCTTATTACCTTTCGATCGTATATGATACTATATAGTAACTCTCAGATTTTAGGAATTTAAAAATCTTTTTTGTTTCCCCAAATATATAGTGAAACAATTAAAATACTTTTTGAATATAAAAACTCTTTTCAATTTCAAAAGATCTTAGTGCAATAATTTAGATAATTATTTAAATCCAAATAATTTTAATTATAAAAGATGTCTAGTGCAACAATTTAGACAATTCGTAAAATTAATCAAATCAATTCCACAATTTCTATTTGTATTGTAAATATTCAAGTACAAAATTAATCAGGAAAAATATGAAATAAAAATACATTCTATGTTATTACATATTTCCAAAACAAACAATGATTTCTAATTTGAATTTGCAAGTTGCGACCGTTGCACTTTAAATTAGAAAACATGATACTACTTGGACTTAAAGTTTGTTGAGACATCAAATATTTCTAAAATATTAGGTACAACTCCTGATGTGAATATATCAAATATATTTCCATCAATTTCTCAAGGTTGCATGGTCAGAATTGCATGAACTTTTTCCCACTAATTGGAAAATCAACTTATGACTTATTAATCAGTATTTTGTATTTTTATATGACCTAAAATAGTAGCTAAAAATTCATAATTTTAATGTTATAGTCTTTAGACAAAATCAGAGTCTGTTATCATTTTTAACATCTGAATCTTCTCCCAAATGTCACCAAATATTGTTGCATATTTTGGGAATGACTGCATACCATATAGACCTCATATAAATCCCAAAAATATTTTTAAATTAGGGGGGAACATTAGCAACTTCTAAAGTTACCAAATCATTCAAACCGTTAAAATTGTCGCAAGACAATATACCCGATGATGGGGAAAATCTAGCTGATTGTTCATCGGACTTGGATCAAATCCAAATCCTCTAAACTATGGCTTTAATACTAATTTAAGGAAGTAATTGTTTACGAACTTAGCACCATAGGAATATGGAAAATTAGCAAACTATTTGTATAAATCATTGTATGTTCATCATATGAATAAGAAATTTCAGCACAATGATTAGTACTTTATGAAACTATTAAATTAGGGAAACGTTTTTCCTAATAAGATTTATATTATTATAATGAATATTAAGATGATGTTAGGGTTACCTCTTGAAACATGAGTCTCTAAAGTAATAGAACTCCTGAATCAAGTCCGATCTATAGTATCCCTCTCATGGGTGCGGAGAAGCATCAGGTTGCTTCCAATGAACTCGGATGATATCTTCATGAAGAGGACTTCAAGAAGAGGTGTGTATATATTGTATACACTCAAGATTCTTCTCTTTCTATAAGGCACGAAATTCTTAAGGCTAGGCTCTCCAAAACTAAAGTGAGTAAAAGATATAGTCATACTCTCCTTTTATACACATTGTACTCGTCTATTAAAGAGTTACTCTTTAAGTAAGAATGTGCAATGATGACTCTTGGATTGTTGATCAAGGACTTAATACCAAGTCCTTGTTCAATAATACAATTATCTCCTTATTTATCTCCAATTAGTTTAAGTAATAAATCAAGCAACAAATCAACAAAGAGTTCAATTCAAGGACTCTTTGTAGTGGCACCATGTGTCAATACACATGCCCAACAAATTTAATATATGGAATGAGATTGTTGCTAATTTATTGATTGATTAATCAATCAATAATGCAACAATATTAAGAGACTTATTCTTAACAAGACTCAATATAATGGTGTCGTGTGTACAACCATTGTGCATGCCTCATCTTGACAAACTATAGTAGTGATTGTTGCATTTGTTTGTCAATTAATTATCTTTATAATCACATTATCATTATTAGAGAAATTATGAAAGTAATCCCTAAATCTTGTGAATCATATTCACAAGCATAAAAACTGTAAATCCATTGACATCTATGAATCAAATTCACACATAATTTCATACGTTTAAAATATTATGCAAATCATATTTACATAGATATTATTTAGTTGAAATATATTCATATAAATATTAATTATTGAGAATCATCATTCACATTAATTAGTGAAATAAATTTTGTGAATCAAACACAAAAATGCCCTTATGAAAAAAATGTAATAATAACAATTATTACACCATTGGCATCTTAAAGTATGAATCTTAATACAATTATGACTCATGAGATACAAATGCAGATACTTGGAAATAATGTCATGGAGATCATACTATCCATGTACAATGACTTGAAGTTCAATCTAATTTCAAGATTTATATCATTTTTAACTTGAAATTGATATACTCTTATCAATTGAGCTCGAGTGGAACACTTCACACACTAAATGAGCTCAATGAAATGAAAGCAACTTTATGTGAGATCGAGAAAGTATCAGTGAGTTGAACCCAGCTTCCTTGACCATTTCTAATCGAAGTCTAAACCATTTGGAGCCTATAAATGAGCTCAAGGAGCTTATATATTTCCATTTCCATGATCATTTCTATTTCCAGCGTTCGGACATTATAATTGGAATTAGAATTGAGAAATGGATTCACATAAATTGAAATTTAATCCAATTAATTATCAAATCATCAAGCTAAATGGAGCCACTAAAATCTATGGTGCATCGGGATTCGGGTTACATGTTTTAATGGCATTCATATTATTAAATTCACTATAGATCGCATGCAAATAATAAAGGACCACCCAAAATTGAATATGACCCAACTTGGGTCCGAACCACCCGAATCTGAAACCGAATCTGAACTGACTTGGGTTCGTATAACCTGATAAAAATCTAATTAATGGCATATGAGCCTGGATCGATCCATAGATCGTGGATCAAATCTCGTTCGGGTGCGTTCGATCAAAAATCGATCGCATCGTACCTCGTGTCATCAGAAAAGTCTATGACACGATCCGAACAACAAAATGAACGAAGATCATCACTAATTCAGTTTCGATGAACCTTCGATTAGAGATTGTTTCATCAATTTTAATATCAAAATTTCATGATGAATAAGGAACTGTATTCTTAAATTTATGAATTCATCTTATGTCAGAAAAATATGAATATTGAACCCATTTTGATCATCATTCTGAGGTGGTCGAAACGTGCTATTGTAGGCTTGAATCGAAGATCTGATGTAATAATTGTGAGAGATAAAGCATTTCATCTAAAGATGGGAATAAGATGTAGAAAGAAGAAGAAAAAATAATATAAAAAGAAAAGGAAAGGGAGACGCACATGTGACTCTCCCCTTCCTTACATTTCATCCATGCACCCCTGATAACGCGATCCTGACCTTACGGTTAGGAGATTGTCAGTTGTAGAAAAAGCCGCAAAGAGGGAACCGCGTTGAATCAAACAAAAAAACACGATAGAACAGGAGATAAAATCCTATTCTACTGTTCACTACTAATTTAACCAGGTGAATGTGCCTGGGTCGAACTCAAGGAAGCAGAATGTTTAAACCACGATTTTCGAGACAAGGAATAAATTCCAACTAAATCTTCTTTTATTCTTGATTTTACAAGGAAAGAAATTGAGAACAAATTTCGCTAAAACAAACTCAAGAAAACAAAAATCAAACCATAAAATAGAGCTACGAAAAAAATGGGAAAAATGTTCGAAAAATAGCTTGAGTAGTTGTCGAGCTACCCTAGAAAGTTCGCGGAAAAATGAGAAAAATACGAGGTCCAAATGGACCCTACAAGCCAGGGTCCTAATTGCAAAGAAAGTTTATTATTTTTATTACAGATAGGTCCCTATAAGGACAAAACTAAAAAGAAAATAAAATATTTACAATTAGGTCCCTTCGTAGGGACCTAATTGTAATTTCTGGAAATATTGGAGACGCATATAGATTTCTGGAAGCTGTTGGGTTTAAGATGCAAATGTACTACCCCTTCGCATCTGACGGCTGAGATTTGAAGGCGGCGCTCAATCTGGGCCGTCCAAGTGCGCCACGTGCCATAAGCCTGTAGTGTATTGTGTTCATGTTGTTCTTCAGCTCCTTCACACAACTGGAAATGGGGCTATCTTCTCTGAATTACTCCCAGCGAATGACGACTGACTTGGGCCTCCTGTAGGGCTAGAGGGGTGACTCCTTCACCCCTCGAGCTCGCCTGCGGGTGAGCTTGATTGGAGGTGGCTGATGACGGTGGGACTCGACTGGTGAAGATGGATGTTCAGGCAACACTGGAGGTTATTGATATTGATTCTTGTTTCGTTTTTCTTGGAATTTTGAAGCTCTAGATGGAAGTTAGTATGCTCCATATGATATTAGAACTATAAATAAGATTTATATTGCTCGATTTGCAAAGAAATCGACCATAAAAATTATGTTTTTCAAGTTTAAAAATTTGTTTCTAGAATTAAGGAGAAATATGTGGACGGAAAAAAATGTAAGGTGATTTTGGAGGGGGATTTGCAATAGTTTTGGAAGTTGATTTATAGGCGTCTAAGATGGATGATCAAACTAACTAATGACCCGCTGAGCTCTGTTAATCATGGCACATGGATCGAAAAATAACAGGTGAAAGATGAACAGATTACCTCTAGTTAGAAGGTATAAGACCTTCTGGTCTTCGCTCGACGGGGCGGCTTCCCGGAGCTCTACGTAGCTCGAAGCGGCGATGCAAGGGCAGATGAGCACCTTGGAACCTCCTCCGATCACCCTTCTTCCACGCGGGTAGGACACTAGGATCTACCACCTACTTGGATGGCCTGATTCACGGGAAGAAGTTAGGTAGTCGGCCAGTTAGTTCTGGAGAAGAGTTGGTTAGGGGAGAGTTAGTTGTCTCACTCCAACTTTAGGGATATTTATAGATGAAATGGAGGGAAGTTTGGTGATGATCAATGGTGGGTGTGTGTTAGGGAGGTTAGGAGGATAGGATGAAGGGGTTAGATCAAATGAAGATGTTAGAATGGTGTGGGAATAATTAGGTGAAAAGAAGGCGTTGGAACAGAGTTCCAACAGCCTCTTCTTGGAGAAGAAGAACCAGGTGCTGACACGTGTCAGCACCTGGTTGGCCAGAGTGTTAAATACCATATAAATTATATAATAAATAATAAATAACGTTATTTTAAATAGGTATAAAATGAAAAATGTAAATAATTAAATTATATATGGTATAATTAATTTTCGTAAATAATAAATATTATTCGAAATATAAATATTATATTAATAAATAAGTATAAATAATACTTAATTCAATAAATAATTAAATATTTGTTAATTTTATATTTTCTTAATTATTAGAATAATAAATAATCTCTTTATGAATTTTTGTGGATTTTAATAAAATAATTTAGTTATATTAATAAATACAGGTATAGGTTAGACAGTTCAATTTTATCTATAAATTAGGGTTTTGGATTTTATTAAAATAATAAATAAGCTCCGAAAATTTTGAAATAAATCATGATAAAAATACAATATCATGAAAATAATTAGAAATTATAAATTTAATAAACCCTTAAATATTGGGTTCTAAATAAAATAAATAGCCAAAAACCCCTTCATCATTAGGTCTGAAAACCGACTTTTTGCAAACGGACTCCGATTTTAATGAAACAATTCTATTAATTAGAGAATATTATTTTATGAACTTTAATGGTGAGTAGAGTGAAATTGGAGTTCGTACAAGAAAGTTATGATGTTCAGAAGTTGATATTTTGACAATTTAAAAGTTGGATTTCTTAGCATATATACAGGATAATCTTCTTAACTTATTTTTATATTTTTATATTCATTTTTAGAAATAATTAGGAAAAGAGTTTGATGAAAAATATGTTCATATGAATTAATTAAAAATAAATGAAGAACTGGTATTTATTAGATAAATAGTGAATAATGTGTGGAGTGTACATTAATTATTTTTATGGTTTTCTTCTCTTATATCCCCCTACTTGTTGT
This sequence comes from Ottelia alismoides, assembly GCA_037367405.1. NCBI lineage: Eukaryota > Viridiplantae > Streptophyta > Magnoliopsida > Alismatales > Hydrocharitaceae > Ottelia > Ottelia alismoides. Next base: position 158,259 of record JAZKJV010003074.1, on the reverse strand, counting down.
TTTATCGACCAACCCATGTTGAGTTGGTCTCGGAGGTTAGGTTATATAAATATATCTTTCAGTTATATTTATATTTTATAAGTCATATTTTACATATATGCATATTTACAATCTGCCTTCTTTTCTTTTTTTTATTTTTTATTCTTTATTTATTTACATGTTTTTGATGCATAAAAGTGCATTTTTATTCATGAATAGGATTTAGATAAAATGTGGAAATTAATGAATATTTACATGTATTTGTTAAGGGTTTTAAGATAAAATGCAATAGAAAAGTTAATGAATCATGGATTCATAAACCCCCTATACTTAAACTTTGCTCGTCCCTTAGCAAACAATTATTTGAAAAGTAAGTGAAAAAGAAAGAAAGTTAGAATGAATTTATTTTCCTAAACCAATTCATGAGAAAAGACAAAAGGACGGAGCTCGATCAGGCCTAAAACAAGCATTTTATCGGAGCCTTGACTAGGATTAGGATTTTATCCTCAATAGTCCTCAAGTTCCATAAATCCTTATTCAAGATCACCTCATCAGCTAGCTCAGACTCACTTATTCATATCACAAAATCTATCATCCTTGAAGTCAATTTGTACAATGTGTGAATTGATTTAGCTCTTCCTGCTCAAAGAATCGAAGAAACCGTCCATCCCAGGTATACACTTCCATTGATTCCTCATCCAGCTACTCTTTCCTCTGGGAGGGAGGTATTCCCTTCTGAGGTCAGTTCATGCTATGTCCACAATCGAATATAGAGAGAAAGTAGAAGAATGAGAGAAGAAGTGGAGTGCGACCAGTGTAGATGCATCTCCTTGTGAAGCTCAACCGGTGTAGCTAAGTCTCCACTAAGATGTGCATGCATTTTTTTTGTGGAAGCTTGGACCATTGTGGTCGTATTTGTATTTGGTGGCTTCTTCTTTGATTTGACTTTGCAATTTGCTTGCACTGCATTCATCTCATTGTGCCTCGACGGATATAGCATCTTTTATTCCGTCCCTTTTTTGAGGTCTTAGAAAAATTGTGTCAGCAGATCCTTTCCTCATCTGAAGCGACTATCGCAACCCAATCTCTCCCGTCTTTAGAAGTCAATGCTGCAAAGACAAGGATAGAAACACACTACCAAGGTGTACTGCCCATCGCAACTCCATGCAAGTCGAGCTAAGTGCAGAGTGCATGTGTCCAAGATTGGTTCACTGGTGCAGAGTTGTACGGATGACACCAAAAGGTCGCACATATGAGTTGTTTTCCCAAATATGATCTTATGGAACCCAAAGATTTTAAGTCAAAAGACCTGAAGAGTTTAAATTCCAGATCCTAACTAGGCTCCTTACAACGAAAGTTGAAGTCCATAATCAAGCTCCATCCTTTAGACTAGACTCAATACTTAATTCCAGAAATCAAACTTATTCTGAAAAATGTGAATGCAAATGCAACAATGTTTTTGTGAAGTATATTTTCTGAATTTTACTCATTTTTATGGATTTTAAGGATTTTGTAATTTTTATGAATTTTAGGACTTTGTATTTTTATGGATTTTTTAATTTTTATTAACAAGTATTTGTACAAGAATTTTACAAGATATATTTTATTTGAATTAAATATCTAATGTATTTTACAGATTTTATATACAAAGAATTTTACAAAGATTAAATGATTTTTACCCATATTTTAATAAATAGGATTTTAAATAAGTATTATACAAATTTTAAATACATATTTTAAATAGATTTTTAATTTAAATCTTTTAAATACAGATTTTAAACATATTTTACTTATTTACAAGGATTTTATATGTAATAGATAAGTAGATAGATGGATTTTAAATTAACCCTCACCAACTTTTTATGGATTTTATAGATATAAAAAATACATAAAAGTAGGAGTTATGGAAAAAAGTATATATACAATATATACGCACCCCCTATTCTTAGCTTGTGCTATGTCCTCATAGTGTCAAAAAGAGAAAAAGGAGGACATAACTCGTGCTAAGTAAAAGTGGGTGAAAAAGAATAAGAGAATACAAGTCAGTCAACCCCCCCATACTTACGATCAGGTCATCGTAAGTATAATGGAAGAGAAAAAAACGAGATGACTGAGGAAAAGGAATATACAACGAATGATCAAAAGAAATAACGAAAATGAGATCATCGAAATCATTCAGTCACCCCTATACTTAGGATAAGGCATCCTAAGTATAGAAAAGAGTGTAGCCAAGAATTGGGGACCAGTGATTTGCGAAAAAGAAAGGATATACAAAAGTAATAGAACAAAATAGAAAATGTAAATTAACGAACAATCAGTCCCCCTATACTTAGGATCTGGTATCCTAAGCATAGAAGATGAGCAAAAATGGGGACGATTGTGGTCTACGAAGAATATACAATGTATGAGATAAAGTGAAAGAATGATCATAAGTCCTATACAAAATAGATCACTTCAACCAGGGTCATACCGAATCTTCTGTTTTTTATGTGCCTATCTATCCTTGGTTGAACAAGTGGAGCCTTCTCTGTAAGTGAACTCTGCTCGTGGCATAGCTCTCTTTTCTGAAGTATGTGTCTCTGGAGTCGGACTACAGAAAGTGTTTATATGTGTAACCATCACACCATCCGACTCTCTACGCTGAATAGACTGTATGATCTGTGAAATGTAATCAACTGACTCTCGTGTTGTAATATGTGTACTCTCAATCGGCGGCACTGAGGTGTCTACTACAAGTTACTGCTCATCTGAATATGATATGAAATCTAACTCTATATGTGAACAATCATCTGAAGAACTAGGTGCCATGTGATCTACCACATCCTCATGTAGGATATCGTGGGTATCAAAATAAACGCTCTCAAGATCAGGAAAATGTGTCTCATCTATGTGCTGGCAATCTTCTGCAAGACTGGTGTCCTCTGAAGTAAATGACAATATTGATTTAGGAATGCTACATCCTCTCTCCATCTCAATGTGTATCTCTCCATTGTCTGTGCGGAATGATACTCTCCCAGCATCATAATCGAAGAGTGCTCTCATTGTCTGCAAAAAGGTTCTCCCGAGAATGATTGGAGCAAGGTGTAACTGTGTAGGGCATGTCATGTCTAGGATAGTAAAGTCCACTGGAAACTGCAAGCCCTGAACGGTTACGATAATGTTCCTCAGCACACCTCTAGGTCTCTTCACAGATCGATCTACAAAAACTAAAGTATCGCTCATGATTTGTAGAGAGGACCTAGCTTGAGCTTATCAAGCAAAGAGGATGGAAGCAAATTGATCGAGGAACCATTATCTAAGAGAGTACGATGGAATGCAGCATCTTCAATCTGACAAGTGACATAGTGAGCTCCAGAATTTCTATTCTTCTTGGGTACCTTGTTCCGAATAGCACATGAAGTTGCCTTGGTCAATATATGCTTCTCAACTCGTCATCTCTTTTTCCTACGCGTGGTGCATCTATTCTTCAATTGATCCTTGAGCGTAGGAAAATGATCCAAAGCATCGTGAAGTGGGATCTTCAAAATGATGTGATCTTTTAATAATCATTCAATCTCTGGAGTTACAACATTCTTTTTGGTATCTTTCTTTCCTTTTCAAAACAAAGCATCAGGAAAAGGAACAATATTGGGAATGAGAAAATCAGACTTTTTATTGAACTCAGAATCAGCTTGTACATCGAGAGTTTCGAAATTATGTACAAAACTTCTAAAACAGGGGAAGAAACATTTTTATCGAGAATATTTACATGGTGTTATATCATCGTCTGACTCGCCTGTGTCCATGTCAATATTTTCGACATCGCTCCCTTCTCTCTGATCTTCATGATGGTCCTCATCAGTGTGTTGGTTCTCCTCCTCAACATCAGAATATGGTTGTTCATGGATTTGCCCTCGCTCCTCATCAAGTGCCCTCTCCTCTATTCCATCAGGTGCTCGTGGTGATCTACCGCTCCTGAGACGAATGAAGTTAGATAAAAATTCAGGAAAAGAGATCGTACATGTAGTGGTGTCTACCTGATCTGGATGCCGCCTCTTGTTATTCAGATTCATCTGAGGTTGGGCTGGGAGAGTGGTCTTCGGCACGGTTAACTCATCTAGATGACGGTTAATCTGCTCCATCTCTATCTTGTGTGCAATTTAGAGCGTACTCAACATATCCATGATTTGATTTAGAGTCTGGGCTTGTGAAGACATCTCAGGTTCGGTGTGGTGACCCTGGATTTCTACTTTCTCTTGCCTTGGTGTATACTGATGTGAGGTGTAATGCTGGGAGGATCTCTGCGGTGTAAAGGAAGATTGTTGTTGCTGCTGATAATGATATGGCTGTGAATGGTTAGCAGGATATTGATATGAATGTGTTAACTGATATGCATGTTGGTGAGACCGTTGCTACGAGAATTGTTGTCGGTGCTGAAAGTGTGGACGTCCATGTTGTGGGAGACTGTATTGATGCTGCTGATGATGAGGTACACTCGATTGTTGAATCGGAGTATATCAAATCCCGTTGATCTCAAGAGTGGCTTGAGGCTCAACATCCATATCCACAACACTGGTTATCTGACCAGGATTAGCATGAGACTGATCCTCATGCCATTCAATCTGTGGAGTCTCAAGCTCGCTTTGAACAAAATGTATCTGTCGGGTGGGCGGAGCGGGTAAAGTCCTCCGTGCAGGTTGTGCAGTCGAAGAAGATTGGGCATGTTGGTACTGAAATTGAAGCTCTGAAACCTACTTCGTGAGATCACTCAGCTGTTGAGGCAAAGATGAGAGTTTCTCCAACTCTCGCAGTGGGTGTAAGTCCTGAACTTATTTTTGAATCACATCCACCAACGTTAATTTCTCGCTAATGAAGCCCACGTTGGTATTGGATTCAGACTCTGAAATATTAGCCACCTTATGATGCTCTCGGTGATGTGGTGGCTAAGGGGCCTTCTGGAATGCCCGAGTAGAGTCGACGACTCTCGAGTTCTCCGCCATCCCTTTGAAGATGGACCAAAATGTCTCGGCACTCTTATTCAAATAACGATCGCCACATGCGGCACTCACCAGCCCCTGAATGTCCGGCTGGAGTCATCCAAAATAGTTTTGCACAAGCATCTTCATCGGTATCTCATGATGCGGGCATCTCTCCGTAAGATCCTTGAATCTATCCCATGCCTCATGGAAAGATTCATTCAAAATCTATGTGAAGTTGGAGATCTGACTCCTCATCATGTTCGTCCTTCCCAGAGGAAAATACTTATGCAGGAATGTGGACTTTAAATCGTCCCATGTAGAAACTTCCCTTCGAAGATGACTCAACCAGTAAAGTGCCTTATCTACTAAGGCGAAGGGAAAGGCTTTGAGGTGCACAGTCTCCTGTGTAACTCCTGGATAGCTTGTCGTACCACAAATCATCTTAAACTGCTGTAGAAAGGTAAATGGCTCCTCTGTAGCATTCCCGTAGAACTTGGGAATCAATGAGATGAAGGATGGTCTCATCTCGTATGGCCCTTGATTCGGTTGTAGCCAAATCCAATGATGTAGCGTTCTCGCGCCCAGGTCATACTCATCTCGTAAAGTGGCGGGAACCACCGCAGGTGGTAAAGGGTTCCCGACTCCTGCTCTCAGCGTAGCTAACTCAGCTCACAACTCATTCTGAGTTCTAAATTGTTCTTGTATCTGCAGGTTCATCTGTTGTAAGGTATCGAGAATTCATGTAGTTATATATGCGGCTGGATCTGGTCTGCCTTCGGTATGATGATCCTCACTGGCCTCTCCTCTTCTGGTCCTTTGTCACGAGCCATTTGCTTCAGGTCTTCTATGAAAGGGAATTTCTCGTAAGAACTCAGCGAAAAATCAGCTGGAGAAATAGATGATGCATTGAGTCAAAGGTTTGCCTCAAATGATTGGCCAGGAGGCGAAAGAGTCTGGGTCTGACTCCCCTCGAGATCAGATGGGACCAACTCGGGAAGAGGGTCATCCCGAGTTTGTGAAGATGTATGACGGACGCTGGACGGTCGAGAGCTCACGAGGTCTGAGCAGAAAAGTTGTCGAGTCGTCATCTTCGATGTCAAAAGAGCGATTAGGAGGGCATGATTTACGATTCAAGAAAGATGGGAAAATGCGTAAAAGCCACGGTAACTGTTGAGCACGGTTTTCTTGAGAACTGAAATGAATGATACTTGTAGTGTCGTTGATGTTATCTCCAAAATCCCATGACAAACAAAAAATATTTTTTTTATTTTGCTAATGATTAACCTGTATAGCGGACAGGGTCGAACTCAGGGAGGCTACAAATCCTGAGGGTTATTCAATTAATAAAGAACTAATTAAGAGAAACAAGAATCTCAAAGGATAACTATCCTTGATTTTTTGTGATTTTTTTATCTTTTTAGTTTTTTTATTATTTTTTTATTTTCTATTTTTCAATTTTTTAGTGATTTTGATTTTGTAATTTTTTTATTTTCAAAAATAACGAACAATAATCACAAGCACGAGAAATGCGCACACCAACTCTTTTTGCAATTTTTTAATTTATCAAATATGCTCAGAAAAATCCAAGAAAATAATTTTGGGTTTTAAAAGTTTTGAAATATTTTTGAGAATTTTTGTGGAATTATCAGATGCTTTTGTATTTCTGTGAAAATCAAACAGTGAGAAAATAAGAAAATGTGCACAGCCTGGAGTAATTTGCAACTTAAAAATATTTTAATGTCTAAAACTCCTGACAATTATTTTTAAGATAAACTAGAAACAATTATCTACAAACAGAATCTGAATTACAATTTTTGGAGTTTTGTAGGATTTTCTGTGATTTTTATCAGATTTTTTATTTTTTTCATTTTTTTGGTTTTATAAATAATTAATGACATGAAAATTGGTCAAAAATTAAAAGACAATAAATACAACTACTCTAATTTTTTGGAATTTTTGGAATAATATTTGAATTTTTATGAATTTTGGAATTTCAAACAGGGGAAAATGACATGTTTTTTATTTTTTATTAATAATAAATGAAGGCAAAATACAATGAAAAATTTATGCTAAGAAGATAATCACATCAGGAGCATAGCACAATTTTTACAAGATTTTTAGATCACGAATAACATTTATTTCATTCAAATAGATTACGCAAATTTTTATTCTGCAGTTCAGGGACTAAAAAGTAAATAAGTTCTGTCTTTGCATCAAATAAATAATAAAAATAAGTGTTATGCCTGAAAGTGAGATTTTACCAATAAACCACGTGTATGGCATGTGCTTGAAAAGGTAGGGGCTTATTCGTAATTTTAGAAATGTCTGGGACCAATGTTGCAAATTTCCCAATAAATTATTCAAACCCTAAAAGGGTTCCTTATTCTTTGTTTCTATTTCACACACAGGGAAAAAGGGGCTAGAGTGCTGCTAAGCGTAGGGCCAGCCGAGGGAGAATGTAGGCGTACGCGGTGGGACGAGGGGCAAGTGGACATCGCAGGGTGCAGGAGGGCGGCTAAGCGCAGGTCACGCTGGGAGATGCGGCGCGTTGCCGCGTGCGCATGCGTTGGAAGGCACGGCCCTGGGCGTCAGGAGATTTGGCGGAGATATGATGTCCCTCACACGGCAGCGATGGCGGTGCAGGAGCGAGAGAGAGGGCAGCCCGGTCGCCGCTCCCTTCTTCAGATGGCGCAGATGGCGCGGATCGATGATGTTGGCAGTGTTGCGCCGCCGCAGGAGGCGGATGAGCTTCAGAGGCGGAGGGGGGGGGGCACGGCCGAGCGGTGGTAGAGCAGCCCTAGGCGCCTGAAGGCTGGAGGGCGGCCGCCGGACTTCGGTGGTTGGTGGCGGGGGGTGACGATCCCGCTGCCTGTTCTCCTTTTTTATTATTTATTGTAAACAGTGAATAAAAAGATAAATTTTTTATTCTTTTTTTTTGTTTTTTTAATGATCCTGCAAAACAAACATTAGAGAAAAATGAAACAAAAAAATTATTTTTTATTTTTTTTATTTATTTACAAATCGGAAAATGAATGGGGATCCGTAGAAAAATGGAAGAATCGAATCCGATCTCCGGCCACCGTACGCGGCCGGAGTTGAGAGATCGTGGACGATAGAAATAGAACGCGTGGAGATCAAGAAAGTGAGATGAAAAATCGAGTCGGTGGCGGAATAAATTATGGTGTATTTTAAGATCTAGATAAACAAAAAATGATAATGAGATAAAAAATGTGAGAAATAAACTACGATTAACCTAGATAAAAATAAGAAAAATGTGGATCTCACCTTAGGAGCGAAAAAGGACCGTGATCGCCTCAACAAAGTCGACTCGCTTCAGCGGACAGCTTGGAGACTAGGCATTTTTCTCGATGAAATTTTCTCTCGGAGATCGGGCTACTCTCTCTAAAGATTGATCAAGTTGAAATGAGGGAGAAGGAGCCATATAAATAGAAAAGATGTAATGAAATTTGAATTTTTGAATTTTTTTGGATAAAGAGATAAGAGAGATGAAAATTGAAATGAATTTTTGAATTTTTTGGTGGAAGAGATAAGAGAGATGAAATGAGAAATGAGATAAAATAAAAGAGAGATAAAATTATTTACAAAATTAACTATTTTTTTGGAATTTTCGTCACTTTATTTTTTTGAATTAATAAAAGTTATACTTTTATTTTTTACGGAGGTTAATTAAAAATAGCAACTATATACATATACGATATACATATATGACATTATATACAAGGGTAAATGAGGAAATTAGCCTTTTTTATTTTAAAATTTTTAATAATTTTTTTATTTTTATTTTAAATAATTGGTGAGAATAATTTACAAATATATACAAATACTATATGTACAAAATATATGGGAAAATTGCACAAACCACCCCAGAAAATCGACTTTTCAACCGTAACTCCAAAAATTATGAAAATATAGCCATTTTAAAGATAATTTAATTTCAAATCTAATGGAAGTGAGATTGATCAATTCGAGCTCATATGGAGCCGGAATTGGTCTTTCAATTAGTTCTTGGTGGCTTTTTTCAAGTGTGGCTACTTTTATTTTGTATATGATTTAATTGTGCAATCATTTTTATTAATTAGGACATATTTTTACTTTCAACTTTGATTTTGAAAGTTATTTGATTTGAGTTCAATTAAGGCACAAATAAATTAATGTCAGTTTTATACAGATATATACAAAATAAGTGAGAAGTATTTACAACAACACACACATTGTTTTTTATTTTCTGCTTAAGGACCCTTATCTCCCCCTACTTTATTCCTGGTTGATCAGATCAAGTCTTGACCTTCTCTCGGGGTTCGGGTCAGCCTGTATACAGTCTTCCCCTTTTTTATTTTATTTCTTTATTTTTCCTTTTTTAATTTCTTTTCTTTATTTTTCCTTTCTTTCTTTATTTATTTATTTTAGGTTAAAATTAGTAAGAAGTGTACAATATTTACACAGATGTAAGTTAGTAAGAATATGGAGTTAGTGTTAGATGCATGCGTTTTATAAAGGATTTTAAGCTAAAATAAATGAATAAAGATGACAAGTCGCAGATTCATCAGTAACTCACACCCCGCAAGCAAACACAAAGCAAACCCCATTTTCACCAACACAATCCAATGATGATCGTAAGAGTTCGGTTTTTTATCTTATCGATTTTAGGGTTGTATTAGAAAACAAGTATAATCCCGATTAGCACGAGCTGATAGGTGCCCGAAGTTTCCCCGAAATACTGGCCGGAGTCTTTACAGAGAACCACTTGCTCTCAGCTAGTATGGGGGTAAGTACGGACCGTTTCCGGCTACCCGTGTTACTTGAGGGCGGAGCCTTACGCAGTGTCCTATAAACCCCCCACTCTGCTAAGTAAACTCGGACCGTTTCCAGCTACCCGAGCGTACCCACTAAAAAGTGGTGATTAGGTGTATAGACTAAGTAGTATCTCAAAAGAAATACGGGTTTTGGGTTCTATCCTTAAGGGTCGTCTCTCACTCACGCACTCTGAGAAAAACTTGTGTGGGGATTACTCTCCCAAGTTAATTGAGCCTTACATTTGTTTTATGTCAGATACTTTAGCAGTCCCAATTTTATTTTTGGGATTTTTTGTTGAGTTTTTCATACAAGCATCTAATGAGTGTCTTTATTTTTTTATGAGTCCTAAAATCATGCACCTAGGTTGCAAGTCCAAAGACTAACTACGAGAGCGCAATCATATAGGAAAAAGAAAAGCTCCTATGCAAGCACCTGGCCTCGTAAAAAGCCGGGAAAACCGACAATGCGAGAAAAACCATAGTGGGTGCCCTGATCCCCCGAATGCACGGCACTCGGCGAATCAGACCCCGAGAAAAATGGGAGGGGAGGTACAAGTAGGGATGCCCTTATTGGGCCCCTTTCTAAGAAAACAAAAGCATTGGCAAGTACCCGTTTTTTACAAGAATAAAAGAAAAGAATTACAACTCAAACCCTAACTAACTCTGCCCTCACCAACCGAGAATTTCTGTCTCTGCACTTTCAACAATTTGCGGCTTCCAAGAAAGCCGGTTGAACCTGTAGGCCCTCCCAGAATTAGTTAAGAAAGAAAAACACAAAAAAGCCGTAAACGAAAATTTAAAAGACACACGAAAACCCGTAGAAACCAAAAAAATCGTAAATCAAAAACCAAAAGAAAATATGTAAAATCAAGAATAATAGAGAAAAAATCGGTTCAAAAATCGATGTAAAAACAATGCTTCCCCAGCAACGGTGCCATTTTGATAACACGGTCCCGACCCTGTGGTTAGGAGATTGTCGGTTGTAGAAAAAGCCGTAGAGAAGGAACCATGTTGAATCAAACAAAAAATCACGATAGAACAGGAGATAAAATCCTATTCTACCGTTCACTACTAATTTAACAAGGTGAGTGTGCATGGTTCGAACTCAAGGAAGAAAAATGTTTAAACCACGGTTTTCAAGATAACGAATAAATTCCAGCAAAATCTTCTTTTATTCTTGATTTTACAAGGAAAGCAATTGAGAACAAATTCAGCTCAAAGAAAACTCAAGAAAACAAAAATCAAACCACAAAATAGAGCTACGAAAAATATGGGAAAATGTTCGAAAAAATAGCTTTGGTAGTTGTCGAGATACCCTAGATAGTTAGCGGAAAATGAGAAAAATACGAGGTCCAAATGGCCCCTACAAGCTAGGGGCCTAATTGTAAAGAAAGTTTATTATCTTTATTATAGAAAGGTCCCTGTAAGGACAAAATTGAAAAGAAAATAAAAGAATTACAATTAGGTCCTCGTGTAGGGACCTAATTGTAATTTTTGGAAACTTTGGAGGCGCGTATGGATTTCTGGAAGCTGTTGGGTTTAAGATGCAAATGTTCTACCCCTTCGCATCTGACGACTGAGATTAGAAGGTGGCGCTCAATCTGGGTCGTCCAAGTACGCCACGTGTCAGAAGCCTGTAGCGTATTGTGTTCTTGTTGTTCTTCAGCTCCTTCGCACAACTGGCAACGGGGCTATCTTCTCTGAATTACTCCCGGTGAATGACGGCTGACTCGGACCTCCTGTAGGGCCAGAGGGGTGACTCCTTCACCCCTCAAGCTCGCTTGCTGGTGAGCTTGGTCGGAGGTGGCTGATGATGGTGGGAATCAGTCGGTGAAGATGGTTGTTCAGGCTGCACTGGAGGTTGTTGATAATGATTCTTGTTTCGTTTTTCTTGGAATTTTGAAGCTCCATATGGAAGTTAGTATGCTCCATATTATAGTAGACCTGTAAATAAGATTTATATTGCTCGATTTGCAAAGAAATCAGCCACAAAAATTATGTTTTGCAAGTTTAAAATATGTTTCCAGAATTAAGGAGAAATATGTGGACGGAAAAAATGTGAGATGATTTTGGAAGGGGATTCGCAATAGTTTTGGAAGTTGAGTTATAGGCGTCTAAGATGGATGATCAAACTAACTAATGACCTGTTGATCTATGCTAATCATGGCACATGGATCAAAAAATAAAGGGTGAAAGATGAACAGATTACCTGTGTTTAGAAGGTATAAGACCTTCTGGTCTTTGCTCGACGGGGTGGCTTCCCGGAGCTCTATACAGCTCGAAGCGGCGATGCAAGGGCGGATGAGCACCTTGGAACCTCCTCTGATCACCCTTCTTCCATGCGGGTAGGACACTAGGAACTGTCACCTCCTTGGATGGTCGGAATCACGAGAAGAAGTTGGGTAGTCGGCCAGTTAGTTCTGGAGAAGGGTTGGTTAGGGGAGAGTTAGTTGGCTCACGCCAACTTTAGGGATATTTATAGATGAAATGGAGGGAAGTTTGGTGATGATCAATGGTGGGCGTGTGATAGGAAGGTTAGGAGGATAGGATGAAGGGATGAGATCAAGTGAAGATGTTAGAATGGCGCGGGAATAATTAGGTGAAAAGAAGGCGTTACTGGTTGGCTAGAGTGTTAAATACCATATAAATTATATAATAAATAATAAATAATGTTATTTTAAATAGGTATAAAAATGAAAATGTAAATAATTAAATTATCTAAATTATGGTATAATTAATTTTCGTAAATAATAAATATTATTTGAAATATAAATATTATATTAATAAATAAGTATAAATAATACTTAATAAATAGGTACTGAATTTTTAATTCAATAAATAATTAATTAATCGTTAATTTTATATTTCTTTTATTATAGGGATAATAAATAATGTCTTTATGAATTTTTGTGGATTTTAATAAAATAATTTAGATATATTAATAAATACATGTATAGGTTAGACAGTTCAATTTTATCTATAAATTAGGGTTTTGGATTTTATTAAAATAATAAATAATTAGAAATTATAAAATTAATAAAACTTTAAATAATGGGTTCTAAATAAAATAAATAGCCTAGAAACCCCTTTGTCACTAGGTCCCAAAACTGACTTTTTGCAAACGGACTCCGATTTTAATGAAATCACCTCTATTAATTAGAGAATATTATTTTATGAACTTTAAAGGTGAGTAGAGTGAAATTGGAGTTCATATCGTAAGTTGAGATTTTAACAATTTAAAAGTTGGATTTCTTGGCATATAAACATGGTAATCTTTTTAACTTATTTTTATATTTTTATATACATTTTTAGAAATAATTAGGAAAAGAGTTTGGTGAAAAATATGCTCATATGAATTAATTAAAAATAAATGAAGATTTGGTATTATTATATAAATAGTGAATAACGTGTGGAGTGTACTTTAATTATTTTTATGGTTTTCTTCCCTTATCTCCCCCTACTTGTTGTTTTGTCGATCAACCCATGCTGACTTGGTCTCGGGGGTTAGGTTATATAAATATATCTTTCAGTTATACTTATATTTTATAAGTCATATTGTACATATATACATATTTACAATCTGCCTTCTTTTCTTTTCTGTATTTTTTATTCTTTATTTATTTACATGTTTTTGATGCATAAAAGTGCATTTTTATTCATGAATAGGATTTAGATAAAATGTGAAAATTAATGAATATTTACATGTATTTGTTAAGGGTTTTAAGACAAAATGCAATAGAAAAGTTCATGAATCATGGATTCATCAACCCCCCCCCCCCCCCCCCGCCCTCCCTTTTTTTAGAATTCTTTCATCCGAACCCTCTTCTTCCCAACCTCTTCTTCTTCCTCCTCTCTCCATCCCAACAAAGAATCCATTTCTTCTAAACTTGTTGTTGCTACTAATGTTGCTATTGACGCCTTGTTGTGATCGAAGCTTCTCCAACAAGGCGGCGATGAGCAACTCGCCTTCCTCCATTTCTTGATATAAATGTTCAAGCCAACCCTGGTCAAGTAAAGAATAAAGTGCAGAATTTATGCTTCCATTCCTAAAATCAGATTGCAGTAGCTTCATGAACTATTCACATATTTTACTAGATAATAAACTACTACTTCAGATCACGTGTCATCCAGAAAAATATAACAAGAACTTTGTGATGTCAACAAAAGTAGTACGAGCAACAAACATTAAAAAAACAACCACAATTTCTTAATAATGATATCGTGAGAAAAACAAAGGCATCGGTGTCTCCCATATACAGGATTTCAAGTTGATACAATGATCTATATCAGATATTGTTCAAATTAATTTCAGTTTTTAAATTCAAATGCTGAAATGCTTTTTTTTAGAATATACCACCAAATTTAGATTTGTAATCAGGAGGTTTAGGGGTCTGAATAGAGATAACAAGCATTTCATAAGGAGGACAATAAGAGGGGGGTTTGTAGCTTACACCATGAGCCTTAGAAATGGAGGAATTGGTCAGCAGGTCTTTGAGAATACTTTGTCACTGTTAATGCATTTTTATCAGATTGTAAGTGGCTTGTTATGCTATATTCTCCAATTTATTTTCTTTACCATTACATATCGCAAGCACCCTGGTTAATGAGCTGCAGATTATGTAGCATTTCCTGATTGAGAGTCTTGTATGGCAAGGACTAGGTAAAAAAATTGTTGATTCTCTTTCTTAGGTTGAGATGCCAACCTATGGCAACGTGTAATGATGTCGACCTCCAATTGGCTTGGTCAACGTTGGATCATCTATCCTTGTTCTATCCTATAAGTGATATTTTTTATAGATGATCAAATTCATTTGTTCAAGTGCAGAAAGAAGGGCATCTGTAGCCCGCAACAAAGAATTTCAAAACACGTCACCCAACAGGAGCGCCATTCCAGAGATCCCACTTTTTACTACAACTGGTATTTAGCTCCTATGCCCAAAAGCAGAGCTATATGTTTTGCCTTTCAATGAACCAAGAATTTACTTTGAATGACACAAATCATATTAGCTGCAACTATAATTCAAAGCTACCATATATTATCAACATATGTTCTATTGTTTGATTTGAAAGACTAAAGGTGTAACTCTTCAAAAATAGGTCTGGTCCGATGTGACTTCACTTGGCATCATATAAACTTGACTAACATGACTTGACACCTTATTTATTACTTTAAGTAGAAGAATATACATCAATATCATTGACAAATGAGCTGCTTTTTGCCCATTTCCTTTCCAGTTTCATCTACATGAATACAAATCGATAATGACTTGAAACATATTTTTTATCTTGTTCTTGAAGTGTGAATTTAATAAATGTTAAGATAGGGATCTTAACTTATTGATATTGACTCTAATAATTGGTTTGATGAGAATTAGTAATGGAAGACATTTTGCCGGTCAAGATGCCCCTTAAACCTAATCGTGCGAGGGTGCGGTGACCTTCAACTGGGCTGGAGTTAGGACGCGCAGATTGGGCAGCAACCACCTAGTGCACGAGTCTAGGATCCTAGTCCCTTCCTCAATTTTATCGCAAGCTCATAGTTTTCTACTCCCTCGGGATCCATGTATTTTCTGTTTGACCGGTTCTGCTGACCCTGAGTTCTGTTAAGGTTCCTAGGCTGGAGGACTCTTTATTTTCCTTTGAGCTTCTTTATCTCGTTCCAATATCGGTTCGGACAGGAGTGGAACGACTCGAACAAGAGAGTCCCTCCCACACATCTTAGGGGTGTAGTTGGAGTTTTGCCTAGCTTCCCCCTAGACTGCTCTTCCACTAGGGAAGCGAGATGGATGAGTCCCTTAGGGGATTCTTCGCCACTTGAGTTGGTTACTGTTTAGCTAGGAGGTTTTGGCATGGGAAAGATCGTGACTTGAATATCATCAATTATCATCAATGTTTTAATAAGATTCATCATCACATCTTACAAATGATAATAATAAAAATGACATAACATAAAACTAGATCACTTACTATGATATGATCTTATGATTAGTAAATGAATTTCTAAGCATAAATGTTGGGGTCTGGTGATTAAGAAAGAGATTAGTATACTGAGTAGTTAGATAACCTTCTTTCCATGCAAGTAGTTTAATTATTGTATGAGATCATGACATGTTTACTTCCTTTCTTTGGTAACCACTTAAACTCCTATTTATTTTTATTTTATTTTTGTACTCAACATTTGTTGACTTCTCCTTGTCCCTAACATGGATGGCAGGAAAGGAGCCTACGATATAATATTTGATTAGGAGGACTCCTAGTTGGTCATTCAGATGACAATTACTTTTGACGGTACACAAGATAGCCTTGCATAGATAATTGTATCTCTTTTGTGCTTACTTTCTCTTTTGCCATATTTTTGGGATACATGTACAAAATAATAAAATTTCTTTTGATACATGTTGTACTGTATATTGGAATTAATGCAATATTTCTTTTTTGACACATGTCTTGATGTGATTTGTTATATCACTGTGAATGTAATTCAATCTCATGAAAAATTTTGCATGCTTTTTCGTAACTTGTTGTGATCAATCGTGAATTAAATAATGCGAACGTTACACAAATGGGTAACACGGAACCCAGGGCACCACAAAATCCATCTTATTTCATCACTCCATTAGAATGGAAGTGTCATGGTAGATGATCTATTATGATAGAGTTAGACATGAGTATTCCCAATACTCATTCATTCTTTATATTGGAAAAATTTTGATATATCTGAAGTTCAAATCCTAATTTGATTGTCTTCGGCAGAATAAATCAATAGATTTCTCATCTGATACATGGGTGACAATATTAATCATATACTTTCCAAAAGTACATATTAATATTTCGAATTTGTATCTTATTTCATAAACAGGACGACCATGCATGGAATTCATTTTTACCCCCAAATTATCTCATGAGTGAACTATGTCTCACGGTTCATCAATTATGAACATGTATGATTCCTTTAAGAGATCATACATCCCATATGTCTTAATATGCAGATCAACACATCAGTATATGGACCTTACTCAGGTCACCAAACTATTGGTCTGTCAAATGTGCATACTCAAGCATATAGATGCATATCTGTCTTAGGTCAAAGGATGTGTGCATTATCATGACAATTACGATTCAATTCTTAGTTTATCTCGACACATCGAGTCGACTATTTGACTTGATTATTCCAACACTTTCGAATCTATGTTCCTATGCAGAGGACATGCATCAAGCAGTCGGTCGGATATCAATCTAAAGAGAAAGATCGACATCTCTTTCTCAGACTAGAGATCTTTATTGAATATCACATGTTTGAAGTCGGTTGTGTCCTCCCAGCTGTCTGGTATTAAATATGATTATGTTACATAACCCTAATTGTACAAAGGGACCTTAATAGGAAAATGTATTCATATTTATTTCTTCATTTCATTTCAGATGGACATGATAAAACAATAACTTTTATTGCATCGTAAAGGGCTTACAAGTCTAACATCCCCAACCATCTCAATGAATACAACTATCACGCACCTTTGGAAAGTACCGAAAGCATTACATAATCTAAAGGGCATGTGCCTGAAAGCATAGATACCAAAGGAAATGTAAAAGTAGTCTTTCTTTGTACTTGAGAGTGATAGATACTTGATTCTAATCTAAGATTCTATCCAGAAAGCTGAAGTATTCTTTCTTAGCCAATCTCTCTAAATTCTGATCAATGAATAGTAAGGGAAGGTGAACCTTCTTCGTTGCAACATTCAAGCGTGTATAATCTACATAGACATGTGATGACGTAGGTAATAGTGTCACAATATCCTCTCCCTCCTCGTTGGTGAAAATATGAATCCATGGCTTTTGGGGGACAACATGAAACGGTTCCACCCACTTGGAGTTAGAGATGCAATAAATAAACGCGTGCCACACCATTTCTCAATTTCCTTCTTCATTATCTCTCGTAAGTTTGGATTCAGCCTACGCTGGAACTCAGAGAGGGATTGACGTCATCCTCGAGATAGATATGATGTGAACACAGAGCAAGATTTATCTTGCGGAGATCGAAAACACTCCAACCTAATGCTTTGTGGTTCTTCTCCATGATCTCTGGCAATTTAGATTTGTGCTCCTCGATCAACCATGAACTGATGATGACAAATTTCTTCTCCTATTTTGCAAGGAAAGCATACTTCCAGTTTGGAGGTAGTGTCTTGATCTCGAGTAAAGCATCACCATCAAGTTAACTAGCTCCTTAATTTGATAACTCACAATTTACCTTGTTTAGTTATGTGAAATTATGGTTGTACTCAATAAAAAGTGATTTAATTAAAACCAACCGCATAAATATCTTTGTGAAGAGTTGTGGTTGATATTTGTTTATTTATCATGGGCAAGTCACGGGGTCAACACAAGGAAATAAGACTAACTATTGGATCGGATGCAAAATAATGGAATCAATTGATTATTTACTTAAATAATTTACTTGTGGATATATTACTTTTCTGCACAAATTATCATGGGCAAGTCTTGGGGTCGACACAAGGAAATAAGACTAACTATTGGATCAGATGCAAAATAATGGAACCAATTTATTATTTACTTAAATAATTTCCTTGTGGATATACTACTTTTCTGCACAAATTATTTTTACAAAAAAATGATACAAAATGAATGATGTGAAATGCACACAAAAGCCTAATTAACTCTTTAAATCAAATAATAATACTAACATCAAGAATATAAATTAATCGCAAATCAAAAATCAATTAAGTTTAAAATGAACGCACACAAACAAGAAACTTCATTAATGATTAATTAAGTAATATCATGTCGAATCAGATCCTAAATTGTGCAATCATAAAGAGTATTCAGAAAGCTTTCAAATGAGACTAATTTCATAAAATTTGGAGTTGTGTAGCTCATGACATTAACCAATGAATTCACGGGCCAGAATGCAAAGATAACTTAATTAAAAATCATCTAAAACGAATTAAAAAGTTTTTCCATAGGCTTATCTCCAATAAAATTAACTTGGAGGGGATTCTTTATAAATTCGAAGCACGCGGAGATATTTATGTAATTATTGGAACTCGGCGAGGCATGGGCGCAATTTTCCCCTTGCAGACTACGTGCCTGGTGCATGAGGAACACGATGTAGTTTCCAGGTAGTTGAGGACATGCACTGCAATTTGACTACCCACGTGCCTCCTACACGTGATGGGCAAGGCTCGGGGCAGAGCTAGAGGTTCAGCTCCACATGGGAAAGCAAGAAGGCTCGAGCGAGCCTCGATGGGTCCAAGCTTAGTGGCGTGTAATGGAGGCTAGGAGCGGTATCATGGCCGTTGGACCAGGAGATCCAAGGGTCTTGATCTGATCTGGGCGTATGGTTGTGATCTCCTATGAGGTTGATTAGACGGGAGAAATAGAGGCTCTTGAGGACAGTTAGATCCAGCCAAAGGCCAGATCCAACAACACTTGTACATCGTCCTCCTCCGCAGGGTGGTGGTGTACTGGTGGAGCTCGAACGAGCCCTCCCGAGCTCCTTCGTGGACCTGCTGCTCGGTTGAGGGTCCTAGAGGTTCAGGAAAACCAAGGCGAAGGTGGGGGAGGTATGCAAGAGTTGTTGCAATGGTCGAAAGGTTGGGGCGAAGGAGGTTCATCAGAGGTGGAGACAGATCAGAGTGTTGATGCTTCGTCCCAACAATGAAGGAAGCATGCTACATGCAGGGGTTAGATCGGAAGGTGAAGCGAGGTGAAGTGAATGGGGGTCCTATCGAGGTGACCGGAGAAGGGGACCTGATGGGTCCAAGTCTGTGCAAGACTTGCAGGTGGAGGAGGTTCTAGAGAAGGGGGTTGTGATCTCGGAGGGATCGTAGAAGATCTCATATGTGTGGTGGTGCCCATGCAATATTCTAGAGGATAGGATGAATATTAGTGTATGTTAAAAAATTGGGAAATTGAAAAAGGGTGGAGATCTAAGATTTACCTAGCGAATATGGTGATAGAATGCGAAGGAATGCCAGGGATTGGAGCTTTGGGTAGGAGGCTCCTAAGGTCCTTAATCTACACAACGACAAGGAGGATCTCATCGATGAGGTTGAGATCTTTGCTTGACCTAAAGAGGTTCTCAATTGTCACTAAGGAAGGAAAGGGGGCTCACTCGGCCTCACGTTGTCAGTGTATAGGCATTGAAGGCTATAGTGGAGATGGTTTTATAAAGAGGGAGTGTGCGTGAGGTGAAAGTTTCAGGTGAAGATGGTAATGGTCAAATGCATGGGACTTGATAGGTGATCGTTCAGTGAGGGAGAGGGATGTGAGGGTTGTCCATTGGTCTATGGCTATGCTTGAGAGAGTGTATGGGTCGTCAATTGTAAATGGAAGAAGTAACGGTGGGAGGTAGTGCATAAGTGGAGAAGGGAACGGTCGAGGTGGAAGACGATCTTGTGGTCGTGGAATCAAGCGGGAGCTGGCGGCCTAGGTGGTGCCACGTAGGTGAAGCAGTGGGAACGAGGTAGAGCCGTTGGCTCTGGATTCAATGATCGAGGGTGATGGCACTGAGGGCTGAAGGGTCGGCCACATGAAGCACCCAGAGGCATCCACGTGAACCAATAAGAAATTTCAAAAAATGTAAAATAAAAGAAAAATCAATAGGAAAAAAAATAAGATTCAAATGAAAACATGTTCAACATAAAATTTGTTCATCTCAATGACTACAATTTTCATGAAGAATAAAAATGCAAAAGACCTTGTCGGTGCATACTTGTCTTTTTGGTGTGATTTTCAAAGTGTATTAAATACCATTTTTGTAATGTTTGTATTTTTATATTTTTAATAAAGAATCTACATTTACAAACTCAAAGATAATTTTAAATAATTTTTATGATTTTTCTTGACTTGAAAAAAGAGAGAAAAAGATCAATAGTTATTCAATATATACAAGTGGAAAATAAGGTTTGTTTATTTGTGGAAATTAACCCTAATTATGTACATCATATTTATTGTTTATTTATGCACTTAAAGGGGTTTATTAATTGAATTGATTTGAGAATTAAGCTAAAATTAAGGAATAAGGTAGATGAATCATGGATTCATCACCCCCTTATATTTAACCATTGTCCGTCCCTTGGCAATTAATTATCCAAGAGTGCAACATAGGTTAAATCTCAAACTGTGTAAATGATATGGCAAGACTCAATTAATCAGGCCATGAGTTTCAGAAGACTCGTCGGCTCTGATTCATGACCAATTCTCACTCAAAAGGAACTCAACTTCTCGTATTTACCACTCTCTTCAGATATGTATAACATGCATGAGTTTAAGAGTTGATTACGATTTCAACTTTACAGTTTTTTGTTTCACCCAAGGTCCTAATCTAAAAGGCTAGCTTGGGAAACTAATCCTCAACTCTAGTTTCACAGTTGGGTTTCACCTCAATCCATTGTCTCTTTAGTTGTTAGAATGAAAGATGTGAATAAGGATGGTTATGGATTGAGTAGGATTGTGTCGTATTTTTCTCCCACTTCATTGGACTAGGAATCACTAGGGTGTCAAAACACACATTTATATATTTTTCGGTGTGGATCAATATGTCTGTTAAGGAGTTTGAACCATCTGCACTTGTTTTTCTGGGATGCACCAGGGTGAGCCTTTTGTGAGTATCTAACATACTCTTCTACACCTCTGCTTATATTGCCTATGATGCAGGTATCTTTTTTCATGCTCGCACTACTCCTTATTGATGACCTAATAGGTTAGGGAAGAGGCGATAATGTGGCCTACTTTCTCTCGGTCCAAGTGGACAATCAAAAGTATGGGAGCGCTTGCCAGTTATTCTTAAGATCTTTTTAGTGAAAATTTTCTTGATTTTTTTAGTTTTTCTCTTTGAAATTTTTTAAAGACCATAATAACAGGTCTGCTTAACTCCCCATCTCTTACCAAGTTGGCACATACTGATCTCAAGGTTTTTTTACAAATTGTGCATGTGGCCCAGGTGGTGCCACATAGGCAAAGCGGTGGGTGCGAGGTGGAACCTTGGATCTAGATCCATCGATTAAGTGTGATGGCGCTAACGGTTGAAGCATCAAATATATTGCGCACACTGAGGTGACCATGAGACCCAATAAAAAATTCAAAAAAAGTAAAATAAAGGGAAAATAAAAAAGAAATAAAAGGAAGAGTCAAATGAAAAAATGTTGAACATGAAGTTTGTTCAGCTAAATGACATTTACAACTTTCATGGAGGACAAATGAAATAAAAACATTATTTGTACATTCTTGTCTTTTTGGTGATTTTCAGTGTGTGTTGAATATCATTTTTGTAGTTTTTTACATTTTTGTATTTTAATAAAAAATCTATATTTACAAAACACAAAGATAACTTTAACTAAATGTTATGCATTTTTTGACTTGAAAATAGATATAAAAAGGTCTATAACCATTCAATATATACAAGTGAAAAATAGGGTTTGTCTATTTGTAAAATTAACCTTAATTATGTACATTATACTAATAATTTATTTATGCATTCAAAGGGGTTTATTACTTGAATTGTTTTGGGAATTGAGCTAAAATCAAGGGATAATGTACATGAATCATGGATCCATCACTTGTTTAAATAATTGATAGAAATTCACCAACTAACATGAAAAGATAATTGGTTAAGCCTTTGTAGTCCTCATTATGTCGAGTAGGTGAATTGGATGTTGTATTATGTTTGACTTGGCGAGTGTTCAAAGTCCATACCTCCATACCCTTTCGTGCATCATTTGATTTGCCGTTTTCAAACCCATTCATTAATTTTTAGTTAAAAGTGGAAAATATTAGAGATTTTTGCTCAAAATTTGCGAGCCTCTTGCATAACAATCCAATTTTCTAATATTCATAAGTGTGAGATGGCCCTCTTATTGAACCTTGAATAAAATTCCATTCTCTGTGATAAGTCAGATCCAGTCCCTTTCTCCCTTCTCTCACATCGTGGTTGACCCTTACCATGATGTTCTTTTCCATAATTCATATCCTTCTAATTCGTATGCAAATCCTCTTTTCAATTATAGTAAGGAAGATCATGAAAGGATGAAACAAAGAAGAATCGGGAAGATAGATATGACAAGGACCAGAAAGATGAGGTACTTAAAGGCATACTAACTAAGATCGCTTAGTCCAAGTAGAGGAATGATCAATTGCAAGCTGTGTTAGAGCAATTGAAAGTTGATGGAGGATAAGGAACGTTTGTAGTAAACCATAAGCAAGCCTTACAACCTTGGGACAGGTCAAACCCAGAACTTGATCTGACCTCCCATGATCCATGAACCATTCACATTATCGCTGCATTTATACAGTTGTTATTAAAGTTTTACGGCAATCCCGTAAAAGGGACATTCTCCTTCCTACAATAGTTTGAACTGAGATGCAAGAACTGGAAACATCATATGATCAGTCAAGGAAGGAAATATCGGTATCGATATCGTTTCGATATAATGTCGATACCGATATATCGCCGATATATTGGCGATATATCGACGCATATCGCCGAAACCCGGTATCCACCAAGGCATTTTCTCCTGTCGATATCCGATATCGTCCATATCGACGATATATCGGTGACCTGTCGATACCGATATATTGCCGATATATCGACGATATATCGCGATATGGCGATCTATGTGATCAGTTAGGATTACATTGGGATGTGAGTTATTCCCTACACCTTAGCAGACAGGTTGACATACTATTTGAATAATTCGAGGAAAGAGATGAATGCATGGGCCGTCTTAAGAGATATCTTCTTGAAGAAGTTCTATCCCTGTAGTAGGACTAATCATATGAGGTCGTAAATTATGAAATTTACCCATCCATTCTATGAGACTTAGGAAAGATTCAAGAACCTACTGCAGAAATACGTGTGCCATAGCTTTCTCAAAGCGACCCTTGTACATAGAGTTTTCAGAGGATTGTCCATTGGGATGAAGTAACTTGTTAGCACTTCTTGTGGAGGCAGTTACCTGAACAAGGATGATGACACCATAGGGACAGTTTTCGAAGAGATGGCTAAGGACTTCCACCAAGGCTTACCAAAAGCTACCTATCTCATGCTAGAAGAAGGAGGTAGCTAAAGTGACTAGGAGCGATCCAGGTCAAAACGTACTCCTCTATTGGGGGGTATTCTTTTAGAAATTGACCAAGTTGACCAAATCGAGAAGAAGTTCAGCATGCTCACTGAATTGGAGAGTCTTACGAAGCTACTATAGTAGATAGATGATTGAGCAGCAAAAATGGCCAACATCAAGGTTACCGTGCCCCCATCATAACTAGCTCATGTGTGCCATGTGTACCATATGCACCATGTACATGAGCACCCTAGATTTAAGTCACGAAACAATTAGATTGAGGACTTTTCCTCCACTAAATCAAACCATATTAGTACACCATATTCAAAGCAGTGACAGTGGACCATCTACATGTGTATGATGTGAGATGGATGTGGTACAACTAGGACAATATCTTGTACAAGTAGGAGTGGTGGTCCAGGATTCAGCTATATTTACACCTTCCACAAGTGGAGCTCCATTACCATGCAGGGGCATGAGAGAATGACATATCAGTTGAGTTACATTTAGTTTCTGTCTCGTCGGTCCCATGAATCGACCAAGTGATCACCACAACATACAATAGCCACCCACCAATAGACCTGCCAGCAACAGTACCAATAGTCACCATAGTACCAGTAAGGCCCACCTCAATAGCACCATCAAGAAGGCCCTAATCGTCCTTATGCCCTCATTCTCAACACCTGCCTCAATTCTAAAGGAAACCCACCATAGCATCACCCTCTAGAACCTACGAGCTCTAGCTTGTCATCCAAGAGCTCTTAGGATCTGACAACAGTAGTATGATCAAAACATATACACCAATAGGCTATCATGCCAACAAGATGAGAAGAATACTCAAGAGATCAGCCTACTAGCCCATTTCATGTTAATCCGAATAACCTGAAACAATGCAACACTCAGAATGATTTGGTATATTTTTAAGTGCTTCTCTATATGAACACAAGGTTTTTTCACAATATTTGTTACATCATATTTCTCTCAAGAGAAGAAGTACCAAGCATATGTGATGAATCTGTGATTCGGCACACTAAAAGTTGAAAACAGAGCCTCGTTCTCGAGTAATTAGCTGCATTTCATCATTTATCTGTATTTTTACAATTCATGCACTTTGAATTAATATCTGCATTTTAGAATAGATATTTGCATCTATAATCATCTTCGCATTTTCACCTAAATTCATGCATTTTTAATTAATTCATTCTAACTCCAATTGACATGAAATTAACTTCATTATGTTCGTATCACTAACCATAATCCATGAAAAATCCTAAAAATTTGCTAACGTGTACACATGCAAAATAATCTCAAACCCTAATTTCAGAAAAGACTGAATAAAATGCTGATATATTTCTCATACAATGTCCTATTTCACTGTACTCACGTTTAAAGTAATATACATTCAAATTCCTTCAAAATAAGAATTTCATAAAAATCGGAGCTCATTTGTAAAAGTTGGGTTTTAGGCCTCTTTCGTGCATTGTACACTTTCATCAATTTTAACCTATCATTTCATGTGCATATTTTATCCATTCTAACTATTTATTTTTCATTTATTTAATTTATTCATTGTTTTAATAAATCATATAAAAATCAAAATCAAAAAATGGAAAATTAAAGAAAAAGACCAATTCTGACTTGAGCTTATTGACTTAATCTACTTGTACATAATTAGCCTCTCCAATTTTTTTGACCTATTTAAAATCCAAAAAAATGTCATTTGAGTCCATTACATTATTTCATAGCATGGTTGATTTTTGTATGCATTTATCTATCATCAGAAAATCAAATTAAAATTGTAAAATAAAAAAGGTATTTTATACACATATAATATCACAAAAATATGTGTATCTTGCACACCACATTTCATTTGCATGAGTCCTTCATGAACATTGTAGATCATAATTGGTTGCACATTTTTCATGTTGAACACTTTTGCATCCAAATCCATCTACCATTTTAAAAGTATTTATTTCTGTATTTTTAAGCTTGGTCAACATCTCTGGTCAACTTTGTGCCACGTGGCATCACACCACTTGTCCACTTGGCCTTGGTATCCCCCACATCCTCTCTCTTCACGTGCCTAGGACGTGAGCCATCCACCCTTCCTTTCTCTCTCCTCATGTGCAAGGCACGTTATGCAAGGCCTCCTCCTCCTCACGCACGTGGCACGTGTTGTCTGTCCCTGCCCCCACACCGATGCACGTGCCTAGCACGTGCTTCCCTAACCTCTAGCCACATTCCCTATTGCGCTTGGTCTGTCGCTCCTCTACCTTCCAACACCAGCCTGCCTCGTCTGGCCAAGCAACCACATCCTATCCCCTAACCTTCGTACCGCATCCTTCGGTGTTGGCTGACTCCTACCCTAACCAAACCCCTTATCCTATCGCCTAAAACCTCTGCCAGCAACAACAAACTCCTTCTATCCTATCATCCAACATCTTACCCACGCTATAACCATCTCCTCTCTTCTCCTATAAAAGCATGTCACCTCCAACTTGTGAGGGAGTCCGCCGATAGACAGAGACAAAGGCCTAACCCTCCCGTTCCTCTGGCAACAACATACGAACGTCGATCGAACAACGACGACCACTAAACTCTCGGTGAGATCCAAGGGGTTCCGATCCCTTGTTGCAGCTCCTTCGTGAGTAGCTCGAGATATGCATCGTCGTTTCATCATGCTTAGAACACTAAGCTCCGTCGAGCTCAGTATCCCCATGCACCTGTCCATCTTCAGTTGCCTTCTTCAACACCACTGCTTCTCTCAGGATTTCACCATCGCATCTTATCGACAACATCTCCACCACCAAGCCCCGATTATGTGTCGATCGGGCATTGTACTCCATCAGCCCTCGCACTTTGGTTGCTTCTCATTCGCCTTGACCACCAGCTACGCCTCCGCTGAACTCCACCCTCGCCTCCAGGACAACCTCCTCGGGTTGCCCGCCCTTCCTTATCACCCCGCACGTATGCGACACGTGAGGGAGGGTGACTATTGTAGTGAGGCCCTCTGTAGCTTCCAAGAATTACGGCCAAGCCCTCCAGCATCCTCATCACATGTGTGGCACATGAATATCAGTGAAAATTATGTTTGCACCCTCCATCTTTGTAAAATACCATAAGGGACTAGTCTTTCAAGCAAGCACGTGCTACGTACGTGCTCTGGTGGAAAAATTACGCAAAGACCCTTCCGAATATGGGTAATCATGCTCATATCCTTGTGCTTCACTTTTCTTTATTATTTTATTTTGTAATTTGCATTTAGATACCTCTATTCTTTATTTATTTTGAACTCAATTCTATAATATTTAATTAACTCAAAAGTGGCATTGCATTGTGATGAATCTCAGATTCATCACTCTAAAATACATTAATTAAGATCAAATCCCCAAAATTCATCTGCATTTATCCATTATTCTACATAATTAGCATTCATGCATGTATTAATAAGATTTGCAATTTATCACTTATTGTTGCATAAAATAAGGAGCCAAAAATCCCAGTCCAATTGACCTGTAAAATAGCCTAACTTCCTTGATTTTTAACTAATTCATGCTAACTCCAAATGACCTGACCTTTGTGTACATATTACTAACAAGAATAAATGAAAAATACAAAAAATCACTAACCTAAATAAGTGGACCAAAAATCCAAACCCTAATTGCAAGATTTTCAGACTAAAACATCAATATTTTCCTCATCCAATGTCTGATTTGATCCTACTCACTTTTGAACTTATGTACATTCAAATACCTTCAAAATAAGACCAAGTTTAGGTGAATCAGAGCTCATATGTGAAAGTTGGGTTTTGGGCCTCCTTTGTACATTTTGTATTTTAGCAGATTTTGACCTATATATTTATGTACATAATTAATTTATTTTATTTTATTTCTTTTTCATTTATTTTCTTTGACAAAAGTTCTATTAAAAATTACATAAAAATTCAGATCTAAAATGAACTTGAAATTAAAGAAACTAACTGAGTCTGAGTCTTCACTAATAGTCTTTACAAAAGTTGTCGTTTTCACATTTTATTTTATTTCTTCTTTTTCTTACTTAAATCCAAATAAATTAGATTAATATGCAAATATTTATCCTTGATTTTATCATATTTTTTCGTATTTGTATCTGGTTTAAAAATAACAAAAAATTTATAAAATCCAAAAATCAAGGTATTCAATGTACATGGGATATCCCAAAAATATCACTTTGTGCAAATATCGATTTTGATTTTAGTCTCTTCATGAAAGTTGTAGATATCGAAGAGACGAACAACTTTAATGAAGAAAATTTTTTGATCTGAGGTCATTTGCTATTTCTTTTTGAATTATCTCTATATCTTTTTTTATTTTTCTAGGGCTGACACGTAGCAGCTCCTAGAGCTGCCACATGTCACCCATTTTTTGACTTATTTATATTTCATTTTTATAAAAAAAAATAATAAATAAATAAATAAAAGTTGGCCACATGGTGCGTCTGGGATCGTCCGATCTCAACCGATCGGACGGCCCAAAGATCTTCTCCTTCCTCCTCTTGTCCCCCTTTCCTTTAGGGGTGGCGGCACTGCCGCCCGCGCACCACCGCCTCCTCACTAATCACAGCCAGTACAATTTGCACCCCTTTCCTAATCGGCACCCACCGCCACCATCGCAACCTAGTCACCTTTACTTTCCATATCCATCAAGATCGCATACGCCATATCCACAGATCGCTGCCATTTCGCAAATCGCAAGCAATCGGTCATCTATTCCTCTTTCGAACTCAGGTCGACCATCGCCAGCCCTATAAGAGAAACGTCGCTCCCTCTTCTTCAGATCATCCGTCGATTCATGCAGCTAAAGGAGAGGCTTCATTGACAGCAATGACAACTCCCTTGACAATGCTCCCTTGAAGGTTGGACGAGATCTGAAGCTTTCAAGCTTTGTTGCAGCATTGTGTCCTCCGTACAGCTGCTCACTTCGGCCACTGTAGCCGTCGATTTCCATCTCTGTTTCGACTTCCGCCCCCACATCCGCGTACTCCACCATTCCTCTATCACCTCTGTCAACTCACTATTCGTCAACACCTACCATCTTCCACAGCTCACCCCGCTGTTCTCCACGGTTATTCCGCCTACATCCCCACCATGCTTCTTCCAACCACCACGTACCTCCACCGTACACCATCACCTTAATCACCTGCTCCATCTCATCAATCCATCTACTTCGATTGTGCTGCATCGCCCATGTCACCAGGTGGCCTCTGAACTTCCATCGACACACTCCAGGATAACCGGACACAACATCCTCTGCCTTCGTGCCTTGCAGGAGCTCCGACCGTCGACCACCAGAACTTCCAGGGGCTCCACTAAAGGATCCATCGACCACAGTCGCTTAGTAATCATCTAGAAGCATCAAGATTCATCGACCTCCAACTCCTCCGCCACCATCCGCCACGCCTCCTATCGCTGCAGGAGCACGGCCACCGTCGACCACCCTCTGACTGCGAGGACCTCCGCCCGCTCTGTCACACTCCTCGCAACGTTAGCCATCCTCAGCCACCTATGCACGTAACTGCTTGGGATTTTTTTTAGGAGCACCCCTGCCCTTATGCCTAATTTTAGAGTCAGTCCTGCTAGTCCAGGGATACGTAAGGAGCATGTGTTCCCTAGAAATTTTGCATAAACCCCCCTCCAAGGGTTGGTAATTATTCTTACATCCATATCTATGCATTTTTACTTATTTTATATTTTGTAATATTGCAAACAGAACCTTGTGTTCCTCTTTTAGTTCAAGACTCTACATTACATTATTTTTATTATTAAAAAATAGCATGATACTCTACAATTAATTCTCTATCATATGGCATGTTTGTGATATTTTTACACTCTGTGATTAATTAATAATTAACATTGTTGTGATAAATTGCGTAATTTAGCCAATATGTGCTTGAAAATTCTTATTAAATAAATTGTAGCTCCAAAAATTGCCAAAAAATCACGGATTAGATAATTAATTGTATTTCACATTATGCCAAAAAAGAATTGCATTGGCATGCATGTTTGCTCTATAAAAATTATTTTGCGTAGTTCAATCTTTAATTTTTAATAGGTATTAGATCTCGTATTTTTAAAGTTTAGGATTTTTCTAAGATCAATCACCTAGTGATAGATCATGGGTAATTTTATCTCTTGAAAATAAGTGGGTTTAATATTTATTATAATTAATTATTGAAATTCACTTTGTTTGCATTTATAAATTCACAAAATATTTATCTTGCACACAAAAATTCTAAAAAATTTACATTGTGTTCATTTTACCTATTTTACATCTCGGGCAAGTTTCATAATTTTCAGATATCGTTTGATTGAAAATTGCATTTTAGTCCCTAAAATTGGCCTCATTTACACTTGCATCCTAAAATTGCATCACAAATACCAAAAAATACCGCATCGAAAACTGTGCACGAACTTTGATAGACAAAATTTTAGGTTGTACCTTTACCTCCTTGAGTTTGACCTTGGGACTTGCCCAATTAAAATAAACATAAAACCATGCTGATTAAAAATTAAATAAATTAATATGGTTATTTCCTGACTGGCTCTGAATTCCCGCCTAAAATGAAACGACAAATTTAAATGATAATTCACGATATTAAAGTAGACCCTACTTAATTTAAATAATAATTCATCTAACGAATTCGAGAATGCCCTACTTAATTATCGTCAATTATCGTTTAAATTTATCGTTTCGTTGTAGGCGGCAATTCGGAATCAGTCAAGAAATTACCACAGTAATTGATTCCATTTTTAATCGGTGTGGTTTTATATTTATCTTACTTGGGCAAGTCCCAAGGTCGAATCCAAGGAAGAAAAGGAACAACTTAGAATTTTGTCTATCAAAGTTCGTGCACGGTTTTTTATGTGGTATTTTTTGGTATTTTTGATGCAATTTTGAGATGCAAGTGTAAATGAGGCCAATTTTAGAGACTAAAATATAATTTTCAATCAAATGATGTCCGAAAATTATGAAAATTGGCCGAGATGTAAAATATGGTGAAATGAACACACTGTAATTTTTTTGGAATTTTTGGGTGCAATATAAAATATTTTATTAATTTATGAATGCAAACAAAGTGAGTTTTAATAATTAATTATAATGAATATTAAACCTATTTATTTTCAAGGGATAAAATTATCCAAGATCTATCACTATGTGATTGATCTCAGAAAAATCCTAAACTTAAAAATACGAGATTTAATACCTATTAAAAATTAAAGATTGAACTACGTATAATGATTTTTATAGAGCAAATCATGCATGCAAAACAATTCTTTTTGGGCACAATGTGAAATACAATTAATTATCTAATCCATGAATTTTTGGTAATTTTTAGAGCTACAGTTAATTTAATATGAATTTCCAAGCATAGACTGGGTAAAATATGTAATGTATCACAAGAATATTAATTATTAATTAACCATAGAGTGTAAAAATATCTAAGTATGCCACATGATAGAGAATTAATTGTAGAACATCATGTTATTTTTGAATAATAAAAATAAAGCAATGTAGAGTCTTGAACTAAGAGAGGAACACAAGGTTTTCTTGGCGATATTACAAAATATAAAATAAGTAGAAATGCAGAGATAGGGATGTAAGTGTAATTACTAACCCCTAGAAGGGGTTTATGCAAAATTTCCAAGGAACACGTGCTCCTCACATTTCCCTAGACTGGCAGGCTGACTCAGGAATTAGGCGGAAGGGCAAGGGTGCTCCTGAAAAAATCCCAAGCGGTCACGTGTTATGCACGTGACCCTTGGGTGGCTGAGGATGGCTAATGTGGCAAGGAGTGCGACGGAGTGGGCGGAGGTCCTCGCAGTCAAAGGGCAGTCGATGGTGGCCATACTCCTGTGGCACCAGGAGACGTAGTGGATGGTGGCGAAGGAGCTGGAGGTCAATGAAGCTTGATGTTGGTGGATGATGACTAAGCGATTGTGGTCGGTGGATCCTTCAACGGAGACCCTGGAAGTTCTGGTGGTCATCGGTCGGAGCTCCTGGAAGGCACGAAAGAAGAGGATGTTGTGTCTGGTAATCATGGAGTGTGTCGATGGAAGTTCGGAGGTTACACAGTGACGTGGGCGATGCAGCACAGTCGAAGAAGATGGATAGATGAGATGGAGTGGGTGATTAAGATGATGGTGTACGGTAGAGGTACGTGGTGTTTGGAAGAAGCACAGTGGGGATGCAGGCGGAATAACCGTGGAGAACAGCGGGGTGAGCGGTGGAAGATGGGTAGGTGTTGATGAACAGTGGGTCGATGGAGGTGATAGAGGAATGGTAGAGTACGTGGATGTGGGGGCGGATGTCGAAAAGGAGATGGAACTCGACGGCGACAGTGGTCGTAGTGAGCAACTGTACGGAGGACGTGATGCTACAACGAAGCTTGAAAGCTTCAGATCTTGCCCAGCCTTCAAGGGAGCGTTGTCAGGGGTGTTGTCACCACTGTTGACGAAGCCTCCCCTTTAGTTGTGTGAATCGACGGATGATCTGAAGATGAGGGAGCAGTGTTTCTCTGATAGGGCTGGCGATGATTGACCTAAGTTGGAAAGATGAATAGACGAGCGATGGCTCGCGATTTGCAGGATGGCGGCGATCTGTGGATATGGCATTTGTGATCTTGATGGATAGGGAAAGTAAAGGTGAGGAGGTTGCGATGGCGACGGCAGGTGTCGATTAGGAAAGGGGTGCAGATTGTACTTGTTGTGATTAGCGGGGAGGCGGTGGTCCGTGGGCGGTGGTGCCGCCACCCCAAAAGGAAAGGGGGATAAGAGGAGGAGGGGGAAGATCTATGGGTCGTCCAATCGGCCGAGATCGGACGGTCCCATACGAGCGACGTGGCCCCCTTTTTTAATTTAATTTTTTTATTATTTTTTAATTAATTAATTTTTTTATAAAAATGAATTATAAGGCCAAAATGGGTGACACATGGCAGCTACAGGAGCTGCCACATGTTAGCCCCAAAAAATCAAAAATAAAATATAGAGATAATTCAAAAAGAAATAGCAAACAACCTCGGATCGAGAATTTTCTTCACAAAAGTTGTTCATCTCGACGAGATATACAACTTTCATGCAGAGACAAAAACCAAAATACGTCATTTGCACAAAGTGATGTTTTTGGAATATCCCTTGTACATAGAATACCTTGATTTTTTGGTTTTATAAATTTTTTGTTATTTTAAACCAGATGAAAAATCTGAAAAAAAAATATGATAAAATCAAGGATAAATATGTACACATTAATCTATTTTTTTATTTTAATTAAGTAAGAAAAAGAAGAAATAAAATAAAATGTGAAAACGACAACTTTTGTACAGACTGTTAGTGAAGACTCAGACTCAGTTAGTTTCTTTGATTTCAAGCTCTTTTTGGATCTGTATTTTTACGCATTTTAATAAAACTTTCATCAAAGAAAATAAATGAAAAAGAAATAAAATAAAATAAAATAATTATATACATAAAATAATAGGTCAAAAACTGCTAAAATACAAAATGTACAAAAGAGGTCCAAAACTCAACTTTCACATATGAGCTCTGATTCACTTGAACTTGGTCTTGTTTTGTAGGTATTAAAATGTATATTAGTTCAAAAGTGAGTAGGATCAAATCTGTCACTGGATGAGGAAGATATCGATGTCTTACTCCAAGAATCCTGTAATTAAGGTTTGGGTTTTTGGTCCACTTATTTAGGTTAGTGATTTTTGTATTTTTCATTTAAACTTATTAGTAATATGTACACAATGGAGGTGGTTTCATGTCATTTGGAGTTAGCATGAATTAGTTAAAAGGAAGTTAGGCTATTTTATAGGTCAAATGAACTGGAATTTTTGGCCCCTTATTTTATGCAATAATAAGTGACAAAATGTAATTCTTATCAATACATGCATGAATGCTAATTATGTAGAATAATGGATAAAATGCAGATGAATTTAGGGGATTTGAGCTAAATTAATATATTTTAGAGTGATGAATCTAAGATTCATCATCCCCCTATACTTAAACCATGCTCCTCCCTGAGCATCTAAAGAAATGCAATGAGGTGAAATGAGATTGGGTTCCATACCAAGATCATGAGCAGAAGGTGAGAATGGAACTAGACCTGACGTTTGGATTATTAGTTGGGCAGAACTTTTATGAGACTTAGGATTTTAAAATCAACAGCCTCTAAGTCCTACACATCATTGTCACAGTTTCGACTCAGAAGTCATCTTAGATCAATCCTCCTTCCAAGCATACCCCATGAACATTGAACAATCGATTCATGTGTGTGAAAGGCTTTAGCTCTTCCCATTCAGAATGCCGAACTACCATGCAAACCTCCTCTCCAGTAACTTGTCCTTGGGGAGTCAGGTATTTCATCCTAAAGGTTGTCGTGTTGTGTTCACAATCTAATAGAGGGAGAAATCAGAATAAGAAGAAAAGAACTGAGGGTAACCAGTGTAGTCACCTCTCCTTGTGAAGGCAGCTAGTTTAGCCAAGTCTCTACCAAGATCTATAGGTTTTCTTGAAGCTTGGACCTTTTTGGTCAAATATTTATTTAGTAGTAGCCTTCTTTGTATTTGGATTTTGGTAGCTCTGCATGGATCTTGTTGTGCCTTTACATATATGGAATCTTTTTTCTGTATATGTTTTGGTGTCTTAGAAAAAATTGTGTCCAGTCGTTCATCCCTTTTTTGAAGCTTTATTTCAACACGTACTCCGGTCTTTAGATGTTCATGCTACTAGAAAAGAAACTCACACGGTCTTCCAACACCTCGTCTGAGTTGAGCTAAGTGCATAGTGCGAGAGTACAAATTAATTCCATATTCCATAGTTGTACCCAGAATGAAGAGACCAGGTGATAAGTCTGAAAATGCCATGTTTAATCTGCATGAATTATCGTTTAAATTTGCCATTTCTTTGTACGTAGGAACTCAGAATCAATTAAAAAATAACCACAGTTAATTAATCAATTTTTAATCGGTGTGATATTATGTTTATTTTACTTGGGCAAGTCCCAAGGTCAAACTCAAGGAGGCAAAGGAATAACCCTGAATTTTGTCTATCATAGTTTATGCATGATTTTCAAGGCGGTATTTTTTTGGTATTTTTAATACAGTTTGGAATGCAAAATGCAAATGAGGCCAATTTTAGAGACTAAAATGCAATTTCAATCAAACGATGTCCAAAAATAACGAAATTTGATCGAGACGTCAATTATGATGAAATGAGTGCGCTATAATTTTTTGAAATTTTTTTATGCAAGGAAAATATTTTATGAGAATTTATGAATGCAAACTGTGTGAATTTCGATATTTATATATAATAAATATTAAACCTATTTATTTTCAAGTAGATAAAATTATCCAAGATCTATCACTAGTTGATTGATCTCAGAAAAATCCTAAACCTTAAAATTAGGAGATTTAATACCTATTAAAAATTAAAGATTGGAATATGCAAAATAATTTTTATAGGGCAAACTATGCATGCAAAAACAATTCTTTTTGGGCACAATGGTAACACAATTAACTCTCTTATCCGAATTTTTAGCACTTTTTGTGGCTACGGTTAATTAACTATGAATTTCCAAGCACAAATTGGGTAAAATATGCAATTTGTCATAAGAATAAGAATTATTAATTAACCACAGCTCATAAAAATATCACAAGCATGCCACATTGTAGAGAATTAGTTGATAAATATCATGCAATTTTTTAAATAATAAAACTAAGCACACTGATGTTCCAAATTATAGTAGAAGAGAGGGTTATATTTGCAAAACTACAAATTAAAATTACTTAAACAAAATGCAGCAAAGGATTTAAGTGCAATTACCAGGCCCGGGGCGGGTAAAGTTGCAAAATATCCAAGCGGCATGTGCGCAGCACATGCCCTTGGAGGCGGGGATGTGATCGCAAATAAGTGAACTGGCTCAGTATTCAGTGCAATTTGCCCAAGTGGTCAGGTGCATAGCACGTGACTCTTGGGTGTTAGATCTGGGCGTGAATACGGTAGAGCTCCAGGGGCAGAATTGCAAATGTTCCCTCCCACACACGTGTTGTGCACGAGGGATGGTCTCGGGCTGTGAGCTCGGCCTTGAGTCGCGGTAGTGCAGGCGGCGGTCCGATGAACAGCCCAGGCAGTAAAGAACGCCTAGAGAGCTACTTGTAAGAGGCATCAGATGTCGACGGCGGTAGATGGCGGCTGCCTTGCGGTGGAGAGTGAGCGATTAGGGGAGGACCTTTAGGAGCAGGCGTGTTGATTGAGCGGTCTTTGGCTCAATGGCATGGAGAGGCCGGAGCTGATGTTGGGGAAGAACACGAGGCGGAGGATCTGGGATCTGGAGGTGGAAGTCGGTGGATGTACGTTGGAAGGTTGTCAGAGGCATTCGTTGGCTCAACGGAGGAGGTTTGGAGTAGAAGCCGCTCTTGCGAAGGGCAGTCTGCGAGGATGACAACGGACCTCGTCGATGAAGATGGAGGAGGGGCTCTGTCATAGCCGCCTTCTCCTCGAAGTAGAGTCTGTCGGTGGATGAAGCTTGAGGGAGGCCTGGCGATGGTTAAATAGGGCTTCTAGGGGTGAACGGAGAAGGAAGGTGGGTGTAGGGCTGATTCGACGAGATGCGAAGGGGGATTTGATTGGGGGGCGGCGACGCAAATATTGGAATTGGGAGAGGCAATATGAGATGGTCGCGCGAGATTTGCGGGGATAATGAAGAAGGGAGGCGGCACAATCGAGGAAGGCGACGTCAGCTTGATTTGGAAGGTGGCGGCAGAGGACGGGAATCGTGGGGGTGATGGCGGCGATTTGGGAAAGTAGGGGAGGAAGGGGATGGTGCGCAGTGGTCGTCCGATCAGTCGAGATCGGACGGCCAGGATGATGCCACGTGGCATCATTTTAATTTTTCAAATTTTTTTATTATATTTTTTATATTTTTAATTTTAATTTTAATTTTTCATAAACCAAATTTAAAAAGCTCAAAAATCGGTGCAACGTGGCGGATCTAGGAGCTACCACGTGACATCTCCAGAAAATTCGAAAATAAATTGTAAAGATAAATCAAAAATAAATAGCAAATGACCTCGGATCGGAAAAGTTTCTTCATTAAAATAATCGTATCAATGAGATTACAACATTCATGAAGGGATCAAAACTCAAATTGATCAATTGCATATAGTGATATTTTTAGGGTATCCCATGTACATAGAATACCTCGATTTTTAGGTTTTCATTTTTTTAATTATTTTTAAACAATATAAAAATCCAAAAAATATGATAAAATCATATATATATATATTTACACATTAATCTATTTTTTGTATTTTTATAAATTAAGAAAAAGAAGAAATAAAATAAAACACAAAAAAAATAAAACATGAAAAAGACAATTTTTGTACAGATAGTTAGTGACGACTCGGACTCTGTTAGTTTCTTTGACTTCAAACTCATTTTAGATTTGGATTTTTGAGCATTTTAATAAAACTTTTATCAAAGAACATAACTGAAAAGAAATAAAATGAGTTAATTATATACATAAAATAATAGGTCAAAAACCACTAAAACACAAAATGTACAAAAAGACCCAAAAATCAACTTTCACATATGAGCTCTGATTCACTAGAACTTGGTCTTGATTTGAAGGTAATTGAATGTACATTAGTTTAAAAGTGAGTAGGATCAAATCAGACATTACATATTAAGGTTTTAGTCCGAGAATCATGCAATTAGGGTTTGGGTTTTTGGTCCACTTATTTATGTTAGTGATCTTTTTTTATTTTTCACTTATTCTTGTTAGTAATATGTACACAATGGAGGTATTTTCAGGTCAATTGGAGTTAGCATGAATTAGTTAAAAATCAGGGAAGTTAGTCTATTTTACATGTCGATTTGGTTGGGGTTTTTGGCTCCTTATTTTATGCAATATGAGTGATAAAATGCAATTATTATCAATACAAGCATGAATGTTAATTGTGCAAAATAAATGAAAAAATGCTAATGAATTTTAGAGATTTAAGCTTAATTCATGTCTTTTAGAGTGATGAATCTGAGATTCGTCACCAGGTTAGACACTAAGAGTCAAATGCTATAGATTATCATGTAGAACTCAAAGAATTAAGTCATAGACCTGAAGTTTCTAAAATTCTATTTCTCGGTGAAGTTCCTCTGAAAATTAGGTGGATTAAGGTCAAGTCCATACCACTCTCGATTTCTTGCTCATAACTCGGTTCAGAACCCAAGGGCTTTTCACAAATGCAAATGCATGTGATGATGGATGAAGTGCTAGTATGTGAAATGCAGACACTCTTTTTTTTACTTTTACGGTTTTTTGGATTTGAGAGATTTTAATGCAAGGTTTTTTTAATGCAAAAATGAAAAAGAAGTCATTTTTCAAAATTTTTGGTTGGATACAGTTAGTGCTAGTAGCAAAACTTATATTTTTTTGTAGATTAGTTACCCACCACGTAAATACATATAGACTTATGCGAAAGTACGAGCTATGGGTAAAATATATACACAGTATATGTACACCCCCCCCCCCATACTTAGCGAGTGATGTGTCCTCAGAGCACAAGAAGCGTAGAGAAGACATAGCTCAGGCTAAGCGTAAGAGAATGAAAAAGAAAAAGAAAAAGATAGATCGGCATGCCCCCCTTGATGAATCTATGTTTCATCATCTTTATTCTATCATTTTGGCCTTAAAAACCCTAGTAAATGCTTGTAAATAGTGTTAAATCAAGCATTTTATCATCCAAGCATTTGTGTGTAAATAGTG
The DNA here is from genome assembly GCA_037367405.1 of Ottelia alismoides. NCBI lineage: Eukaryota > Viridiplantae > Streptophyta > Magnoliopsida > Alismatales > Hydrocharitaceae > Ottelia > Ottelia alismoides. The sequence continues at coordinate 119,635 of JAZKJV010003074.1, read as the reverse complement.
TATAAAATGTGGTTTTTAAATCCAAAATTATAGAATAAAGAAAAGAAAAGAAAAAGAATAAAATATTGTAAATATTTTATGACCCGAAATCCCGAGACCTAGGCATCTCGATGAATAGGTCGACAAGGAATAAAGTAGGGGGAGATAAGGGCCAAAATACAACAAAATACCTTTTATTTAATTCATTCTTTATTCATTTTGGGACCTATTTTTGGTTCCACTTTTTATACTTCAAATAAAGAAATTGTACATGAAAGTTTTAGATAATTAAATAAAGAAAAGTACAAAATTGATTTCACTCAAAAATAATGTACAGATAAAATGTTATGGTCTGAATAAAATTCCAGAATCCCAAATTCCCAGACCTGTATCTCCCAAATAAAAACTCCAAATGCATCAAACTCACCTTTAATTGTATATAATTTAAAATAAGCTATTTAATGGCGGTGGTTTCGCATTTGGCGGAGCTACGGTTTGAAAGTTGAGTTTTGGACCCCTATTGTATATTGTAGAGATTAAAATATTCAATTTATTATTTATTCATTATTTTTGTATTTTTAAATTTTTATATATTTGTAAATATTATTTATAATAAATATGTGCATTAAAATCAGAGTAAAAACATAAAAGAAGCACAAAATAAAATACTTGTAAATATTATACATAGGTATAATACCTATACATAGACCTATACAATTTATACTTTTATTTTATTAAATGTATAAAACACTTTAGAAAAATAAAATAAAAATAATTTTTTAAGTGTATAAAAATACTTTATAAATTTATAAAATAATAAATAAAAATAAATAAATAAAATACATGAAACAAAAATAAAAGATTAAAATATGAAGATGTATATACCTATAAAGGATATTAAAGGTAATTTACATTTTTATACTTCCTAAAATAATTAAAATTCATAATAAAATAAATTATAAAATAATAAACATTTTTTATTTTGTAACCATAATTTAATAAATTGATTTGCTATTTTTTTATTTTACAATTGTTTTTTCCAGGGATTTTCCTGGTTGGTCCACGTGGACCAAACAGGTGGAACTTGACCCGCTGGTCAACTCATTGGTTCTTGCTCCTGCAACCCGTTAGACCTCGTTTTTCACCCACTTTCGTGGATTTTTCGAGGCCTTAGCTTTCACCATTTGAGGTTGATGCCTTCTGCAATATTGTTGCTCGAAGACCCACGATACACGCCCAATGTTTGTCTTGGGCGTTGGATCATCACAGCGCTTCGTGCGCCTCGATCTTCACATCGTCCCAGCCACTTCTTCAAAACATGCCCGTCACCTCCATTCCCTTTTTGAACCCTCTTTGATCTAGCTTCACGCATGCTCCTGGAGTGCTTGAGGTAGAGGAAGGTGACAGCGTCCTCCCTTGACCCTTGGCGGCGGCGTTTGACGCAGGAGAAGAGCGGCTTTCACCATCGCCGGAGCATCGCTCTTGCGGTTACATCTCGCGGCCTTTGGCTGCTAGAGGTTGTTTTTCTTCGTTTTTGCGTTGTTTTTCTTGCTCATTAGATAGCCAGTAACCTTAGGGTTTGATTTATGCATTTTGTTTGTTAACTCGCCTAGCTTTCTCGTTCGATCACAGTGCCGGAGCTCTCGAGCTCCGGCGGCCATTCTCGACTCCACGCCACCCATCTTTCACCATTCAACGCTGGGTTTTTGCACCTCGTTTTTGTTGTCGTGCTTCATTTGTCACTTGCAGGACCCAAGGGAGGCCCCAGCACCTCGTCTTTTTGCCCAAGACCAGCCCCAGGTCGGCTGGAGCTTCATCGAGCGCCGGAGGCCATTCGTAGGCCCTCGGACCCATCCGCGCCACCTGGGAGCTTTGCCATCGCTGTTGGAGCATAGAGAAGGCATCAAGGAAGATCAGGGTGCACGGGAGCTCGAGCTTCGGCGCATCCAAACTCGCCAAGCTCGAGTTCCTTGTGTGTTCTTCCAGGTCTATCCATTGCCGTCAGATCTGCCCCGATCGTCCAAAGGAGCAGCTGTTGTTGGATCTTGCGAGGGCCCAGCCGTCGATTGTCCGTCCATCTTCTAATCTTGGTCATTCAAGGTCGAAGGGGCATCGTGTGCTCGCGGGTTGACACGTGTATAAGTAAAGTTAGATCTGTCGTCCGTGCCCGCCGAAGCCTGGGTATTTTGCAACTATTTACCCAGCCTTTTTTGTATTTAATTAAAACTATTTAAACATTCATCTGTTGTGTATCATTTTTGCAAAATTTATCAAAACCCCCTCGGACTTTCTAAATTCTCATCCGTGCCCCTGCCAGCGAGGTGCACGTGCGTGAGCACGTGCGCTTGGGTATTTTGCATACAAGGGTCCGTTATTTCGTGTATTGCTTGTTAGTGCTAAAATTGTTTTATCACATGTTAAATTTCTTGCACTTTTGCACTTAAGCCCTGAAGTTTTCGATAATTACGTATATGCCCCTGCCAGGCGCACGTGCAAGTCACGTGTGCCTTGGCGTTTTTGCAAAAGTAACCTCGCAGCTTAGCTTTTTTGTATTTCATACAGAAACTTTTTTATATAGTTGTATATTTTCGGAATATTTGCGCAGAGGCCCTTGGATTCCTGACTAATTACATAAATGCCCCTGCATGCATGCATTTTCTTTATGCTTCTAGTATTTAATCCGTGCATCTCTAAAACTCTAAAAAATCCATAAAAATTACATTAAGCTTTTGTTGCATCATAGTTTCACTCCATATTTTAATTTTCCATTTTTATTGCATTTTAATATTTATAAAAATTCAAAAACAAACATTTTCAGCAATGTTTGCATCATAAAATCCATAAAAATTATAAAAATACATCAGAAAAATCCCAAAAAAATATATTTTGCATATTTTAGTGTGTTCTAACTCCATACCTATAAAAAATACAAAAGAAAACTCCTAAAAATTAGAAAACCACAAAAACCTTCATAAAAATATTAAAAATTCCACAAAAATCCTAAAAATCTAATTTTTGTCTCTGAATTTTCTTTATTTTATTATCTTTTATATAAAATTAATTTGAGAAAATTTTGCTACTGTTTGCTATTTTTCATTCCCATTTTAATTCCATCCTTTTGTTTTTTCCACTGTTTTCTAGTTATTTTACCTTTGAAAATACCAAAAATAAATTAGGAAAAATCTAGAAAAATTACAAAAATAGTAGAAAAATATAAAAAGGGCCAAAAACATTTTATTTCCTTATTTTTCCTTATTTTTACCTATTTTTATTAAATCTTTATCCCTCTCTTTCTTACTTTGTATATATATTCCTTTTATTAAGAAAAAAGAAAATATAAAAAAATATAAAATATAAAAACAAAATATAAAATCGGAAAAGTAAAAATCAAAATACGACAATATAAAATTAAAATTAAAATAAAAAAATTATAAAATTAAAAACCCACAAAAAATAGCATAAATAGGCAAATACATCACATTCACATTTTTGAGCAATTTTGCCCCGTTCTACCTGTCTGCTCACTGTGTTTGACCTCTACACATACTTGCACCTATACACATCTTGTTGTAGAGTTATAATAAATTGTAACTCCACATTCACTTTCACTGCTTTATTTGATTGTTGTGGGTTAATTGTTGTTTTAATCCAGGATTTCGCGCGGTCGCCACAGCGACTTTGTCTCCGCCTTGTATTTATTTTCGTAATTTGTAGTGAGAGAGAGACTATTTGTTGTAATAATACAGGTACCCCCGAACTTTGGACTCTTGAGCCTAATTTCCAAGTGATTGTTCACTTGGAAGCTCACCGCGTCTTTTCTCGCGTTTTTCTTTGCATTTTTTTATTTTGTTTTCCGGTTTTGCTTTCTTTCTTTTGTGTGATTGAGCCCCTAGTTGTAGGAGTTGGTTGCGATAGACTAAGGCCAAACACATAATATCTTGTATGTACCTATAGCCGCGTTTGGACTTAGTCAAAATTTTAAACAATCGCCTCATCATCTTCGAGTCGTCGCGCCGCGAGCCCACCCGACCAAGCGCTGCTCCTGAACTCAATTTGTCAAGAGGAGGAGGGGTGAGCCTAGACTGGACTCCTGGATTGAAGATCGGTGACCGACTTGTGGTTCTTCCCGATAATAGCAATTTTTGAAACTTAGGGCGATTTCATCGGCTTGCATTTGCATATAGATAGGTTTCAAATTGCTGAGCATCTTTGCATGTAGAGTGCTGGAGGCAAGGTGAGCATTTCTCTTTAGCATACATCATCGTTTTGGCGCTTGCATTGTTTTCCCGACTCTCCCTCTAATTTTGCCAACCTAGGTGCTAAGTAAAATTGACTCCTCGTTAGGCTCGTGCATTTCTCCTTAAAAATTCAAAAAAAGTGATAATTAATAAAATGGGACAGTTAATATTATTCGACCCTAAAACCAACCAAAAAGAAAAATTCTCTTGGGGCGAGTAATCCCCTCATTGTCTTCGTTTTTACTTGCTAGCGCACACCCTAAGGACTAGTGTCCAAATCCCATCTTCATCCCCTAAGTGTGTGTGCAACTCTTTGACTTCTCACCAAACTCTAAAACAGACAAGATTAAAAGACCGTACTTTACGGTCTCTACCGAGTTGAGTAGGTGAATTGAGGGTTTGTCTTGTTTGATCTTTTGCTTGTGATTGTTTTGTGTGTGTTCTAGATCGTCTCTGTGCATTTAGACCTTTTTCTCATTTCTCTTGACTTGACCTTCGTGCTCTCCCGATTATTTTCCTTTTGTTCCGAGATGGCCGACTGGAGTATATTTTGTCCGGACTTTGCGGACTCCTCGCTCGCTCCAGCTGGTCCACGTCACTTTTTCCAGGAGGACTTTGCTCCTGATTTTCGTACATATCCGACCAACCTACTATTTCAGGATTCGAACTTTGACCTTCACCAATCATTCCCACCACCATCTCCTACACTTTTCGACAACCCACTCTTCCTTGAGTATCCTGATCCGGAATGTGATTTTTGTCCACACCCGCCGCCCACATTCGACGCACCCGATCCTGTGATTTTGGAGTCACCTTTCATGATATCCACACTTGAGACCTTGAATCAGATGATGGAGCATATGAACTCAAGGATAAGTGATATAGCTATCTTAAATAAGAACCATAATGTAGCTCCATTCTTTGAGGATTTGGAATCATTTGAGGATTTCCATGAGAGCTTTCAATCGCCCAAAATACAAAAAAAATGAGAAAATTTTAAAAATCTAAAAAGAGATTGGGAGACCTTTGATCGAGTCAGACGGTGAGGAAAGGTACCACTTGCCAGAACCTTTGACCACACAGCCTTTCACACCCGGTCCCACCTTTGACCCCGAGGATGCTGCTGTACAGACTGCTCTTGGCAATCCTCGTGTATATGCTGATTCCGACTTCCTCCCTTGTATGGAGGAGGTCCAAAAATTCAAAAAAATATTGACTGAAACCAAAGTGGTGGCCACCATACATGAGATTATTCGTGCCCCACTTCAGCAGGCCATGACCGATTTATCTGCTCCTCTTCCCAAGAAGAGAAAGCAGAGGATAAGATCTGAGCATCATATTCTGACCATGGCCACTGCCCACGCCATCACACACCGTCCCTTTCCTAGGAAAAAGAACACTGCCACCCCTTTCATTAGTTGCACCATCTCTGACTTCACATGTGATCACACTCTCCTAGACGATGGTGCTTCGATTAGCATCATACCCTTCTCACTGGTATAGTCTCTTCACTTAGGGCCTCTCAAGAAAACCAAGATGATCGTACAGTTTACTGATGGATCAATAAAGAGGCCGAAGGGTATCCTTGAAAACGTCGTCATATCAATTCAGGGCATGAGCTATCACGTTGACTTTGTCATGTTGCCCATGGAGACCTCCACAGGGGAGCATTCTCCAATCATCCTGGGACGACCATTCCTCGCCTCCGCGAGGGTTGTTATTGACTATGGATCAAGAGAGATTCGTTTCCGTCCTACTGAGAAGAGCGAAGTGTTGATCACCGCACCCACTGCCGACCAGAGACCTGCACCTGATTTGACTTCACCTATCTTGGCTGACCTCGAGGACAATGACCTTGATGATACTATCAGAGAATTTCGCTACTTATTGGATTCCACTGAGACCCGAGAATTCCTCCATGGTGAGGAAGAATTGGAAAGTATGGATCTAGACGTTCCTTCTTCTGGGACTTGGCGATGTGTTGATGACATCCGCGAGATTTACACGATCGATACCATTGAGCGAGGGGCAGATTTAGAGACCAGACAGGATGGACATGTTTTGACTACTTCCACTGATGGGTCCGCTCCTGTCCATGTAGATATTGATCAGCCAAAGGTCGAATTTGATCTGATTACTTTTATTCGGGAATTCAGGTCTTTTGATGAGAAAGATGACCCGGTTGAGATTATAGAGGACGAACATAGTTCGACTACTTCCACTGATGAGTTTGTGCCTTTTGATTTTGACATGGACGACACCTCGCAGGACAACTCTGACTACACTTCTTCCGATACAGATGAGTTCGTCCCATTCCACTTTGATATCAGCGAGACAACCAAAGCCAGACCTGACCACACTTCTTCCACTGATCCATCTGTGCCTTCACACCCTAGGGCGCCCCTGAGGATCTACATTCTGTCGACCCTGATCGGCTTCCGTCCACTGTGTGTGGACCACGATGTCGACCTACACCATACCAGATCTATTCCTCAGCGGTCCCGCAAGAAGGTTCGCTTTCTACCTTCTTGATCTTTGTACATCCATCTTTGTTGTATATTCTCTCTCGTGTATCTCTATCTATTTCCGTATTGCTCGTCCACCCATTCTCGTGTTTGCCTTACATAGGGCGTACTTTGTCCTAAGTATAGGGGGTGGACGAGCCGAGTGTTCATTCATCGTTTTGTTTCGTCACTCCTGTTGTTGCCTATACTTAGGGCTTCTTTTACCCTAAGTATAGGGGGAGTGATGCGTACATCCTCACGATCTCATCTCTTCCATCTTCTGATTTCTTTTCTTCTTTTCTTCTTTTCCTTTTCTATCTTCTTTATCTATCAAAAAGGTGCCGCCCCTTGGTTACAGTTTCTACACTTAGGACGTACTTTGTCCTAAGTATAGGGAGTGTGCACCCTGAGTTTTCATTTATTTCGATCCTCTCCATTGTCTCCTCTTCTTGTCTATAGTTAGGGATATCTTACCCTAAGTATAGGGGGAGACAATCTGAGTGCAATCTGTTCATTCCCACCCTTGACCCTCCCTGCTTTGTGTACAGTCTGCTATACTTAGGATTATTTGATCCTAAGTATAGGGGGACAGTCAACTTCTCATTCAGTCATTCATTTCTTCATTCATTTATTCTTTGGATTTTCCTATACTCAATACGAGTTATGTCTTCTTTTTTCTCTCTGATCTTTGAGGACATAGCTCAAGCTAAGTATAGGGGGGTCGTATATACTGCGTATATACTTTACCCATAACTCGTACTTTCGTATTTTCTGAATAATATGGCTTATAATTCTTTAAAATTCATTAAAAACCCTAATAAAAAGATGTTTTATTCCTCAAATTCTTTTTGTATTTACTGATTAATAAATAAGGTGAAATTGTTTTTTGCAAAATGTTTGAAAAACAGTTTGAAAATCCTTGTGAAAAATATTTTGAAAACTATTTTGAAAACGTTTTGTTACATGTTTTCAACCTTTGTAAAAAATTTTTGTTTTGAAAATTTTATTTTCTTTGTGTGAAATAAAATGTTTGAAAAATGATTTGCAAACGGTTCGAAAATGGTTGCAAAAATATTTTGAAAAATATATCTATACTGTTTGAAAAACCTTTGCAAAATGATTTTCAAATAAGTTTGAGGAATACACACATCTCACCAAAATCCACTATATATGTATATATTTATAAAAGTGATCACTTACCCTTGTAAATTCTTAAAATCCACTTCTTGTATATATAAGAAGCACTCCAGTGTACATATTCTTCACCTAGCTTTTAGCCAAAATCTTTGTTTTCAAAAATCCCAAAAACATTTGCAAAATTAAAATCCAAAAACATTTGAAAAATCTTTTAAAAAATACAAAAAATGCATATGCATCATCATCATATTTTCAAAAAACCAGAAAAAGTTCAAAATCTTGAAAATTGCATCACAAAAATATTTTCTGCATTTGCATAGCATGAGCATTTTTCGGATTGAGTTTGATAGTTGAACGAGTATAAGTAAAATCCGAAGATTGGAGCTTGATTGAACCTTAAAATCTACCTAATAACAGGAACCTTATAGGAACTGGGTTTGAGGTACTTCAGGTCTAGTTAACTTAATTCTTTGAGGATAACGAGACTTGGTTCAATGGATTCTTGACTGCCTAAGTAGAGTATTTCAGAGCACACGCACGACTCTTTTTGATAATGACCTAACTTGGACACCTGCACCTTTCACATGGCTCAACTCGGTTGGAGTGGTGAGGGGATTGGATTTGCCGGTATGAGACGCACACAAGTGGAAACACTTGTCCTCCTCTAGGGAGGGAAGTGCACCCCCAAGCCGTCCAGTGGTGAGGAAGTCTAAAGACAGGAGAGTGTGGGTTGCGATAAAGCTTCAAAAGAAGGATAGTCTACTGGCTCAAGAGGAAAAACTCCCTATGTAAATGCTGATGTGAATAGTATTTCAAAAAAAACGAGAAGAGAGAGAGAGAGAGAAGAGGAAGACAGGCCTGTACAAAAATAAAATGCCTGCCAAAGTATGTACATATGTTGTAAAGTCAATAAGAAAGCTTGAGTTCCAAAGTCAAATATGTGAGCCTGCAGTTGGATGACTTGACTACACTGGTCTTGCATCCTAGGATAGGTAGCTCCACTGGCTACCGTCCATTCTTCTCTTCACCTCCTCTTCTTGAGCTGGTTGCCACTTGAACTTAGAAGGGAATACCCCGCTCCTCGAGGAAGGAGTTATTGGATTGGGGAATCATTGGGTTGTCATACTGGAGAAGTCAGTCTTTTTGTCATTTCAGTTGGGGAGAGCCACCATCACTTACACTGTACGAGTCAGATTCATAGTCGTAAGGGTTTGCGTATGAGTTGAGATATTTTTGACCTGGCTATTGAGGAGACTTGAACATAGTTTTGGGATTCTCAGGGACTGTTGGACTTCAAATCCGGTTCTCATTAAGGTTCCGCCTGCACTAAAATTCCAAAGGTCCGACTTGAGCTCCAAACTTTGATTTTGTGAAGACAAGTTTGATCATTAAAAGTAATCCACATTTCTTCTTTTCTTTTCTTTATTTTTCTTTCTCTGCACTTATTGCATAAGTGTTTGCTAGGGACTAGCAAAGGAAAGTATAGGGGGATGATGAATCTACGTTTCATCATCTTTATTCTATCATTTTGGCCTTAAAAACCCTAGTATATGCATGTAAATAGTTTTAAATCAAGCATTTTATCATCCAAGCATTTGTGTGTAAATAGTGTATAAAATGTGGTTTTTAAAGCCAAAATTATAGAATAAAGAGAAGAAAAGAAAAGGAATAAAATATTGTAAATATTTTATGACCCGAAACCCTGAGACCTAGGCATCTCGATGAGTAGGTCGACAAGGAATAAAGTAGGGGGAGATAAGGGCCAAAATACAACAAAAATACCTTTTATTTAATTCATTCAGTATTCATTTTGGTACCTAATTTTGGTTCCAATTTTATACTTCAAATAAAGAAATTGTGTATATGAAAGTTTTAGATAATTAAATAAAGAAAAATACAAAATTGATTTCACTCAAAAATAATGTACAGATAAAAAGTTATGGTCTGAATAAAATTCCAAAATCCCAACTTCCCAGACCTGTATCTCCCAAATAAAAACTCCAAATGCATCAAACTCACTTTAATTGTATATAATTTAAAATAAGCTATTTAATGGTGGTGGTTTCGCATTTGGCGGAGCTACGGTTTGAAAGTTGAGTTTTAGACCCCTATTGTATATTGTACAGATTAAAATATTCAATTTATTATTTATTCATTATTTTTGTATTTTTATATTTTTATAATTTTGTAAATAATATTTATAATAAATATTTGTATTAAAATCAGAATAAAAACATAAAATAAACACAAAATAAAATACGTGTAAATATTATACATAGGTATAATACCTATACATAGACCTATACAATTTATACTTTTATTTTATTAAGTGTATAAAACACTTCGGAAAAATAAAATAAAAATATTTTTAAGTGTATAAAAATACTTTATAAATTTATAAAATAATAAATAAAAATAAATAAATTAAATACATGAAACACAAATAAAATATTAAAATATGTAGATGTACATACCTATAAAGGGTATAAAAGATAATTTACCTTTTTATACTTCCTAAAAATAATTAAAATTCTTAATAAAATAATTTATAAAATAATAAACATTTTTTATTTTGTAACCATAATTTAATAAATTGATTTGCTATTTTTTATTTATTTTACAATTGTTTTTCCAGGGATTTTCCTGGTTGGTCCACGTAGACCAACCAGGTGGAAGTTGACCCGCTGGTCAACTCCTTGGTTTTTGCTCCTGCAGCCCGTCAGACCTCGTTTTTCACCTGCTTTCGTGGATTTTTCGAGGCCTTATCTTTCACCATTAGAGGTTGATGCCTTCTGCAATATTGTTGCTCGAAGACCCATGATACACGCCCAGTGTTTGTCTTGGGCGTTGGATCATCACAGCGCTTCGTGCGCCTCGATCTTCACGTTGTCCCTGCCACTTCTTCAAAACATGCCCCTCACCTCCATTCCCTTTTTGAACCCTCTTTGACCTAGATTCACGCATGCTCCTGGAGTGCTTGAGGTAGAGGAAGGTGACAGCGTCCTCCCTTGACCCTTGGCGGCGGCGTTTGACGCAGGAGAAGAGCGGCTTCTACCATCACCGGAGCACCGCTCTTGGCGGTTACATCTCGTAGCCTTTGGCTGCTAGAGGTTGTTTTTCTTTGTTTTTGCGTTGTTTTTCTTCCTCATTAGATAGCCAGTAACCTTAGGGTTTGATTTATGCATTTTGTTTGTTAACTCGCCTAGCTTTCTCGTTCGATCACTGTGTCGGAGCTCTCGAGCTCCAGCGGCCATTCTCTACTCCACGCCACCCATCTTTCACCATTTAACGCTGGGTTTTTGCACCTCCTTTTTACTGTCGTGCTTCATTTGTCACTTGCAGGACCTAAGGGAGGCCCCAGCACCTCGTCTTTTTGCCCAAGACCAGCCCCAGGTCGGCTGGAGCTTCATCGAGCGCCGGATGCCATTCGTAGGCCCTCGGACCCATCCGCGCCACCTGGGAGCTTTGCCATCGCTGTTGGAGCATAGAGAAGGTGTCGGGGAAGATCAGGGTGCACGGGAGCTCGAGCTTCGGCGCATCCAAACTCGCCAAGCTCGAGTTCCTCGTGTGTTCTTCCAGGTCTATCCATTGCCGTCAGATCTGCCCCAATCGTCCAAAGGAGCAGCTGCCGTTGGATCTTGCGAGGGACCAGCCGTCGATTGCCCGTCCATCTTCTAATCTTGGCCATTCAAGGCCGAAGGAGCATCGTACGCTCGCGGTGTGACACGTGTATAAGTAAAGTTAGATCTGTCGTCCGTTCCCGCCGAAGCCTGGGTATTTCGCAACTATTTACCCGGCCTTTTTTGTATTTAATTAAAACTCTTTAAACATTCATCTGTTGTGTATCATTTTTGCAAAATTTATTAAAACCCCCTCGGACTTTCTAAATTCTCATACGCGCCCCTGCCAGCGAGGCGCACGTGCGTGAGCACGTGCGCTTGGGTATTTTGCATACAAGGGTCCGTTATTTCGTGTATTGCTTGTTAGTGCTAAAATAGTTTTATCACGTGTTAACTTTCTAGCACTTTTGCACTTAAGCCCTGAAGGTTTCGATAATTACGTATATGCCCCTGCCAGGCGCGCGTGCAAGTCACGTGTGCCTTGGTGTTTTTGCAAAAGTAACCTCGCGGCTTAGCTTTTTTGTATTTCGTCCAGAAACATTTTTATATAGTTGTATATTTTTAGAATATTTGCGCAGAGGCCCTGGATTCCTGACTAATTACATAAATGCCCCTGCATGCATGCATTTTCTTTATGCTTCTAGTATTTAATCCATGCATCTCTAAAACTCTAACAAATCCACAAAAAATACATTAAGCTTATGTTGCATCATAGTTTCACGCCATATTTTTATTTTCCATTTTTATTGCATTTTAATATTTATAAAAATTCAAAAACAAGCATTTTCAGCACTGTTTGCATCATAAAATCCATAAAAATTATAAAAACAAATCAGAAAAATCCCAAAAAAATAATTTTTGCATATTTTAGTGTGTTCTAACTCCAGATAAAAATTATAAAAAAAATACAAAAGAAAACTCCTAAAAAATAGAAAACTACAAAAACCTTCATAAAAATATTAAAAACTTCATAAAAATTTTAAAAATCTAATTTTTGTCTCTGAATTTTCCTTATTTTATTATATTTTATGTAAAATTAATTTGGGAAAATTTTGATACTATTTGCTACTTTTCATTCCCATTTTAATTCCAGCCTTTTATTTTCTCCATTGTTTTCTAGTATTTTTACCTTTAAAAATACCAAAAAAATTAGGAAAATCTACAAAAATTACAAAAACAATAGAAAAATATAAAAAGGGCCAAAAACATTTTATATTCTTATTTTTCCTTATTTTTACCTATTTTTATTAAATCATTATCCCTCTCTTTCTTACATTGTATATATATTCCTTTTATTAAGAAAAAAAGAAAATATAAAAAAATAAAATATAAAAACAAAATATAAAATCAGAAAATAAAAAATCAAAATACAAAAATATAAAATTAAAAATAAAATAAAAAAATACAAAATTAAAAACCCACAAAAAATAGCATAAATAGGAAAATACATCACATTCACATTTTTGAGCAATTTTGCCCCATTCTACCTGTCTGCTCCCTGTGTTCGACCTCTACACATACTTGCACCTATACACATCTTGTTGTAGAGTTATAATAAATTTTAACTCCACATTCACTTTCACTGCTTTATTTGATTGTTGTGGGTTAATTATTGTTTTAATCCAGGATTTCGCGTGGTCGCCACAGCGACTTTGTCTCTGCCTTGTGCGAGACATATTAGATCACCGATTTTTGGGTTAAACGCCCCTATACTTAGGTTGTGAACAGTCTAAGTATAGAAGAAGAGTGAAAATGAGGTGGTCGGGATATGGGAATGAGGAGAGTATATACAGATGGGCATCGGTTCCCCCTATACTTAGGCTCTGGTCAGCCTAAGTACAGAAGAAGGTGAGGAGAATGGTATATACAGGTGGCATCGGTCCATCCCCATTATACTTAGTCCTTGGCCAAAGTAGAGGAAGAAGATGTACAAGGAGACCGATGGGGTCGGGAGGGAGGGTGGGTAGCCGATGATTAAGGCAATTTTCTGCCGATCTTTTTGTGAGCCTGTGGTAGGACATCGTAATGATACGCAGAAGATGAAGCATATGATACCCATCCATTGTCATTGTTATCCTCAGAAAAATCATACTGGAGAGTAGATGAAGCATTCGAATCAGATGATATCCAGCCATCATCAGAGTCATCCTCAGAGGAATACTATTTGAAAGTGGAGGTACTCCGGATATTCTTGTTCTTTAGCTGCTTTATCAGTTTGTACTTAGTCTTGGGGTCAAGTGATTTGTCCTCGGATGAATATTCAAAAGCGCTAGTCTCAGTATGGGCATAAGAGATTATTCTGGTATATTTAATGAGACCAAGAGAATTGGCGTTGGATGAATAATAGTGAGGAACAGGAGTCGTTCAACAGGAATCGATGTTTGGATCCTTGCGTAGATAGAGTTTAGAATTACCGAACAGACTTCACTCATGTAAATTACCTTGTCTGGACCTGATGAGGTGTCTTCAAATGATTCCTTTTTCGACATGTCAAAGGCGACTTTCTTTTTAGATGATTGGGCAGCTTTTTTGTTTCGTGTTGTCTTAATATTGGTGCACTCCTGAGTTGGATTGAATTGGTCAAAGTGGCCATAGGAGATTTCGATCGACTCAGGATGCGCCCATGCATATGTCTCAGGATCATATGAGAAGTCATTTCCCATGGTGAGAGAAGCGGGAAATGGAACAGTGGGGAGAGTCTCTAAACCAATAGTCTCCTCAACAGTTGTTATCTCGGGTGTAGCAATGGGGTAGGGATCTTCTACCGTTTGGTGGTTACAGTTGTTGATGGCTTTGTGGGTTACCTCAGAATATCGTGTTTCCTCAAAGACTGGGCGAGATCAAAGTGCTCCTAATGCTGTAAAATTGATTTCCTGAGTCTCGCACTCAATAATTGCCTTAGCCAATTCTAAGAATGTCTTTTCGAGAATGATTGGAGACTGGGTGAATTCTTCTTGATGCTCAATATCAATGATCATGAAGTTGACTTTGAATGGAGCACCTTGGAATGTAACGATGACGGAAATTGTTCCTCTTGGTCGCTTTATAGATCGATCAGCCAGTTGAATGATCTCTCTTATCTTTTTGATAGGTCCGAGTTTGAGCTTGTCAAATACAGAGGTCGGGAGGATATTGATTGGTGAGTCGTCATCGATTCGAGCATGGGTAAATATGGTTTCTTTGCTTCAACATTCAAATCTGGGAAACAGCTTCACTATGCGGCTCTTGGTTTTTCTCCTCAACACCAAGGAGGTAGCCATTGACAAGATATGTCTTTCAGTATTTGTTCTTATTCTACCCGACTTTTTCATCATTAATTTTCTCATTACAAATCCTTAAAGGTCGGGGAAGTGTGTAATGGCATGTATCAAGGGAAGTTCAAAAATCAATCTTTTTTCCAGTGCTTCTCGTAAAGCAGGATCCAAATTCTTCAGATATTCCTCACTCTCAATTTTATGAATTTTTCTAGTTTTTTATTTTTGATTATTTTTTAATATTTCGATTTTTTTGGTATTTTCTGCATGGTGTGTAGATGTGGTGTTTTCTGTAGATGATGAGGGGTTTTGATTTGCCAAGTAAGAGTCAGAATCAGAGTCATCCCTAGGAGAGTAATATGCAGAAGTGTTGATGTCAGAGTCGTCCCCAGGGTGAACATAGTCTACAGGTTTCTGAATATCCTCTTGGTTTTCAAAAGGAGATCCAATATTTTCATCATCCATTTTTATATCCGAGCTACTATAGAATGAAATTAGTTGGTCGATGAACTTTCTAAATTTATCCTCCATTAATTCATACCTCTTATCTATCCTTGAAATATCATCCTCCAAAAACTTTTCGTGATCAATCATGGGAGGATCCGGTGTGTATCTCGTTTTTGAATTTAAGATTCAGTCATTTCATCTTCCATTTTCCTGTATGAGCTGAGAGGAGATTCTCTAGGAATATCCAATATATGATTGCTATTTTCTGAAAATTTCTCCTCAAAAATTATTGAAGGAGTCTACTCAGTGGAAGGATTTTACGGGAATCTGTAGGTCTCATACTCAGCATGTTGTGACTCAGGCATGCAATGATGGTTTCACTAGAGTCTACTTCCAAGGTCATGATTGATCGTATCCCCAAACAATGGAGTCATCTAGGGTTCATATGTGTCGATATCATCAGTCTGGCCCTATGTATGTGTAGGTTGATTAAAGGAGTGGTATTCTAGTTGGTCAACAGGGATTTGATCGTTAGGGTCAATCCAATATGGTTGATCATTGGGTGTAGACCTCTCCTTGTGGTTTGATCGGGCATTCATATTATTCCCTAAGGTCCAGTTCAGATATATTTCTATGAGTTGTGGACCTGTCCCAACAAGATTGTAAGGAAGGAATGAAGGCAGTTGGGTTTGGTGTCTCAGCCATTCATGAGTCTCAAAAGTGATTTGATCTTTAAATGGTTCATTAGTTTCAGCAAGAAACTGGGAATAAGATGGTTCAGTCCAGGATGGCAGTTGCTCATGTGTGGTCACAGGTGGTGGAGGTGAAAAATATGATGTTGTGGTGACTTTGATCAGATGATTCGAGCAGAATGGCTTGGAATTCATCGAGGTGATTGGATTTATCTGAGAGTGAAAGTCTCCCGCAAATGTTGGAGGATTCTTGACAGAAGAGGGTTTAGATTATTTGGGTCTAACCGAGATAAATTCATTTTCGTGGTATAGATCAGATGGGTATTCAGACCATTGTCCCATCTTTGTCAAAGGAGGTTGATGATGAATCGACATGGTTGATCTCGGTGCAAGTGCACAAGATATTCACAAGAAGAAAATTTTTTATTAAGGAGAGTGATGGATAAGTGTGTGGGTTTTGATCTTTGAAATCGGTTTACGCACTCCAATGCAAACACAAATCAAACCCCAGGTTCACCAACTCACACAATGAAGCTGCAAGAGTTTGGTAAATTATCTTTTCAATTTTAACTGGTGATAAATTTAAACTTGGAAAAATTTTAGTGAGTTGTTAAGTGCCGAAAATTTTCTTAAAGACTGGCCTGAATTCTTACGACTAGTTGCATCCACTTTCAGACAGTATGGGTGTAAGTACGGACCGTAAAACAGCTACCCGTGTTACTTAAGATGGAGCCTTACACAATGTCCTCTAAACCACCCACTCTTCTAAGGAAATCTGGACCATTTATCAGCTACCCATTATTTGCTCACTGAGAAGTAGCTAATCTTTTAGAATCAATAGCATGAATGAAGATTCCGGAGCTGGGCTCTAACCTTAAGAGACATCTCTCGCTCACTCAGATAAATAAATGAATCCAGAGTCGGGGTTTCTCTCCCACAAAATTCTTGATTTTATGAGTTAATTAATTCGGCTTTGTTTAGTAGTCCCAATTTAAATTAGGCAATCACTGAAAATTAGATGAGCATAAATGCACGTCTAGCATCCATTCCCAATTTCCTTTAAATTTATGTGACAAAACAAGAGGGAACATTTCAGGAAAAGCCGATGCACGTGAAACAATATTGTATGCTCGGATAGAAGACTTACAGTGATTCCTCGCAATCTCCATGTGAATGCAATACAAGAATTAAAAATTATTCTAAATGGATGCAAGCCGACAAAACCACACCTATTAGAAAGTTCTATTAGCCATGAAGAATTGAGTTAAATTTTTGACTAATTTGAACGATCTAATGTGTGTCTTAAGTGAAGTGTGGTCATAGGTTCTACGAGCGCAAATAATAAATATAGAAGCTCTAATAGTCGTATATGCAGGTTTAACCTACGAGACACTCAAGTCGGGCCCCACCTTCACCGGAGAGTAAAACAGGCCACGACACACCACAAAAAAAAGTTCAAGGTCTTATTACACACGTGAGAGTCAAATGGACACCACTATAAATGAGCAATTAATTATAGAAATTAAAATTGCAGAAAAATAAATCCTAGACTCTACTCTCTTGCATGACTCGACTCGATCTTAATTTTAATTTGCAGCTTTTTAGGTTCGGTGAAGATGCATCAGTTTTTGTGAGAAACCGATCCACATACGTCGGGTACCTCTCATAAAAAATAAGAGAGAAATGTAAGAGAATGACATAAAAATTTATCAAAAATAAAGACAAAAAATAAATGCAGAAAAATATATGAAAATTGTACAGTATCATGTTCGGGGGTCAAACTACCCGAATGTGTGGAAAACAAAGCACTAATTTTCAGACAAAAATCTAAGTTGTTTGCCTCCCCATCAATGGCGCCATCTTATGGATCTGAGAATGCCCTATTTAATTGTCGTTAATTATCGTTTAAATTTGTCATTTCGTTGTAGGTTAGAATTCAGAATCAGTCAAGAAATAACCATAGTAATTTATTTAATTTTAATTAGTGTGGTTTTATGTTTATTTTACTTGGGCAAGTCCCAAGGTCTAACTCCAAGAGGTAAAGGAACAATCTATAGTTTTGTCTATCAAAGTTTGTGCACGGTTTGCGATGTGGTATTTTTTGGTATTTTTGATGTAATTTTGGAATGCAAGTGTAAATGAGGCTAATTTTCGGGACTAAAGTGCAATTTTCAATAAAACGATGTCCGAAAATTATGAAACTTGGCCGAGATGTAAAATATGATGATATAAACACACTTAATTTTTTTGGAATTTTGGATGCAAGATAAATATTTTGTGAATGTATGAATGCAAACAAAGTAAATTCCAATAATTATAATAAATAATAAACCTATTTATTTTCAAGGGATAAAATTATCCAAGATCTATCACTAGGTGATTGATCTCAGAAAAATCCTGAACCTTAAAAATAAAAGATTTAATACCTAATAAAAATTAAAAATTGAACTATGTAAAATGATTTTATAGAGTAAATCATGCATGCAAATGCAATTTTTGTATACAATGTGAAAATAATTAATTCTCTAATCCGTGAATTTTTGGCAATTTTTGGAGCTATGGTTTATTTAATACTAATTTTCAAGCACAGATTGGGTAAAATATGCAATTTATCACAAGAATATTAATAATTAATTAACCAAAGAGTGTAAAATTATCACAAGCATGCCATATGATAGAGAAATAATTGTAGAGCATCATGTTACTTTTTGAATAATAAAAATAATGCAGTGTAGAGTCTTGAACTAAAAGAGGAACACATGGTTCTGTTTGCAATATTAAAAAATATAAAATAAGTAAAAATGCAGAGATAGGGATGTAAGCATAATTATCGACCCCTGGAAAGGGTTTATGCAAAATTTCCAGGGAACGCGTGCTCCTCATGTGTCCCTGGACTGGTGAGGCTGACTCTGGAATTAAACGGAAGGGCAGGGGTGCTCTAGAAAAAATCCCAATAGCTCACGTGTTATGCACATGACCCTTGGGTGGCTGAGGACGACTGACGTGACTAGGAGTGCAACGAAGCGGGCGGAGGTCCTCGCAGTCAGAGGGCGGTCGACGGTGGTCGTGCTCCTACGACAGTAGGAGGCGTGGCGGATGGTGGCGGAGGAGCTGGAGGTCGATGAATCTTGATGATGTTGGACGATGACTAAGAGACTATGGTCAGTGGATCCTTCAGCGGAACCCCTGTAAGTTCTGGTGGTCGTTGGCGGAGCTCCTGAAAGGCACGAATGCAGAGGATGTTGTGTCTGGTTATCCTGGAGTGTGTCGGTGGAAGTTCGGAGGTCACCCGATGATGTGGGCGATGCAGCACAGTAGAAGAAGATGGATCGATGAGATGGATCTGGTGATTAAGGTGGTGGTGTACGGTGGAGGTACACGATGGTTGTAAGAATCAAGTTGAGGATGCCGGCGGAATAACCGTGGAGAACAGTGGGGTGAGCGGTCAACGATGGGTAGGTGTTGAAAAATAGTGGGTCGATGGAGGTGATAAAGGAATGGTGGAGTACGCGAATGTGGGGGCGGATGTCAAAATGGAGATGGAACTCGACGGCTACAGTGGACGGAGTGAGTAGATGTACAGAGGACAGGGCGCTGCAACGAAGCTTAGAAGCTTCATATCTCGCCCACCCTTCAAGGAGCATTGTTGAGGGCGTTGTCACCACCGTCGATGAAGCCTCCCCTTTAGCTGCGTGAATCGATGGATGATCTGAAGATGATGGAGCAGTGTTTCTCTTATAGGGCTGGTGATGGTCGACCTGAGTTGGAAAGAGGAATAGACGAGCAATGCCTCGCGATTTGCGGGATGGCGGTGATCTGTGGATATGGTGTTTGCAATCTTGATGGATAAGGAAATTAAAGGTGACGAGGTTGTGATGGCGGCGGCGGATGTCGATTAGGAAAGGGGTGCAGATTGTACTGGCCGTGATGAGCATGGAGGCGGTGGTGCGTGGGCGGCGGTGCCACTCCCCCCCCCCCCCCCACAAAGGAAAGGGGGACGAGAGGAGGAAGGGGAAGATTTCTGGGTCGTCCGTTTGGCCGAGATCGGACAGTCCCAGACATGCCACATGGCCCCCATTTTATTTATTTTTTATCATTTTAAATTAATTAGTTTTTTATAAAAATGAAATATAAATAAGCCCAAATGGGTGACATGTGGCGGCTCCAGGAGCGGCCACGTGTCAGCCCTAGAAAAATCGAAAATAAAATACAGAGATAATTCAAAACAAAATAGCAAACAACCTCGGATCGAAATATTTTCTTCACAAAAGTTGTTCGTCTTGACGAGATCTGCAACTTTCATGAAGAGACCAAAAATCAATCATTTGCACAAAGTTATATTTTAGGGATATCCCTTGTATACATAATACCTTGATTTTTGGATTTAAATTTTTTTGTTTTTGTAAACTAGATAAAAATCTACAAAAAAATATGATAAAATCAAGGATAAATATTTACACATTAATCTAATTTTTTTATTTTTATTAAGTAAGAAAAAGAAGAAATAAAATAAAATGTGAAAATGACAACTTTTATACAAACTGATAGTGAAGGCAGACTCAATTAGTTTCTTTGATTTCAAGCTCATTTTGGATCTAGATTTTTGCGCAATTTAATAAAACTTTCATCAAAGAAAATGAATGAAAAAGAAATAAAATAAAATAATTATGTACATAAAATACTAAAATACAAAATGTACAAAAGAGGCCCAAAACCCAGCTTTCACATATGAGCTCCGATTCACTTGAACTTGGTCTTGTTTCGAAGGTATTTGAATGTACATTAGTTCAAAAGTGAGTAGGATTAATCGGACACTGGATGAGGAAGATATCGATGTTTTAGTCCGAGAATCAAATATTTAGGGTTTGGGTTTTTGGTCCACTTATTTAGGTTAGTGATTTTTTTGTATTTTTTGTTTATTCTTGTTAGTAATATGTACACAATAGAGGTTTTAGGTCATTTGGAGTTAGCATGAATTAATTAAAAATCAAGGAAGTTAGGCTATTTTACAGGTCTATTGGACTGGATTTTTGGCTCCTTATTTTATGCAATAATAAGTGATAAAATGTAATAAATTGCATATGAAATTTGGGGATTTGAGCTTAATTAATGTATTTTAGAGTGATGAATCTGAGATTCATTACATTGTTCAACTACTTCTCTCCATTTTGGCTTGTGTTCGGTATTTTTGTGATCAGTGGTTAATTAATTAATAATTTTCTTGTGAAAAAATGCATGTTTACCCATTCCGTGTTTTAAAATTTATATAAAATTAACCATAGTTCCAAAATTTTCCAAAAATTTCGGATGGGTAGAATTAGTTGACTTCTTTATTATGCTCAAAAATCATCACATTTGCATGCATATAGAGGTTGGAATAATATAAATGGTGATTTTATTAAATGATTTTAGTAGACTGAAAACTCATTATTTTCAGGATTTATTAATTTTCTTGGATAGATCTCCATTAGATACATTAAGGATAATTTTAGTTCCTGAAAATAAACCGGTTTGCTATTTGTTAATTTATTTTACTCGAAATCACCTTGCATTCATATTTAATTATAATTAATTCATTCTGCATCTGAAAATTCCAAAAAAAAATACAGTAGTTTATTTTTGCATTTATACACATTTTGGTAAAGTTTCATTGGGTATGGAGTTCATTTGATTGAAATTTGCAGTTCAGCCCCAGAAATTTACCAAAATTGCATTGCATTTATTAATTACGTAAATACTAAAAAATAATACCTCTGAAAATCAAAGTTCTGAATCATCTAAAGTTGATCTAAGGAAACAGTGGCCTCCCTTAGTTTGACCTTGGGTTTTCCCAAGTAAAAAAATAAATTGAACACTTGATTTAATTGGATAATTAATTTAAGTGGTTTTTTATTGATCCTTGATTTCTCGAATACTATAATAAATAGAAATTTTAACTAGGTCATTTTAGAGTTTTTCGGATGGTGTCGTTGCTGGGAAGGCACGACTTAGGTTGATTTTTAGAAAATTTAGTTTTTAGGTTTCCTACCCCTGGGTAGTCTAACTCTCAGTTTTCTTGTATTTATTTCTCCATTTATTTTCTATGTATTTTTTTCTATTATTTTGTATGTTTTTATGTGAACATCTCGCTAATATTTAATCTTTTATTTTTTGGGTGAGGTGCCCGTTTGACTTGGAGCAATTTTCGTGGAACACTAGGATGCACGAAGAACTTATTTTCTTATTTTTTTGAAAGGGAGTGCTCTTCTTTATTAATTTGTAGTTAATTGCTCATTTCCAACGGTTCTCGATCAGGTTCTCGTGTGTGTAAAGAGACTGGACTTTTTCTGTGGTGAGTCAGACTTGTTTCACTCTCTAGTGAGGCTGGGGCCCAACTAGAGTGGTTCGTAGTCCTAGGATTGCACCATGACTATTAGAGCTACTAGGATTTTTTGAAATCGTAGGACTAGGACCACACTGCATTTAATTATGCGTACTAGTTCGATTTTCATTTAGTTAAATTAAATTGTTCTATCACTCACTAATAGAAATTCCTGTTCTAGGTGTGATTTCCCGTGCATGCATTAGTTTTATTTTTCTAGGGAAATTTCAATTTTGTTTAGCATATTGCACCAAGATTGCAACGAGGCACTACAAGTATCTCTAACTCAGTATTCATCATCATGTTTCCCGTTGCATGGCTTTTTTTTATTCTCCCTCAGTTTTCATTCACATAGGAATAGAGAAAACTGGAATCCTCGTGTAGACGTGTATTTATCTCCACTCAAATTCAAAGTGATAACCAAATTGAAACAAGGGGACTGCTAACATTATTGACTAAATAAAACTGGATAGAATTGAGTATCATTGTTTGTAGGAGAGCAACCCCGTCCTTGTATTCATTTATTGTTCTCAGTGAGAGAGAGACGAACACTAGGATAGGGCCAAGCCTGGATTTTCATATTGACTACTAATTCTACAAAAACGATTAGCTACTTCTCAGTGAGGAAACATGGTAGCTGGTAAACGATCAGGATTTTCTTAGCAGAGTGGATGGTTTAAAGGACCCTACGTAAGGCTCGATCCTTAAGTAACGGGTAGTCATTCTATGGTATGTACTTACATCCATACTGGCTGAAAGTAGGTGCAACTATTCGTAAGAGTCGGGCCAGTTTTTAGGGAAATACATGCACCTAATAGCTCGTTAACTCTTTCAAAGTTTGCATTTATCACCAACTAAAACAGACAAGATAATTTGGTCGAACCTTTACGGCCTTCACAGCGTTCAGTTGGTGAATTTTGGGTTTGCTCTTGTGTTTGTTTTTGTGTATGTTCATGTGTGTTTTCCCTCTGTATCAATTCACATCAATCCGCTCTCATTCCTTCTCAAAGATGTCGGCTCATCGGTTTATGCACCGACCATGTTCATCATATTACTCCTCCATGAACCCTCTCTTCGAGATGGACCCACTACCCCATTCCAACTACGAAGTCAGGCCTCTGACCGACTTTATATCCTCCTCTTATTCCCTCCAGGGGAATCCTCTCTTTGAGATGATTTCTCCACAACCACCCGCCTTCTTTCCATCCCACCCCGCTTCTGAAGTCAGAACTTCGACTAACTTTCCCACTTCTCCGCACTTTCCACCTTCCTCACCTTCTCACATTCCAGATCCACTTCCATCCTTGGTTAACTCACCTTAAAATTGGAAGCTTGTTGGAATCAGGGAACCATTTAAAGAGCAAGCCACTGCTGAGACAGATAATTGGCAGAATTACCTACCCCCATACATCTCATCTGATTCTCATATGAATGTTGGGACATATCCACAAATAACGCATATACATCCCGACCGGACCTTAGGGTATCACATGGTCAAACCAAGGAACTGAATGGAGAAGCATGCACACGATGATTTCTCGAACTTGATTGACTTTAGTGATCAAGCATACATTGGCCATCCATTCAACGATCCTCCACATGCAGGGGACTGGACCCATGAGTTAGATTTACAAATCGCTTGTATATCGAATCCATTGTATGAGGCTCCGACCAAGATCTGTCATACGGATGGTCTCTACTCAACTCAATGCTACATGTCGGAGTCAAGGTATGTTGAGTATGAGACTTTGAATTCTCAACAGTATCCTCAAATTCAGCAGAATTCACTCCCTGATTTGTCATGAGAATATTTTGGAGGATGACATTTTTTCAGACTTGTCAAAAGACATAAATCAATTGAGGACATGTTGAAGAATGTCATTGACTTATTGTATTCATATGCTGCCAATCTGGTATGGAAATGGAGAATGACAAGAGAGGATTTGATGTTGAAAATCAAGAAACACGAGGGGACCCACACACTCTGTACATCTGGAGTGAGCTCTACCTCCCTCTTCTACTAACCACTTGCCCTCTAATCTCGAATCTGCATTTTCTCCCTCTCCTCCTTTTACATATAGAAAAGACCCAAAAATGAAAAACCAGAAAATGTCATAAAAATTGAAACAAAAATGATCTAAAAAAATTGGATCCTACCCTTAGGGAAGTAATTGTTGAGGAAATGATTCTTAAGCTTCCCTTAATAAAGGCCATAGAACACTTCCCCGATGTCAAAAGATTTGTGAAGAGTAAATTGATGCCTAAGAGGCCGGGCAAAATGAGAACAAGGACAAAAAGATACATAGTGTCTATGGCCACCTCCTTGGTGATGGGAGGAAGACCAAGAGCCGCAGAGTGAAGCGGTTTCCCCGAGTTGAATGTGGAATCAAAGACACCATTTTGACCCATGAGAGAATCAATGATCACTAATCGATAAATATCATCCCAACCTCCGTGTTTGACAAGCTCAAACTCGGACCTCTAAGGAAATTGAGAGCAATCATGCAGATGGTTGACTGATCCATCAAATGGTCAAGAGGAACCATTTCAGTCATCATTGCTTTCGAGGTGCTCCACTCAGAGTGGAATTCACAGTCATTGATATTAAGCACCTAGGAGAGTTCACCCGAAGTCGTTCTTAGCCTTGGCTAAGACGACTATAGATTGCGAGACTCTGGAGATTGATTTCCCTGCATTGGTACATACCGATCGTATATGACCTTTGAGGACACACTCAAACCTGAAGTAACCCACATAGCCGCTGACAGTCGTGACCATCAAGAGGTAGATGAGTCCCACCTCTCTACTACACTTGAGATACTAATTGTTGAGCCAACAATTGGATCAGAGACTCCCCACACATCCACAACTTTCGTTGCTTGCATCACCACCACTGTCAAAGCTTCAATAAAGGACTCACAAACCGAAGCTATCCTTGACTCTGACACAACTTTTTCTGATTGTTTTGACCATTTTAATGATCTGACACATGAAGCTATCAAGGTCAAGCCAACTGAGAGCACTAGCACCTACTCGGGATGTGGGCTGACCCTACAAGAGTATTACAATCTATATGGAGACTCATCTGATAAGGAACCTATGGTCAGCACCTCACATACACCACATCTCGGACCTTCAATAAAGGAGACAGTCATGACCAAATTGACCCTTCCCAAAAACACGGGTGCTCCATCCTCTAGTCAGTTATCCACTGAGAAGAAGTCGAGAACAGATTCCTCGAGGTGTTTCTCGAACCTCTCAAGGTGTATCACTCTCATCTTCCTCTCAATGCTTCAAGTTTTAGAAAATTGGCTACGAAAGTTTCCTTCAACATACCAGAGAAGGAATTTTCTAAGGATTCCTCATTAGGTCTGGATGAGGTGATTTATATGAGTGAGCTCAATTCGGTTGTTCTTAAGCCATATCTGAGCAAGTAGTCGTGTTTCGGCCCTCGTTGGAAGATCCCTTCACCTCATTATTATTCATCTGAGGATGATTCCGACAGCGGCAGATTTGTATATTCCCCATCTCCTCGTTGATGAATCTACGATTCATCATCTTTATTCATTTTTTAGCTTAAAATCCCTTATATAACACTAACTCCATATTCTTGCTAACTTGCATCTGTGTGTATATATTGTATATTTGTATATTATTTTAACATAAAACAAATAAATAAATAAAGGAAAAATAAAGAAAAGAAAATGAAAAAAGGAAGACTGTATACAGGCTGGCCCGAACCCTGAGAGAAGGTTAAGACTTGACCTGATCGACCAGGAATAAAGTAGGGGGAGATAGGGTCCTCAATTAGAAAATCCAAAAAAATTGGGTGCTGTGTATATTTGTATAATTCACTATTTTATTTGTACCTGAATTGACCTCAAATCAAATAACTTTCAAAATCAAAGTTGTAAATAAAAATATGTTCTAATTAATAAAAATAATTGCACAATTAAATCATGTACAGAATAAAAGCAACCATACTTAGAAAAATCTACTAAGCACTAATTGAAAGACCAATTCCGGCTGCATATGAACTCAAATTGAACCAATCTCATTCCATTCGATTTTAAATTAAATTATCTGTAAAATGACTGTATTTTCATAATTTTTGGAGTTACAAGTAAAAAGTTGGTTTTCTGGGGTGTTTTATGCAATTTTCCCATGTATTTTGTACATATTGTATTTGTATATATATTTGTAATTATTTTTTACTAATTATTTTAAAATAAAAAAATTAAAATAAAAAATTTGAAAATTTGAAAATAAAAAAATCTAATTTCCTCATTTACCCATGTATATATTATTATATATGTATATAGCATATGTATATATTAAATTTTCTTAACTAACCTGCACAAAAAATAAAAAAATAACTTTTAATTTTCTAATAAATAAAGTGATGAAAATTCAAAAAAATAGTTAATTTTTGTAAATATTTTTTGACACTTATCTTTTATCTCTATCTCATTTCAATTTTATCTCTTATCTTTATCCAAAAAGCCAAAAATTCGATCATCTCCATTATCTTTTCTATTTATATGGCTCCTTCTCCCTCATTCCAACGGGATCAATCTTTGGTGAGAGGAGCCCGATCTCCAAGAGTCTTCTTGTCGATAAAGGTGCCTAGCCTTCGAGTTGTCCGGTGACAACAAGTCGGCCTTCGTCGAGGCGATCACGGTAGTTTTCCGCTCCTAAGGTGAGATCCATCGTTATTTCTTCATTTTTTATCTAGGTTAATCGTAGTTTAAATTTCACAACTTCATTTCATCATCATTTTGTTTTTCTAGATCTTAAAAAAATCCATCACGATTCGATCCGCTTCGATCTCGATTTTTCATCTCACGTTCTTGACCTCTCCATGTTCATTTTCTATCTTCCACGATCTATCAACTCCGACCAAGCACGGTGGTTGGAGAATCGGATATGATTCTTCCATTTTTTTCCGGATCCCCGTTCGCATTTTCCGTTTGATTTTGGGATTTGAACCATCGTGTTTGCATCCTAAGTTGTTTATAAATAAAAATAAATAAATATAAAAATGTATATGTTTGTTTTCTTTTTCTCTAATGTTTGTTTTGCAGGATCAATAAAAACAATAAAAAAATTAAAAATTAAAAAAATAAAAAAATATTTCTATTTTCTATTTTTAATTTCCCTATTTTGGATTTAAAAAATATAATATAAAAAAAGTTTTTTTCATTACTATTGATATTCAAAAAAACAAAAATAAATAAATAAGGGGGGAACGGCAGCCAGGAGCTGCCGCTGCCCCCATCCTTCTCCGCTGCTAGGTGCACCACCGAAGCCGCTACTCTGTCGACCTCCAGTACCCTTCCATCTCCGCCCGTAGCCACATGCGGCCCCGACTGCTCTAGGCGGCTGTGCCACCGATCCGCCACGCCCTCCTCTTGACGCTCGCACGTGTGCGGCCCTCCGCCTCCGGCTGCCCCGCGTCGACAACCGCCCTCCGCCGATCTCCAAGCCAACCACCCAGCGCCCCATACGAGGCCACGTCGCCCTCAGTGCCACGTGCGGTGCACGACCTCCGCACCGCCCTTCGCGTCGTGCCGCCATTGGAAAGAAGAAGAAGAGGCGGCGGTTGTCGTTCCCCTTTCCTCCTGTTGAAAAACAAACGAAGACAACCAAGCCCTAGAAGTTGGGTTTTGAATAAACTATTGAAATAATTGCGAAAGATTCCCTCAAGGTTGTCTAAATTGCAAAGACATCCCTGCTCTCCAAAGAAAGTCACGTGCAATGCACATGCTTCCTGGGTAATTTGCAACGAACTTCAATTTTTATTGATTTATATATTTAGCCCTTAAACTTTGAACAATTGTAATTTGGTCCTTGCACTTTCAGAACAATAATTTGCTTGATCTCTCTAACGAAATAAAGGTTTTTATTATTCAAAAAATTCTTAAAAAAAATGCAAGCTCCTGCAGTAGTTTTTATCATTGTATAAATTTTTCATGCTTTTGTTGAATTTTGATATATTTAAAAAAATCAAAAACATATTTTTATCTTCTAGAAATTCAAAAAATTCATAAAAATTTGAAAATAGCTCAAAAATTCCAAAAAAATACAATAGTTTTATTTTATTATCTTTTAATTTCTATCCAAATTATACGCATTAATTCTTTATAAACCCAAAAAATTGAAAAATACTAAAAATCTTATAAAAATAATACAAAATTCTACAAAAATCCAAAAATTATCATTTCACTTCCTGTTTGTATATTTGCATATAGTTTGTCATAAAAATAATTGCCAGGACTTTTGAGCACTTAAAATATTTTTAAGTTGCAAATTACTCCAGACTGTGCATTGTTTCTCATTTTGCCACTATTTTAATTTTAGAAAAATACAAAAACATTTGAAAATTTCTACTAAAATTTACAAAACCATTTCAAAATCTTTAAAACACAAAAATATTTTCTCTGAATTTTGTTGAGCATTTTTGATATAATTGAAAATTACAAAAAGAGTTGGCGTGTGTATTTCGTGTGTTTGTGCATATTGTTCTTGATTTTAAAAAAATGCAAAATTAAAATCATTAAAAATTTGAAAATCAGAAAATAAAAATAAAAAAATAAAAAAATCCACAAAAACCAAGGATAGTTTGCCTTTGAGATTTCTCTTTTCTTTTAATTGATTTTTTGTCGATTAATTGAATAACCCTCGGAATTGTAGCCTCCCTGAGTTCGATCATGTCCTCTATACAGGTAAATAAGTAGAAAAAATAAAAAAAAATATTGTTTGTTTGTCCTGGGATTTTGGGGATAGCAATGACCACTATTCATCAATTTTCCATCTTCGAAGCATCTTGTAACAACAAAATGGCGTCGTTGCTGGGGAGGCATGGCGAGGGTAGTTAGGTTTCTCTTTTGACCCGCTATTCTTGGTTGTATAATTTTCCACATTCACTCCATTATTAATAGAAGCTAACTTGTTCTTGCCCGTTAAAAGAAGCTATCATCTAGGACGGTTCACTTGCATCATATAGGATAGTTTATTTCAATTCTGCGCAGATCACTTGCATGTAGAGTGCTGGCAAGAAGGTACGCATCTCTAACCCCTGCATGCATCATTATTTTTAATCGTGCATTGGCATTTCCGATCTCCTTCCTTGTTTTCACTCACATAAGTTAAAAATGAAATTGGACACTCGGTAGGCGATTCTTTGAAAATATTTTAACCAAGTGACAACTGTCTAAAATACGGGACTGCTAAAGGCGACCCTAAAATAAAACAAGGAAAAATCATTATTTTGGGGAGAGTAACCCCCTCATTGTTTGGTTTGTATGTAGCGAGAGAGCGACCCGCACACTAGGATAGAACCATGTTGAACTCTTTTCAGACTACTATCTTGGGTTAGTCGTTCTCTAGTGAGGATCTCTCCGGTAGTCGATAAAGTGGCCCCGACGTCCTTAACAGATTGAATTGATCGGGTAGCCGGTAAACGGTCTGCAATTCATACTAGATGGGAAAGATCTAACTTTGGGATTAGGCGAGTCTCTTGAGAGCATTGGGTTCCCAACATCTCACTTTAACCGCTCGGATAGATTGTATTCTCACCAAACTCTAAACTTGACAAGATAATTGACCGAACCTTCATGATCTTCACATTGAGTTGAGTTGGTGAACTGGGGGTTTGTATTGTGTTTGATTGCTTGTGTACATACCCGGTCCTTCTTGCATTTGCGCCTTTTTCTCCATATCTTTTGAGTTGACCCCCGTGCTCTTCCGATCCCGTCTTTTGTTTTAGAGATGGCCGATTAGAGTTATTTTAATCCGATCTTCGCGGACTTCTTGCACTCTCCAGATGATCCACCTTCCCTTTTCCAGGAGGACTTTCCTCCTGATTTTTGTGCATATCCACCTAACCCATTATTTTAGGAATCGGACGATGATTTTCACCCACCCTCATTCAACCCACCTGATCCTGGGATTTTGGAGCCACCTTTCATGATTTCCACACTTGAGACATTGAACCAGATGATGGAGCATATGAATTCGAGGATTAGCAATCTATTTAACATAAATACTAGCCAGAACGCTGATCCACTATTTGAGGATATGGATTCACTTTAGGAGAATCATGAGATTTTGCAATCGCCCAAAATACATAAAAATGAGAAAATTTTAAAAATCCAAAAAGATTCTAGGAGACATTATTGATTCATTTTGTGAGGAGAGGACCCAAATGCCTGATCATTTACCCATACATCTATTCACATCATGTCCCAACTTTGACCCCGAGGATTCCACTATACATACTGCTCTTGGCAATCCTCGTGTATATGCTGATTCCAATCTCCTCCCTTGTATGGAGGAGGTCCAAAATTTAAAAAAAATTGTTGATTGAACCTGAAGTGGTGGCCACTATTCATGAGATCATTAAAGCCCCACTTCAACAAGCCATGACAGATTTATCTACTCCTCAACACAAGAAAAGAAAGTGAAGGAGAAGATCTGAGCATCACATCTTGACCATGGCCACTGCCTACGCCATCTCTCACCGTCCACATTTTAAGAAAGGGAACACTACCATGCCTCTTGTGAGTTGCTCCATCTCTGACCATTCTTGTGATAACACTCTCCTTGACAGCGGTTCTTCAATCAATATAATACCCTTCTCTATGGTACAGTCTCTTCATCTTAGGCCTCTCAATAAAACCAGGATGATAGTTCAATTTGCTGATGGATCTATCAAGAGGCTGAAGGGTTTTCTAGAAAACGTTGTCATTCTTATTCAGAGCATGAATTTCACTTAGGATTTTGTTGTAATGCCCATAGAGACCTCTACCCTTGTGGAGCACCCTCCAATCATCCTGGGACGACCGTTCCTCGCCTCTGCAGGAGTCGTTATTGATTATGGTTCAGGAGAGATTCGCTTCCGTTCTGATGCAAGGAGCGATGTGTTGATCACTACACCCACTACTGACCAGAGACCTGCATCCCATGAGAGCCCGCCCGTGTTAGCCAACCCCAAGAAATTTGACCTCGATAATAATATCAGATATTCTTGTTATATGTTGGATGATAAGGAAACCCAAGAATTCCTCTTGAAGGAGGAAGAATCGGAAAGCATAGACCTTGGAGCTTCCCCTTCTGGTATGTGGAGATGCATTGATGACATATGTGGAATTTACACGATAGACACCCTAGAGCGGAAGGCGGACTCTGAGACTAGATAGGACCGCTACAATTCTACTACTTGCACTGATGAGTATGTTCCTATTCACCCCAATTCAGATGAGACCAATCAGGACAAATTTGATTTGATTGCGTTTATAAAGGAATTTGGGCCTTTTGATAAAGATGATGATCCGGTAGAAGCTCGCCAAGCTGAAATTGATCCTACTTTTTCTGATAATGATTTCGGGCCATTTTACTTTGATGTTTGCAAGACTTCCCAGGCAGAACATGACCACACTACTTCCAATAACTAGTTTAGGCATGTACAATCTGAATCCGTCGAGGATACATTCTTGATCGATCATGATCAGTTCATATCTAATGATAACCCCAATATCGACCTACACCTTGTCAAATCCATACCTCAGTGGTCCTGCAAGAAGGTTCGTTTTTTATCTTCTTGATCTTTGTACATCCACTCCTCTTGTATATTCTTTCGTTTTACTCTTTCTTCTCCCGTTTTATCATTCACCCCTTTTCTGTGTGTGTGTGTGTATGCTATACTTAGGATGAAAAAGGAAAAAAAACCTTTCTTTTACATCTGCATTTCTCTCAAAATATCCATAAAAAGTTCAAAATTAGGAAATTTATTTTTTAAAAATGTTCTTTTCACATGTAAATCATTTTTCAAAAAAATGCTTTCTTTGCATTGTACATATTTTCTTGCATTTGCATGTGCATTTTTCAGGATAGTATTGACATTTAAACTATATCTGGAATAAAATTGAAGAATGAAGCTTAGTTGGGCCTTAATCCACTTAATTTCAGAGGAACCCTTATAAGAAATGGAGTTAAGACTTTTCAGGTCCTAGTGACTTAATTCTTTGAGTCCATAAGACTATGTTCACATGTCATCTTGATTAGTCTAAGCAGAACATTTAACAACACATGCATGATTCTTTCAGACTGTGGCTTATCTTGGACAAGCACTCTACACGTAGCTCTTCATGGATGAGGTAGTGAGGAGGAAGAATCTTTTGGCTTGGGGTAGCATACGAGGGTAGTACATCTAGGCAAAACCTCTTATCTTCTTCTAGGGAAGGAAGTGTGTCTCAACCTGGTCTAACGATGTTCAGGTCTAAAGACCTGATGTTGTGGGGTTGCAATAATGCTTCAAAAGAGGGATAGTCTATTGGCTCAAGAGGAAAAACTCCTTATGTACATGATGCACCTTGTATATGCTTTCAAAAAAAAGTATGGAAAATGCAGAATCTCCAAAAGTAGGCAGGCCTGATTGAAAAGTAAAATGTCTGCCAGAGTGTATATAAAAGGATAAAAAAATACAATAAGAGATTCAATGACAAATTTTTGTAAGATTACAGCGGATGACTTGGCTACACTGGTCATGCATCCTAGGATAGGTAGCTACACTGGTTACCATCCATTCTTTTCTCCACCCCCTCTTCTTGAGCTGGTTGTACTTGAACTTAGAAGGGAATATCTCCGCTCCTCGAGGAAAGAGTTGCAAGACCGGGGAACTAGAGTTACCTTGTTGAGGGAGGTTGTTTCTTTACTACTTCTGAGATGTGGAGCTATACCTCGCTTACACCGTACAAGTAAAGATTCATAGTCATAAGAATTGGTGTATGTAGATTTGTTCTGACCTGACTGTTGAGGAGACCTGAATAGGAGTCCTGTGGAATTTAGAGGTTGTTATGTTTTAAATCCATCTCCCATTAAGGTTCGACACACTAATAATCCAAAGGTCCGACAGAGCTCCAAACTACAATTTTATGAAGATAAGTTTAATACTCAATATTATCCTACTTTCTTTATTTTCCCTTTCTTTTTCTTTTTCTTTTTCTTCACTTATTCTTTCTAATAAGTGTTCACTAAGGGACTAGCAAAGGTAAAGCATAAGGAATGATGAATCTACGATTTGTCATCTTTATTCATTTATTTTAGCTTAAAATCCCTTATAAAAACATATATATAACACTAACTCCATATTCTTACTAACTTGCATCTGTATGTAAATATTGAATATTTGTATATTATTTTAACCTAAAATAAATAAAGAAAGAAAGGAATAAAAAAGAAAAGAAAAGAAAAAAAGGAAGACTGTATACAGGCTGACCCGAACACCGAGAGAAGGTCAAGACTTGACCTGATCGACCAGGAATAAAGTAGGGGGAGATAGGGTCCTCAATTAGAAAATCCAAAAAAAATTGGGTGTTGTGTATATTTGTACACTTCACTATTTTATTTGTACCAGAATTGACCTCAAATCAAATAACTTTCAAAACCAAAGGTGTAAATAAAAATGTGTTCTAATTAATAAAAATAATTGGACAATTAAATCATGTACAGAATAAAAACAACCATACTTAGAAAAAGCCACTAAGCACTAATTGAAAGACCAAATCCAGCTCCATGAACTCAAATTGAACCAATCTCACTTCCATTGGATTCTAAATGAAATTATCTTTAAAATGGATGTATTTTCATAATTTTTGGAGTTACGAGTAAAAAGTTAGTTTTTTTGGGTGTTTTGTGCAATTTTCCCATGTATTTTGTACATATTGTATTTGCATATATATTCATAATTATTTTTTACTAATTATTTTAAAATAAAAAGATTAAAATAAAAAAAATTAAAAATTTTAAAATAAAAAAATCTAATTTCCTCATTTACCCATGTATATATTGTTATATTTGTATATACCATATGTATATATTAAATTTTCTTAACTAACCTCCACAAAAAATAAAAAAAATAACTTTTAATTTTCCAATAAATAAAGTGATGAAAATTCAAAAAAATAGTTAATTTTTGTAAATATTTTTTGACACTTATCTTTTTATCTCTATCTCATTTCAATTTTATCTCTTATCTTTATCCAAAAAGCCAAAAATTCAAATTTCATCTCCATTATCTTTTCTATTTATATGGCTCCTTCTCCCTCATTCAAACTTGATCACTCTTTGGTGAGAGGAGCCCGATCTTCGAGAGTCTTCTTGTCGAGAAAGGTGCCTAGCCTCTGAGACGTCCGGTGACAGCGAGTCGGCCTTCGTCAAGGAGATCTCCTAAGGTGAGATCCATCATTAGTTCTTAATTTTTTATCTAGGTTAGTCATAGTTTAAATTTTGCAACTTCATTTAATCATAAATTTATTTTTCTAGATCTTAAAAAAATCCATCACGATTCGATCCGCTTCGATCTCGATTTTTCATCTCACGTTCTTGACCTCTCCACGTTCATTTTCTATCTTACATGATCTATCAACTCTGACCACGCACGGTGGATGGAGAATCGGATTCGATTCTTCCATTGTTTGTTGGATCCTCGTTTGCATTTTCCGTTTGATTTTGGGATTTGAACCATCATGTTTGCGTCCTAAGTTGTCTATAAATAAAAAATAAATAAATATAAAATATATATATTTGTTTTCTTTTTCTCTAACATTTGTTTTGTAGGATCATTAAAAAACAAGAAAAATAAAAAAATAAAAAATAAATAAAAAATATTTCTATTTTCTATTTTCAATTTGCCTATTTCGAATTTAAAAAATAAAACATAAAAAAGTTTTTTTCATTACTATTGACATTCAAAAAAATAAATAAGGGGGGAACGGCAGCCAAGAGCCGTCGCCGCCCCCTCCTTCTCCGCCGCTAGGTCCACCACCGCAGCCGATACTCCGTCAACCTCCAGCACCCTTCTCTCGACGCCTGCACGTGTGTGGCCCTCCACCTCCAGCTGCCCCGCGTCGACAGCCGCCCTCCGCCGATCTCCAGGCCAACCACCCGGTGCCCCACGCGAGGCCGCATCGCCCTCAGTGCCGCGTGCGGTGCGCGACCTCCGCGTCGCCCTTCGCGTCTTGTCGCAATTGGAAAGAAGAAGGGGCAGAGGTTGTCGTTCCCCTTTCCTCCTGTTGAAAAGCAAATGAAGACAACCAAGCCCTAGAAGTTGGGTTTTGAATAAACTATTGAAATAATTGCAAAAGAGCCCCTCAAGGTTGTCTGAATTGCAAAGACGTCCCTGCCCTCCAAAGAAAGTCGTGCATTGCATATGATTCCTGGGTAATTTGCAACTGAGCTTCATTTTTTATTTGATTATATTCAGCCCTTAAACTTTGAACAATTGCAATTTGGTCCCTACATTTTCAGAATAATAATTTGCTTGATCTCTTTGATTAAATAAATGTTTTATTATTCGAAAAATTCTCAAAAAAAGTTCCATGCTCCTGCTGTAGCTTTTATCATTGTATAAAATTTTCATGATTTTTTGTTGAATTTGGATATATTTAAAAAAAATCAAAACAACATCTTTTTATCTTCCAGAAATTAAAAAATTCATAAAAATTTAAAAATAGCTCCAAAAATTCCAAAAAAAATTAGAGTAGTTTTATTTTTATTATATTTTAAATTCTGTTCAAATTTTGTCCATTAATTCTTTATAAAACCCAAAAAATGAAAAAATACTAAAAATCTTATAAAAATCATAAAAAAATCTACAAAAATCCCAAAAAATATCATTTTACTTCCTGTTTGTAGATATTTACATATAGTTCGTCATAAAAATAATTGTCAGAAGTTTTAGGCACTTAAAATATTTTTAAGTTGCAAATTACTCCAGGTTGTGCATTGTTTCTCATTTTACCACTGTTTGATTTTTAGACAAATACAAAAACATTTGAAAATTTTCTACAAAAAATTGCAAAAACATTTCAAAATCTTTAAAACACAAAAATATTTTCTCTGAATTGTTTTGAACATTTTGGTATAATTAAAAATTACAAAAAGAGTTGGTGTGTGTATTTCATGTGTTTGTGTATATTGTTCTTGATTTTAAAAAAAAATTGTAAAATTAAAATCATTAAAAAATTAAAAATCAGAAAATCAAAAAATAAAAATATTAAAAATATTAAAAAATGAAAAAATCCACAAAAACCAAGGATAGTTTGCCTTTGAGATTTCCCTTTTCTTTTAATTGATTTTTTGTCGATTAATTGAATAACCCTCGGGAATTGTAGCTTCCATGAGTTCGATCATGTCTGCTATACAGGTAAATAAGTAGCAAAAAATATTGTTTGTTTGTCGTGGGATTCTTGGGGATAGCAACGACCACTATTCATCAATTTTCCATCTTCGAAGCATCCTGTAACAACACTCATCCATGCAAGAAGGTTCATTACAAACCTTCTTGATCCTAGTATATTCTCCCTCCATCTTCTTTTCTTCACCATTCTCTGTGTATTCTCCAGATCTCATCGGTTCTCACACTTACTCATGTCATATACTTAGGCTGGCCAGAGCCTAAGTATATGGGGACTGATGCCCACCCTATATATCCATCCATCTCTCCTCTTGACCTCGACCACCCTTTTTTTGATCTTCTTATATTCTTAGGCTGGCCAGAGCCAAGTATTGGGGGACAGTCGACTTCTATACTCTTTTTATTTTTCACTCTCTTACGCTTAGCACGAGCTATGTCTTTTTGCCGCTTCTTGTGCTCTGAGGACACATACGCTAAGTATAGGGGGTGTGTGTGTATTACATATATACTTTACACATAGCTCGTACTTTCGTGTATTTTTGTATATTTATGTAATAATTATGAGATGGATAAAATTAGTAAAAAAACTCTTTAAAATACTTGTATAATACTCTCTATAAAATTTTGTAAAATCCTTGTAAAGTAAAACTTTTGTAAAATTGTTATAAAAAATGAGGTAAAAAGGGCTTCTTAATTACTCTTGCATACCATCCTTGCATTCATTCAAAAAAACTCATAAAACATTTCATTCATATGCATGTCATCTACATTTCATTTGCATATCTAGCCTATGCAACGTAGAAAGTTATTGGGTACTAAACTGAGTTATATATAGAAGTTGAGAGTGGTCTTGACTTGGCCTTAGTCTACCTAATTTTTAGAGGAACTTCATCGAGAAGGAGGATTTTAAAAGCTTCAGATCTTTGACTTAATTCTTCGAGTTCCACATGACAATGTGCAGACTTTGACTCTTAGTGTCTAACATGGTCACCTCATTCTAGGTATGAATTCTGAATAGGGAATTAATCTGTACTCTTGCACTACGGACTTAGCTCAACTCATATGGGGTGTTGGAAGACTGTGTGCCTCTTTTCTGGTAGCGTGGACATATAAAGACCGGAGTATGGATTGAAATAAAGCTTCAGATGAGGGATGGACGATTGGATGCAATTTTTTTCTAAGACCTCAAAACATGTGCGAAAAGAAAGAATATATATCTGTATGGGCATAAAAGATCCATGCAGAGTTACCAAAAATCCATACCAAAAGAAGCCAACTACCAAATAAATATTTGACCAAAAAGGTCCAGCTTCAAGACAACTCATAGATCTTGGTGGAGACTTGGCTACACTGGCTAGATTCACAAGGAGAGATGACTACACTGGTCACCCTTCAGTTCTTTTCCCTATCTTCTACAAATTTCTACCCCTTTCGATTGTGAACACAGCACGACTGAACTCAAAAGGAAATACCTGACTCCATGAGGATGAGTTATTGGAGGAGGGGTTTGCATGGTAGTCCGGCATTCTTGATGGAAAGAGCTAAAACCTTTCACACACAAGAGACAGTTGTTCAATGTTCATGGCGTATGCTTTGGGAGAAGAATTGATCTAAGATGACTTCTGGACAGAAACTATTACAATGATATGTAGAACTTGGGGCCCGTTAATTTTAAAACCCTGATTCTCATAGGAGATCCATCAAACTATTAACTCAAAAGTCAGGTCTAGCTCCATTTTTACCTTTTGTTCATGACCTTGGTATGGAACCTAAAATCCTTTCACTGTTGCATTTCATTTTAGTTGCTTGGGGACGAGCAAGGTTTAAGCATAGGGGGTTGATGAATCCGTGATTCATCACATTAAAATTTAAAAATAGAGCTTTGTTCCCTAGTAATTAGCTGCATTTCATCATTTATTCCGCATTTTTACTATTCATGCACTTAGAATTAATATCTGTATTTTAGCATACATATTTGCATCTATAATCATCTTCACATTTTCACCTAACTTCATGCATTTTTAATTAAATCATGCTAACTCTAATTGACATGAAACAAACTTCATTGTGTTCATATCATTAACCTTAATCCATGAAAAATCTTTAAAAAAATGTTAACTTGTAAACATGCAAAATAATCTCAAACCCTAATTTCATAAAAGCTGGACTAAAGCACTGATATAATTCTCATATAGTGTTTGATTTCTCTATACTCACTTTTAAAGTAATATACATTCAAATACCTTCAAAATAAGAATTTCATAAAATTGGAGCTCATTTGTAAATGTTGGTTTTGGGCCTCTTTCGTGCATTGTACATTTTCATCAATTTTGACCTATCATTCAATGTGCATATTTCATACATTGTAACTATTTCCTTTTTCATTTCTTTAATTTATTCATTGTTTTAATAAATCGTAAAAATCAAAACCCAAAAAATCAGAAAAGCAAAGAAAAAGACTAATTCTGACTTGAGCTTATTGACCTAATCCACTTGTACATAATAACCTCCCTAATTTTTCTGACCTATTTAATATCCATAAAGATACAAAAAAATGTCATTTGAGTCCACTGCATTATTTCATAGCATGTTTGATTTTTGCATGTATTTATCTATCATCAGATAATCAAATAAAAATTGTAAAACCAAAAAACGGTATTTTATATACATAGGTGTATCTTGCACATCACATTCCATTTGCATATGAGTCATTCATGAGCATTGTAGATTATAATTAGTTGCACATTTTTCTTATTGAATACCTTTGCGTCTGAATCTGTCTACCATTTTAAAAGTATTTGTTTCTGCATTTTTAAGCTTGGTCAACATCTTTGGTCAACTTTGTGCCACGTGGCATCATGCCACTAGTTCACTTGACCCTAGTATCCCCCACGTCCTCTCTCTTCACGTGCCTAGCACGTGAGCCATCCACCCTTCCTTTCTCTCTCCTCACGTGCAAGGCACGTGACGCCATGCCTCCTCCTCACGCGCTTGGCACGTGCCCCCCCCCACCCCCCGACGCACGTGCCTAGCATGTGCTTCCCTAACCTCCAGCCGCATTTCCTGCTGCACTTGGACCACCACTCCTCTACCTTCAAATACCAGCACGCCTCCTCTGACCAAGCAACCACATCATATCCCCTAACCTTCATACCACGTCCTCCTGCGTTGATCGACTCCTACCTTAACCAAACCCCTTATACTATCACCTAAAACGTCCACCAGCAATAACAAACTCCCTATATCCTATCATCCAATGCCTTAGCCATGCCATAACCATCTCCTCTCTACCTCCTATAAAAGCCTATTGCCTCCAACTTGCGAGGGCATCTGTTGATGGAGAGAGAAAAAGGCCCAACACTCCTGTTCCTATGGTGACAATAGAGAACGTCAATCGAGCAGCGATGACCTCCAAATTCCCGACGAGATCCAAGGGGTTCCGATCCCTTGTTGCAGCTCCTTCACGAGTTGCTCGAGCTCTGCATCGTCGCTACATCAAGCTAAGAACACCGAACTTCATCGAGCTCAGTATCCCTAGGCACCCGTCCATCTTTCAGTTGCCTTCTTTGACACCAACGCTTCCCACGGGACTTCACCATCGCATCTCTTCGACAACATCTCCACCACCAAGCCCCGGTCGTGTGTCGATCAGGCATCGTACACCATCAGCCGACTACGCTCTGACCGCCTCTCATCAGCCTCGACCACCAGCTACACCTCCGTTGAACTCCACCCACGCCTCCAGGACAACATCCTCGGGCCACCCGCCCATCCTTATCACCCCGCACATGCGTGACACATGAGGGAGAGATGACATTTGCAGTGAGGCCCTCCACAGCTTCCAGGAATTACGGCCAATTCCTCCAACATTTGCATCACGTGAGTATCGGGGAAAATTTATGCTCGCACCCTCCATCTTCACAAAATACCAGAAGGGCCCAATCGTTCAAGCAGGCACGTGCTACGCATGTGCCTTGGTGGAAAATTTGCAAAAAAAATCCCTTCCGAGTATGGGTAATCATTCTCATGTCCTTGTGCTTCACTTTCCTTTATTTATTTTATTATGTAATTTGTATTTAGATCCCTCTGTTCTTTATTTATTTTGAACTCAGTTATTTAATTAATTAAAAAGTGGCATTTTCATTGTTTAACTACTTCTCTCCATTTGGCATGTGCGTAGTATTTTTATGATATGTGGTTAATTAATTATTAATTTTCTTGTGAAAAAATACATACTTTATCCATTCCGTGCTTTAAAATTCATATAAAATTAACCATAGTGCCAAAAATTGTCAAAAATTCAGGATTGCTACAATTAGTTGACTTCTTTATTAGGCCCAAAAATCCATATTTCAGATACTGCAAAAGAATCATATTTGTAGATTTAATAGAGTACCCTTGCTCTGATACCAAACCGTGACATCTCTAGGGTCCAAATACTCATCAATACACATCCGTACATATGATTTTACATTCCAAATGCCAATATGTATACTACATGTAGGAGATTAGTTAAGAAAGAAAAATCAATTACATTTTCCATTTAGTTTCCAATTTCACCAATATAGACAAAAGATGTATAATTTACCAAAATGTATAAGAACTTGTGCATACACATCATATCTCTTAAAATCTGTACAGGTACAAGAAAACAAAAGAAAGTAAACTATTGCATCACAAGTCATCGCTGTAGAAAGTTAACCTACAAGCTACCTACTGTTGTGGTTGCTTCTCCTACGAACCTTTGGATTCATGCAAATATATTTATAAGCAAAGCGCCCAGTATATATATAAAACAACAACTAAAAAAAGGTACAAGTGTGAACAAGAAACTGTTAGTAAAGCAACTACCAATAAGAAAAGTGACTACTAATAAGTACTCAACGGGAAGTGAACACTCTACAAGGTAGTTATGTCATTTATGGTTTGACACTTAAATTATATAAGAAATATTATTTTTTATATGTATCCTAACTAAGTTCCGTCCATTATAAATGAGATACGATGTTCAATTTGAAACATAATTAACTAAGATCCACTACTCGTCAGTAAGAGTCCACGACTGTAGGGCACAAGTAGAGCACAAGATATGATTATAAGATCTTATTCATTACTCACTTACTGTAGTCGCAAAGACCTATGACTGCCTTCCATTTTTCTCCATGATGAGACAAAACGATAAAACACCTCCTTCTCTAATCACATCTCGAACTTCCTTGATATAACCAATACAAGAAACCAACTCGAGTGATCAGCTCTAATTGACCTTCCCTATTATTTATATGACCGAAAATGAAGACAAGACTACCAACCTTACATCCTCGAATGCCGTCATGTAACCACCAGAACTACATCGAGGCACAACCGAACTATGTTTCTTTCTGCTAGCGTAGAAATTGGGGTCACGGTCATCTTGTCATCTACCCAGGGATCCAAGGGTGCATGTCCATCCCTTGCGGTCGTTATCTCCCACTACACATGGCAACACGGAACTCCATATGTGTGCAAAACCTCAACATGGAAAAGGACGTCTATGGAGACACACAAAGCACATGGGGACTGTTGGACATGCGAGCCCACGGTGAGCCATTATGCAATAAATGTTATTGCAAATATCATTCCCTGATCTGAAATGAAGAATACATAATTTGCATAATAGGTCCCTTAGTACAATTAGGGTTATGTACCATGGCCATCTTAATGATCATACAGTTGTTGATTCAATTATTGAATCATAGAGGTTGGTGCTTAGATGAATATCTAATGAGTTAGATTGAGGACTCGTCAAGCACCGTTAAATGATTATTAAGAGATGATCTCCAGCCAGAGTAGGAGATGGCAATCATATCTCAGTTAGGCTGATATATGACCGACCTCTTGATGCAGGTCCTCTGCATAGGAATAGATTTTCGGAGGTGTCAAATTAGTTAGGTCAAAGAGTTGACTTAACGAGATCGAGATAACCAAAGTCCTATATCGTATGCTGTCACGATACAGGCACACATCCTCTGACCGGAGACAGATGTGTTACTATATGTTTGAGTATGTACATTTGGCAGACCAATAGGTTGATGACCTAATCAAGGTCTATACACCGGCACGCTGATGTACATATAAGGGCATATGAGTAATACGATCTCTCAAAGGGATTATACAGGTTCAGTTACTGAACCGGAAGACAAAGCTCACTCATGAGATATTGGGAAGAATCAAATTCCATGCGCATGGTCGTCTCGCTTTAGAAGCTTGACTGAATTTGTAGGTTTGATATATACTTTTGGAAAGTATATGATCAAGACCTAGGTATGATATATGCTTTTGGAAAGTATATGATCGATACTGACTCCCAATGATCAAATGAGAAACTTACTGATAAAACCACGAAGTAGACAGTGTAAAGTTGATCTAATACTTCGGGTTTATTCTGAGTCTTCCAGTATGCAGGATGTACAGATATTGGGAATACCTGAGGGTGATGTGATCATAAACGATTGTATAACCGTGACGCTTCCATTCCTAGAGAGTGATGAAACGGGTCTGGATTTTAGTGACTCCTCTTAGTAGAGAAGTAATCTGATCTTAGTCCAAATGTTGGACATTGATCTGAATGGGATTCAGATGAAATGAGAAGATTAGATTTGCGGTCTCGATTCAATCAAGCATCTATGGGAGGCCCGTGATCTGGATTTGAGATATGATCTCAATATCCATGTCACTATACATGGAACAATACAATCGCCATGTCCTTATCTCCAAGTATTCGCGGAGAAAGCGCATTATCCTTGAAAGAGTTCATGGATAATTCTATTGTTGATATATGTATCCGAGTTTTGAGAAAATGGATAATTAAATGTGATTTAATTATCATGAATAATATGAATTTGATTCATATTATAAGGAGAGTTATCTTAGATAATTAAATGTGATTTGATTATCAAAGATGTAAATAATGTGAATGTGATTCATATTATTTGAGCACATGAGAATAAGTTATCCAATATAATTAAATGTGATTTAATTATTATGGATAAGAATAATGTGGATGGTAATATCCAATTATTCATAATATATTATAAATGTGATTTATAATGTATTAGAGAGAGCTAATTATAATTTATATGTGTTGATTAATTATTATGTGTATTGGATACACATTGTATAATTAATTGATAATATAAATTATATGTTGTTTTGGGTTGTGAATATGATTCACAATTTTTTTCATGGCAAGATTGCAATATTCTCAAATATAATTGTGAATTATTTTTGAAGAATAAAAGCCAACAAAAGTTGTTGGAAATAAATAAAGGAGATTTTCAAGGAGATATGCAATCTCATGGATTTCCATGAGATTGCAATCTCCATGGAATCTTTGGGCGGCACATCATTCCCATAAGGAATTTATGGCCGTCCACTTTGGAAGGTACATGGAGATGAAATCTCCATGTATCTTCTCTCCTTATTTATTGGTTTGATTTAGGACTAATTTATAGTTGATTTTGTCAAATATATTTTAAACTAAATTTGTTGGTTTTACCAACAATATTCTTGACCATTGGATTGACATAAATCAATCTCATCCATTGATTTTATATGTCTCATGGATTGAGATCCATGGATCCCAAAACCCTATAAATAGAGAGGCATACCATGCTCTCTATTTTACACACAATGCTTGAGAAGCATCTCTCTCTTTTCTCTCTACTCGACAGCCCTCTCTCTCCCTCTCATGTGGCCGTCCACCATGGATGACCTAGAGAGGTTCTCCATCGCCGCGGTATCGTCGTTATGCTGCCCGTTCGTCTGCTCGTGGATCTCCGTCTCCTTCGGTGCGCCTCGCTCGT
Organism: Ottelia alismoides; assembly: GCA_037367405.1. Lineage (NCBI taxonomy): Eukaryota > Viridiplantae > Streptophyta > Magnoliopsida > Alismatales > Hydrocharitaceae > Ottelia > Ottelia alismoides. Next base: position 75,362 of record JAZKJV010003074.1, on the reverse strand, counting down.
GAAGAAGACGTCGGATCTCATGTGTCGAGATCAGGAGATCCGTCGCTTGGATCATCAACATGGATTGCGAGAAGCACGCGGTTCATCCCCGCGCTCGCAAGCCGTCGGATCGGACTTGAGACAGGAGGTCTCTTCGTTTAGAGACTCGGTCGCAACCACGCTTCAAGAGGTAATCCTATTACTTGTTTGTGGTTTAGACGAAATGATCTGAGAAGTGTTCTTGGATCATGTGGTTTCGTCGTGAGAAAATTTTTTTAAATTCCGCTGCATCGAGCAACTAGTGCGACTAGTCGCTCCTCGTCGTATTCGATACGACGCTCACACTTCCGTGATGCGCTTGAGGATCTAACCATATCCTTCAAGTGGTATCAGAGCCAGGTTGATGGTTTCGAATATGATTCGCTAATCAAGGACGACTTGGGTTCATTAAGGTCGCGAAAGTTTTTATCGCATTTGATTTCGCAGATCTGTTTAATAAATAAATTCAGCACTGTTTAAATTGTTTAAACACGAATTTAATACTTGCATTTTGTTCCCCATTAAATAAGGAAACCATAGGATCTGAGTTTGCGTAAATCGGATTTCGTTTGCTCTAGATATGGTTGTTTTAATGAACATGTATTCACTGTTACGGGAACTGCGAATCTTAACGTAATTAAGGAGTTAATTACTATTTAGAGACACCTCTAAATGCGTGCAAATCACATAGGTTCTGTTGTAAATCAAGTTAGCAAACTATGGAAACTTACTTTGCTTAATTTGGATTTAAATTGATTGAGATATGCTAATTTTAGTAAGTAGGGGTCACTGCTGAAATTATTTCCCTAATCAAGAACCATGTGATTGTCAATTAGTGAAATTAATTGTTAATTTCATGAGATAATTATGGAAAATATTTGAGAAATATTGGAATATGATTATTTCCTTAATTGACTTGACCTCAACCAATTAATTGATTAGATTTGATCTAGATCATAATTGGAAACACAATCATCAAACTCCTTGCTTGAATAGGATTGGGAATTTGTCTAGCAAATTTCCTTATAATCAAAATTGTTTTGATTACTACATAGTATAATTTCGGTTGAAGAACCGATGATCATCTCAAGTACAAATTAATCAATTTGGCATTATCCTTTCCCGAGGCGGATATGGTGTCTAGTCGGGGATCGCTGGGGTAGAGGGTTGCAACGTATGCGGTCCGTCCCACTCCTCCGGTATTGGCCATGACAGCGGGTAGGGTCGGGATAATGTCCGAGGGATTAAGATGTATTTTTCTAATCATTAAAATACGAATTAATACGTACTTTGAGAATAATACCATATATATATATATATATATATATATATATATATATATTCAAGCATACAATTAAGTTTGATTGATTGAATTGGATTGATAATTAATTTAATATGATTAAGTTAATTATATCCAATTAAGAATACTCTAATATGATTAGAGTTAATAATTCCCTTGGAAGAATTAATTGTATGAATGTGACTCATAGTAATTAATTAAATTTGAATAAGAGATGGAGGATCATATAAGTGACATCCATGGTCTCCCGTCAAGGCGAAGGGTTTCGTCGCCAGATATTATATGTGGGAGACGCTTGTCCGAAGTGACAGCTCCTGCATATGATCCATTTGGATCGGGCTCGTCGCTTCTCGAAAGAGTAAGGACGTATGCGTAATGACCCCAATATCGGGTCCTCATATTATTGGGACGATATTGGATTGCGCATAGCGAGTTGTATTCCTGTTGACGATTGGTTCAATTAATGACGGGTCAACATCACCTTAGGGGTGGTGGGCCCGGGTATTAAAGACCGAATTGGGAGATGCAAGTTGGACTTGCAAGGCGGAATGTGTTCCCGCTTCTTTTTATCTGAGTTGTAGGTTCTCATATTATTGGGATGCAACAAAGATAAGGAAGGAGATCCCAGATCTTGCTTGAGATATAATGGTAAGTATATCTCTTACATTGAAAGTGATTAAGGGAATGAACTTTCATTGTTGACATGGCAAGACAACTTTGATATAAAAATTCCTAAATCAAAGTAAAACATGTATATATATAAATATATACCCTTTATGCAAATTTCTTATTTCAGATAATCCTTCATTAAACCCACTCAATATTATACTCAATAATAACCAGTAAATATCATGGATTGGACCCTTTGATCCAGATATTGTACTTGCAATTGAACACATAATGTATGTGATTGCAATGTGCAAGTTTCCTCATAATAATGAGAAGTGATAATTAAATAGACAATAGGACTAAAACCCTAGGGTTTGTATGTCTCTATAAGTCTTGATCTTATCGAATGTACTTTTGAAGTGACATGTCGATAATGATCGTAATTATCAAATAATCCTTATAAAATTCTAAGAAGATGTTCTGGCATACATATGTGCTCTCAACATTTAATCATGAATGGCATAGTTCTCTGCATCATGCAGAATGGTGGCTCCATAAGAGATGATGTATTCAAAACGTTTGAATACCTACCTGAACCAATGTTTCAAGAGTTTAGATGGATGTAGGTGATGAGTGTCATCATTCTACTATCTTTACTCTAGTCATTCATGAAGCTTCATAATATTCATATTGTATGAATTGGGTGAAGAATGTATAAATATCGAAATGCTCTTACATTAAATTCTTTTGAATTTAACATAAGAGGTCCTTAGTCTTAAGCAATGGTTGTTTATAGATAAAGGGAGCGCAGTGGAAGCATGGGTTGGACCCAAGCAAGAAGTATAATCAAAGAGTTGACTATACTTCCGTGACTTCCATATGACATCCAAAGAGTTGGATGAATGACAATACTGCAATATGTTGATGTGTTGATAGTATGACTATCAAATCTATCTAGAATCCTTAGAAAAGGAATCGGATAATACATCAGAATAACCTACATATAATCATTGAAATTGACTTACTTATTTGATAAGGTAAAGTCTAATAATTGTGTCTCAATCTTCTAATGACACTTGCAATTGGTTGCATATGTTTTAGAAGACTGGAAAATTTTGATCTTAAGGTTTATAGTCTTCTACATGGATATTGATGCAATTGTTGCAACAATCTCTATTGGATCAATAGACTTCATATTTTCAGTGGGAGCCCTTAGTCTTAGAGAATGTATCTATGACCTAGATGTTAGAATACACTCATTGTTTATTTCTAATTGTAGGATGTAAACATGAATTCTGTAATAAATCTATCATAAAGAGTTATGATGGAGATATTTCAGATAGTAATCTAAAATCTAGTGGACTCTATTAAATTAGAAAAATTAATGAATGGTTCATTAAGATTTCTAATACTGAAAATTAAACCTTTAAAGATCAACTGGAGGATAAAAGATCATTCGACAATGATCTGGCATCATGTTTTGGACATATGTCTATTGATGAGATCAATGGACAAGTAAGAGATGAAACTTTAGAATGTCTAAAATTTCAAAACTTGCATACTTATGAATATTATATTCAAAGTAAAATGTCCAATACACCCTTCTTTGGGAAAGGTGCAAGATGACAAGGTATTCAGGATCTCATACATATTGATGTATGTGAATCATTTATATCATAGTAAACACTATGGATATGTGATATCTATTGATGATTATTTGTGATATGAGACTTCTTCTCTTCACCTTAGAAAACTTTGAAATGTTCAAAGATTTCACAATTTTGGTTTAGAACCAAAGTTTGAAGGAAGATGAAATGAATTTGATCTAACCAAGGTAGCTTGTACCTATTATATGAATTCAAGGAATACCTTATGGAGATGTGAATATCATTCATATCTCAATCCTCCTGATGAACCTTAACTCAATAGAGTTGTAGGGAGACACAATTGATCATGTGTGACATGATTTGATCAATGATTAATTTTTAGCACAATTATCTCTTAGTTTCTTGGTATATGTATAAATGTGGTAGAGACAACATTATATATATTCTTAATAAGGTTCCATATAATTAAGCTGGAATCTGGAATTAGAGAGTGCTACTTCATTAGGAAAATAAAGGATGGTATTGGATACCTACTTTATGACATTGAGATTCTTAAAAGATATCATCTTTGAGAATATGATTCTTATAGGATGACTCTCTTGAGAATCAAGATGAAAAATGAAGAAAAGGAACTCATTTAATCTTGAGAAGATAATGAAGCTCCTGAAATCGGAAACTAAATAGATAATTAAAGATGAAACATTAATACCTCTTCAAATAAGTTTGAGGATGGATTCCATGTGTGAGTTAAGTCTGAAAATGATCGGACTTCGTGTGATGAAGCTCCTGAGGATCATGACATGGAAAGATGGATGTTAGCAATAAAAGTCTAATGTAGACTTCATATACAAATGTTGTATATGGACCCTCGAGGATCCACCTATATGGGGTCAGACCCATTAAGGTGTAAATATATCTTCAAGAGAAAGAGGGAACCTGATGAGAAGGTAGAGATCTTCAAAGCACAGTTCGTAGTCATGAGCTACACACCGAAGAGAAGACATCGCTCGCGATGAGACTTGCTCTCAAGTGACCTTGCTTTAACCCATCAGAATATTGCTAACTGTAGCTACACAACTTGACTATGACATCTTCATGATGCGAGTCAAGATTGCATTCCTCTATGAATTCCTCTCTGAGGATATTCATAGGAAGTAGCCCCATGGCTTCATGGTTGAGGAAAGCAAGGTGTGCAAGCTAAAGAACTCCATCTTTGGACTCAAATAAGCTTCCTATAGTTGGAGCATAAGATTTGATGAAATTATAAATGTTATAATTTCAGATAAAATCTTGATGAACCATGTGAAGCTTAGTGGGAGTACCATTGTGTTCATCGTGCTAAATGTAGATATTATTCTAATCATTTAGAATGATATAAGAATAAATAATAAGTGTTTTATAATTTGGTTGTTCCATACCTTGAGATACGATCTCAAGGATACCTCTTAGATCTTAATTCTGAAGTCGTTCAGAAGCAAAGAGAAGAGGGTATTGAGACCGTCACATTAGTAATACACCTTGGACTTATTACATTTTCTGGAAAATTCCAAGAAAGGCTTCTTTCCCTTAAGATATGGTACTGACCGATCTGAAGGGATAACACCTCAAAGAGTTGAGGAAGTGAATGCTAGAACTACTTGCACTTGTGCATCAGTTATAAGAAGCTGATGTATGCTAGATGTGTACAAGAACCAGATGTCTACCATGCAGTGGGAGTAGTAAATTGTTACTAATCCTACTATGGAGATAAAACACTTGATTCCAGTAATAATAATATCTTCAAAGATAATGAAACTTAGAGATAGTGATCTCAAAGTCTTATCTTCAAAAGTTTAAGACCTTTGTAGATAGTGATCTATAAGGATCTTAACTGTAGATACCTTAGGAGATAGAGATCTCCAGGAATGAAGGTATTCTAATAAGGATTATGGAAATACTGGTTATGATAATTAATAAGATATAGTCTCAAGGACACTATAACCAATAAAATTGAGTATTGGTTGCGTAAGATGCAACATTCGCATTAGATGCGAGAACTGTTACTAGGGGATATGCAAGTGCCGTAAAAGGACTTGGTGTAGTCTCTTGGGAACAGAGTGATTGATCAACTTACCTGGCTATTTTCTAAATAGCCTATGATTGTCACATGAGTGTGGGTTTAAATGATTAGCCCATTAATGGCTCTTTGGGCTAGTGGGAGATTGTTGGACATGCGAGCCCACGGCGAGCCATTATGCAATAAATGTTATTGCGAATATCATTCCCTGATCTGAAATGAAGAATACATAATTTGCATAATAGGTCCCTTAGTACAATTAGGGTTATGTACCATGGCCATCTTAATGATCATACAGCTGTTGATTCAATTATTGAACCATAGAGGTTGGTGCTTAGATGAATATCTAATGAGTTAGATTGAGGACTCGTCAAGCACCGTCAAATGATTATTAAGAGATGATCTCCAGCCAGAGTAGGAGATGGCAATCCTATCTCAGTTAGGCTGATATATGACCGACCTCTTGATGTAGGTCCTCTGCATAGGAATAGAGATTCGGAGGTGTCAGATTAGTTAGGTCAAAGAGTTGACTTAACGAGATCGAGATAACCAAAGTCCTCTATCGTATGCTGTCATGATATAGGCACAGATCCTCTGACCGGAGACAGATGTGTTACTATATGTTTGAGTATGTACATTTGGCAGACCAATAGGTTGATGACCTAATCAAGTCTATACACCGACGCGCTGGTGTACATATAAGGGCATATGAGTAATACGATCTCTCAAAGGGATCATACAGGTTCAGTTACTGAACCGGAAGACATGAGCTCACTCATGAGATATTGGGAAGAATCAAAATCCATGCGCATGGTCGTCTCGCTTTGGAAGCTTGACTGAATTTGTAGGTTTGATATATACTTTTGGAAAGTATATGATCAAGACCTAGGTATGATATATGCTTTTGGAAAGTATATGATCGATACCGACTCCCAGTGATCAAATGAGAAACTTACTGATAAAACCACGAAGTAGACAGTGTAAAGTTGATCTAATACTTCGGGTTTATTCTGAGTCTTCCAGTATGTAGGATGTACAGGTATTGGGAATACCTGAGGGTGATGTGATCATAAACGATTGTATAACCATGACGCTTCCATTCCTACGGAGTGATGAAACGGGTCTGGATTTTAGTGACTCCTCTCAGTAGAGAAGTAATCTGATCTTAGTCCAAATGTTGGATATTGATCTGAATGTGATTCAGATGAAATGAGAAGATTAGATTTGCGGTCTTGATTTAATCAAGCATCTATGGGAGGCCTGCGATCTGGATTTGAGATATGATCTCAATATCCATGTCACTATACGTGGAACAATACAATCGCCCTGTCCTTATCTCCAAGTATTCGCGGAGAAAGCGCATTATCCTTGAAAGAGTTCATGGATAATTCTATTGTTGATATATGTATCCGAGCATTGAGAAAATGGATAATTAAATGTGATATAATTATCATGAATAATATGAATTTGATTCATATTATAAGGAGAGTTATCTTAGATAATTAAATGTGATTTGATTATCAAAGATGTAAATAATGTGAATGTGATTCATATTATTTGAGCACATGAGAATAAGTTATCCAATATAATTAAATGTGATTTAATTATTATGGATAAGAATAATGTGGATGGTAATATCCAATTATTCATAATATATTATAAATGTGATTTATAATGTATTAGAGAGAGCTAATTATAATTTATATGTGTTGATTAATTATTATGTGTATTGGATACACATTGTGTAATTAATTGATAATATAAATTATATGTTGTTTTGGGTTGTGAATATGATTCACAATTTTTTCCATGTCAAGATTGCAATATTCTCAAATATAATTGTGAATTATTTTTGAAGAATAAAAGCCAACAAAAGTTGTTGGAAATAAATAAAGGAGATTTTCAAGGAGATATGCAATCTCATGGATTTCCATGAGATTGCAATCTCCATGGAATCTTTGGGCGGCACATCATTCCCATAAGGAATGTGTGGTCGTCCACTTTGGAAGGTACATGGAGATGAAATCTCCATGTATCTTCTCTCCTTATTTATTGGTTTAATTTAAGACTAATTTATATTTGATTTTGTCAAATATATTTTAACCTAAATTTGTTGGTTTTACCAACAACAATCTTGACCATTGGATTGACATAAATCAATCTCATCCATTGATTTTATATGTCCCATGGATTGAGATCCATGGATCCCAAAACCCTATAAATAGAGAGGCATACCATGCTCTCTATTTTACACACAATGCTTGAGAAGCATCTCTCTCTCTTTTCTCTCTACTCGACAGCCCTCTCTCTCCCTCTCATGTAGTCGTCCACCATGGATGACCTAGAGAGGTTCTCCATCACCGCGGCATCGTCGTTATGCTGCCCGTTCGTCTGCTCGTGGATCTCCGTCTCCTTCGGTGCGCCTCGCTCGTGAAGAAGACGTCGGATCTCGTGTGTCGAGATCAGGAGATCCGCCGCTTGGATCATCAACATGGATTGCGAGAAGCACGCGGTTCATCCCCGCTCGCAAGCGTCTCCTCCGTCGGATCGGACTTGAGACAGGAGGTCTCTTTGTTTAGAGACTCGATCGCAACCACGCTTCAAGAGGTAATCCTATTACTTGTTTGTGGTTTAGACGAAACGATCCGAGAAGTGTTCTTGGATCATATGGTTTCGTCGTGAGAAAATTTTTTAAATTCCGCTGCATCGAGCAACTAGTGCGACTAGTCGCTCCTCGTCGTATTCGATACGATGCTCACGCTTCCGTGATGCGCTTGAGGATCTAACCATATCCTTCAGGGACTACATTCGTAGCATAGATCAAATATCTCAATTATCGTTATTGGTATAACATAGGTTATTTGATTCATTAAGATAATTAGATTTCTAGTTAATTCGTCCATTAAGTGATTTAATCCACTAATTTTGTGGGTGTAGATAAATTGAATCATATAAAAATTATATGCCAGGATACCTATTAATATAGCATTTATATATTTGATTCATACATAAATATTTACCCATCATAGTTCCATTTCCAAATTATACTAACTAGTAGGCTACCACTGGGTAAAAGTACAAAACCACAACTTAAGTTGCATGACAAAATGGGCTCCACACTCCATTAAATTCCAAGTAAAACAAAATCAAGGGTCACTTAAATTTCTTGAATATATAAGATGAGTGGTGATATTTTCACCACTTAGAAGACATGGAAAATGAACTCCACCACATTCACAACATCCCACTCCCATCCATATGCACGCACAATCTCTCTCTCTCTCTCTCTCTCTCTCTCTCTCTCTCTCTCTCTCTCTCTCTCTCTCTCTCTCTCTATCTTAGTTTTGGCTAAATTCACGTGTTTATACACATGACAAATGCAACTTCCAATAGACGGACTCCCTGCACGGATCCGAAAAGATCAAACGTACGCGGCCACGGATTCGGAAACACCACACATGCACAACCATGGATCCGACACCTTGCACAGATCCAGAAACGATTTCTATATACAATCATGAATCTGGCACCTCACACGGATCCGGAAACAATATTCGTACGCGACTTCGGATCCGACACCTTGCACGGATCGGGAACAATGCTCATATGTGATTGTCATGGGATCCCTCTCTCCTCTATTTTTCTCTTTCTTGAATCTTTCTCTCTAACCAATGTGCATATTACCATTTGCGTTTGAAAGAATTGAATGGTAAAGATGTGATTGGTCAATTATATCAAATGAAAGTATCATGGCTCCAGTGCATGTATATATGGAGATAAAAAAAATCATAGCATGTTGCATGTCAAAGGGACCTTATGGGAAATTTTGCTTTCACATGCACATGAGGACAGACAAAGGATGAAAAAGTAAACTATATATAGATGGGATGTTGGATTCTTGAATCAATTTCATATACCTAATTATAAGCACATAGAATTAGTATATACTTCACTAGAATCCAAATTAATTCACCAGTAGTATTTAAGCCAGAATCCGAAAAGGGGACAACAAAAATTAGTTGGGTAGTTGGTCCACCAAGTGAAAATATATCGACACAACATATTGTGCATCTCATTCAACTTTTCCAAATGAATAATTCTAGCTTCAGCAAATACACCACCTCAGACGCATAGTATGGAGTACATTACAGAAACTATTCAATCACATTCTCAGGCATGCATGAATTTATCAAGACTCCATCCATTTTTTTAAAAAAAATTAATCCTATTCAGTTTCAGACTCATTGTAAGATGGCATTCGATTTTAACATAATCGTCAACTACAAGCAAGTGGCATTAGAAAACTCTTCAGCCTCAACATGAAGTGGATGAAACTCCCTCTTCACATGTTGAAGGATTAGGAAGTGAGCGTGACGCTCCGGTCCCTGCCGATCATGTCAGCACCACCGTTCGTGCATGTACGCTACCACGCAATCTCGACAGCACACATAATGCAAATCCAACACGACCTCTAGAGAAATCAAAAATCAACCTATGGGGAAACAAAATACGGAAAATGGCAACAAGGAGGGGAGATCCGTACCTCACAATTGTGAGAGACGAGCTCCCTCGCAGCGAACTCTTTGTGTTGGCATAGCCGGCTTTGCGATCGACAACTCCGACGATGGTCCGATGACTCTCCAACAAGCTCCAAGGCGGAGCTCCAGCAAGCCAAGTTGATAAAATGTGGTATAATTCGTTAAACCCGTGCTCAACCCTCTTTGTATATCCGGATTCGTATAAACGGATCTGGATACGGATCCGGTTCGTGTCTGAGTACATTTAATGATCCATGATCGTAAAACAGTAGTATTTCCTTCATCCAATGTCAGATTTTGACGTTCTTGGTACTATTGGAAAGGTCTTGGCGATTACTAGACAGTAGACTACTCTTTGCTTAATTTGGATACCATACCATGTCTGAAATTTAAAATGAAGTAAACGCGTGTATATAAGAGTCGGACTGAAATTCGTATCTCGAGCCGTATCGAGGTCGTATTTGTGTGGGCATTCGATACATATACCGTATTTGGCATTTTAACATGTATATAAATCTCTTTGTCGCATACAACCAGACATGAAGAATTGATCCCAATCCTTGGACCAAGTTCTTTGAGCCTATAGGACTACTTACAAAACTCCACTTATACCCTCCCCATAGACAATGATTTATGGAAAACTATGACATTTGATCGTGAACATAATCTATAAGTCATAATGGGCCTTAAAAATATCAATTGGAACACTCACAATGTAGGAAACAAAAAGAGATAAATATAAATGAATCTGTTGGAATCAAAATATGGCATATGACAATGGTATGATCTTCAAGGATAGAGTAAAGTTTTTGCATGATCAATTTTACATGAGAAAGAAATTTATCTATTGTCAGATGGCATGGTTGTTTAGTTCCACCTTGAAGATTTTTCAAGGGAAGCTCAAATCCAAGTGGATGGGACCATATGTAGTCTGCGTTGTGCACGAAATTGTAGTGTGGAGATTTCATACATTTCAGATGGTGCACAATCATTCATGGTGAATGGGTAGATGCTCAAGGCATACCTCGGATCAGGCGAGAACCTGGCCCAAGTCGAGGAGATCTCTTCCATGCATGTCATTCGATTTCTTTACCACTTTATATAGGCATGTACAAAAGCAAAAGCCTTTTAGTAATTCCTCAGCATATAAGAAGATTTACTGCATTCATGTGATTTTCCTTTCCTTTTTTTATATGCTCTTCATCCCCATTGGTCCTTATATGTGTCTTCTTTTCTTAGGCTAACTAGAGCCTAAGTATAGGGGGTCGATGTGAAAGGCGGTTAAATCTTGCACATCATCGAAATGTGGACTAAACAAATCAAATTCGTAGTATAAGGTGTTCATCCTATGAGCATTGACATAATCGTATAACAAGAAAAAATAATTGCAAATGTATGATTGAAGAAATAATTTCTAAACCCTTTCAATGATCACAAGATCATATAAAAAACCTTTTCGAATTGTGAGTTTCTAAAATAAGGGATCTCCTGAATTAAGTCGAATCTGACAAATGCTTGCTCTTGCGGGCAAGACGATGATTTGTGGTACTTCCCTCAAACTGAAGATCATATCCATCGAGTTGTCCACATAAAAAGAGATCAAGAACTATTTCTACCTCATAATTTCGTCACACGAAATCGAGTACATATACATGTAAGTGAAGCATGAAGAAGAAGGTGAATCCTCTTGCAATTAATCGAACCTATGGGGAGGAGGATGGGGAGGTTTTTTGGTAGATGGCTAGGGCTTGGTGGGGTATATTGGAGGGGAAGACCAAAATAAAAATATAGACAATGATTCTGTATAATTTTTCTCCTCTTTCTCCTTAGGACTTGAAGGTAGAAATTCTTTAAATTCTATGGTATCAATTAAATTAGAAGATAAGCCATAGCCATTCTTTTATAGGGCATTGGATAGTCATGATGGAGTCCTATTCCATGTATGGTCGTCCAAGATGGGAAGACGGAGAGGGAGTGAGAGAGAGAGGTGTCTTTCTTTCCACTCTATCTCTTCTTAAATTGAATTTCCAAATCAATTACAAATAGGATTAGAATTTAAATTATTGATTTAATGGAAGGAGATAATATAGAAAACAATTCTATCCATCATGAGATTATGGGGAGAATTCATCTCTCCAATCTCCCACCTCAATCAGTTCAATTTATTATAGCTTATAAGTTACGGAATTAATTACTTGGCTCAATAATTAACTTCCACCAACCATTAAGGGACAAATACAATAATTATCCAATTACAAAATGAATCCTATTCATTAGTCAGCAGTAGTAGTAGTAGTAAAATTTAAATTCATTTACATTTATTTAATTATGTGATTCACAATCACATATGTCATGATTAAATATAAATCACATTCATACTAACTTTAACTATTATGGAACTCTATCTATATTAATTAATTGCATATAATGTGAATCATATTCATATATTCCCATATAAATTTTATCCATGTAAATAACAGGTAGTACCTTAATATTTGATATCTCAATGTACAAGTCCTAATTCAATTAGGATTCGTAAGCAGCACCTGCGGTTACTTGGAGATAATGTCATGGAGATTATATAAACCATGTATAGTGGCTTGATATTTATATTTATATATAATATAAGGTGTTAAACCATTTTTGGAAATTCTATGGGGATCCATTTCAAACCATTTCAAATCAATTTCCAATCATTTGGATCCATTTCGAACCATTTATCCAACCATTTGGATCTAGAAATGATCTCTATGAATTGAGCTTTAATCCAATCAATTCTCAATCATTTAACTACAAAATAGAGTCACTAAAATCCACGCAGTTTCATCACTTCTTCGTAATGGAACTATATTAATATATAATTTATTATGATTGCATCAACCAAGAGTGTTCCCAATACTCGAGACTTCGATTAAACCTGAAGTTCAACCCATATTTGGATGTCTTCTCCAAGGGTTTATCAACAGATTATCAATTAATCATTGGGCAACAATATTAATCATATGCTTTCCAAAAGTATATATTAATATTCTTGAATTCTAATCTTGTTTCATTAACAAGACAACCCTTTATTGAATTCGTCCTGACCCCAATTCTCATGAGGGGGCTTCGTCTCTCAGTTTAGATAGTATGAATCCTTCAAGAGATCATGCATTTCATATTTCTGTATATGTACATTGACTCATCGATAATAGCTTTTCATGTCATCAACCTAATGGTTTGCTAAATGTGCATACTTGTATATATATATATATAGGAAGCACTTGAATTGAGGTGGCACCTTTCCTTGATTATGAAAGGATATCATCTTAGGCCGTTGGATGATGAGTGTACAAATGAGATTGAAACCACTAGGTGGTTTTCATTCCAACTAACATTCCTAAATTGGGGCGGATTAAATTATTGCTAATTTAGTCAAATACACGTCATTGAGCATTCTAAATTTAGGTTGAAGTTGAGAAGAGTATATTGAATTTTCCAGAAAATATAATCGAATAAAGGCTCCCATTCTGAAATAAATGTTATCAATTTGCAAACAATTGAGATATTTTACAATTTCGTATTATAAATTACAAAAGCATAAGCACTGATGTTCGCAAAAACCCCAAATTTGACGAAAATTTCCATTTTTTGTGTAGATATTTTTCCTAAAATATTGGTTTCTTTGATCATGTGTTAATTAAATAGTGTACACGTGGATAACATTCCTAAATTATGGGATTTTTGTTACAATTGTATTTCCTAATATATTAGGTGAGATAAATTGTAAATACATTAAATATGTTACTTGATTTCATCCAACATTATGTGTAAGCAATGATTGTAAACTGCAACACCTTTTAGTAAATTTTGTAGTATCTTTTGTAAAGTGCATTTGATTTATTTTGAAAAAAAAACGTAATCTCTTTTGAGAACATTCTGTAAGAGTAATGCCTTTGTAACCTATGAGATTTTTTGTAAATTTTATTGTCTCTTTTGTAAATGCATGTGATTTTTGTAAAATTGATTGCTTATTATTAATTTATAAATTGTTGTATATGTCTTTCCAACGTATTTTCAATATCGTTGGTCCATCAAAATTCATCATCCATTGTAAAGTTTGTGTAGATTTTGTAAAATTCACGCTCTCATTGTAACAATTATATGTTGATTTGTAAAATAAAAAGACAATCAGTAATTTATCATTTATTCTTTAAAAAGGACAACATGAGAAAAAATATATACATAATTGTAAACCAACTAATCAAAATCTAAATAATACTATCAACTATGTAAATTAGTAGATCGAAATATAAAATGTAGTCATCACATGTTGGTATATATTCCATCCAATTGAATCTGTAAACTTCATCCTTTTAGTATTTAATCCATAGTTGATGGGATTGAATCCAATATTATTTTTGCAAAATACATCATCTTTTCGGGTGAAAATATAATAAGATGTACAAACTTCTATAATAAAAAAATATTTATTGATAATGGCATCCTGTGATAGATTCAATATGTAAACAAATATTTACATTCTTAATCAAATGAATATTTTTTATTTAGTTGATATTTCATTCTCATTCTACAGTCTTCAATCTTTAAACAAAACTCAAAAGAAAAATGAAAAGTGAATTGAAATAGAATGAGAACTTAATCTTTGAAGAAAATGAGAAAATTGAATCTTTTCTCACGTAACATCAATGGGAACCCGTCAAACCCATCCAATCCCATGAAAAGAACAAAAAAATTGCATCTTTCATGTTGTAGCATGCATAATTGAGGCGTACCACTTGCAACAGAACACAAAATTATGGGATCTCACCTCTGGCAAGAAGGATCAACGAGTTGAATGCAGAAATCATCTCATGGATCTGATTACGTAGGGTGGTGGCGAGGGAGAAATGGAGGCCTCGACGGGAGAGGGATGGGTGGAATTTAAGGATTGGAATATTAATTTTGGTAATTCCGTGTACACAATAACTAGTTAGCGAGAATTTTGGGATTGAAATGGAAGTCAGAGATTCATTACTAAAAATAGCAAATCCAGTCGTTCGGGAAAAGGGTTTTCGAAACAAACGGGTGGTTTTGACGAGAATCGTTGATCATTATTGGACGGCTCCTAAGAGGTGTCGCACTATGAATGAGGAAAGGTACCACCTCAATTCAAGTTTTTCCTATATGTGTGTGTATTTATCTTCAGTGAAATGATGTATGCATCTACGTGATATTATACAATACAAGTCTTTAGTATCTTGATCTCGTCATGTCAGCACTTTGACTTAACATCAACATTTTGAATTTTGGTCAACATTTTGCTTCTTGTCAACATTTGATCTCTTTGATCAACATTTGATCTTTAGTCAACATTTTTGCTTTTTATCAATATTTTGATTTTTTGTCAATATTTTGACTTTTTGGTCAATATGTTGACTCTTGGTCAAGGCTTTGGCTTTTGATAAACACCTTAACATGACTTATTTGATACCTCATAATCTATATTCCTATGTAGAAAACCCGCATCAAGATATTATTGATGAGTCCAAAATACCCTCGGTTAATTAGCATGAATTAGGCGGGTAATAGGAATCAATCAAGAAATAATCATTTAGATATTTAATTCAATTAATTCGAGTGATTTTATGTTTGTTTTACTTGGGCAAGTCCCAAGATCGAAATCAAGGAGGCAAAGGAATAACCTAGGTTAATGTCTATCAAATTTCATATGCGGTTTTTGAGGCAGAATATTTTTGATATTTTTGAAGCAGTTTTTGGATCCAAATGAAAATACAGTCGATTTTTAGGACTAAAATGCAATTTTCAGTTAAATAGAGTCCAAAAATTAAAAAACTTGCTAAGATGTGAATAATGATGAAATATATGCATTATTTTTTTTTGAATTTTTATGATGCAAGATGAATATTTTATGAATTAACGAATACAAAACATGAGATTTTCAATAATTAATTATAATAAATATTAAATATACTTATTTTCATGAAATAAAATTATCTAAGATATATCACAAAGTGTTCTATCTCAAAAAAATCCTAAACCCTAAAAATGTTGAATTTAATGCCTATTAAAAATAAATTACTAAAATACACAAAATGGTTTTTATAAAGCAAACTATGCATGCAAATACAATTCTTTTTGGGCACGATGTTGCATCAATTAATTCTACTATTCATGAATTTTTGACAAATTTTGGAATTATGGTTAATTAATTATGAATTTCTAAGCTCATAATGGGCAAAATATGCAATTTTACGCAAGAATATTAATTATTAATTAACCACAAAGAATAAAAATATTGCAAGCATGCCACAATGTAAAGAATTATTGTAGAACAAAATGTTGTTTTTGAATAAAATAAATGATGTAAAAATAAGGTTCAAATAATAGAAGAAAGATAGGGTTCTGTTTGTAATTTTTAAAATAATTAAATAAAATAGAAATGCAGCGGAAGGACTTAGTTGTAATTACCTAACCCCTGCTAGGGTTTCTACAAAATTTCCTCGAGGGCAGCTGGACTTCTGCGTAATAAAGAGGAACTTGAGGGGTTCTTCTGCAAAATCTTTAGGAGAAGAACGTGCACGGTAGGTGTTCTCTTAGTGGTGGGTCATGTGTGATTCGGCTGAACTGGAGGTTCTCTCTTGCAAAATTCCCATCGAGGAGGCTGCGATGCACGTGACCCACCCCCTCGGTTCTTGCACCTGATGGAGGACGATGGCAGTAGGAGTTGATGGCTGGGCTCTGGTGGCCATGCGGCAGAGAGAGACTGAGGGGTAGCTCCTGGAGCTTCGAGAGTCGTTGGTGAAGGTTGTCTGACGAAGGAGGCGGTCCTCCAGCGGTGCGGACTGATGTTGGAGGTGAGAGATGGAAGCGATTGCGGAGGTGGATCACTGGAGACAATCGCCTGGAGGAGGAGGAGAAGTTTAATGCACCGTTGGTGATGATGATGGTGAACAGTGGACCTCCTCACTGTGGCTGGTCGTGGAGTGAGGCAAAGGGACTTTGGCTAGATGGTGGAGATGAAAGTCGTTGGCTCGACGGCGTTACGTGCCGGAGTAGGGAGTAGTCGACGTCGAAGCTGCAATGGTGGGGAAGCCCACCGGATCTCGTCATGCATTCTGGAATAAGGGTCGGAGCATGGAGCTTTCACCTTCGGTCAGCCACGCCTCCCTTGCGTGTGTTGTAATCAGTGGATGGAGATGACAATGCATGGTGATGGCGATCTTATAGTGCGCGTGCGGGTGCTCAAGATGGAAGGACGACGGTCGTTTGATATGGCGGTGATCTTGAGGAGATTAATGATCTCCAGAATAAGTAGGTGGTGCTTGGAGATTGAGGGCAGTCGCGCGAAAATTGGGGGACAGCGGCACCTCCCCAAAAAAGGAAAGTGGGGGAGGAGATCGACGAATATTAGGGGGAGGAAGGAGACGTACCTCAGTCATCCGATCGGCCGAGATCGGGCGGCTGAGGTGATGCCAAGTGTCTTTTTAATTATTTGTTATTTATTACTTTTTTTAATTTTTTATAAAATAAACAAAAATAACTGTGAAAAATGAGTGACACATGGCGGCTCCAGGAGCGGCCACGTGTCAACTCCAGAAAATCTGAAAATAAAATATAAAGAAAAAATGAAAAGAAATGGTAAATGGCTCTGATCAAAAAATTTTCTTCGCCAAGTTGCTCGCTTCATCGAGATCTACAACTTTAGAGACCAAAACAAAAATCGATCATTTGCGTAAAGTGATATATTTGGGGTACTCCATGTACATAGAATACCTTGAATTTTGGATTTTGGATTTATTGTCATTTTTAAATAATATAAAAATCGAGAAAAATGTGATAAAATAAAATATAATTATCACATTATAATTTATTTTTTCTATTTTATTAGTTAAGAAAATGAAAAAATAAAATAGGGTATGAAAAAATAACTTTTGTACAGATTGTTAGTGAATACTCGGACCATGTCAATTTCTTTGATTTCGACCTTATTTTAGATTTGAATTTTTGTGTATTTTAATAAAACTTTATTAAAAGAAGATAAATGAAAAATAAATAAAATAAAAAGAGTTAAATATGTACATAAAATAATAGGTCAAAATCAGGTATATACACAATGTACAAAATAGGCTCAAAATTCAACTTGCACATATGAGCTCCGATTCACTTGAACTGGTCTTATTTTGAAAATAATTGAATGTACATTTGTTCAAAAGTGAGTATAATCAAATCGGACACTGTATGAGGAAGATATCAGCATTTAAGTCCGATAGATCTGAAATTAGGGTTTGGCTTTATTTCTCAATTATTTCAGTTAATGGTTTTTTTGTATTTTTCATTTATTCTTGTTAGTAATATGTACATAATGGAGGTGGTTTCAGATCATTTAGAGTTAGCATGAATTAACTAAAATCAGGGAAGTTAGCCTATTTTATAGGTCAATTGGGCTGTGATTTTTAGCTCCTCATTTTATGTAATTATTAATGATAAAATACAATAATTATTTATATATGCATGAATGCTAAATATGTTGAATAATGGATAAAATGCAGATGAATTTTTGGGAATTGAGCTTAATTATTATCTTTTAGAGTGATGAATCTGAGATTCATCAACCACCAATACTAAAACCATGCTCGTCCCGGAGCATCCTAAGAATTGCAATGAGGTGAAATGAGATTGGGTTCCATACCAAGACCATGAGCAGAAGGTGAAAATGGAGCTAGACTCGACCTTTGGATTCTTAGATTGGCGGAACTTATGTAAGAATTAGGGTTTTAAAATCAACAGCCTTCAAGTTCTACACATCATCGTCACAGTTTCGGCTCAGAAGTCATCTTAGATCAATCCCCCTCCCAAAGAATACCCCAAGAACATTGAACAATTGACTCATGTGTGTGAAAGGTTTATCTCTTCCCATCCAGAATGTTGGACTGTCATGCAAACCTCTCCTCCAATAACTCGTCCTCGAGGAGTCAGGTATTTCCTTCTAAGGTTTGCCACGCTATGTACACAATCGAAAAGAGGGAGAAATTAGAAGAAGGGTAAAAGAATTGGAGGATGACTGGTGTAGTCACCTCTCCTTGTGAAGCAGACCAGTTTAGCCAAGTCTTTACCAAGATCTGCAGGTTTTCTTGAAGCTTGGACCTTTTTGGTCAAATATTTATTTAGTAGTTGGCTTCTATTTGTTTAAAAATTTGGTAGCTCTGTGTGGATCTTGTTGTGCCCCTACGGATATGGAATTTTTTTTCCATACATGTTTTGGGGTCTTAGATAAATTGTGTCCAGCTATCCATCCCTTTTCCCAAGCTTTATTTCAACCCGTACTCCGGTCTTCAGATGTCCATGCTATCAGAAAAGAAACTCACACAGTCTTCCAATACCCCGTCTGAGTTGAGCTAAGTGCATAATGCATGAGTAAAAATTAATTCCCTATTCAAGAGCCGTACCCAGAATGAGGTGACCAGGTTAGACACTAAGAGTCAAACTATACACATTATCATGTGGAACTTGAAGAATTAAGTGAAAGACCTAAAGCTTCTAAAATCTCTTTCTCGGTGAAGTTCCTCTGAAAATTAGGTGGATTAAGGTCAAGTCCAGACCACTCTCAATTTTTGCTCATGACTTGGAGCCCAAGGGCTTACACAGATGCATATGCATGTAATGATGGACGAAGTGCAGGTGCGGGAAATGCAGACATGTTTTTTTAAATTTCGTGACTTCTTTTTTTCTTTTTCTTCTTTTTTTTGAGATTTTTTCTTTTTTCGATGCAAGATTTTTGTATGCGAAAATAAATAAGAAGCCAATTTTAAAAAAAAATTGTTGCACACAATTGGACACCATCAGTGTTAGTTGCAAAACTCACTTCTTCTTCTTTTTATTTTTTGTTTGTTTTTTTGTTGTTTGCGTTTTTTTAGATTTTACATGTTAGTTACCCATCCCGTAAATACATATAGACTTATGCAAAAGTACGAGCTATGGGTAAAATATACGCAAATCTATATAAACACCCCCTATACTTAGTGAGTGTTATGTCCTCATAGCATAAGAAGCATAAAGAAGACATAGCCTAGGCTTAGTGTAAGAGAATGAAAAAGAATCAAAAAAATAGAAGTCGGCATGTCCCCCTATACTTAGGATGAGAACAGTCTAAGTATAGAAGAAGGACAAAAAATGAGGAGGGCAAGGATGTGGAATTTGAATAAGGAGAGTATATACAACGAGTCGTGGGTCACCCTATGCTTAGTCTCTGGTTAGCCTAAGTACGGGAGAAGGGTGGAAATGAGGTGATCGAGAGAAGGATTGGATGAGGAGAGTGGTATATACAGATGGTATCGGTCCCCTCTATACTTAGGCCTTGGCCTAAGTAGAGGAAGAAGATGTACAAGAGAACTGATGGGGTCGGGAGGGAGGAAGGGTTGCCAATGATTAAGGTGGTTTTCGACAGATCTTTTTGTAATCATGTGGTAGGAGATCGTAATGATAGGAAGAAGATGAAGCCGATGATTCCCAACTATCATCGGAGTTATTTTCAGAAAAATCATGCTGGAGAGTAGATGAAGAGTATGAATCAAATGATACCCAACCATCGTCGGAGTTATCCTCGGAGGAATAGTATTGGAAGGTGGAGGCACTCCATATATTCTTGTTCTTAAGATGTTGTCTCAGAATGTTCTCGGTCTTGGGGTCAAGGGATTCATCCTCGAATGATGAATACTCTGAAGCACAAGTCTCAGTTTGCTCATACGAAATAATTACGGTATATCTGATGAGACCAGGAGAATCTGCTCTGACGAATAATAGTGAGGAGAAGGGATAGTCCAACGGGGGTCAATATTTTGTTGCTTTCTCATATAAGGATTTAGAGCCGCCGAACTGAGTTCACTCATGTAGATTACCTTGTCCTGCCTTGATGAGGAATTATCAGAAGATTCCTTTTTGGGAATGTCGAAGGAGACTTTCTTAGTTTGTTTATCGGGAAGGTTCAATTTGGTCCTTATTGTTTATGATGTGTTGACAATTGGATCCTCGTTAGATGAATAATCATTGTAGTATTCTTCCTTGGTCAGCAGACGTCATGCGTATGTGTTCTCAGTAGGCATGTCATTGGTGAGTTCCTGTGTCAGATTGAGTTGATCAAGGTGGTCAAAGAAGGTCTTGTCTCGGTTATGGTAGCAGGGTAGGGCTCGTCTACTGCTTGACAGTTACGATTGTTGTCGGCTTTGTGGGTTATCTTATTTCTTGATTCTTCAAAAATCGATGGACCTTGAAGTTCTCCCAATGCCGTGAAATTGATTTCCCTAGTCTCGCATTCAATATTTTCCTTGGTCAATGTTAAGAACAGCTTTTCGAGGATTATTGGAGACTGGGTGGTGAATTCTCCTTGATGCTCAATATCAATGATCGTGAAATCCACCTTGAGCAGAGAACCTTGGAATGAAATGATGACCGAAATAGTTCCTCTTGGTTGTTTTATAGATCAATCAGCTAGCTGAATGATCTCTTTTGTTTTCCTGATAGGTCTGAATTTGAGCTTGTCAAACACGGAGGTCGGGAGGATATTGATTGATGAGTCATCATCGATTCAAACATGGGTGAATGTTGTGTCTTTGATTCCACAATCAAATCTAGGCAACCGCTTCACTCTACGACTCTTGGTTTTTCTCCTCATCACCAATGAGGTGGCCATTGATAAGATATGTCTTTCAGTTCTTGTTCTCTTCCTACCCGACTTTTTCGGCATTAATTTACTCTTTACAAATCTTTCTAGGTCAGGGAAGTGTTCAGTGGCATGTATCAAGGGAAGTTCAAAAATTAGCCTTTTATACAGTGCTTCCCTTAGAGTAGGATCTAAATTACTCAAATTCTCTCCACTTTCAATTTTTATGTTTTTTTCTGGTTTTTCAATTTTTTAGGTGATTTTGAAATTTTAAATTTTTTTGGTCTTTTCTGTGTGGTGTGTAGATGTGTCGATCTCCATATAGCTGAGGAGGGGTTTTGATGTGCCAAGTCAGAGTTAGAGTCATCCCTTAGGGAGTAGTATGCAGAGGTGTTGTCAGAATCGTCCCTATGGTGTCCAGAGTTTGTGGGTTTCTGAGTATACTCGAGGTTTTCAACTTGAGATCCAATCATTTTATCTTCCACTTCCATACCCAAGCTACCATAAAATGAAATTAGTCTGTAGTGAAATTTCTAAATTTATCCTCAATTTATTCATATCTCTTAATTATCCTCGAAATGTTATCCTCTAAAACCTTTCATGATCAATCATGTGAGCAGTTTGTGTGGGTCCTAGGTGTTCTCTCATTTTTCAACTTAAGATCCAATCATTTCATCTTCCATTTTCATGTATGAGCTGGGAGAAGATTCTTTCAGAATATCCAGTATATGATAGTTATCTTCTAAAAATTTTCTCCTAAAAATCATGGAAGGAGTCTGCTCAGTGGGAGGATTCTGCGGGAATCTGTAGGTCTCATACTCAGCATGTTGTGACTCAGGTCTGTACAGTTGATTTGAGTAAAACTTGTTTTCGTGATAGTTGATCGGTCAATCATATAGTGAAGTCATCATACAGGGTTCATATGTGTTGATATCATTATTCTTGTCTCTTGTATGAGTCTCCTATCCGAAGAAATGATATGCAGGATTGTTATAACGAGTATGATCATTAGGGTCAATCCAGTATGTTGGAACAGGATGTGCGAGCCTCTCCATTTGGTTTGATTGGCCCATCAAGTTATTCCCTAAGGTCCATTTTGGATATGTATCTGTGAAGTGTCGACCTATCCCAACATTGTGATGAGGAGAGAATGTAGTTGGTTGGAATTGTTGTCTCAGTCGGTCATTGGTCTCAAAAGTGGTTCAATCTTCAAATGGTTTCGCGAGAACTCGGGAATAAGATGAGCTAGCCCAGGATGAAGTCTAATAATGTGTAGAACAAGGTTGGGGGTGGGCAATATGAAGAAAGAGAGAATTCGATCGGATGATTGGAGTACATGGATTGGAATTTATAGATTGGGTTGGATACATCCAAGGGGGAGAGTCTCCCACGAAGGTTGGAGGATGTCTGGAGAAGAGGGTTTAGATGATTTGGGTTTGACAGAGAAGAATTCATTTTCAAAGTAACCATCTGACGGGTTTAAATGATTTAAGTTTGACCGAGAAGAATTCATTTTCATAGTACATATGTGTAGAGATGGCAACCTTATAGTGTGCGAGGGAGGTGCTGGAGATGGAAGGACGGTGGTCGATTGATATGGTGGTGTTCTGGAGGAGATTGACGATCTCCCGAAGTAAGGTGATCTTGGAGATTGAGGGCAGCTGCGCGAAAATTAGGGGACAATGGCGCTGCCCCCAAAAGGGGAAAGTGGGGGAGGAGATCGACGAATATTAGGGGGAGGAAGGAGACGCACCTCAGCCGCTCGATCGGTTGAGATCGGGCGGTTGAGATGATGCCACGTGTATTTTTTTAATATTTTTATTTAGTATTTTTTATTAAATTTTTATAAAATAACTTAGAAAATAAGTGCAAAAAATGGGTGACATGTGGCAGCTCTTCCAGATTATCTGAAAATAAAATACAAATAAAAATGAAAAGAAATAGCAAATGACCTTGAATCGAAAAATTTCTTCACTAAATTGCTCATCTCATCAAGATCTACAACTTTCATGAAGAGACCAAAATCAAAATCGATCATTTGCGCAAAGTGATATTTTTGGAGTATTCCATGTACATAGAATACCTTAAATTTTGGATTTTGTAACTTTTTTGTCATTTTTAAATAAGATAAAAATCAAGAAAAATGTGATAAAATCAAAGATAAATATTCATATATTAATCTAGTTTTTGGATTTTTTTATTAGTTAAGAAAATGAAGAAATAAATTAGAGACAAAAAGGACAACTTTTGTACAGACTATTAGTGAACACTCAGACCCCTGTCAATTTCTTTGATTTCAGACTTATTTTATATTTGGATTTTTGTGCATTGTAATAAAACTTTAGTCAAAGAAGATAAATAAAAAATAAATAAAATAAAAAGAGTTAAACATGTACATAAAATAATAGGTCAAAATTGGGTAAAATAAACAATGTACAAAATAGGCCCAAAATTCAACTTTTGAGCTCCGATTCACTTGAACTTGGTTTTGTTTTGAAGAAAATTGAATTTACATTAGTTCAAAAGTGAGTAGAATAAATCAGGCACTATATGAGGAAGATATCATTGTTTTAGTTCGATGGATTTGAAAGTAGGGTTTGGCTTCATTTCTCATTTATTTCAGTTAATATTGTTTGTATTTTTCATTTTGTTCTTGTTAGTAATATGTACACAATGGAGGTGGTTTCAGGTCATTTAGATTTAGCATGAATTAATTAAAAATTAGGGAAGTTAGCCTATTTTACAGGTCAATTGGGCTGTGATTTTTTGCTCCTCATTTTATGCAATTATGAATGATAAAATACAATTATATATGCATGAATGTTAAATATGCGGAATAATGGATAAAATGCAGATGAATTTTGGGGAAGTGAATTTAATTATTATCTTTTAGAGTGATGAATCTGAGATTAATCTATTATTCAAAAATCATTCGTTTGAGAAAGGTTATCATCTCTTTCTCAAACTGGAGATCATTTTTGAATATTTCTTGATGATGTCAGTTGTGTCCTCAATCGAACTCTTTAGATTTACAACCTTGCATCATCCTCTATGATCTAAATCTTTAAATCAATAATTGTATGATGTAAACATGGTCGTGATACATTACCCTAATTGTACTAAAATACTTTTATAAGTGTAAAAATAATTTTAATTCCAATAATGAAATAAGACACATCAACTTTCTATTGTATCAATGGGTCGCCAAGGGCTTACATGTCCAACAGTCTCCCACTGGCCCTTAGAGTGTTATTCATGTACAACTCTCAAACCCATACTCATGTGTTAATCATTTGTCTATTTAGTCAAATAGTCATGACAGTTGATTAGCTACATTGTCACTAGAGACTACGCCAAGTTCTGTTACACACTTGTATAGAAATAGTGGTTGCATCGTATGCAATTAATATTCGACTCTAGTGAAACAACCATAAGGTCCTACTTCTTGCTACACTTAGCTCTCAGCATTATGATCCAATGAGAATACAATGTCGTAGGTTGACTTCCTATCATCCACATCAGATTGGAAGTCTGAATTTGTATATCATAAGATTTGAAGACTAATATCTCCGTAGACCTAGACGTAGTCTTTATTTCTTCTTCTACTTGAAGATGTTTTTCACTACACTCTATTGTTTCTCTCTATAGAAAAAATAGTAATGACCTACCACTCCTACTGCATGGATAGATATCTTGTCTAGTACATATCATGGCATACATTAGGCTCCCTATCTTCAACACTTTGAAGTGACATCCCTTTAGATAGATTACTACTATGTATTAAGGGAAGGAAGCAATTCTTGAAATTATCCATATGGAGTCTTTTCAAGATCTTCTTGATGTATCCTTGTTATGATAGTCTCAATATCCTCTTTTCTATATTTCTGAATAACATCAGGCCCAAAATGCAAGATTCTTCCCCAAAGTTTTTCATCTCAAAGGTATGGGACAATCAAATCTTAACACTGGTCATTATCCCAATATTATTCACAATGATCAATATGTCACACACATAAATCTTGATGAATACAACAGGGCTCCTACTAGTCTTTTTGTATACGTGTGGTTCTTCTGGATTCTGAACAAAATCATAACTATTTATGGTTTCATCGAATCAGATGTTCCAACTACGAGAAGTTTTTTTTTAAATCCATTGATGGATTTTTTAGCTTGCACTCTTTTCATCCTTCGGCTATGAAATCTTCAGGTTGCTCCATATAGATATCCTCGTCGAGGTATCCATTGAGTAATATAGTCTTGACATCCTTACTAGATGTTGTAGTCAATATGTACAGCTATAGCTAGAAATATCTTGATGGATTTAAGCATGACTATGTGATATAATGCTTCATCATAATCATAATCGATGCCTTCTCTCTACCTTCCCATCAGGTCCCCTCTTTCTCTTAAAGTTACATTTACACCCAGTGGATTTAATCCCTTTAAATCGATCCTTGAGGGTCCATATACCATTCTTGTGCATGGAGTCTATTTCAGACTTCATTGTCAGCATCCATCTATCCATGTCATGATCTGTCAATGCTTCATCATATGAAGTTGGATTATAAATGGACTCTTTTGATGCAAGGAATCCATGCCTCTTAAATGGTCTTACAACCCTTGAACTCTTTCTAGGAGGTAAAGGTATACCATCTTTTATTATCTCTTCAAGTTGTTTGTATTCTTCCCATTCTAGAGAGGACTTCTAGTACTCCACACCCCACCATGACTTTGTCCACCAGGAACAGCTTGTCTCTTTGTCGTCCTGTGTTTTTTGATGACCCAGAATCAGAGAAAAGAAAAAGAGACTACCTCACTGCCCAGGGAGACGCAATGTTCTAGTATAGGAACTTCATTAGTCTCACTAGAGTCAATGAGTTCTTTGACTTCATTGTTATCTTATCTCTTATGGAATTCATCCACTATAAAATTTATGTCTCTAGAGATAAATACTTTTTTAGTATCAGGCTCATAAAGTAGCTATCCAATATCATTCTTTAAATACATAATGAAGCAGTGCTCTTAGTTGTGAGATTCCAACTTGTTTGCATATGTTAGTGACTTAAATTTTACTAATGACTTTGTTGTATATTTGTTTTGTAGCTTAATTGACTTTTCAGGTAGAATCTCTTTGGTGAGAAGTGTAGACAAAGCTTAAAGCATGATTTCTGAAATTGAAAACAACATATCTTAGAAGCTTAAAACTCATTTCCAAAAGCTCAAGTGAATTAAAGACTTTGGAGATCAAGGATAAGTAATGAAATTTGATGTGAATTTTTACAAGTTTTTATTTTGCAATGAAAAACAGTCTTATAGTTTTTGCATAATCGTGATCAGCAAGCAAAAATAAACCGGATTCATCAATCTCTCAAAATTGATTTTTTTATATATGATCAATCATCTTGACTCACTATAAAAATCTTGATTATTGGTTTTTTGACATGATCTATCATACTTTTATCCTGATCGACCACCATTCGATCATGATCGATCACTTTTTAAATTGCAGGGAAACCCTTGTATGACTGATCGATCACCCATGATCGATAAACACTTTTTTATGATTGATTATTTCTTGATTTTCGTAAATCAGAACATTGGGACTTCCATTTTTGATCACCAACAACTCTTTTTTCCCAACCCTATATAACCCTTTGTTTGATATACACAACCAAAAGGAATGTCTTCTACTCTCAAAAGAAAAAAAGTGTGTGATTCTTATGCAATATTCAAGTTCTTTTAGTATTTCTGCAATTTCAAGCTTTCTTCAATCCAAATATGTTTAGCTACTAAAGTTGCTTGTGCTAGCGATCATCATCATTCTCGAGCAGATTCAGCGTTGAAAGTTTATAAGCTTGTGAATCCAAGTGTTACTGTTAAACTATTTTTGTTCAGTATATTGTACACAGGTATCCGAGTTGTGGATTACTTCCTAAGAGAAAGAGAGAGAGAGAGAGAGAGAGAGAATCTTCCTTTGGGATTTGTACAATGTAGGGTATAGATTGTACGATAGGTTATGCTACCCTTCGATTCAAGCAGCGCTGGAATGGTGAAAGCAAGCTTCACCGAGAGTGTTAAGGGGAAATCATAGAACATGGTTCTAGGTCGTGGTTTTCAGCCACTTGAGTTTTCAAATAAAAATCATTGTGCATTGTAGTTTGAATTTCTCTACTTCTATCTTTGTGGTTTGTAAATATTTTTAATTAGATATTATTTTTGGGATAATTGTATATTGCACAATTCAGCCCCTATATTGTGTCAAACTCTCGGAATCCATGTTTTTGAATCAAATAACCCTAAATTCTTAAGTGTTGTACACTTGGCTTGGTTTCAAACCAAAGCTCATGAGAGGTTTTAGGTAGCAATTTACTTGGAATCTTGTTTAGTACATAAGCCACAATTTCTACTGGATGTCCTCGGAAATTAAGAGGTAACTATGCTTTACTCACTATGTCTAATATGATTTTGTTGTCCCAGATTTCTAACCTTTTATAACCTTAGATTCACTCCACCGGGGGAAGAGGAGGAGTGTAAAAGTAGCTAGGAACATCTATCCGCAAGTGCAAAACTCTACCAAGCAGATATCATCTAAGTACGTCTGTTGGGGAAGAATCAGAGCGTAGACAGGAGCCATAAGCAAACTAACTAATAACACTGGGACAAGTCAACTGTTATGTTCATATATATAACTCTGTTGAGTTGAGGAGTACCTAGAAGAGTGAGATTGGAGTTATTCCTCTCTTTCTAAGGTGTTGCTTGTATTCATTTATAAATATTCACTGCCTCGGTCAGATTGAATTTGTTTGATCTCCCTTATGATTTTTTCCCACCCAAGCCATGAATTCTTTGAACTTTTCAATGATTTCAAATTTGTGACATAACAGGAAGATAAAATTGTATCGTAAATGATCACCAATGAATGTCACATAATACTGATGGACATTACAAGTTGCAGTACTAAATAGACCACATACATCGGTATGAGTTAGGTAAAGTATACCTTTACACCTTACACCTTTCTTGGAGAATGATGCCCTAGGCATTTTACCTCAAATATAATGCTCACATGTTGGTAAATGTTGGACTTCAAAAAATCTAAAGGTTCATCTTTTACCAGTCTATTAATCTTATCAGTAGACATGTGTCCAAGTTTTTGATGCCCGATCATTATCAAATAATCTCCATCCTCTCTTGATTATTTAACGAACTAGAATAAGGAAGAGTCCCTTTTGTAAGACAAGTTGCAAGTTGTGTGGTCAAGTTAGCCCTAGCAAACATTCTTATATTGAAATATATCTAAAATATGGTTTAGGTTGACTATGCCAATGAATCAACCTAACTGGATTAAAGTAACTTATGTTGATGGTTAGTGGATCATTATAATCCAATTATTGTTGGTTTATTTATTTTTTTAAACCCTTCAACCCTACCCCGTAAAAAGGGCATAGTTTGTCATTGTGATATTGACCAAATTGAAAAAAGAATAGAGCCACAATCTCAACTCTTCACCATCTAAGAGTTCCTCTTTATGTTTGACATAAAGGGAAGGAGAAAACAAAAGGAAGGAGAGTTCATCTTTCTCTTTGATTCTCATCATCACCAGGGAATACTTCACAAGTACCATGGCTGATGTAACACCTTTATTAATGAGTCATGATATTTCATGTTGTTTGGATGATGAGTAAGGTACATTTATCTCAAAATAAATGAACTTTATTCTAAAGTCAAACGATCTAGTAATAAAGTGATCAGCTCATAATTACATTTTGTAGCGTTATCCTGTTATTCCCACCCTAAGAAGTTCCCATTATCAAGTTTTCCATCATAAATTATTTATTCACATCATGAGGATTTGTATCAAATATCCAATGATACAAGTACTGACTAAAGTTGTAGCCTTCCAGTTTAAGAATAAAGAGGAAATGTCAAGATAAACTTAAAGCCGCAACAATTTATTAAGAAAATGATTGGACTAATAGCAATTTTATGCAACTTTAAAGAAAGTATCACATAGAAACTTGCTTCTTCTTTTTAACATTTTAGACAATGAAAGCAGATAATATTGAATAGTAGAATTAGTTTTATGGCTAAAGGAAAAAAATATTAACTATAGCCGACAACCTTTCTTTCTTCAAAATAATTTTATAAAAATGTTTTTACTTGAAGGTACATTTTTTGGAATTGTCATTCAAAAGAGAAATTATTTTTTTTAATTGTTGTATGTGAAAGATATGTGTTGATATTTCATTCTGTATGAATTCTTATTGGTATGTTTTTTATTCCGTCAAGTCGGAGATTTATTAGAATGAAAAGATTAAAATTCTTGAATAATGAGGGGATTCATCATTTCTGACATTTTCATTTATTTTTTAATCCCTTTTATTTTAATTTGTATTTTTGCCTGTCTCTAAATCAAAGTAGAAGAAGGGCTAATCACTTATTTTTTTCATGGTCCCTTGGATGCCAATAACAATTCTGATCGTATGAAAATGTATTTACTATTCAAGCAAGTATTTAGAGTCTCTAGATCCTCCTCTAAGGCTTGTTTGAAAACTTATTATCATTAATTTATTGCATTTTGTTGTTCAAAATGAAAGGTTTTTAATTTTGTAATTTTTAATTTGCTTCATTCTATCAGAAGTAGCATTAATCAAATTCGCTTCTTTCTTTCTATCTCAAAATATATGTGCACTCGATATTCGTCAACCTCTATTTCTACTTTAAGTAAGTTGCCTCAGGTTCTTTCAAATTGCCCAATTTTGCTTCTCCATAGTTCTTTTAAATTTCAAATATTACTCAATATCCTATATTTTTTATTATCTAATAAATCAATTAATGAAAGTAATTTTCTTCCATTAATTTCACAACTTACACAATCTCTTCTCGAATCAAACTTGAATCTTTCTATTCATTTTTCTCCCATGCTCAAATTATTTAATTTATGAGCATATTTACTGTGTAACTTTTTTATTATAATGAATATGCTCTCTCTCTTTTCTTTTTAGTTTTAAAGGTTGTAAGTGACCTATGATAATGTATCTTGAATATTCATTGCCAAATCTCTCGACACTAGATATCAATGAATTTTATTCGTTACAAAATTAGCTTTTATTGTAATTAATAATGAATGTCATATTCGTTGCTAAAGGTTCATATAATGATAATTTTTGTGTTGATTTATTAGCCGTATTTGTATAGATCGGTGTTAAATTTAATAATAACTAAAATAAAAAGACAACTAATTACCTTTGTTATATGATTCATTGTTAAGAATATAACAACGAATATGATACTCGTTGCAAATGCAAAAAAACAAGTAATTAATATTATTTGTTATATTTTTAACTACGGAAGATATGATATGAATAACAAATTATTCGTTGCCTTAGACTATTTTTGTTATGGTGGATGCACGAGACATGACTACTGTGATGATGAGAAAAGGATGTATATGCTGACAATCTATAATAATTAGTAGGTTCATATATATAGTTACAAGGTTTACCTAGTTTATATGTAGTTAAAAGCGCTTTCAGGAGGGTGTTTGCATCTGCATGTGCACACTCATGTGTATCTGTGTGTGTGTTGTACGCACACATGTGTGCATACACATACCCCTTTATA
Source organism: Ottelia alismoides (assembly GCA_037367405.1). NCBI lineage: Eukaryota > Viridiplantae > Streptophyta > Magnoliopsida > Alismatales > Hydrocharitaceae > Ottelia > Ottelia alismoides. The sequence goes on along the minus strand of JAZKJV010003074.1, from coordinate 43,951 downwards.
TTTTTTGGAGACCAGAGCATTAAAATAATTTATTAAAAAATATATTACAGTAGACATATAATGAAAAACATCCTAGATCGGATAAATTACTCACATGCAGAAAATGATGGACAAGACATTCAAATTTGAATGATGGATCAATTGATTTCTCTGTAATATGGATTCAGTACACAGATATTAGTTCTCTTTTTCGACATTCCTAAACTTTAATATATTAATAACTTAATTGAATATGTTTAAGTTAAAACAATCAAAACCTACTTAGATAGTTTGATAGATCTAAAAGCTCACTTTTCAATATGTCTTATTAATACCATTTTCTTTTAGAAAAATATAATAAATAACTTGATAGGTATAGAAGTTTAGATATTGACTAGTTCATACAAAATAGATTTTTACATTTAAAAAAAATGGTAAATGGAACTTCAAAGTAGAATATCTTAGTGACTTATATTTTAAATAAAGCCCATTTTTGTGCTGGAGGCCAACTTATATTTGAAGGATTATCTTATTGACTTTTGATTACATCTTCGTATTAATATTCTCGTTTGTGGAATAATATTGACCCATGTTTCTTACGATCAAATATAAAATGCATGAATCTTAAACGAATAGTGGGGCTTAGAATGTCCATCATCCTTGGAGCTTTGAGGGAGAGAGGTATCGGTGAGCAAGTAGCATGTATGCTAGAGACATCACTATCATTTATTTATACATCTTTTAAAAAAACGTTCACAATTGAATAAATCATCTACATCAATTTAAATGCTCGTAATCCTCATATTAGGGAGTCATGACAATGGTATTTTTATTTTCAATTTTAAAGCCACGTAGCTCATGTGTAGCAATCGCAGCTCCGACAAAGTGCATTTTAGAAAAATCGTTTCATGATTCCTTTATTTCTAGCGGATGGGATATGTCTAGTCTGTCGTAAGGCATGCTTAGACAATTTTGACGATCATGCAATTTATTGTAGGGAGCTTTCGGGTTTTACATACATACACGATCTTATTAGCGACATTTTATTTGATGTACTCAGACATGCAACTGTTGCTGCTAAGAAAGAGGCGCATGTGAACTTTTTAACTGCTCCGCAGGAGAGAAGATCCACGCTTAGATCTGCTGATATTTTGATTTTTGGATGGATCGGAGGGAAACATGCTTATGTAGACTTGACAAGAGTTTCTCCACTGGTGGGGTTGAAGAGTGAGACCTTCACAGTAGGGCATGTTGCCCTTAAAGCTACTTCAGCGAAAGTGGTGAAGCACGAGAAAGCATGCACTGAGAATCAACATGCCTTCATCCATTTTGCTTTTGATACTTTTGGTATCTTAGCACCAGAAAATATTGAGCTTTTGAAGATGATCCAAAAAATTATGAGCAGTAATGTGATGGTTCCTATGTTTATGGATGTGGTTGTTTAGAGGGATTGGTTTTGCAATTCAAAAAGTACTAGAAGCACAGCTTGTTGCCTGCTTTTCTTCTATTTCGACGTAATTCCTTTGTACCGGTGTACGAAAGAAAACAAAGAAACGGCTATCCTTCCCAAAAAAAATAAAAATCTAAATCCTCAAGGATCACAAGAAAGAAGGCAGAAAACATTCTTCGTCAAATATTGATCTATATCACACCTTCTTTTAGTACTGTTTGATATCATCTCTAATCGTAAATGATCAATGGGGACCACACAACCGTTGTACATATATTGTGTAAGAAGTCAGTGCCCTCGATGGTCGACTATTTGATATGACATCTCTAATCTTCCTAACAGGTTGAGCGGATCGATTAGAAGATATTTTTTTCTCTAACGGCGGCCGATTGGCCGGAGACGATCCTAATTGGGATGTTTATTAAACTTATTAACTTTAAATGTTTGAGGGGTCTCCTGATTTTAATATAAAAGAGATGATTGAGATGTATATGTGTATAAGATCATCCCACACAAACAAACATTTTCCACGTGACATATTCATGGTCATTTTTCAGAGTGAGCCAAAAAGCGCGGATAAATTCAATCCAGACTCCATCCGAGTCAGATGCTTCATGGCTTTTGAAGTTTTTAATTGTCTATACGCTTCAAACATCATGTTTTCCTGGACCATCTATGAAAGAGGATAGATGGATGGTACAATTGCAAGTTGTTTACTGCCAGATTTCTAAAAGTTGGTTCGTTAATTCAAAAGATTTACATCCTAACTTCATGTTTGTTTGTAGAATAAGCACTGGAATAAGGGGTCAATTTCACATCCGACACGATTCCCAAAAGTACGATTATTCTCATCCACATCTCATTATTTCAACTTATTCCACTCTTATTCATGTTATCGAAGTCTCTCCCAACTATGTTAGTCAGGGCATTTAAGAGTCTATCACTCACCTTTCTAATGAGGTTGAAGTCGCCGTCAGGGGTATCAGCTCATTCTCTCCAACAATAATCCTCGCCGAGTCGGACAAGAATGCTATCTAGAATGCCAGTGTTCCATCAATTAAATATGCTCTTTTGCTAAGTTATAGTTGGTTACTACTTCAATATCCTATTGAATTAATTTTCTCGTTAATGGGGGATATTGACCCACATCCCAAATTCCTAACAAAAGCAATGCTTGAATCTTAAACGGAGCTATTGATGGCGGGGCTTAGAATATCCACCATCCTTGGAGATAAAATAGTATATATGCTAGAAACGTCACGGTCATCTACACAGTACATACCCTTAAAAATCATTGAATTGATAAATCATCCATCATTAATTTAAATGCTTTTTGTCCTCGAATCCGGGAGCTATGATAAAGACATTTTTATAACTTCAAAGCAACATATTTCGTGTGCATCCATTCCACCTCGGACACACACGATGCACTTGGAAATATATAAATACCAACGATTAAAAGAAATTAAATACATTATCTTTCAACGGTTGATCTGTCCTAGTTCACCAACCAAAATATGTCCCATATTGTCACTATTATTCGTTATATATTCTAAAAAACGTGCTTTAATAGAATCTTTGGTTCTCTCACACACACACATATAATAGTATATGAGCATGTGCTTCACGGCGGGTTGACCATTTGTAACATCTTTAAAATTATAGAAATTAAGCAAGATATCAAATCGAACAATGAAGGTTGATCATCAAATATGGGCCTCAAACATTTTTGACATCGTATCGAAGCCCCATGTAGTCGTTTTCACGTTGTGTTGCAATCCAATGATGTAGACAAAATCATGAAAAATAGAAGAGAATAATACAAATATATATTACGAAAAAAAATATAGACAAAAACAGTCCACCGAGTTGTGTGTGTGAGAAGAAAGAAATGGTGACAACTATCTAAATGCACATAATTCAATATTTTCAACACAATCCATATAAACATTGTTCATGACTAATAATGAATTATATTGCATGCTCATTACAAATTCGTTGTCCATTTCATGAGCAAAGTCGACTATTGGTTGCTCAGTTTTTCTCCCTTATCAGATGATTATTTTCTTTTAAACGATCACCATTCTCTTCTATGGTTTATGATGTTTATCATAATTATGATGATCATCATAAGCATCTTTTTTTACTGGCAATGCCCAGATCGTATGGGCATGAAGTATGTTAAGTCTTGCAAGCAGGCTAACTATGTGACACCCCTTAGACCTTTGATCTTGAAATACAAATCATAGGAAATATGAGATTTATTATTGAACAAAAATGGGAACAAAAAAATCATTACTTATCGATCGAGAATGTAATTGAAAGCGATCGCAATGATTCTCTGATGAGATTCATGCAGTCGCATACAATACTCATACCCCTTTACCCGATACATGTGATTGGAGGCTTAGGTAAGAAAAGACGATGACCAGAAAAATATAGAAGAAACCATAGTAGTTAGCATCATTTATTATATGTAATCATTTAGAAAAAATACAAGGACTTTGATTAATGAACATGCAATACTGTTGAAATAAATAAATCATGATTATTATCCACAACAATCAAATTACAAGCCTCTCAAAAAAAAAACAATCAAATTACAAAATATACCAATTGATCCCACACACCACCAGAGGTGAAGAGGAAGATATATCGAGAACATAATAAGTTTGCATTGATAGAAAGTGGAAATCAATAACTCACTATTGATCAACATAGATGGTTTAGGGGAACAGGAATGACCAACTGCAGAAACTGCTCAGGCCATGATCCATATCATCTTTTATTGGGAGTGAAACTATGGGAATGGATGAGCCAACTACTATTCAACTGATCGATCCGATTCAATTTCTAATGATAATACACACATGATCATAGACCAACAGTAATAGATCTGAAGAATGAAACATGAATAACCCCAATATGTAAGTATATACAATTTTCATGCAAATCTAGATGCTCGTATGGCCTGCTTCCCAGTTCATCAAAGCAAGGGCAATGATTTAGTTGCTTTATTATGCTTAGCTTCTTCATTCCGGTCCCATTTATTAAAAATAGGCATAGCGGAAGGATGGAAAATGTCGAGAAAAAGTTCCTTGCGTAGGGACAGAAAGTTCGTTGTGGTTATGATATGTACCTTAGAAGATGATACAAAATATCTCCCAATAGAACCTCCTCTGATGGAGAAGAGGGTTATAAAGAACCAACGTGCTTTTGTTTTCCTATCGATGCCAGTGTTGTCCAGCTCCAGCTTCTTCTGGGCCCTTATCATGGCATGCCGTGCGTGGGTCTCATTTCACACAACTATTCCGGGGGGCATAATGAAGGATTCTAGATGGCGATCATTGAAGAAATGCTCACTCCATGTATCCTCGATTTCTTATCCTTGTCATGTTAAGAATAACAAATGGAAGGCATTTAATGCATATACCATTAAAATCTTCTTATATCATATCAATTGTGAACCTCCAAAAAAGTTATCTGACATTTGTCGATATTTCAACAGTTGTCAAAAGTTAATTGAAATCTTTGAACAACGAAAATCAAATCTACAAAGTAGATTTTAACTGAAATAGCAAGAACAAGGCATTCCAAAGCCTTCAAGCATAAAACACACTGCAGCGATAACTTGGGAACGGGAGATGTGGCATGGATAGGGGAGTTGGCTCTCCCCCCAACGTGCTACACCTTTAGAGTTAGTCTTCTTCATCTCGAGCCCACCAATAGAGGGCCTCACCATCAGCTTGGGGTCTCTATCTCTCATCTTTGTGAGTCTGCACTAGCAGAACCTCGACGGAGTGGGATGGAGCACCATTACGGTGCCCACACGAACCTCCGCATGGGGCAAAGTAGACATGCAAGTAGTGGATATGGGAGACATGGTGAAGAGATAACTTGTTCGGGAAGATGAATAGATAAGAGATGGGGGTAAAGGTGGGCCGTATGTTGCACGTGTTACTGAGAGGATGAGTCATTGCTTCAGGGAAGGAAGCACATGTCTATTAGAGATATCAGCATAAGTGAGAAATGGGTAACCATGTGTATGAGGCATGAGGAAACAAAGGTGTAAGAAAGGGGAAAAGGAGGGGAGGGGATGTCAAAAAGATGGGAAAAAGGGGGAGAATAGATGGGTTTTTGGCCCCAGCCTTTGCCAAGCAGAGAGACTATCCACGTGGCAACGACTGGGGATAAAACCCAACTTTAGTAATAGTAATAGATATTGAAGACTAAGAGGTTGTCACAAAGTTCATGATGCCAAATGTGAACAACACAACCCTCGTACAGATATTGTGCATGGAGCCACTATCCTCCAAGGTCGTCTATAGGCAATTGTATGTCTAGTCTCTTTTGCTCTCAACTCAATTGGGATAAAAATTCTGAAAAAAAATCAAAGGATTTGTTATCAGTTGCTCAAATTAAGTTCAAACAGAAAATCGACATGCTAAAATATATCTATATCATCAAAATATTTGTTCACTTGAATGCTTTCTATGAGATCATAAGTGATTCTTTTCAACCTAAAGAACTAACAAAAAGTATATTAGTTGAATTTAACCTTTTCTTCCTTTTTTCAGAAAAAACTTGTGGCGAGACGCCCCTAGCATAGTCAACATATCCTCCATCTTCTCTTCTTCATGTCTGCAAAACTCTTTATAGTGAACCTTCTTGATTTTTTTCAGCAAAACTCTTTATAATGAACCTTCTTGATTTTTTTCAGCTACTTTTTCGCTGTAATATTTGAGTGTCCAAGGTCAAATGCATACCTTCTCAACTATCTTTTGTAACACCTCAAAATATAATTTCACACGGAGTAGATCACAAAATGTGAATGTGAAATACAAGTGGTGAAGATCACTATTTGATAACTTAAACATTTTAGATAATTGACAATGTGTTTGATTGTTTGTAACCCCTGTAAGTTGTCGGCATCAGTTTTTCTAGCAAATGATGCGAGATACGGCGATCATAACTCTCAAGATTGCAATCATATTCAGCAAAGAAAAGAATGAAATGCCCCCACATTGGATATCACCATCTTTGGGTCCAACATGAATTCATATCAAAGGATCCACTACTAGATGAGGTATGGTATTCATGATTTCCCACATTCTATGTCAAGTTGCACCCAATTGCTACCATTTTACACACGTTTTAGACATTTGATCTATCAATTCACAAACTCAACGCATACAATTTCCTATGTCGAAATCTAAAAAACTAACTCCTGTTTTAAGAAAAAGATCTTGAGAAAATCAATTCAAAGAAAGCATATGCCCATATTCTCCTTAGCTTATATCAACGTATGAGTGCATGTAGGTTGAATTGCATCCAAATTGGCCCCAACCCATGAGAGCATAGCTCAGCTACTATGATCCCTATCATTTGGCATATCTGATTCAAAATTGAGTCTCACGAACTGCATTTGCATTTTCTAAGTGCCATTTATGCCATGAAGATGAGGAAGACTGTTATCGTTTGTTCTTCGATTTCGGTTTTTCTTCAAATCAGGTTGGTTCTACCAAATTCTTCCAAGATATCTCAAACTCTCAGACTACCACTGGATCTTAGCGTGAGAACATCAATTTGGCGGTCTATTTGGAGATAGGATGCAAGAATGCATTCGAGAACAACCTGATCTCTTGTGCAAAAATTATTCAGCGGATAAGTTGGGGGTGTCTTAATAAGGATGAAATTCTATATTGTATTGCAGAAAACAAGCTCTTTGAAATTTTTAATCGCTCGTCTAGACTCTCTTGACATTGATTTTTTATTTTATTCTATGCTACCATATCCTAGTTGTGATTTCAGTAGGATCTCTGCATGGGAACTAGGTGCCGGTTAAAACTCCAATTCAAGCTGGATCCAACAGGAAGGTTACTCACGTTCTCGCTTTGAGAAAAAGTGTGACCTGAAAATTTTGCCGCTGGAGTTTTGGGACAACTAGGGATGATATTGCAGTTGGAAGGAGGTTTTCTATTGGGATAATTGTGTTTAAGCTTTAGAATCACTGTCATATACTCTAATACTTATGTTTTAATCGCGCGTCTGGGTGGGCCTCGCTATCCCCTTAGTAGGTACTAATTCTGAAAATTTGTATGCCTTTGTTGCGCTCCCTATGATGAATGAACTTTCTTGATCATTTTTCAAAAAAAAAAACATAATCGGGTCACAATCGACACAAAAACTATTCCATTGAATGCACGATCCAAAGACTTGTGCAATGCGCCCTACTAGTACAATGTATATAGAAGCTCTCTAGGTCCTGGTTATCATAGATATTCGCAAGCATAGTGCAAGGTTTTCTCGAAATCGATACGTTAGCTAATACTCTACAGGAAAACGAGATTCAATCAAGAACTGTCAAAAATTTAGAAATGTGAGAATACGAGCTTGCAAGTCGTGTGTTGGATTAACTGATGAATCTCCATTTCATCACCTTTATTCTATCATTTTGGCCTTAAAAACCCTAGCAAATGCATGTAAATACCATCAATTTGTACCTAATAGCATTCATTATTCATTGAATTCATTGTACATAAAATAAGTTTTTAATGCCAAAATTATAGAATAAAGAGAAGAAAAGAAAAAGGAATAAAATATTGTAAATATTTTATGACCCAAACCCCGAGACCAAGTCCAGAATGGAATTGGTCGACAAGGAATAAAGTAGGGGGGATAAGGGCCAAGAATACAATAAATACCTTATTTATTAATTCATTCATTTATGCATTTTTGACACCTATTTTGTACATAATTATTTCTTCATCAAATAAAGAAACTTTGTACATGAAAGTTGTGGATAATAATGCAAATAAAATTACAAAATTAAGTTTGTGCAAAAATAACACAGTGTACATTTTATACACCGAATAAAAAGCAAAAATCTCAACTTCACAGACCCATATCTTGCAAATAAAAACTCCAAATCACCCAAACTCACCTTTAATTGTATATAGCATTTCAAGAACTATTTTATAAAATTGGTTCTATAATTTTTGGAGTCCATCTGTGGAAGTTAGGTTTTTGGCCATTCTTGTACATAGTACCTGATTAAAATATTCATTTTATTCAATGTCTATTATTTTCACAAATTCATATCTTTAGAATTTTGTAAATAATGTATATACTACATGTACATATTGAGATTAAAAGAAAACTAAAAAGAATTTGTGAAATAAAATAAGTCTATGTATCACATAGGCAAAATACCTATGTTAAGGATGTATATAAATAAAAAGGATTTTTATTCTTTGATTCTTTATTCATTTATATTTTTATATTAATGTATATATTATATATATATTATTAAAAATATAAATCCAAAATAAAAACAAATAAAATTCATTAAATAAATAAAATGTATATAATATATAGGTAAAATACCTATAAGTATACTTACATATACATAGACACATTTATTTAAAATATAAATAAACTCATAAAAATTGAATAAAAATATATTTATACTCACAAAAATAAGTTATAAATTTATAAAATAAGAAAATAAAATAATAAAATAAAATAAACAAAATAAAAATAAATGTATATAAATATACTTATAAATACCATATTTTAATAAAACCGTAATAAAATACTTCAAAAAAATAAATAAAAATAGTAATTAAATACTACATTAATTTATAAACATTTTTTATTTTATATGAAAAATCTAATTAATTCATTTATTATGTTAAATAAATCGGTCAACTTCTTGTTGACGTGGACCAATCAGACGCCTGCGTTTGTTGACCGGTCGGATTGCCTTTTCCCCCGATTTCTTGCCTTTTTCCCGCGTGGCTCAGTGATCAATCAACAACAATCATTTCATGAGATTTGCTCCCCTTTCACCCGTGATCCCCGCCGATCATTTGGATCCCTTATACATAGCCCCGATTCTTCAATAATCGCCGGTCACTGGGGGTCCCTTGGATTGTGTATAAATAAAACCCTCCTCCTTCTACGCCTAATTTGGCCAATTTTACCCCCTTCTTTGTGTTTGAATGAGTTCCTGGCGAAGCCCTCGTGACAGGAGGCGCCTCCCAGCACCTCGATTCGGCCGGAGATGGAGGAAGTTTTGTCGCGGTGGCGCTCCGGCGGCCACCCTGCTCCCTAGCGGCCCCCAGGTATAAGAGTTGCGCGTTTTATCTTTTTAGGTAGTATTTACTTCCAGCATTTAATTTCTGCAATTAGTTTTATGTTTCGCTTATTAGTTTATCGTAGTTTAATGGCTTCGTAGTTCGCCGGAGCTCTGCTCCGGCGAGCTTTTCACCATGTTTCCGACTGTGCCTCGCCACCACACCACCCTCATTTCGTTCCCCTACGCCTTCTCCACCTTCCAGTCACCTCCTATCAACCGGAGCCTTCCGGGTTCCGCGAAACGAAGCTCCTCCACCATCCTTCGCCGGAGCTTCCTCGCCCATCATCACCCCTGTGCTTCCAGCTTCAAACCCCGGGTCAAGGGTGACGCCCTCGAGCCCCTCTACCTTCCTGTGCAGGTTAGGTGCCCCGAAGCGCACCAGGAGTCGAGTTACAAGCAGGCGGAGGTACCTGGAGCCGCTATCCTTCTTCGAGCTCGTGGCGGCGCTCCAGGGTGCCTCCGGTCGATCCAACACCTCCAGCAGATCAAGCCACCTTCCAGGAAGCGATTGGGACCTTCAGGAGCAGCGATGATCGGCGGGAGAGCGAGATCGGGTCGGAAGAAGCTCGCCCCGGCGGGTGTTCTTCCCTATTCTTTCACGTATGCTCTCTGCCGTTGGATTGGTGACGCGTGTCAAGTGAAGTAATCCGAGCCGTTCGCCAGCGCGCCTATTAGGGGTAAATTGCACATCCAGCCCCTGTCTTTTTGTATATTCATTGTTTAATATTGTAAATAAAATAGCATGTTATAAAAAAGTTGTAAATTTTGCAGTAGGACCCTTGAGTTTCTTGAAATTACATTTAGGTCCTTCCGCGCCTCACGTGCAGTCCCACGTGAGGCGCGTGAAAATTGCATGTAACCCCTGGCGGTTTTTGAATATTGTAAAATAGTTCTAAAAGTTTAAATAAATGTTTATTTCTATTGGAATTTTTGCACTGCTGCCCCTGTCATTTATTTTATTTGCAAAAATGCCCCTGCCAGGCTTAATTATTTTTGTGTCTTTTATCCATTTATTAAAAATATCTAGATGGCTTCTAAAAATCCACAAAAATTAGGAAAGATGCTCCATGCCATGCTTGTTCACGCCCATGCTTTATTTCGCATTTTTTGCATTTTTCCTAATTATTAAAAATGAAATAGAAGCCTATTTTGTACTGTTTAAATTGAAAAATACAAAAAAAATAGAAAATGTTTTTGAAAAATTCCAAAAAAATTATATATGGTATAATTATATATATTGAGTCCAGAAATTGAAAAACCCTAAAAATATGAAAAAGAAAATTAAAAAAATCAGAAAGCTCCAAAATCCAACAAAAAATAGAAAAATCCTTAAAAATCCCAAAAATACATTTTTTCTCTTTTATAATTATCTATATATTATTATAATGTATTAAAATTAATTTGGGAGTTTTTTGGAGTTTATTTTATATTTTTAAAACCCAAATTATATTCGGCCAATTATTTAGTCCTATATTGTGGACATTTTTGAAACTAAAAATACATAAAAATTAGAAATATTTCAGAAAAATAACAAAAAAATTAGAAAAATATTAAAAAGCAAAAAAAATTTATATCTATATATATATATATATTAAGTATTTATATATATATATATATATATATATTTATAGACTATAGTACTCCTCTCTCTCTTCTTATATATATATATATATATATATCTTTATATATATATATTTGTCTTATATATATCTATCTATTTATATTATATAATTAAAAATATTAAAAGAAAATATAAAAAAATATAAAATATAAAAACAAAATAACAAAATTTATAAAAACAAAAATATAAAAAAAATTACAAAACCCAAAACCCACTAAAACAATAAAAGGACATGAACAATGGATTGAATAATTACACAACACATACGACCATTCGCCTCCCAGTGTTCGACCTCTACCTGTACTTACACCTATACACATTTACATGTAGAGTTATAATAAATTTTAACTCCACATTTTTGGATATTTATTGCATATATTTACTGTGGGTTAATTGTTGTTTTATTCCGGATTTTGTGTGGTCGACTCAGCGACTAAGTTCACGCCTTGTGAGGAACTTAAGACCACCGATCTCCGGAGTAAACAAATGGCGCCGTTGCCGGGGATAATCAGATCGGAAACAAATGGCGCCATTTCATCAAATGGCACCGTTGCCGGGGAGGCAACGGATTTTGTATGATTTTGTAAGCGTATTTGTCTATTTATTCAATTGTTTGCTCATGTCCTTCATTTATTTATTTGTGTGATTTTTATTCTTATTTAACACTATTTGATTGATTGTTCTAACCATCTCCTTTCTTTGTCTGTGATGCGAGGGACCGCCGAGCGAAGGAGGACCTCCTAGGAGGACCTAAGCACCCAAGCGAGGTGGAGTTGGCTCTTCTATGCCAGCCAACAGGAGAGAGCATCCTGACAGAAGAAGGAGAATTTTTGAAGACAGTCACTATTTTTAGGCATTTTATTTTATCTCATTTTATTATGTATATTCATGTGAGAGAGTGGCGCTTAGAAACATGTAATAGTACAGGACTCTCACAGGTGCACGAAGACTCCCGAGGTCCAGTGCCCGAGGGATTGTTCCCTTGGGGGCCTCGATGATTTTGACTCTTTTTCTTTTCTTTATTTTATTTTCATTATTTTGTGTGAATGAGCCTTAGCTTAGGAGTTGCTTGCTCGTAGAGTTAGGTCCAAACACCCTAATATTTGCATGTACCTATAGTTCGCTTTGGACCTAGATCAAACTCTAAACAGCCGCTTATTTATCTCTTAGCCTTTGTGCCACAGCGAGCCCCGCAAAGCGCTTTCTCCTAAGCTCAAGTGTGTTGAGCACAGAGGAGGGGTGAGCCAAGACCGGACTTTTTGAGGCTAAAGATTAATGAGTGACTTGTGGTGCTTCACGATGATAGCAATTTCTGAACCTAGGGCGATTTCTTCGGTTTGCATTTGCATATAGCATAGGTTTCAAATTCTGTTATGCATCCCGCATGGAGAGAGCTGGGAGGCACTGTAAGTCTTCTTACTTGACATGCATCATCGTTTTCCGACTTGCATGGCTTTTCCGATCTTCTCCCTCTGTTTTTGCCAACCTAGGATGCTTAATGGAAATTGGAACCTCGATAGGCACGTGCATTGAAAATACCCAAAAAAGTGATAACTTAAATAAAATCGGGACTGCTAACTCTATTGGACTTAAAAATAAAATATAATGAATTCCTTGGGGAGAGCAACCCCCTCATTGGATGCGTTTTAAGTGCTCACGTACACACTAAGGAGTAGAGCCCAAATCCCATCAGAGCCTCCTAAGTGATTGTACAATTTTTGTGATCTCACCTAACTCTAAAATCGAAAAGATAAATGACCGTCACCTGATGGTCTTCACTGTGTTGAGTAGGTGAATTGGGGGTTTGCCTTGTGTCTTGATTGTGACTTGGAGTTCATTGTGTTTTTCTTTCATCCCTAGAGTAGTCGGTCCCACCGCGTGAGTCATGCATTTTTTTTATCTTTGAGTCTCTCTATCTCTCTTATACATATATCTCTTCATGTTGGATCGAGTCGTGATATTGGCGCTTGAGCTCAATCATTTTCCGCCAAGTCTTCTTGTTTCCCGCTTCTTCACCATCTTCTATGTATCCATAGTTCCATCTTCTTTGGTTCGAGGAGAGACCGCTCTTCGGACCGCAATTTTGACGGTGTTCCCGCCTTGTGTGGAACACCCAATTTTGTCTGTGTCTCGATCTTCTCACCCACCCTCCTCGTACCCTTTGTATCACCTTTCTACTCCCCATGATATTGGCACGCACGCTCAATCAGCTTCTCCACCCCATTGTGTACCCTTCTTATCCATCTCCCTCGTGTCCCCTGTGTCATCTCTCCCTTTACCCGGGAATGCTGTGCATAATGATGAGGCCCGCATCGAGGATTATTTATACAGATTATTGGTGTAAGTTGGGCCGATGATGTTGAGGTTGCTGAGATTGATATGATGGATTTGTCTTTGATACATGCATATGGGCTTCTTGAGGATTTTTGCTGATGCATAGAGCATAGGTGTGATGCATTATTGAGGAATTTTAGTTCTCGCACACCGGATTAAGGATGTGGTATGATGCGATAATTCGATGAAGACTTCATAAGTATTGATTGATCTATCTTTCTTGAGGTTCCACCCATCTTGATTTTGAGGATTGAATGATTATTCTGATTTGGACTTCCTGATATTGGTGTGCGAGCCCTGCATGATCTCTCATCTTCCTATCAGACCCATCCTTGATCTCCTAACTCTCAAGTCCCCCCTGGCACTTAGAGGATTCCTGACTATTTTTCGTGCCATCTCAGCAGATTGGATTGATCCAAGGGATGTTTGTTGACTGACATGATTATTTTCTCCCTTGCATGATCTTATGCCCTCCAAATGATGGAGTGATTTATTGCTTTTGAGGACCTGAGATGACTTGCCAGCATTCCCATGGCCTACATTGATATAGCTCGCATTACTCCCCGAGGACTAGCTGCGGGAGAATGCGACAATTTCTAGGACTATGGTTTCATCCACTGCTTGGGTCGCCATTGTGATGGGACCCGGAACCAAGTCAGTTGATATGCTTGATTGGCCTCCCCCTGTGATTGTGTACCTGACCTGTCAGTACACGAGGCCAATGTACTAGACTCATCTGAGTCCGCTCTCCTTGACGGTCCTCGCAAGGCAGAGCTCCACTTTTCTGATTATTCCATGCCTAGTTCATAGCTCCCCGAGGGTTATCTGCGGGAGACTATGACATATTTCAGATCTGATTGGTCTCTTCTGTTGGTAGCCGCCTTGTCGACTACTGAGGCCACTATGTGGGTCCGTCGGATGGACCCGGCTCCTTTGAGCCCTCGTCTCTCCTTGACGACCCTCACAAGGTAGAGGCACTTTCTGACTATTCTTTGCTTAGTTCACAATACTCTCCGAGGACTATCTGCGGGGGACTGCGACACTCTCTTTACGCTCGGTTCCCACTTCTGACTGTGTCTCCTTTCTGTTGGAGCACGGAATCGAGTCGTCTGATATACATGATTTTTGGTCCCATCTCGAGTTGCGTATCCGATCTGTGGATCATGGGACCCATCTGATAAGACTCCTTTGAGTCTGCTCGCCTTGACAGTCCTCGCAAGGTTGAGCTCCTGATATCTGTTATTTTCATGCCTAGCTGGCAGCACGTTCCTCGAGGGTTGTCTGCGGGACACTGCCACACTTTCTTGATTTGACGGTCTCTTCTGCTGGTAGCCGATCTGTCGCCTACCGAGACCGTTTCTATGATCCGTCTGATAGATCAGGCTCCTTTGAGCCCGCTCTCCTTGACGACCCTCGCAAGGGTGAGCTTCTGTTCTGATTATTCATTGACTAGCATGTACTACTCCCTGAGGGTTATCTGCGGGAGAGTACACCATTTTCTAGGTACTCATTCTCCTCCCTGGTTGTGTCTCCTATCTGATGGAGCATGGAGCCAAGTACGTTGATTATTTTCTGATTTTGCTCACCTTGAGGACCCTCGCAGGAGTGAGCCACATATTGTGTTGTTCGATGTATTCTTGTGACTTTCAGATTATATCACCACCGTGCATCACACAGTCTCATACGCTTTATTTCATATCTATCTGAGACTCTGATTGACTGGAGGAGTTTGTACTTCTCTTTCTTCCTCCCGGTCTTACAGTATCGGCTCTGTTCCATCATGTTGACCCTATGAGCCGATTGACTGCTTCATGCTACCGGACCCGATACCTATCCTTTTGACCTATTTGTCCCTGGTAGCTGACACCCACTTGATTGCAGATTCGGGTGTCTTTTCACCTTCTGACTGCGCCCTCGTTCTCACAGGGAGACGACGACAAGAGCACGGTAGTCGCTTACTAGATACCGTCCTGTACTTCACCAGTTCTTCACCACTTGTATATATGTGTGCCTTTTTCATCCTTTCTCCCGTATGTTTTAGTGTACCCCAGATCTATCGCCATATCTTTGTGTCTACACTTAGGACGTACCTTGTCCTAAGTATAGGGGGGTACACACCAAGTTGTTCTTTCGTCATTCAGTTTCGTCACTCCTGTTGTTGCCTATACCTAGGGATATCTCACCCTAAGTATAGGGGGAGTGATGCGTATATTCTACACGATCTTTTCATATCTCTTCTTTTCTTCTTTTCTCCTTTTCCTTTTCTATCTTCTGTATCTAAATAAAAGGTGTCACCCCTTTGTGTCAGTTTTCTGTACTTAGGACGTACTTTGTCCTAAGTATAGGGGGGTGCACCCCTCATTTGTTCATCTGTCTATTCCCACCCTTGACCCTCCCTGATTTGTGTACAGTCTGCTATACTTAGGATTACTTGATCCTAAGTATAGGGGGGAGCGGTCAACTTCTATTTCCTTCATCTCTTATTCGTATATTATTTAGACTTGTCTATACTCAGTACGAGTTATGTCTTCTCTTTTCTTTTCGATCTATGAGGACATAGCTCAAGCTAAGTATAGGGGGGGTCGTATATACTATGTATATACTTTAGCTATAACTCGTACTCTCGTATTTTATTAATATATAGGGCTAATAATTCTTTAAAATTCATTAAAAACCCTTAATAAAAAATGTGTGATTATTCCTCAAATTCTTTCTGTATATACTGATTAATAAATCAGGTGAAAATGTTTTTTGCAAAATGTTTGAAAAATAGTTTGAAAAGTATTGTGAACATTTATTGAAAACTGTTTTGAAAACATTTTGTTACATGTTTTCAACCTGTGTAAAAATATGTGGTTTGTAAAATTTATTTTCTTTGTGTGAAATAAAATGTTTGAAAAATGATTTGCAAATGGTTTGAAAAATGGTTGCAAAAATATTTTGAAAAATCTATATATACTGTTTTGAAAAACCTTTGCAAAATGATTTTCAAATGTGTGTACATGTTTGTAAAAATGGTTGTAAAAATTATTTTGGACTATAGTTTTCAAAAATTGTTTGAAAAATGTGTGTCAAATAAGTTTGAGGAATGGTAACATATAACTAAAATAATATATATAATTATTATTATAAATAAATAAATAAATAATAAACAAAATTCTTTAACAAATGTACATATATACCTATAAATAAAAACTAAATTGTAAATTCTTAATTCTTGTAAAATAAAGCGGCATGCCCGTGTAAATAGTTGTACATATCTTATATTTTGAGTGCCCAAAATTATTTTATTTGCAAAAATTCTTTGTGTAAAAATTCTTCTCTTTGTTTTCAAAATTCTTTGAAAATTTGCATTATTCTTTGCATAATTGTAAATAGCATTTGCATAGCATTCATATTCTTTGATTGAGCTTGATAATTGAACTAGTCCAATAAAGTCGAAGATTGTAGCTTGGTTGGACCTTACTGCACCTAACTGCACTGGAACCTTACGGGGACTAGGTTTAAGGTACTTCAGGTCTATTCAGACTTAATTCTTTGAGAAATCAGGGCTGGGTTCAAGTCACCTCGGTGGACTAACTAGAACTTTTCGAAACACACGTATGACTCTTGCCGACCGTGACCTAACTTGGACACTTGCACCTTTCACTTGGCTCAACTCAGTTGGAGTGGTGAGGGGGTTGGATTTGCCAGTCTGAGACGCACACGGGTGGAAACATTCGTCCTCGTCTAGGGAGGGAAGTACACCCCAACCTGGTCCAGTAGCCATGAGGTCTAACGACAGGAGAGTGTGGGTTGCAATAATGCTTCAAAAGAGGGATAGTCTTCTGGCTCAAGAGGAAAAACTCCTTATGTAAATGCTGCTGTAAATAGTAGGTTGAAAAAAAAAAGAAAGAAAAAAAAAGAGAGAAACTCCAAAAAAGTGGACAGGCTTGTAAATAAAAATAAAAATGCCTGCCGGAGTATGTATATATGTTGTATAGAAAATAAGCAAGCTTGAGCATCAAAGTTACACCTTGTTAGCCTGCAGCTGGATGACTTGACTACACTGGTCTTGCATCCCAGGATAGGTAGCTACACTGGCTACCGTCCATTCTTTTCTTTACCTCCTCCTCTTGAGTTGGATGCCACTTGAACTTAGAAGGGAATACCCCGCTCCTCGAGGAAAGAGTTGTTGGATTAGGGAATCATTGGGTTGTCATTCTGGAGAAGTCAGTCTCTTTGTCATTTCAGTTGAGGAGAGCCACCATCACTTACATGTACAAGTCAGCTTCATAGTCATAAGGGTTTGCGTATGATGTAGGATAGTTCTGACCTGGCTATTGAGGTGATTTGAACCGAGTTCTGTGACTCTCAGAGGCTGTTGTGTTTTAAATTTGGTTCCCGGCCAGGTTCCACACACATTTTCACACCAAGGTCTAACCGGAGCTCCAAACTTTGATTTTGTACAGATAAGTTTAATAATCATGATCAATTCAATTTATTCTTTAAATCCTTTATTTTTGCTTTTTCTTTTCTTCTTATTCTTTGTTCTTTTGTACTTGTTGCATAAGTATTTGCTAGGGACTAGCAAAGGCAAGTATAGGGGGGTGATGAATCTCCATTTCATCACCTTTATTCTATCATTTTGGCCTTAAAAACCCTAGCAAATGCATGTAAATACCATCAATTTGTACCTAATAGCATTCATTATTCATTGAATTCATTGTACATAAAATAAGGTTTTTAATGCCAAAATTATAGAATAAAGAGAAGAAAAGAAAAAGGAATAAAATATTGTAAATATTTTATGACCCAAACCCTGAGACTAAGTCCAGAATGGAATTGGTCGACAAGGAATAAAGTAGGGGGAGATAAGGGCCAAGAATACAATAAATACCTTATTTATTAATTCATTCATTTATGCATTTTTGACACCTATTTTGTACATAATTATTTCTTCATCAAATAAAGAAACTTTGTACATGAAAGTTGTGGATAATAATGCAAATAAAATTACAAAATTAAGTTTGTGCAAAAATAACACACAGTGTACATTTTATACACCGAATAAAAAGCAAAAATCTCAACTTCACAGACCCATATCTTGCAAATAAAAACTCCAAATCACCCAAACTCACCTTTAATTGTATATAGCATTTCAAGAACTATTTTCTAAAATTGGTTCTATAATTTTTGGAGTCCATTTGTGGAAGTTAGGTTTTTGGCCCTTCTTGTACATAGTACCTGATTAAAATATTCATTTTATTCAATGTCTATTATTTTCACAAATTCATATATTTAGAATTTTGTAAATAATGTATATACTACATGTACATATTGAGATTAAAAGAAAACTAAAAAGAATTTGTGAAATAAAATAAGTCTATGTATCACATAGGCAAAATACCTATGTTAAGGATGTATATAAATAAAAGGGATTTTTATTCTTTGATTCTTTATTCATTTATATTTTTATATTAATGTATATATTATATATATTATTAAAAATATAAATCCAAAATAAAAACAAATAAAATTCATTAAATAAATAAAATG
Source organism: Ottelia alismoides (assembly GCA_037367405.1). Lineage (NCBI taxonomy): Eukaryota > Viridiplantae > Streptophyta > Magnoliopsida > Alismatales > Hydrocharitaceae > Ottelia > Ottelia alismoides. The sequence continues at coordinate 24,889 of JAZKJV010003074.1, read as the reverse complement.
TATGTAATATATAGGTAAAATACCTATAAGTATACTTACATATACATAGACACATTTATTTAAAAATATAAATAAACTCATAAAAATTGAATAAAAATATATTTATACTCACAAAAATAAGTTATAAATTTATAAAATAAGAAAAGAAATTATTAAAATAAAATAAACAAAATAAAAATAAATGTATATAAATATACTTATAAATACCATATTTTAATAAAACCATAATAAAATACTTCAAAAAAATAAATAAAAATGGTAATTAAATACTACAGTAATTTAAAAACATTTTTTATTTTATATAAAAAAATATAATTAATTCATTTATTATGTTAAATAAATCGGTCAACTTCTTGTTGACGTGGACCAATCAGACGCCTGCGTTTGTTGACCGGTCGGTCAACTGCGCCCCCAGGCGCCTGACTTGACATGGATTGTCTTTTCCCTCGATTTCTTGCCTTTTTCCCGCGTGGCTCAGTGATCAATCAACAACAATCATTTCATGAGATTTGCTCCCCTTTCACCCGTGATCCCCGCCAATCATTTGGATCCCTTGTACATAGCCCCGATTCTTCAATAATCGCAGGTCACTGGGGGTCCCTTGGATTGTGTATAAATAAAACCCTCCTCCGTCTCCGCCGAATTTGGCCAATTTTACCCCCTTCTTTGTGTTTGAATGAGTTCCTTGCGAAGCCCTCGTGACAGGAGGCGCCTCCCAGCACCTCGATTCGGTCGGAGATGGAGGAAGTTTTGTCGCGGTGGCGCTCCGGCGGCCACCCTGCTCCCTGGCGGCCCCCAGGTATAAGAGTTGCGCGTTTTATCTTTTTAGGTAGTATTTACTTCCAGCATTTAATTTCTACAATTAGTTTTATGTTTCGCTTATTAGTTTAGCGTAGTTTAATGGATTCGTAGTTCGCCGGAGCTCTGCTCCGGCGATCTTTTCACCATGTTTACGATTGTGCCTCGCCACCACACCAACCTCATTTCGTTCCCCTACGCCTTCTCCACCTTCCAGTCACCTCCTATCAACCGGAGCCTTCCGGGTTCCGCGAAACGAAGCTCCTCCACCATCCTTCGCCGGAGCTTCCTCGCCCATCATCACCCCTGTGCTTCCAGCTTCAAACCCCGGGTCAAGGGTGACGCCCTCGAGCCCCTCTACCTTCCTGTGTAGGTTAGGTGCCCCGAAGCGCACCAGGAGTCGAGTTACAAGCAGGCGGAGGTACCTGGAGCCGCTATCCTTCTTTGAGCTTGTGGCGGCGCTCCAGGGTGCCTCCGGTCGATCCAACACCTCCAGCAGATCAAGCCACCTTCCAGGAAGAGATTGGGACCTTCAGGAGCAGCGATAATTGGCGGGAGAGCGAGATCGGGTCGGAAGAAGCACGCCCCGGCGGGTGTTCTTCCCTGTTCTTGCACGTATGCTCTCTGCCGTTGGATTGGTGACGCGTGTCAAGTGAAGTAATCCGAGCCGTTCTCCAGCACGCCTATTAGGGGTAAATTGCACATCCAGCCCCTTCCTTTTTGTATATTTATTGTTTAATATTGTAAATAAAATAGCATGTTATAAAATAATTGTAAATTTTGCAGTAGGACCCTTGAGTTTCTTGAAATTACATTTAGGTCCTTCCGCGCCTCACGTGCAGTCCCACGTGAGGCGCGTGAAAATTGCATGTAACCCCTGGCGGTTTTTGAATATTGCAAAATAGTTCTAAAAGTTTAAATAAATGTTTATTTCTATTGGAATTTTTGCACTGCTGCCCCTGTCATTTATTTTATTTGCAAAAATGCCCCTTCCAGGCTTAATTATTTTTGTGTCTTTTATCCATTTATTAAAAATATCTAGATGGTTTCTAAAAATCCACAAAAATTAGGAAAGATGCTCCATGACATGCTTGTTCACGCCCATGCTTTATTTCGCATTTTTTGCATTTTTCCTAATTATTAAAAAATGAAATAGTAGCCTATTTTGTACTGTTTAAATTGAAAAATACAAAAAAAATTAGAAAATGTTTTGAAAAATTCCAAAAAAAATTATATATGGTATAATTATATATATTGAGTCCAGAAATTGAAAAACCCTAAAAATATGAAAAAGAAAATTAAAAAAATCAGAAAGCTCCAAAATCCAACAAAAAAATAGAAAAATCCTTAAAAATCTAAAAATATATTTTTTCTCTTTTATAATTATCTATATATTATTATTAATGTATTAAAATTAATTTGGAATTGTTTGGAGCTTATTTTATATTTTTAAAAACCCAAATTATATTCGGCCAATTATTTAGTCCTATATTGTGGACACTTTTGAAACTAAAAATACATAAAAAATTAGAAATATTTCAGAAAAATAACAAAAAAAATTAGAAATATATTAAAAAGCAAAAAAAAATTATATATATATATATATATATATTAAGTATTATATATATATATATATATATAGACTATAGTACTCCTCTCTCTCTTCTTATATATATATATATCTCTTTATATATATGTCTTATATATTTCTATCTATATAATATTATATAATTAAAAATATTAAAAGAAAATATAAAAAAATATAAATATAAAAACAAAATAAAAAAAATTTTATAAAAACAAAAATATAAAAAAATTACAAAACCCAAAACCCACTAAAACAATAAAAGGACATGAACAATGGATTGAATAATTACACAACACATACGACCATTCGCCTCCCAGTGTTCGACCTCTACCTGTACTTACACCTATACACATTTACATGTAGAGTTATAATAAATTTTAACTCCACATTTTTTGATATTTATTGCATATATTTACTGTGGGTTAATTGTTGTTTTATTCCGGATTTTGTGTGGTCGACTCAGCGACTAAGTTCACGCCTTGTGAGGAACTTAAGACCACCGATCTCCGGAGTAAACATTAACCTTATGTGAATAGTAGTTACTTGGATGGTTAGGAGGGTTGGAAAGGTAAATGTGATCATTGTGATGTGATATCACATTGCTTCAGTGTTATAATAATTGTTTTTATATTAACTTTTTATTTGAACACGGCTAAAAAATATTATAAGAGAGAAAATATGGGATCCATCTAACTAATTCCAACTCAAGAATGCATGGATAGAGTTGTGGGGTAACCAATTTACCTTGGAGTAACCTAGCAACTAAACAGGAAAAGGAAATAGTTACTAGGCATAGATATTGGTAATAAATGTGTGGTGAACTAATCAAAGATAATTAACATAGTAGTATCATGAGCGTAAGGAATCTTGGATGGAATGAGCGGTAGCTTGTGTATGGACTTTACATAGCACCTAATTCGTGGGTCACAGATGAAGTGTGTGTTGCATTTTAGTCAACCTAGTTAAATCCATTCCATATTTGATAGTTATCGATCTCCAACAACAACAACAACAAAGCCTTTTCCCACAATTAAGAAGGATCAGCTACATGGATTCTTCGCCTCCATTCAGATCTATCTTGGGTCAATCCCGGGCTTATATCCAAAAAACTAAGATCCCTTCGTATAGTCTCTTTGCAACACTTGTTGGGCCATCCTCGCCCTCTCTTAACCGGCTCAACATCCCAACACTCGCATCTCCTAACGGGTGCATCTGTTGATCTTCTTTGCAAATGAAAAAACCATCTTAAGCAGTTTTCTCGCATCTTATCCTCGATCGGAGCTTCACCAAATTTCTTTCTTATTGCATCATTCCGAATCCGATCTTTATGTGTGTGTCCACACATCCACCTTAGCATTTTCATTTCTGCTACAACCATTCTCTGCACATGTCTATGGTTCACGGGCCAACATTCAGATCCATAGAGCATAGCAGGTCTCACAGCTGCTTTGTAAAACTTTCCTTTAATTTTTAAAGGAATTTTCTTATCATAGAGAACAACAGAGGCTCCTCTCCACTTTAGCCAGCTTGCATTTATTCTATTAGTAACATCTCCATCAATTTCCCTATCCTGTTGCAAAATAGATCCCAGATATCTAAAAGAATCTCTCTTCCGAATGTTATTGTCACCAATCTTCACCTCAATTCCTCCACCATTGATTCCATCAAAGGCGCACTCCATATTCCGTCCTAGTCCTACTTATACGAAATCCTTTAGTCTCCAATGCATGTCTCCAGACTTCAAGCTTCTCATTTACTCCATCTCTAGTCTCGTCAATCAACACAATATCATCAGCAAATAACATACACCAAGGTAACTCATCCTGAATGTGACTTGTCAACTCGTTCATAATCAAAGTAAAAAGAAATGGACTCAAAGTGGAACCTTGATGTAAACCAATGTTGATGTCAAAAAAGCCAGTCTTCCCAGACGGGGTCCTTACACAAGATAAAGCCCTACCATACATGTCCTTTATGAGGTTAATGTATAGGACGGGTACTTGTATCTTCTCCAAAACTCTCCACAAATCTCTTGTGGGACAGAATCATAGGTCTTCTCCAAATCAATAAAGATCATACAGAGGTTCTTCCTTTTAGCTATATAAATCTCCATTGTTCTCCTCAGCAAATGGATGGCTTCAATAGTTTAGAGTGACCTGGCATGAATCCGATTGATTTTCTTTTATGTTGAAAAACTTTCCTCAACCTTCTTTCGATCACGCGTTCCCAAATTATTATTAGTGTGACTCATCAGCTTGATACCTCTGTAATTTGAACAATTTTAAATGTCTCCTTTATTATTATAAAAAGGCACCACGATACTCCTCCTCCAATCTTCAAGCATTTTCTTGCTTCACCAAATAACAGCCTTCGTTGCTTCTTCGCTATTTTGATACTTTGTGACAGTTTCCGTTGTTCAATCCCTAGACATAGATTTAAAGCAAGCTCTTTTAATTTCTAGTTTCTCTTGCACCCCTTCACTCCACCACCAAGCCTCCTTTTGACCTGGAGCTCCTTCCTTCGACTTGCCTAGTATCTCTCTGGCTACCTTTCGGATACAAGATGATACTGCCTCCCACATCTCGTTTGCACTTCCGCTACATTCTCAAGATAAGTATTCTAAAACCTTCTCCTTGAAGCCCGATTGCTTCAGTGGAAGATTCCACCATCTAGTTCTAGTGATCTTAGAAACCCTCTTTTATTTACCAGACCTTTTGTTTGCACATCCAAGACTAACAAGCGATGTTGAGTTTGTCAAACTCTCTCTAGGATTACTTTGCAGCCTTTACAACACAATCGATCTCTTCTCCTCAACGTAAAGCATCTATCTATGTTCTAGTTGGCCCACTCTTATAAGTAATTAAATGCTCCTCCCTCTTCTTGAAGAGAGTGTTTGCTATAAAAAGATCATATGTTGTTACAAAATCCAGAATGACTTTTTCCCTCTTCATTTCTATCCCCAAAACCATGTCCTCTATGAACACTAGCATACCCTGAAGCATCTTTTCCCACATGTCCATTAAGATCTCCACCTATGCAAATCATCTCTCTTTGTGGATTCGTTGTAAAATCTTATCCAAAAATCCTCCCAAAAAGCTTGTTTAGTCCTTTCACTTAAACTAATTGCGGTGCATAAAATGAGATGATATTCAGAATTTCTTCTTCAAGCCCCAATTTTAGCAAAATAATACGATCCCCGAATCTTGCACCTCAACCACAAAATCCTTCAAATTCTTATGAATAACCCCTCCAACATCGTTTCTACCCTTATTCTTACCTGAATACCAAAGTTTAAAGTTGTCTTCTCGATCTCCCTTGCTTTCTCTCCAACCCATTTAGTCTCTTGAGATATAGTATATGAATCTTCCTTCTTTCCATCATATCCACTATCTCCATCAATTTTTCAGTTAAAGTACCAACATTCCAACTACCAATCTGCAACTTCCTTTGCAATCTCTTTTGGACTAACTTCTTTACTCGCCATGCATCCATTATGCGATAACTCTTGTAAAATTTTGGACTGCATCCGGGCGATGATGCAACGGAACTAGCTTAACAGTTATCGGTCCACATATATAAAAATGCAGTTCAATTTTCTCCTCTTCATTCATCGATTAATATTCAACTACATTTTTGTATCTTCAATAAATAAAAAATTATCAAACAAAAAGAGTTAAATGCCTTATATATATATATAAACTTGTAATATTCCCTACACATTGCACTATGTACCACCACATTGAATGATGTCCCTCTATTTAAACTATGTTTGGAAATTTTGTGTACGTTTATAAAACTCTTAAGATTATGCTATGTTCAAAATGTAGGCACCCATATGGGTACCCCTGGAATTATCCATTTAATAAATGGGCATGACGTATGGGCATTGATTTTATAAATGGGTACATGCTTGAAAATATTGATACATACCCCAAACCTGACCCACTAACATCCCTAATCAGGTCGTACACATACTTCCTCAGGCTACAAACATGGAGAACATCATGTACCGTGGACAAGCTAGGTGGAAATATTAATTGGTGTGGAAAACTCCTGAGTCTCTTCAAGATCTCAAACGGTCCAACATATCTTGGAGCCAACTTTCCTTGACTCTAAACCTCTTCAAGCCCTGTATAGTAGATACGTGAAGAAACACAGATTCTCCAACCTGAAACCCCAAGTCAAATCTCCATTGATCCACACAATTCTTCTATCTACTTTGAGTTTCCTTCATCCACTGTCGAATGGTCCTCCAGTTCCTCTAACCGGTACTATTGTTTCTCACCCATCTCAACCCAACAAGTAGGGGTGCAACATCTTTGGCCATGAAGTGGATCAAAAAGTGCCATAAGAATGCTAGAACGAAAGCTATTATTTTATACAAATTCGACAAAATGAAGGAGATCTATCCAAGATCCCTTCCACTCAAGCATACAACACCTCAAAATATATTCTAATGTACAAAATGGTATGCTCACTTTGGCCATTTGTTTGGGGATGGTAAGACACATATGTGTTAAGAGTGGCACCCAAACCCTCATGAAGACTCTGCCGAAATCTACTTGTGAACTACGACTCGCTATCAGAGATAATATGTTTGGATACTCCATGAAACTTTACAACCTCCTTCATGTATATCTTTAATAGACGAGATGTAATACAAGTGTACTTGACTGGAATAAAATGTGTTGGCTTGGTCAGCCGGTCCATAATCACCCAAATGGAATCATACTCTATCCTGGTACGAAGTATGTTGCCCATAAAGTACATTGCCATGCTTTCCTACTTTCACTCAAGGATGGAAAGAAGTTTCAACAACTGTAGGGAATGTCGGTGCTCAGCTTTCACCTGTTGGAAGGTGAAGCTCGACCCACAAAGTCAGCTACACTTCCCTTCATCCCTCACCACGAAAAGTACTATCTCATATATTGATACACCTTTGTACTTCCTGAATGCACTACCAAACTTGACTGATGTGTCTTCGACATCAGCCCCCCCCCCCCCACTGTGTATATGTCGGTACATAGTTTAGCGTTGTGTCTCAGTATTCCATCAGTGAAGTAAACAATCCTCCCAGACCAGCCAATACTTTCTCTCAAACGTTACACAACTCTTGATCACCCATCTACATTCTGTGAATCCATAATAACCATAGTATATATGTATTCGAAGGAGTGATCATAGTCTATTTAGTCTGAGATGGTCTCCACTCGTTGAAGTCAATCAACAGGTTCAAACAACTCGCATGCGCTCGAACTAAAAGCGTGTGACTCAAAGCATCAGTAACAACATTAGCTTTCTTGGGGTGGTAGTTAATTGTACAATCATAATCCTTCATTAGTGTTGGACATGCGAGCCCACGTCGATCCATTATGCAATACATGTTATTGCGAATATCATTCCCTGATCTAAAATGAAGAATAAATAATTTGCATAATAGGTCCCTTAGTACAATTAGGGTTATGTACCATGGCCATCTTGATGATCATATAGCTGTTGATTCAATTATGAATCATAGAGGCCGATGCTATGATGAATATCTAAAGAGTTAGATTGAGGACTCATCAGGCACCGTCAAATGATTATTAAGAGATGATCTCCAGCCTGAGTAGGAGATGGCAATCCTTTCTCACATAGGTTGATATCTGATCAACCTCTTGATGCAGGTCCTCTGAATAGGAATAGTGATTCGGAGGTGTCAGATTAGTTAGGTCAAAGAGTTGACTTAACGAGATCGATATAACCAAAGTCTAATGTCATATGCTGTCATGATATAGGCACGCATCCTCTGACCAGAGACAGATGTGTTACTATATATCTGAGTATGTACATTTGGCAGACCAATAGGTTGATGACCTAATCAAGGTCTATACACTGGTGCATTGGTGTGCATACAAGGGCATATGAGTAATACGATCTCTCAAAGGGATCATACAGGTTCATTACTAAATCGGAAGACATGGGCTCACTCATGAGATATTGGAAAGAATCAAATTCCGTACACAGTCGTCTCGCTTTAGAAGCTTGACTAAATTTGTAGGTTTGATATATGCTTTTATATCAACACCTAGGTATGATATATGCTTTTGGAAAGTATATGATCGATACCAATTCCCAATAGTCAAATGAGAAACTTAATGATAAATCCCTGAAGTAGATAGTGTAAAATCGATCTTATACTTCGGTATTATTCTAGGTCTTCCTGTATGCAGGATATACAGGTATTGGGAATACATGAGGGTGATGTGATCATAAACGATTGTATAACCATGACGCTTCCATTCCCAAGGAGTGATGAAACGGATCTAGATTTTAGTGACTCCTCTCAGTAGAGAAGTGATCTGATCTTGGTCCAAATGTTGGACATTGATCTGAATGTGATTTAGATGCAATGAGAAGATTAGATTTACGGTCTTGATTTAATCAAACATCTATGGGAGGCCCGAGATCTAGATTTGATATGTAATCTCAATATCCAAATCACTATACGTGGAACAATACAATCGCCATGTCCTTATCTCCAAGTATCCACGGAGAAAGCGCATTATCCTTGAAAGAGTTCAAGATAATTTCATTGTTGATATATGTATCCAAACATTGACAAAATGGATAATTAAATGTGATCATGAATCATATGAATTTGATTCATATTATAAGAAGAATTATCTTAGATAATTAAATATGATTTAATTATCAAAGATGTAAATAATATGAATTTGATTCACATTATTTGGGCGCATGAGAATGGAGAGCCAAGATGATTAAATGTGATTTAATTATCGTGGATATGAATAATGTGGATACTACTATCCATATTAATCATATATATTATAAAATGTGATTTATAATATATAAGAGAGAGAAATTTGTAATTTACATTTATTAATTAAATGTTGATGTGAATTAGATTCACATTAGACAATTAATTGAAAATGTAATTCACTTTTTATTTTGGGTTGTGAATGTGATTCACAATTTTCCAATGGCAAGATTGCAATATTCACAAAATAATTATGAATTATTTTTGTTGAATAATTTAAAACAAGTGTCGTTGTAAATCTTGGAGATTTCCATGGAATAATATAATCTCATGAGATATCATGAGATTATATGAGATTGCCACCAAATCCCATATTATGGAAGGAGGCAATCTTCATTCCATAATCTCCATGCTTGATTGATTTAATTTGGGATTAAATCATATTGATTTATCAACATATTTTTAATCTAAATTAAATTAATTGTTGTTGGTTTTTACCAAAACAAATCTTAGCCACTAAAAGAAACACAAATCAATGAGAGACATTGGATTTGTGTTGTTGTTGAACCCAAAAATCGGCGATCTAAATATGTCTCACACAAGGCGGAGACAAAGTCGCTGCGGCGACCGCACGAATCCCGGAATTCAAACAACAATTAACACACAACAATCAAATAAGGTAGTGAAAGTGAATATGGAGTAAAAATTTATTATAACTCTACAACAAAGATGTGTATAGGTGCAAGTATGTGTAGAGGTCGAACACAGGGAGCAGACAGGTAGAACGGGGCAAAATGCTCAAAAATGTGAATGTGATGATTTGCCTATTTATGCTATTTTTGTGGGTTTTTAATTTTATAATTTTTTATTTTATTTTTTATTTTTATATTTTTATATTTTTATTTTCATTTTCTGATTTTATATTTTCTTTTGATATTGTATATTTTTTTATATTTTCTTTTTCTTTTTTGAGAATATATATACAAAGTAAGTAAAGAGAGGAATAAGGATTTATAAAAATAGGCAAAAATATTCAAAATCAGAAAATAAAATGTTTTGGGCTTTTTATAAGTTTATAATATTTTTGTGATTTTTCCATATTTTTCCTAATTTTTTGGTATTTTTAAAGTCAAAAATATTGAAAACAGTAGATAAAATAAAGAGCTGAAACTAAAATGGAGAAATAAAATAGAAAACAGTAATAGAAATTCTCCAAATTAATTTTAAATTAAAGATAATGAAACAAAGAAAATTTAGAAACAGAGTTTATATTCTTTGGATTTTTGTGGAATTTGTAAGATTTTTATGAAGATTTTTAGATTTTCTAATTTTTATAGGTTTTCTTTTGTATTTTTTAATGATTTTTGGTCTGGAGCTAAATGGTATGCAAACACACAATATATATCTTTTAGGAATTTTCTGAGGTGATTTTATATTTTTTAGGGATTTTATAATGCAAACAGTGTTGAAAATGCTTGTTTTTGAGTTTTTATAAATATGAAAATGCAATAAAAATGGAAAATAAAAATATGGCGTGATACTATGATGCAACAGGAACACAAGGTAATTTTTTGTGATTTTTAGGAATTTAGAGATGCATGCAACAAATAAAAGAAACAAAAAGAAAAAACACTCCTGGTAGGGATATTATCGTAATATGTAAAAGTTTAAGGGCACCAATGCAATTTCCACACAAAATATACAACTATTTAGCAAAATTATAGGGCCAATCCTAAATATCCCAACACGCAAAGGCCCTTCTGCAAAAACCCACCCACACACGTGTGACGCACGCGGTTGGGGAGGACGGAAATGCAATATTTCAAAATCACGGGGCTAAGATGCAAAAACGCCAGCAATATATTAACTGCAAATGAAAGTTTTGGGACCAGACACAAATTTGCAAAAAGCCCGGGGGTCATCTGCAAAATTGCCATGTCACGTGCGTAACGCACGTGACCTGGCAGGGACCCAAAATGCAATAGCCAAATGGTCAGGGGTTGTTTTATAAATATTACAAAACCTTTAGAACTGCAAAGGAAAGCTTCGGTACTATTTACTAAATACAAAAACGGGGAGGGTGAAAATGCAAAATACCCTCACTCCAAGCAGATCGGACGGCGCACAACTCTTCACTAATACATATGTCAGCATGGGAGAGCGCGATGCCCCTTCGGCTGCCAACGACCCAGATTAGATGATCCATGAAGATCTGATGGCTGCGAATGATGATGATCCAGCGGCTGCTGTAACACGCGAAGAACTCGGCCAGATCCGACGGTGAAGGGCCGAGTAGGAGGAATAGGGAAGAACCTCCGGTGAGGCATCCTTCCCCAATCTTGATCTCGGCCTCTGGCACTCCTTTCAGCTCCAAAATGGCCGGGCTACCGTCCTGTTGTGATCCACTACGTGCTGAAGGCTCCAGAAATCCCCGGCAACAGCCGGGAGGCTCGTATGAGGCCGCCAGAGCAGAGAAGCTCCAGGAACCTCCACCTCCTTCAAAATGAGCTCCAGGCGCGAGTAAATGTGCAGGACCTGCAGAAAAAAGGGTAAAGAGGGTTGCGAGCAAACTGCCACAACCCTCCAGTAGGCGATAGAAGGCGTATGGGGGCGGAATGGGAACTCGTCGGAGTAGACTCCGACGAAGTGGTCGAGAGGGTGAATGAATGGCTGAGAGATGAAATGGCATATGGAGATGGAAACCCCAAGGGTACAGCGAATCTAAAAATGCAAGAAAAACAAAGAAAACGTACCTTGAAGGCAGGTAGCGCCTGAGATGGAGTACCTCACGGCCGAAGGCCGGAGATGGAGGTGGAACACGCCCTCTGCTGATAAGCGGACTAGAAGTCGGTTTACGACTTTTGGAAAATACAGTTGTCGATGTAGAAAGCCGCAATCCGAATCCTAACTCCAATCAAACAAATTCGGTCTTCGGAGGAAAACCTACACTATTTATTTTACCAGGTAAGTGTGCATGGGTCGAACTCAAGGAGCAAAATTGAAGACTTTGATTTTTTTAGGAGAAAAATTTCGCGATTTTATTTTATCTCTTCTTAAAGTAATCAAGGGAAAGAAACACTTTTTATTGAATTTTTATTTTTAATTTTTTATTTGATTTTAATCTTTTCCAATTTTTATTTAATTTTCAAAAAGGATATTTTTCAAAAGATTTATTTATTATATAATAGGTGAAATATAGGTAGGTGATACAATATAGTAGGTGGGAGGGTCGAGCAACGGGCTCGAACTAGACATGAAAACAAACAAAATCAAGTCAGTTTTTGAAGATTTAAAAACACGATGAAAACACGAGAAAAACACACGAAAATTTGATGAAAACTCACGGAGGTAGTTGCGTAACTGCCCCAAGAAAATCTCTGAAAAATAAGGTCGAAAATTCATCCAAAAATCTCCTATAGCCCAGGGGTGTAAGCGCAAGAAAAATGACTAGAAATTATTGCAAAAAGGTCCTCACAGGAACTGTTCTGTAAACAAAAATAAAGTGTTTTACATTTAGGTCCCTACGGAGGGACCTAAATGCAATTTATGAAAACCTCTGGAGCAGGTTGAATTACTGGAAACCTTCTGGATTTATGAAGCAAAATTTCCACCGCTTCGCTGTGGACGGCTCAGATTTAAGTTATTCGGTATTGATCTGATGACTCCACGCAAGCCACGTGTCGCACAACTGTGCTTCGCCCTGTTCTTGGATTGTTCTTGAGTCTGTTGCGCACTTGACGAAGGGCTCTCCTTCTCCGATTTTTCCCCAGCGATCGGCAGTAGCTTTGGCTCTCCGATAGGGCCAGAGAATTAGAGGACCTAACTCTCGAGTTCGCCCGCAGTAGGTGGCTCTCGGAAGTAGCTTTGAGCGGCGGTGAACTCTCGAGGAAGGTGGCGGGTTCATTGCTACTGGAGGTTGCTGCAGTCTGACGATCCTTCTTTGAGGTGGATTTTCTTGATGATCGAGGCTTCCGGATGCATAGGAAAATGCTCCTAATTGAAGAAGAACCTATGAATAAATGATTTATAGGCTCGATTCACAAGGAATCGGCTCAAGGGTGATATATCTGCAAGCTCAAAAGGTGACGAAAAATGTAGTTTCTAGAATTATTGCGAGATGCGTGAAATGGTGATGAAATGAAATACGATTCGAAGTGGTTTTGAAATGCTTTGAAGGTGGATTTGACCTAGCGATTAAGCTAATGGATTAGTCTAGCTAATCACGCGATTAGCCACGCTAATCATGGCGCGATGATCGAGAAAGAAAATCGAGAAGATGAGTGAATATGTCTGGGGGAAGTCAAGGTGTATTACCTTGAAATGGAGCTCAGCGGACGACCTTGGCCGGAGCGTGATGCGGCGCGAGCTGCGATGCAAGGCTGAGACGAGCCTTGGACTCCTCCTTCGATGTTCCCTTCTCCACGCGAGCTCACTGGACCGGAGCTGTCACCTCCACGTCGGGAGAGCGAGGCTTGGAAAGATGGGGGTCTGCCAAATGTTCTGGAGTCTGTTGGAGACTGGAGAGTTAGTTCGCGAATGGCGGACTTTGGACCCTTTTATAGAGAGAATGCGTGGGCTCCAAGTAGAATCTAAGGGTAGGCGATGGAGTAGGATGTTAGGTGAAGACAATCAGTGGCTTAGATCATCGAAGAGGCTTATGAGGCGCGTGGAATAAATGGTTGAACATGGCTGGTCAGAACAAACTCCAGAACAACCTTCTTGGAGAAGATGATCCAGGTGCTGACAAGTGTCAGTACCTGGTTGGTCAGAAGTTCAAAATTCAGTATAAATTTGATATTAAATAATAAATAAGTTTATTTTAAATAGGTACAAATACAAGAAATGTAAATAAATTAATTATCTAATTTATGGAATAATTACTTTTTATAGATAATAAATACTATTCAAAATATAAATTTTATATTAATAAATATGTATATATAAATAGGTTTTGGATTTTAATTTAATAAAAAACATAAATAAAAATTAATTTTATATTTTCTTAATTATTAGAATAATAAATAAGGGTTGTATGATTTTTTATGGATTTTAATAAATTAATGTACATATATTAATAAATAAGGGTGTAAGTTATACAGTTCATTTTTACCTATAGTTTAGGGATTTTGATTTTATTAAAATAATAAATAAGCTCCAAAAATATGAAATAAATTTGAGTTAAAATACAAGATCATGAAAATATTTAAAAATTATAAAATTAAGAAAACTATAAATAAAATGTGTTACATAAAATAAATAGCCCAGAAACCCCGTTGTCTTTTGGTCCCAAAATCGACTTTTTTGCAAATGGACTCCGAATTCGATGAAACCACCTTTATTAATTAGAGAATATTATTTTATGAACTTTAAAGGTGAGTAGAGGGAAATTGGATTTCGTATGAGGAAGTTATGATGTTCGGAAGTTGAGATTTTGACAATTTACTGGCTGAATTTCTTGTCATATATATAGGGTAATATTTTTAACTTATTTTTATATTTTTATATATATTTTTAGAAATAATTAGGAAAAGTGTTTGGTGAAAAATATGTACATTTGAATTAATTAAAAATTCATTGAATTTTTGTATTTATTTTATGAATAGTGAAATGTACATGGTGTGTGTATTAATTTATTTTTACGTTTTCTTTCCTTATCTCCCCCTACTTTTTGTTTTGTCGACCAATCCAAGCTGACTTGGTCTCGGGGGTTAGGCTATAAATATACCTTGCAGTTATATTTATATTTTAAGTTAAATGTACATATATACATATATTCAATCTGCCTTTTGTTCTTTTTCTTGTGCTTTATTTATTTACATGATTTTGATGGGTAAAAGTGACTTTTTATTCATGAATGAGGATTTATTAAAAGATGGAAATTAATGAATATTTACGTACATTTTTTAGGGGTTTTAAGACAAAATACGACAGAAAAGTTAATGAATCATGGATTCATCATCTGCCCTTGCCCGGCCTCGCCTGGGCTGCTGGAGGTCTCCCTATCACCGAGACCAGTCCGTAGCAAGCCACGCAAAGCCAAAGCAAGGATCAAAATAGGTTCAAGTTTGAAAAATGGAGGAAGGGGGCTTTTGAACAATGGCATGACATGGCTCAAAGATCGAGTGAAATTAAGAGGATTCAACAGTCCAATCCCCGATATTAGCATAGGGCGTGTATAATGGATACACTAGGATCAAAAGTCGTGAAGGTTGCATCACCAAAAGGTGAAAGGTTACTCCTCAAAAAAATAGTGAAGCGAGGCGAAAAAACGAGGTCTGACAGGGTTCAGGAGTGGGTCAGAGAGTTGACCCACCGGTCAACTCTCCAAACCCCCTGGTTGGTCCATGTGGACCAACCAGGAAAAATCCTGGAAAAAACTTTGTAAAATCAATTTAAATTAGTAAATGATTTATTTAATTTTAGGTTATTTAATAAAAAAATGTTTATTATTTTATAAATTATTTTATTATGATTTTTAATTATATTTTAGAGGTATAAAAATACAAGTTACCTTTTTAGGCTTATATAGGTGTATATATCTATGTATTTTAATATTTTATTTTTATTTTGTATATTAAATTTATTTATTTTGGTTTATTATTTTATAAATTTATAGAATATTTTTAGACACCTAAATATATTTTTATTTATTTTTATGAAATGTTTTGTACACTTAATAAAATAAAAGTATGAATTATATAGGTATATATACATGTATTATACCTATGTATATTATATACAAGTATTATTATTTTTGTATTTTCTTTAGGTTTTTATTCCGATTTTAATACACGTATTTATTATAAATAATATTTACAAAAATATAAAAATATAAAATTATAGAAATAATGAATAAATAATAAAATGAATATTTTAATCTGTACAAGTATACAATAGGGGTCCAAAACTCAACTTCCAACCGCGGCTCCGCCAAATAGGAAACCACCTTCATTAAGTAGCTTATTTAAAATTATATACAATAAAAGTTGAATTTGATGCATTTCTAGTTTTTATTTGAGAGATACAGGTCTGGGAAGTTAGGATTCTGGAATTTTATTCAGACCATAACTTTTTATCTATACATTATTTTTGAATGAAATCAATTTTGTATTTTTCTATATTTAATTATCTACAACTTTCATATACAGAGTTTCTTTATTTGGAGTATAAAAAGTGGAACCAAAATAGGTCCCAAAAATAAATAAAGAATGAATTAAAAACAAAGGTATTTTTATTGTATTTTGGCCTTTATCTCCCCCTACTTTATTCCTTATCGACCTAATCATCTAGATGCCTAGGTCTCGGGGTTTCGGGTCATAAAATATTTACAATATTTTATTATTTTTCTTTTCTTTTCTTTATTTTATAATTTTGGCATTAAAAACTATATTTTATGCATGTTTTATACACAAATGCATGGATGATAAAATGCATGATTTAACACTATTTACACACATTTACTAGGGGTTTTAAGGCCAAAATGATAGAATAAAGATGATGAAACATAGATTCATCATCCCCCTATACTTGCCTTTGTTAGTCCCTAGCAAACACTTATGCAATAAGTGCAGAAAAGAAAAACAAAAGAAAAGAAAAAGAAGAAATGTGGATTACATTTAATTATCAAACTCGTCTTCACAAAATCAAAAGTTTGAAGCTCAAGTCGGACCTTTGGAATTTTAGTGCGGTCGGAACCTTAATGAGAACCAGATTTGAAATCCACAGTCTCTAAGAATCCCAAACTCTGCCCAAGTCTCCTCAATAGCCAGGTCAGAAATATCTCAACTCATATGCAAACCCTTACGACTATGAATCTGACTCGTGTGTAAGTGATTGTGGCTCTCCCCAACTAGAATGACAAAGAGACTGACTTCTCCATCATAACAACCCAATGATTCCCCAATCCAGTAACTCCTTCCTCGAGGAGCGGGGTATTCCCTTCTAAGTTCAAGTGGCAAACCAGCTCAATAGGAGGGGGTGAAGAGAAGAATGGACGGTAGCCAGTGTAGCTACCT
Source organism: Ottelia alismoides (assembly GCA_037367405.1). NCBI lineage: Eukaryota > Viridiplantae > Streptophyta > Magnoliopsida > Alismatales > Hydrocharitaceae > Ottelia > Ottelia alismoides. Next base: position 7,728 of record JAZKJV010003074.1, on the reverse strand, counting down.
ATCCTAGGATGCAAGACAAGTGTAGTCAAGTCATTCAGCTGTAGGCTCACATGATTTGACTTTGATGCTCAAGCTTGCTTATTGGCTATACAACATATTCACATACTTTTGCGGGCATTTTATTTTTGTACAGGCATGTCTTTCTTTTCTCTCTCTCTCTCTCTCTCTCTCTCTTTTGAAATACTATATAAAGCAGCATTTACATAAGGAGTTTTTCCTCTTGAGCCAGTAGACTATCCCTCTTTTGAAGCTTTATTGCAACCCACACTCTCCTATCTTTTAGAATTCCTCATCACTGGACGGGTTGGGGTGCACTTCCCTCCCTAGAGGAGGATAAGTGTTTCCACTTGTGTGCGTCTCATATCGGCAAATCCAAACCCCACACCACCCCAACTGAGTTGAGCCATGTGAAAGGTGCAGGTGTCCAAGTTAGGTCATTATCAACAAGAGTCGTGCGTGTGTTTTGAAATACTCTACTTAGGCAGTCAAGAATCCATTGAACCAAGTCACGTGATCCTCAAAGAATTAAGTCAATAGACCTGAAGTACCTCAAATCCAGTTCCTATAAGGTCATGTTATTAGGTAGATTTTAAAGTCCAATCAAGCTCCATGCCCTCCGAGCCTCTTCCCTGACCTTAGGCTCGGAGCTCCTGAAGCACACCCGAAGATGATCCGAGCCTCCAAGGTTTCCCGAGCCTCCGCCTAAGCCTCGAACGACGTCCGAGCCTAGCCCGCACGTGCCACGTGAGGGCTGGGAAATTTGCATAGAGGCCCCTGAAGGTTTTGGAAATTGCACTTTTTTTCCCTGCCAGGCGTATGTGGTGTGCGTGACTCTGTGGGAAAATTGCATCCACCTCCCCAGCATTATAGGTAATTACATTTAAGTCCCCATCAGCACGTTTTATTTCAGTAATTTTATTTCCTGTATTTGTAATTTGGTCCCTGTCTTTGCACACATATATAGATGTCCATTTGGCATTATTTTTCAATTCTAAAAATTGCATGATGTAGCCCAACTTGTCTTTTATCTTATGTGACACGTGTTTCATTTTTGTGACACTATAGAATTTAATATTATTAAATTGGTGAAATTTTCCATATTTTGCCATTGTGGTGCCTTTTAATTCATATTAAATTTCCTTGTTGCTCCAAAAAATAACCATAAAAATCACATTAGACTTAGGATAATTTATTTTACACTGTACCTAAAAATCCATTGCATTTGCATGCATCACGAGGCCTGAATAAATTAATTAATGATTTCCTTAATTGATTTTTAATAGGCCAATTCACATAGGATTTTAGGTTTATTAAATTTCCTGGATTCACCGTACTTAGATCACTCTAGGATAGTTTTTACATATACAAATAATGGGTTTTGGTATCTACTAAAATTAATTTTGTAAAAATCACCTTGTATTCATATTTAATCACAGTAAATTCATAAAGTATCAGAAAAATCCAAAAAAATTAGTGTAGGCTTAATTTCATTGCATTTCATTATTCTGGCCAAGTTTCATATTTTTTGGAATTCATTTGATCATATTTCTGATATAACTTGTAAAACTAAACCAAAATTACATTTGTTTTTCCTTTATTGCATAAAAATTTCTTAAAAAGATCAAAAATAATCCTCTTAAAATCTGACCTCCGAAATCACTTCAAATTCACATAAGGAGACAGCTGCCTTCCTGAGTTCGACCTTGGGCTTGCCCAAGTAAAATAAATCTGCCGCTCGTAATTAACTAAATATTAATTAAAAGTTGTATTTTTGACATAGCCTTGATTATCTGACTGCAACGAACATAATATTTAATTTGACCATTAATTTGATTGAATTAATAAGGGTAGTCAGATGCAACGTCAAAATGACATCGTTGCTGGGGAGGCACGACTTAGGTTAATTTCTAGAGAATTTTTTAGTGTTTGATTTTCCATCCCTGGGTACTCTGATTCCCGGCTTTCTTGTTAATATTTTTCTATCCTTTATTTCTGAGTATTTTGTGTCGTCCTTTATCTGACCTCAATTTATTTTTGTACGAGGAACAAGAGGAGTCGAAGGCACTTCGAGGAGCTTGCATTTGAACATTTTGAGTGATTGTGAGGACTTGTAATTTCGTTATTTTTCATTATTTTTGCATTCTTTCCAACGATTTCTGTTTGGGTTCTCGCATCTGTAAAAATAGTAGAAATGTGTCCCTGTGTGCTGTGTAGATTGCTTTTTAGACTAGGCTCGCACTAGCGGCTCCTAGAGCCACTTTAGGACTTGCTTGTGCTCGTAATATTTAGGACCACACATCACACATAAAAGATGCACTTAGACCGCAGATCTAGTCAAATTTAATTGGTGCTTCACTCGCAAATAGAACATCCTGTCTAGGAGCGAATTTTATTGTCTGCATTTGCATATAGTGTAAAAAAGTTTTCAATTCTATTCTGCATCCTGCATAAAAGCGAAGGGATCACTGTAAGTCTTCTCAACTTGGCACATCATCATTGATTTATTGTGCATCAGCTTTTTCTCGACTCCTTTCTCTTGGTTTTTCAAACTTAGGTAAAAAGAAAATTGGGACTGGACGATAGGCATGCTGTGTGGTTGGACTTAATCAGTGATAAACTAACTTAAAATCGGGTCTGCTAAACAAAATTGACCAAAAAATCAATAAAATCGGAAATTCTGCTTGCGGGAAATTAATCCCGACCTTGTTTTCAAGCTGAGTGAGGGTACTAGAATGTGTGAGCACCCTAGCGCAGAGCAAAAAATCCCCACTTTCCATATCGCATACCATATCGCATACCCCGATCTGAGCAAATATCAACGGCTGAGCTTTGGGTTCAACTGACCAACGCCAAGTAGCCTCCGCCTACTCCGGTAGGTAGATAGAGGAGAAATTGCGGTGCACCGCGACAAGTTGCTAGTAGCCTTCGCCTGTGCTTACAGGTAGATAGGGACGAAGTTACAGCCTTGTCAGCCTCCGCCTACTTTGTAGGTAGATAGGGGCAGGCCCTTGAACTTTTGACTAGGGATAGGAGTGAAGAAAGGAAGGACATTGGTATCTAAGGCGATAGGTTAGACAGGGGAGACGCATCCGACTTTTAGCCGACTCCCCTCTAGGCCGCGTAACCTTTGTTATTTATCTGATAAACTCATACTTAAAATAAACCAGATTAATTAGATTTTATTTAGACTTGTTCAACTATCAAACTCAATCCGAAAAATGCTTATGCAAATGCTATGCAAAATGCAAGAAATATTTTTATGGTGCAATTTTCAAAGGTTTTGAACTTTTTGTGGCTTTTTGAAAATATGATGATGCATATGCATTTTTTGTATTTTTCAAGAGATTTTTCAAATGTTTTTGGATTTTAGTTTTGCAAATATTTTTGGGATTTTTGAAAACAAAGATTTTAGCTAAAAGCTAGGTACAAAATATTTACACGGGATGCTTCTTATATTTACAAGAAGTGGATTTTAAGAATTTATAGGGGTAAGTGATCAATTTTATAGGTATATGTATAAAATGAATTTTAGGTGTGATGTATGTATTCATCAAACTTATTTCACAAAGGTTTTTCAAACAATTTTGAAAAATATAGTCCAAAATAATTTTTACAGACATTTTACAAACTTGTACACACATTTGAAAATCATTTTGCAAAGGTTTTCCAAACAGTATATATAGATTTTTCAAAATATTTTCGCAACTATTTTTCAAACCATTTGCAAATCATTTTTCAAACAGTTTATTTCACACAAAGAAAATAAGTTTTCAAAACAAAGTATTTTACCAAGGTTGAAAACATGTAACAAAATGTTTTCCAAATAGTTTTCAAAAGATTTTCTCAAAGATTTTCAATCTATTTTTCAAACATTTGCAAAAAACATTTTCACATGATTTATTAATCAGTAAATAAAAAAAGAAATTGAGGAATAATCAACATCTTTTTATTGGAGTTTTAATGAATTTTAAAGAATTATTATCCATATTTATTAGGAAAATACGAAAGTACGAGTTATGGCTAAAGTATATACGTAGTATATACGACCCCCTTATACTTAGCTTGAGCTATGTCCTCATAGATTAGAGAGAAAAGAGAAGACATAACTCGTACTGAGTATAGGAAAATCTAAAGAATAAATAAATAAATAAATGAGAAGTTGACCGTCCCCCCTATACTTAGGATCAAATAATCCTAAGTATAGTAGACTGTATACAAAGCAGGGAGGGTCAAGGATGGGAATGAACAGATCGTACTCAGATTGTCTCCCCCTATACTTAGGGTAAGATATCCCTAAGTATAGACAAGAAGATGAGACAATGGAGAGGATCAAATAATAGAGAAACTTGGGGTGCACACCCCCCTATACTTAGGAATAAGTACGTCCTAAGTATAGAAGACTGTCTACAAGGGGCGACACCTTTTTGATAGATAAGGAAGATAGAAAAGGAAAAGAAGAAAAGAAGAAAAGAGGAAAAGAGATCAGAAGATGGAAGAAGATAGATAAGGATGTACGCATCACTCCCCCTATACTTAGGGTAAAAGAAGCCCTAAGTATAGGCAACAATAGGAGTGATGAAACGGAACAACGAATGAACACTCGGCTCGTCCACCCCCCTATACTTAGGACGAAGTGTGTCCTAAGCAAGGCAAACACAAGAATGGATGGATGAGCAATGCGATGGAGAGAGACAGAGATGAACAAAAAAGGATATACAACAGAGACGGATGTACACATGGTCAAGAAGGTAGAAAGCGAACCTTCTTGCGGGACCGCTGAGGAATGGATCTAGTGTGATGCAGGTCGACATCGGGGTCCACAGTGGATGGAATCCAATCTGGGTCGACAGAGTGTATGTCCTCGGTGGTTCTATGGTGTGAAGGCGCAGACGTGGGAGTGGAAGAAGTGTGGTTAGGTTTGGCCTTGGGAGTCTTGTTGATGTCAGAGTGGAATGGGACGAACTCATCATCATCGGAAGTAGTGTACTCAGTGTCGTCCAGCGAGGTGTCGTCCAGGTCAAAACCAAAAGGAACGAACTCATCAGTGGAAGTAGTCGAACTCTATTCGTCCTCTATAATCTCAAGAGGATCATCTTTTTCATCAAAAGGCCCGAATTCTCGAATAAAAGCAATCAAATCAAATTCGACCTTGGTCTCATCTGAATCTAAATGAACAGGAGCGGACTCATCAGTGAAAGAAGTCGAAACATGTCCGTCTTGTCTAGTCTCTACATCTGTCCTCCACTCAATGGTGTCAATCATGTAAATCCCGTGGATGTCATCAACACAATGCCAAGTCCTAGAAGAAGGAACTCCGAGATCCATGCTTTTCGAGTCTTCCTCCACGTGGAGGAATTCTCGGGTCTCAGTGAAATCCAATAAGCAGCAAAATTCTCTGATAGTATCATCAAGGTCATGGTCCTCTAGGTCAGTCAAGACAGGTGGAGGCACATCAGGTGCAGGTCTATGGTCAATTATGGGTGTGGTGATCAACACTTCACTCATGTCAGCAAGACGGAAGCGAATCTCTCCTGATCCATAGTCAATAACGACCCTCGTAGAGTCAAGGAATGGTCGTCCTAGGATGATTGGAGAGTGCTCCCCAGTGTAGGTCTCCATGGGCAATACGACAAAATCAACATGGTAACTCATGCCCTGAATCGAAATGACGGTGTTTTCAAGGATACCCTTCGACCTCTTGATAGATACATCAGCAAACTGAACGATCATCCTGGTCTTCTTGAGAGGCCCTAAGTGGAGAGACTGTACCAGCGAGAAGGGTAATATGCTAATCGACGCACCGCCGTCTAGGAGAGTGTGATCACATGTAAAGTTAGAGATGGTGCAGCTAATGAAAGGTGTGGCAATCTTCCAAGGAATGGGACGGTGTGTGATGGCGTGGGCAGTGGCCATGGTCAAAATATGATGCTCAGATCTGCTCCTCCGCTTTCTCTTCTTGGGAAGAGGAGCGGATAAATCGGTCATGGCTTGCTGAAGTGGGGCACGGATAATCTCATGAATGGTGGCCACCACTTCGGGTTCAGTCGATAATTTTTTAATTTTTGGACCTCCTCCATACTAGGGAGAAGGTCGGAATCATCATCTACACGAGGCATGCCAAGAGCAGTCTGTACAGCGGCATCCTCGGGGTCAAAGGTGGGACAGGGTGTGAAAGGCTGTGTGATCAAGTGATCTGGCAGATGGTGCCTCTCCTCACAGTCTGACTCGACCAAAGGTCTCCCGAACTCTTTTTGGATTTTTAAATTTTTCTCATTTTTTATATTTTGGGCGATTGCAAGCTCTCATGACAATCCTCAAAGAAAGGAGCATCATCCTGGTTCTTATTCAAACTAGTAAGATCATTGATCCTTGACTTCATATGCTCCATCATCTGATTCAAGGTCTCAAGTGTGGATACCATGAAAGGTGACTCCAAAATCTCAGGATTGGGTGTGTCGAATGTGAGTGGTGGGTGTGGACAAAAGTCACATTCCGGATCAGGATACTCAAGGAAGAGCGGGTTGTCTAAATGTGTAGGAGATGGTGGTGGAAATGATTGGTGAAGATCAAGGTCCGAATTCTGAAATAGTGGGTAGGTCAGATATGTACAAAAATCAGGAGCAAAGTCCTCTTGGAAAAAGAGAGGTGGACCGGCTGGAGCGAACGAGGGATCTGCAAAGTTCGGATAGAAAATGCTTCAGGGGTCCATCTCGAAAACAAAAGGAAACGATCGGGAGAGCACGAAGGTCAAGTCAAGAGAAGTGAGAAAAAGGTGCAAATGCGTAGAGACGATCTAGAACACACACAAAACAATCACAAACAAAAATAAAAACAAGACAAACCCTCAATTCACCTACTCAACTCGGTAGAGACCGTAAAATGCGGTCTTTTTATCTTGTTTGTTTTAGAGTTAGGTGAGAAGTCAAAGAGTTGCACACACACATAAGGGCTGAAATGGGATTTGGACACTAATCCTTAGCGTGTGCGCGAGCAAGTAAAATGAAGACAATGAGGGGATTACTCGCCCCAATACAATATTTTTCTTTTTGATCTATTTTAAGGTCGAGTAATGTTAACAGTCCCAATTTTATTTGTTATCACTTTTTTTGGATTTTTAGTGAGAATGCACGATCCTATCAGGGATTCAATTCTTTTAAGCACATAGGTTGGCAAAATCGAAGGGAGAGTCAGAAAAGCAATGCAAGAGGCAAACAATGATGGATGTTAAAGCGTAAATGCTCACCTTGCCTCCAGCACTCTACATGCAAAGATGCTTAGCAGAATTGAAACCTATCTATATGCAAATGCAAAGCCGATGAAATTGCCCTAAGTGTGAGAAGCTATTATTAGCGTGAAGAACAGTTTTCAAAATTTGTCTAAGTCCAAACGAGACTATAGCATAGGTAAATATATTAGGTGTTTGGCCTTAATACTACGTCAAGCAACTCCTGCAACTAAGGGCTCAATCACACAAAAGAAAGAAAATAAAATCGGAAAACAAAATAAAAAATGCAAAGAAATCCATGAAAACCGCGGTGAGCCCCCAAGTGAACAATGACTTGGAAATTAGGCCCAAGTGTCCAAGTCCTGAGTACCTGTATTAATAATAAAATGGTCTCTCTCTCACAAAAATTACATAAGTAAATGCAATAAAATAAATGCTCAAAATTTGTCTTCAGACACTCCAAGTCCTCCTTTGTGCTAGGTCAAATCCGCCTCACGTGGGTA